>OX451740.1:668345512-669545512 GCA_948472305.1 Vicia faba
TAACATAAGAATAATAACAGTATTATTATTACTGTTATTATTATTACTGTTATTATTATTATTGTTATTATTATTATTACTGTTATTATTACTACTGTTATTATTATTACTGTTATTATTATTATTATTATTGTTATTATTACTACTGTTACTATTATTATTACTATTGTTATTTTTTTTACTATTACTACTGTTACTATTATTATTACTATTGTTACTATTACTATTGTTACTATTACTATTATTACTATTAGTAGTACTATTATTGTTACTACTACTACTACTATTACTATTTTTACTATTAGTAGTATTATTATTATTATTACTACTACTATTACTATTATTACTATTAGTAGTACTACTATTACTACTATTACTATTATTAATATTAGTAGTACTATTATTAATACTACTAATACTATTAGTACTATTATTAATACTACTATTACTATTATTACTATTACTAGTACTATTAGTACTATTACTACTATTACTATTCATATTATTATTAACTATACTATAATTACTATTATTACTACTAATATTACTATTATTATTACTATTACTATAATTACTATTATTACTACTACTATTACTATTATTATTACTATTATTACTATTATTACGATTATTATTATTACTATTATTATTATTACTATTATTACTATTATTACTATTGTTATTATTACTCTTATTATTATTATTATTATATTATTATTATTATTATTATTATTATTATTATTATTATTATTATTATTACTATTATTAGTATTACTATTATTATTATTATTATTATTATTATTATGATATAATAACAACAATAATAATAATAATAATAATAACAATAAAAAAATTAATAACAATAATAATAATAATAATAGTAATAATAATAATAGTAATAATAATAATAATAATAACAATAATAATAATAATAGTAATAATAATAGTAATATTATTATTATTATGATTATTATTATTATTATTATTATTATTATTATTATTATTATAATACTCATAGCACTTAAAACATAGTGTAATACTAGTGAGATTAAAATGAAGTGGGGGCAATGGCTCCGTCCCTGTTAGTACCTACCATTCTAACAGTTGTTTGTCCTTCGATCCAGGGAGAGATAATTTTCTTTCGACCCAGAGGAGGAAGATGTCTTCTTCGATCCAGGTGAGGAAGTTATTCCTTTCGATCTGAGGAAGGAAGGGGTTCTCAATCTAGACCTGCAAGATAAATATTAGCAAAAAAAAAAATGACCTGGGTGTCGAACCCAGGTCCTTCGATCCTGCGTGCATTGGTTTATTTAAGCCAGATTTGCAGTATGGGCGTGGGAGGAAAAGTGTTGTACCCCAATTTTTCCCCCTAAGATCCCATCATCATACTATATTGTTTCAATCACAACAAAATCACATTAGGGCTTTTGGTTCTTCTCCCTATCTTTAGCCCTGCTCTTCTGAGGAATTACCAAGCAACTTAACGTGTTTTCTTTTGTGATCATGGATATTTTGCTTTGATTTTCTCTATAATTAACCAAAATGCAATATTGGTTGTCTTACTTGTTAATAATGTAGGTAAAGGCAATGAGTTTTATCAAGTTGCTTCATGGGTTCATGAGTTTATTTCCATGCCCTAGTCAATAGCTTGAGAAATTCAAACCTCACCATTGAAGGTTATTTTGAAGTTGGTATGGAAGTGGTTTTGGTGACCATGAGTCCTCATCATCATCCTCAACAATTTCTATTCACAAAGGAAGAATATTGGCACAAAAAGTTTGTTCAAACTTGGCAAAGTTCCACCAAGCATTCTCTTGAATCTAGAGGATAGGGTTTTAGACTTCAAATGGGCATATCTTGCTCATCTTTTGGTATTTTTGAGTGACTCCAAAAACATTCTTCTCTTCAATGAGTTACCAATAAATCACTTCAAAAGTTCCAAGGAATTTCATGTGGAAGGAACTTGGTGAAGAGGAAAGATTACAAGTCACCCAGATGAATCCCCAATTCTCCATATGTGACTTCAAATGGTCATAACTTGGTCAATTTTTATCACCTTAAGCCCATTCTTTTTTCATGATGATCTTAAAAATGTGTACTTCGTGCTTTCTTTTATGTGCAAAGTAAAAAAATGGATGGAAGTTGCCTCAAGAATGATCTCAAGGAATTCTTGGACATTTTGGAAAGCTTGAAATGTTCTCTACAACTCATCTTTGAATTGATTTTGAAGATTCCCCTTGGAAATATGTGAAAAGTTGCCATGAAGTTAGGTTAAAAATCTGCCTAACCAGGGCAAAATTTCACTAAGTCTTTTTTAGTTCATGAGCATGTATTCACAAAATTATAACTTGAGATCTAAGCACTTTTGGAAGAAGTTGTGTGAAGAAAAGTTGTATATTTCATGGATATTTACAACTTTCATGTTTGAAGTTTCCTTTGAATCATCTTGCATCATAATGAAAAAATTTCTCAAAGTTATGAAAAAATAAGAAATTTTTGACACTTAGAAAAATTTCTAAGTTTAGAAATTTTGACTTTTCAAAATGAAATCTTGATTTCTTGATTTATTGATGAATAATTTTCCTATTTTGACAAGTTTTGATGAATTGTGATCTTTGGTGCTTAAATTTGACCAAAAAGTCAAAGTTTGACTTTTTAGTATACAATTGACTTTTGATAAGTTGACTGCAAAATTCATCTGTCAATTCAATGGATTTGCAATGTTTTGAATCATGTCATTAGGTCAAAATGATGCAATTGGACTCTTGAGATCATGCCTTGAACCAATTTACCATTTTCTAGGTCAAAAATTAGAAATTGCCCTTTCCCAGTCAAAACCCTAATTTTGACCATTTTGCCCTTTTGGAGATTTGATCAAATTTCTTGAGGAATTATGGTCCAAACTTGATAAAATTATACATATGAGTCTAAGATGTTGATGTGGATAAAAAATTATGAAGTTTGAGTGTAAATTGGCCACAGTTGACTTTTTTTCCAATACAACTGATTTTTAGGTCAATTGCTCAATTGACTGAGCAACAATGTGATTCAAGGCTTGAAACTTGGCATGATTAGTCTTTGGGGTCCATGATGATCCATGAAAGTCATATGGGGCATTGGAAGTTCAAAAATCTTTGTGCAATTTCAAACCCTAATTTTCAGTCATCAATGCTTGAGGAGGTGTTTTGAGCTGATCAAACCCTAGTGCAGTCTTGAGCCCAAGGAGATCTTGTGAGCAAATTCTTGATAAGTGAGAGGGAAAATTTTGGGGTACAACACCATGGTATTATTATTATTATTATTTTGTAATAATTTTCATTTTTTAGCTCCTTAGCAATTGGAACCAAAGAAATTATGTTTGGAAACGACGTAACATGTATGCTAATAATTACAATAATATGCTATGTATTCCAACATGTGGGATCAAAGCTTCTGCAATGCTGGATAGTTGTTGAACTGATAACAGAACCACTGTCATATGTAATAAGATCAAAGGTTCGGACCAATTCAGAACACCATAGTAACAAAGTCATCAACAGAACATAGTCACCATTTGTACCTGTAAAGATTATTTCCTCCCCACTCACGGGTCAAGACTAGTTCTGGGTAAAGTTAATGGTAATTGGGATCATAGGTCACCTAAAAGTATTATCATCATGCACATCCGTGATGTTGACAATACCACACTTGAACCTCAACTGACTATGGCTTCATGATCGGATGGTGACAGTGCATACGCCTATTGCCCGTCATCACTCTCCACTTTATTCCTAGTGTTCCTACCGATATACGACTTTGGCCTGGATATTGGACCTTTTACCTCAATAGTAACACCCAACCATCAGGAAACACAGAATCCAGCATGGCAGTAATAACCAGTATACGGAAAGCGATAAAATGTAATGCATACATATGCTAAAAATATACAAATGAATAAGCTATAAAACATAAATATAAACACCCAAAGAAAAGAAAAATAGGATCTAGGAATGACATAGGGGATGGATCAGCAATTGGTCGATTTTCCCCAGTGAAGTCGCCATTTTTTGTAGAGGTAAAATCAATGAAGTCGCCACCAAGTATTTATTTATCCCATATAAAGGGAAAGGAAAATCATCGAAGAAAAACCTAAAGGGGTAAATCAATGTCTTACGACTGAGAGATCGGGTACGGGAGTCGATTACGCGAGGGGAAGGTATTAGCACCCCTCACGTCCGTAGTACTCTACGGGATCCACTCTTGTTGTTCTAATCAAATGGTCTGTTCAATATAATGCTTAAGAGATAAAAGAAAAAGATTTGCTAAGAGGTAATGCATGCAAAGAAAACATGAGGAAAAGAAGGAAATATTTACAAATTTTCGCTCGGTTGAGCCCCGTGACCGGATGCCTACGTATCCCTTTTAAGGAATCAGAGTGTCGTAGTTTCGTTCACTTGTTTTGGTGGGTTTGTGTTTTTTAGTTGAACAATGTTAAATTCAATCATTTCACCGCTGATCGACCTTTGGAGACTTATGACCTATAGTGAAAATAAACTAGCATGCTCTTAGAAGAGAAAAGTTGATTGGCGAAAAAAATGAATTAGTTGGTGTTTTTTTACCTTAAGAAAGAGTTTAAGTTGTTAAAGAGTGTTTTTATTAGTTTTAAGAAAAATAAGGTTTTAGTTTTAAATGCAAGGATGCAAAAATGGGAAGAAAACACCTAAGGGAGACTAACCTACCTCTAACCTAGTGTTATCATATAATGATGGCCCTATGTCAAGGGTGAAAAAGGGAAATTTCTACCCTATGTTAGCATGTATGATTCGCAACCTAAGGTCTAACTTGAATCCTAAAAGAACAAGCACATCGTAAGGGAACATGGTATAGAAAGCGAGTGAGCAAACAAACTCGCAAGAACACACACATGAAATGGTAAAGAAAAGAAGAGAAATGCTTTATTCAAGGGGAGCGGATCACCCGAGATAAACAAGCGGGAGTGAAATATAAAAGAAGAGAAATGCTTTATCTAAGGGGAGCGGATCATCCAAAGCAAACAAGCGGGAATAGAACGTAAAACAAAAATGTGATGTCCAAAGCGACCGAACACCTAACTAAGATATAGAAGATTGAGGTAGGAGACAAAAGGAAATATGAACAATCACAGAGCATCTGCACCGGCCAATGCAAACTCCTGACAAAATGTGGGGGATTGGTTACAAAATCCTTTTCCACTTGACGACTTGATACACAAGATCTGCATAATTCCAAAGCGTCGTGGTGCATCACGAGCTAAGGATGACACGGACGAAATACGGGGGTTGATTGTGAACCCTTTTCGCTCGCCTCCTTTTGAGGACTTCAATAAGGGATGGGGGATTATATGCCAGCAAAAATGTAAACACACATGCGGAATACTTATTTCAAAGGTAGGATTTTAAACAAGCACAAATAACATACAGAAAGCGGTGCCAGCTACAGGACTTTAAACAGCGACTTCGAGTGCACGCTTTTTATTTCCTACTTCTCATGATATCTAAAAAGCAATGAAGTGCAGAAAGATAAATTGGAAGCAGTATAATACCAAACAAACAATAATGTCCGCAAAAAGTGCAATCAAAGCAAAGAAATCCAGAATACTTCGCGAGAGTTAGCATCAACAAACAAACAGTCAGAGATTGAATGCTCAGAATAAGTGTCGAAGCATCCTCAATGTGAAAATAAATCACAACCAGAAACTCAAGCATGTTCACATATCACACACTAAACCTGCATAAGACTCAACTCTACAAGCAAAAGTGAATCACGAGTCTCAACTAATCGGATACTCATGAATTAATTCCTAAAATCAAATAAAAAAATCTAACAATTTTTAAATTGATTTTTATAATTTTTTTATCATGTGGAAAAAGCTCAAACAAATCAAAATAATTATCAAAATTATCCAAACAAAAATGCAAATAAAAAATAGGGGGTGCAATGTGTACACAATGCTGCCGCATAGCAATCCAAATTCGGGTTCTAAACCCAGTCTATGAAGCATTTCTTTGTTTGTAAGACCATCTTCCAAAAAAAAACTCAACGAGCCTAAGAAGTGGTGTATACGCGCAGAAGCCCAAACAGATTAGCCAAGCCTAAACTCCAAGCCCAACTTCTGATCATTCTGTTGTTACTTTTTGACTATATTGAATTTAAAAAAATGATAATGAAAAGAAGATGTAGATAAACACAGAACGCTACGTTTTGATGCATGGAAGCTAGGGCTCAATTGGGGGTATCGCTTCAAATTCAGTGAACAACTTTTCCTCCTCTTCAAATAGACGGCACCAAATTTAATCTCTTCCATGCACTCTCCGTTCTTACACAGCGGCAGCGTTCTCACCTCTTTCTTCTTCAATCAATTCGGTCTCTGTTCATATTCCTCAACTTCGCTCCGCCTCTGTCGATCTCGTTCCAATGACCCAACATAGTGTCGCTGTTTGCTTTCTTCCATTCAATCTCACCATAGACTGTCACCTGAGCTTCAACCTCACTCGTCATCTTTGACGAGCCTCTCATTCTTTGCTCACCTTGCCGCATTTTCGTCTTCCGTGAAACTCGCAATTCAACTTTGATGTAGTGGTTTCAGGTTCGACTCAACCTTCACCTTGGAGTTTCGATTCAAGAATTCGCTTCCTTTCGAACATTCATCGTACCACCAATACTTTCACAGATTCAAACAAAGTAAAAACAAAAGAAATCGTAGAAGGATGAGCATACTTATCAATCGGATACGCTCTGATGGCATTTCCATGATGTCGATAATCAAAAACTCAGGTAAGCATCCTCAACCTTCTTCTTCTACTTATTCTTCAGATTCTATGAGATTGCTGGTTTCTTAGGATTCTGTTACGTCCAGAAAGTGATGTTGTTGTTGAATTCAGGACGCCGATAATGAATATTAAAGAAGGTTTGGTTATTATGTTGTAGGTTTATTGTTGAAGAGCGAAGATCTTATCGATGCTATAAGTTCTTGAATATTGTATCGGAATTTGTTATGTTTATTCTTGTAATGATGTACATATATATATAAGAGTACAAGGATCTGTATACTAATTGCCTATAATTGTCTAGTCTATAATTTCCTATAATAGAAATCCTATTTTAAATACAATTATGATACTATTTCCTGATATACTTTGACAACTATATGGATATGCATTGCCATCATGTTTACACGCCTATAGTAATTATATTGCCAGCACATGTTTGCTTGGGTTTGACCTTCTTGAATGTCTTGATATTTGCTTTGACCTTCTTTAATGTGAATAATATGTGCTTATCCTTAACACCCCCCTCAAGTTGGAGGTGGGATTGAAATCTCAAGAACACCCAACTTGCCAAGCAGTCGTTTATAAGTATCGCCTCCAAGAGGTTTAGTAAATATGTCAGCTAGTTGGTCAAAAGATCGGAGATAAGAAAGGCTGATAAGACCTGATTTAATTTTCTCACGAACGAAATGACAATCAATTTCAATGTGTTTTGTGCGTTCATGAAAAACTGGGTTTTCAGCGATGTGAATAGCAGCTTGGCTATCACAATGAACGGTGATCGGTTAAGGATGATCAATGCCGAGATCCGAGAGAAGATATTTTAACCATTGTAACTCGGAAGATAAAGTTGCAAGGGAACGATATTCTGCTTCAGCAGAGGAACGAGAAATTGTTGGTTGCTTCTTGGTTTTCCATGATATAGGATTAGAGCCCAACATGGTAAAATAGTCGGTAGTGGAGCGACGAGTAGTAGGACAACCAGCCCAATCAGAGTCGGCATATCCAACTAAATTGAGGGAGCTAGAAGCCGAAAGAAATAAGCCTTTGCCGACACTCCCTTTAAGATATCGGAGAACTCGTGTGGCCACATCGAGATGAGTTGTACATGGAGATTGCATGAATTGACTGAGAGTGTTAACAGCGTATTGGATGTCGGGCCATGTCACTGTTAAATATAATATACGACCAATGAGGCGACGATAGATTGTCGGATCAGGAAGAGGGCTTCCTTCATTGGGCCGTAGACGGAGGTGTTGCTCCATAGGAAAATCTGATGGTCGGCAACCAGTCATACCAGAGTCGGATAAAATGTCAAGTGTATATTTCCTTTGGCATAAGAATATTCCCTTTTTAGAATGGGATACTTCGATACCTAAGAAGTATGAAAGATTTCCAAGATCTTTGATGGAAAAGGCCTGGGCGAGAAATTTTTTTGATGTCGGAGCTAGCGTCTTTGTTATTTCCAGTGATGATGATGTCATCTACATAAACGAGTACAAATATAGTCGTGTGATTACTTTTGAAAGTGAATAGACTATAATTAAAGATGGATTGATGAAAACCCTTTTGAATGAGGGTGGTGGATAATTTTGAGAACCATTGACGGGATGCCTGTTTGAGACCATAGATGGATTTGTTTAATTTGCAAACACATGGTTTCCCTTCATGAGAGAAGCCGGGTGGTAATTTCATGTAAACTTCTTCATTAAGGTCTCCTTGAAGGAAAGCATTGTTAACATCAAGTTGATGTAACTGCCAGTTTTTAATGGCAGCAATGGAGAGAAGGAGTCGAACCGTGACAAGTTTGGCAACCGGTGCGAATGTTTCATGGTAGTCAATACCATGTACTTGATTGTAGCCTTTGGCGACTAAACGAGCCTTATATCGCTCAACGGTACCATTAGAGTGATATTTAATTTTGTATACCCACTTACAACCTATGGCGGTTTTGCCATTCGGGAGAGGAGATAAAACCCAAGTGTTGTTGGATTCAAGGGCGTGAATTTCTTTAGCCATAGCGTCACGCCATTCAGCTGATTTGATAGCTTGAGAATAAGATGTTGGTTCTTTATTTTCAATGATATTAAGAAGAAGAGCTCGATGAGAAGTGCTCAAATTGGATAAAGAGAAATAATTCTTTAATGGGAAGGCACTCTGTGATGTGACATTATTAATGTCACATACGTGGTCCATGAGGCGAACGGAAGGAGTACGAAGACGTTGAGGATAACGACGTTCTGCAGGATTGATCGCTGTAGGTGAATGTTGTTGGGGAGTTTCCACAGGAATAGATGTAATATTGGATGGAATATTCGATGAGTTATCATCCTGAGGGGTGGAAATGGGCACAATCGTGTCATCATGATGACTAATGCCGGGAGAGATACTTGATGCAGGTGATAAGTTGGAAGAGGAATCATCAAATTCACAATCAAGGATTTGAGTGTTGATGCTTATGTCGTTAGCGATGGAAGGAGTTTGAAAGTTGTGATATGGAAACATGGTTTCAAAAAATTGAACATCGCGAGAGACATATATTTTGCGAGTGTGCATATCGTAGATGCGGTATCTTTTTTGATTAAAAGGGTAACCGACAAAAATACCAGGTTTGGCTCGTTCATCGAATTTGTGTTGAATGTTCATATTTTTGGCAAAACAGAGACATCCAAACACACGAAGTGATGAGTATGAAGGAGGAGAACCGAGTAAAATTTGATGAGGAGATTTATATTTCAGGATGGGAGTAGGAAGTTTGTTTATGAGATAAGCGGCAGTGAGCATGCATTCACCCCAAAAGGAAAGGGGTAATTTCGCTTGGAAACGTAATGCTCTTGCGACGTCGAGAAGATGACGATGCTTGCGCTCCACAACGCCATTTTGTTGAGGGGTTGCAACGCAGCTGCGTTGATGAATAATGCCATGATCATGAAACCATGTTTGGATTTGTTTGGACAAAAACTCCGAACCATTGTCGGAACGAATAGCTTGAAGTTGGGGAAGAAAGATGCCCCCATCGCCGGAATTAATTTTATTAATTTTAGTGTTGAATTGGTGATTACTTTGATTAAAAAAATGAATTAGCATAGTAAATGTTTCAGATTTATGTTGCATGAGATATAACCAAGTACATCGTGAATAATCATCGACAATTGTTTCGTGATCCATTGTGTGATGGAGTAGAGAATGGACCCCAAATATCGACATGAATTAACTCAAAACAATGAGATGAATATGATGTTCTTGAAGAAAAAGGTAAACGTGATTGTTTTGCACACGGACAAACGTCACAAATAAAATCTTTATTCGCATTAATATTTGGAGAGTTCTTAACAATAAATTGAAAACAGGAAATAGATGGGTGACTGAGGTGTAAATGCCATAGGTCAGCCTTATTACATTGCTTAGAACTAAAAAAAGAACTTGGTGGATGGTCAACACAATAGTGATCGTTGTCATCTTTATTTAATGGTGGTTCTTCATTCAAGTAGAAGAGTCCATTCCGAGCACTACCCCGACCAATCGTCTTCTTCGTTGCTCGGTCCTGAAATATGCAACCAGAGGATGAGAAAATAATATCACAATGTATTGATTTTGTTAATTGTGAAAGAGATAATAGATTATATTTGAAAGATGGAATGTGATAAACATTCGTGAGTGTAAGTGACGTCGAGCAATGAACATTGCCGATGTGTTTCACGGACGCGTGAGAGCCGTCGGGTAATTGAACAAGTATATTTTTATGAACATGTGAATATGAAGAAAAATAAGAAAGAGATGTGCATATGTGATTTGAAGCGCCAGAATCAATAATCCAAGAAAAAGGAACACAAGTAAAAGCGGTACCTGCTAAATTTACAGATGATCCCATAGTGTCCTCTTTGGCTAAGAGAGATAGGAGTTTTTGGTATTGTGCGCTTGAGAGTTGAGTAGCGGAAGTAGATGAGAATGGTTCAGATTTCTTTGGTGGCTTATTTGGAAAGCCATGAATCTGATAGCATGTAGCAATAGTGTGACCATGCTTATTGCAATTCTCACAATACGGACGCTTCCGTTTTCCTTGAGTGCGATACTGCACTTTAGAAGCTTGAAGCGCTGCTGATTCCTCAGCAGGGAGGGGTCGAAAATTAATCTCTTGTTATTTCTCTTCCTGGCGTACGATGTTATAAATACGCTGAATTGAAGGAAAGGGATCCATGAGGAGAATTTGGCCGCGGACGGCCGAGAATCGGTCATGGACGCCCTGAAGAAATTCCATGGCCCGGTCCTGGTTTTGTTGATCAATAATACTCTTGGCATTACCGCAGATGCACGGATTGATAGGTGCGATGGAATGGAGTTCATTCCAGAGAGATTTCAACTGAGTAAAATACAGAGATACAGACACGCCCTCTTATTTTAGGGCAGAGATAGATTGTTTCAATTGATAGATTTTTGGAGCGTTGGACTGAGATAAACGATCCTTGAGATCGATCCAGATTTGTGCCGCCGTTTCAGCATAGAGAATGCTAGGGCGAATCTCGGTTGAAACCGAGTTGAGAATCCAGCTTGCAACCATATCGTTGCAGCGGCGCCACTTAGAGATATCATCGGCCTTCTTTGGACAGATTAGGGTTCCATCGACAAACCCGAATTTGTTTTTGGCACGAAGTGCCATTGTTACGGCTCGGCTCCATGAACCATAGTTGTCGACCGTGAGCAGAGGTGTAACAAGGACAGTTGTAGGGTTGTCGGAATGATGGATGACACATGGATCGGTGTTGGAGGTGGTGGCGGATTGATCATTGGTGGGTGGTGGAACATCAGACATGATGATGCGAGTGAGTGAGTGAATCGATGAAGAAGGATTGAAACAGGATGATAAACACAAACTGAGGGATATTAACCAGAGAAAAACTGATACCATATAAGTTCTTGAATATTGTATCGGAATTTGTTATGTTTATTCTTGTAATGATGTACATATATATAAGAGTACAAGGATCTGTATACTAATTGCCTATAATTGTCTAGTCTATAATTTCCTATAATAGAAATCCTATTTTAAATACAATTATGATACTATTTCCTGATATAATTTGACAGCTATATGGATATGCATTGCCATCATGTTTACACGCCTATAGTAGTTATATTGCCAGCACATGTTTGCTTGGGTTTGACCTTCTTGAATGTCTTGATATTTGCTTTGACCTTCTTTAATGTGAATAATATGTGCTTATCCTTAACAGATGCAGAAGGATGATGATTGAGTTATGTGAAGTTTTTGCAGAGAGAGATGATGAAGATTTTCTCAGTTTTTTCTGAAAATGCATCGTATCTAATGAAGAGAAAGCAAAGAAAGTTTGAAGCTCTGAGATTTTGCTGGTGATTCTTCCAACCATTAAAGAATCTGTTATGGAGAGAAGATCAAGAGAGAGCTTTGAAAGGCGAGTCTTGCTAATTTTCTTTGACTTTCTTGTGGTTAATGAATCCTCCCCTGATTTCTGTTAGAATTCTATTATATGGATTGTTGAATATGTGAGAATTGGTTAGAGATTAGAATGAATCTGAGCCCTTGATTGAAAAAATCGGTTAGAGAAATAAATGGTATGATTGAGCCTAATTTTGTTTTGAGTTTTTTGTATCTGAAGTTTCCATCTCCTTTGCGGGTAGTTGAAGCTCAATGAAGTTTATTACAGGTTGAATGCCTCGGGGCCCTTGGGTAGAAAATTGGTTATAATGAATGGAAGGTGAAGATTGACTCGGGATTGAGATTGAGAGTGAGAGGTGAATTCTGATTTTTCTCAGAGTTTTTCCTGACTTTTTTTTATTATCAATTTTTTTTCCAATTTCGTCAACTTATTCTCATATCATCCAATCTCATTCCTCATATATACTATTTCCCAATCTTCCTTTTTACGTGACCCGTTTCTTCAAATAAGCAGCCACTGACGCAAGCAACTTTAGAGTCTAGTCTTTTGAATGTCAGGTTTTGGGCTTAAGGACAAGGCATGGCAGGTGTGACAAAACTTTGTAGTTGGGCATTTTGAAAATAGGATTTGGAATTTGAACTTAATGGATGGGAAATGATATTTGTATTGATGAACATATGAAATAAAGTTGAATGATGACAAATGATATTTGAATGAAATACAGAACATAGTGATGTAATCCTTATATTTTGTAACTTGTTTTCAAAGTAATCCAAATAAATCTCCCAATTTGAATTAATCCTTTTATCAAATCAAATGCTTAAAGACAGTCAATCTCTTGTGACATAATCAAATCAAATGTTTTCAAAGCTTCAATTTGAAATAATTCACTTTGACTGTCTTTAAACCCTAACACACTTCAATCTCACTCAACTTGTTTCTTTAATGAACCTATTACCTAATTCTCAAAATCCAAACTAACTTGTAATTGGAGCAACAAGTAATAATGATGCCTTGATCACAACATGCGTCCATAACATCATCTCTTGTGACATGATTCATGTTTTGAAATTCAATTCACAAAGACACCTTAACTTGATAACTAAAGATTTTAAAGCAAATACCTTGAGAAAAACCTTGAAGATGATAAAAACTTGAAGCATATGAGAACACCTCAACAAGCTCGAGCACAATAGATGAGAAACTCCAATACTCTTACTTTGAAATCACAATAATGAAGAGATGATTTGAGAGCTTGAAGAAGCCTAAAACTCAAAACATTCCCAACTGAATCCTGAAAGTCCCCTGAATTTCTGCTTTTCTATTACTTGACGGAACACTTGAACTCGAGATGGTGAAATTCTGATTCGTACTTAACCGTGTGGAACGAAGCTAGAAGACAGTGCGATCCCAATACCATTATGCTATGTGATGACAGAAAAAATCTTAGGGACAACAATTGGGGTATAACAGTATCCAGAGACATCATCCTTCCATTTTCCATTTGCGGAGATGACAGTGACTTTAGATGATGTGGACGCCTTCTTTCACATTTCGATTGCTGGTACATTTTTTACATCAATTTATAGAGACCAGGTGATGGCCGTGCGCGTGGTTATGGATTTGGAGTGTTCAGAGGCGGAGGTGCTGAAGGAGTTTGGTGAGATTCAGAGGTTTCACCTTCGGATGTCTTGGTTGAGGAGTTTGCATACAGAGCTTGTGGAGGCACAAAAGGTTGTTGTCGTTGTAATACACTTCTGCTTTAATTAGAAATTGAGGAAGAGACATTTTTTTGAGATGTATTTTCTCTACAACTAATGTCACTGTTTATATAAATGGTGATGCATTCTAGACCACACAAATATGTCGGCGCAATCAAAACCATCCAAATATATCGGTAAAATCCAGTCTTTCAAAAAATCATGTTTTTAATACTATCAAAAATTGTAAATACACTATTAGAAATTTACAGTACCAAAAATTTCGTACGAGTATACCAAAATTTTAACTTGTACCGAAAATTTCAATACTTCTACCGAAAATTTCATCCAAAAATCATGTTTAACTCTTCCAAAAATAAAAATGGAATTAAAAAATTGAAAGATACCGTATATAATTTTGGAGGTAACATGTTAAAAACCAAACGAAACCCACGTCCCAAACAAAAAGAACAAGAAAACACAACAAACAAAAACAAACCTTCAATTCTCAAAGCCAAAACAACAAGCGATTCATTGTTTCCGAGTGGGAATAGTGCATGAAGATGACGAAGTTTCATGCAATCTTCATTGCCATTTTTCTTACGCTTTTTTGTCTTCATGACTTAGGTTTGTGCACGCAACGACATGATAACAACAACATTAGGATCAACAAAATGGGAGCAGGCGAGGAATCTCCCAATGATTTTGCAGAAATCGAAAGCCTCGCTCGTTTCGCCGTTCAACAACATAACAACAAAGAGGTTTTTAATGGTTGATTTCAATTTATTACTATATTAGATTGTTGAAATATTTGGCCTTTGGGTTTGATAATGATTTGTTCATTTGAATTTTGTACACAAAATAGATTAAATTCGCTTTTAGGTTCAGAAGAGATTGAAATGCAAGAAATTATGAAATCAAAGTTTCTTTTTATATGTATGTGTTCTATGCAGAATGCACTTCTTGAATATGTTAAGGTATTGAAAGCCAAGGAACAAGTTGTAGCAGGTAAAGTATATTCTCTTACCCTGGAAGCAGTTGATGCGGGGAAGAAGAGAATATACGAAGCCAAGATTTGGGTGAAGCCGTGGATGAACTTCAAGCAGTTGCAAGAATTCAAGCCTGCTCGTGTTATCTCTTCGTTTACGAGTTCTGATCTGGGTGTTAGGCAAGGTGATTTTCTGTTTATATCCATTGATTGTAGATAAGAAACTATGGAGTACCATAATTTGTGAACAGATATATATGGCTGTTTGGCTATATAACAAGCCAAAGGTAGTTGGTTTGTACCTTATGTTGATATGGGTGTTCATAGATGATTTTAATGCCCTAGTTGTTGCTCCGAAACGATCTTGTCGTTATTTTTTTTTTTTAAATTTCGATGGTTGTTTATGAGAAATTTTACCAATTTTAATTCAGAGGGACACAAATTGGGATGGCATGAAGTCCCAAATCACGATCCCAATGTCAAAGATGCTGCTAATTTTGCTGTGAAGTCCATTATACGGAGGTCCAACTCTCTGTCTCCGTATAAACTCCAGGACATTATTCAAGCCAAAACCAGGGTGAGCAGTTATATTTGTTAACTTTTATTAATTGCTGGCATCTACTCGAGATTTGGTTGAATCTCTTGTGATTGCACACCCTTTCCCTTTTCTTTCGTTACTTCTCTTCCTTCAACAGACCTGTTTATATTCTTTTTGATGTATTGACCTTACTCGATCCACATTTTTCTGCTAAAATGCAGGCCATTGGAGACCATGTCAGGTTCGACTTGCTTCTGAAGGTAAGCAGGGGAGTCAAAGAAGAAAGGTTTCGGGTTGAGGTAAATAAAAAACGAGGAGGAAGGTTTTATGTGAACTGGATGGAACAAGGTCACTACTGAATGAATTTGGCCATCTTTATATTTATTGATGTAAGTGGAAATGATGCTGCAGTTACTCTTATGAAAAACTTGCTGTTCTGTGAACGTGTTCTGTGCATAATTGTATAGATGTGAATGATTACGAATTACGATATAATACGTATACGTACAAATTGAGATACGAATTACGATATAATACGTATACGTACAAATTGAGATGCATATGTAATAATGTAACTCGCCTTTCATATTTTATCAATAATTAGATATTACGTCTACAAATCTATAGTCAATATCATATAGCAGAATCTGATAAAATTATGCATACACTACAGAAACATCAATCCAAAATCTGAAGCAAATTTGTCATGAGTCTTTCATAGTTCCTTACATTGTATTCCAATCATAGTTTACATATGACACAATGGTAGAAATAAATCCCACAAGAAAATTTACTCGACAGTTCGAAAAACAGCAACATTGCAGTATGAAAAAAAAAGATTAGATATCAGCTGGCACATGTTTGTATAAATCTGAGGGAAGCCTTGGAGAAGCCACAACCTGTAATGGAGTCCTCATATATGTCACCATTCCAGGGTTCTCTACCATATCAATCTCCTCAGGGTTCACTCCCTCAGGAGGTGCCCAACAGAAATGATGCAATAGATGACCCAACATCGATGTCACCATATTGATTCCAAGTTGTGCACCTGGGCAAACCCGACGACCTGCTCCAAATGGAAGTAGTCTAAAATCATGTCCCTTCATGTCTACATCCTCTTCAAGAAACCTCTCGGGCCTAAACTCCAACGGGTTTTTCCATACAGCCGGGTCACGAGCTACCGCCCATACATTGACATGGACATTGGACCCCTTGGGAATATCATAGCCACCAATTTTAACATTCGCATTAGCGCGATGTGGGAGCATTAATGGTGTTGGTGGATGCAGCCTTAGAGCCTCCTTGGCTACACTTTGTAGATAAGGAAGGCTTGAAAAGTCAGTTTCTGTCATGACCCTTTCAAAACCAATGACCTTGTCTAGCTCCTCTTGTGCCTTCTGTTGCACTCTTGGATTCTTTATCAACTCGGCCATGGCCCACTCAACCGATATTGCAGTTGTGTCCATCCCAGCAGTTATCATGTCCTATCAAATAAAGAAAAAACATGAGCAATACTTCATGTTGGTGAAACTTCATATTGGTGAAACAGAGAGATCTAAATTAAAATTACAACAATTTGCATCTGAGTCGTTTGATTTTGATCTAATGATAATAATTTATAAAGACGCTAACAACTTTAAATAACATACCCAAAGGAGACCAATGATGGTGTCTTCACTAAGATCATATTTGTCTTGCAAGGTGAGAAGGGCATCTACAAAATGTTGCTTAGCACCGCCGGATTTCTGGCGTGCTTGTGTATGCTCGTCCATGATGGCTCGAGTAAGTCGGTCTCGGCGAGCACCGTGCTTGGCAAAAGCCTCCTCTTCTAGTGGGAACATCCAGCGCAACCAAGGGATGTGCTCTGCCATAGCTAGAGATGCTCCTAGCTTTAACCCATTTGCCACTATAGCCTTGAATTCTACTCCTTGCTCATCCATTACACCTTCTGCGTTCACAAATCTTTTCCCAAAAGCCAGCCTTGTGATGTTGTTGAATGCAACCGCCCCTATATACTTCCTCATTGGTATAGCTTTCCCCAAATTTTCTGCAGAAAAAACAAATTATACAAATATACATTTGGTCATCAGCACATTATCCAAACATTTTATTTTTAAAATTGTTGCATGTTAATTGGAAGAGTAGAAATTTGATATGATTCTAAGAATAGTGAATAATAAGGATAAATCAGGGTATCATTTGCGTTTTGCGGAGAATAATCTCATGTGGCAGCTTATCATTCCCTCAAAAGAATTTAACACTGCCTAGAGCCAGGTTCAAACCTATGATTGTGGGCGAGAAATCTCTCTATCAAGAAAATTAAACACTTATCATAGTTGAGTTTGGTTAAACTGAAAGAGATTATTTACCATCTCATCTCTCTTGGGTTTATAACAGCAAAAACAAAATAACTTAGAAAACTGCCTATAACTCATTAATGATCTACTAGTAACATTTATGAAAGAAAACCAAAACATTCCAAGAACCAAAATAAAAACATAAACATACCAGGATTAGTAGAATCATTAAAAATAGATTCAACCATAGCAGTAACTTCATCTTCTCTAATAGGCCTCAAAGCTTCAATTCTCTTGGGCGAAAAAAGCTCCAAAGTACAAACCTTTCTCACCTTCACATAATGAGGTCCATAATCAGCCCAAATCAAATCCTTCCCATCTCTACTAAACTTGGCAGCCGACCGACTCCTATGCCGGTCCGCCAACTGCTGATCATTCTCTTTCAAAACCTCTTTCGCCAACTCCGTATTCGAAACAATCACGTTCAAAGTCGAACCGAACCAAACCGATATAATTGGCCCGTAGAACTGGGTCCATTCCGCGAAACACCGGAACCTGACTGGTTTTATGTCATAGAGGTTTCCGACGACCGGCCAGGGGCGTGGACCGGGTGGAAGCTTGAATCTGAGACGTTGGAAGAGGGTGTAGAAGATGAAGAGGGTGAGAAGTGAAAGAGGTATGGTGAGAAACAGAGTCATTGTGATGAGTTGTGTGTTGGAACAGAGAAGGTTGGAGACAGGTTTACGTTAAATATATGAAAGAAAAAAAATGGGAGTTGGTGAGAATTGGATTTATGTGTAACCAAACGTGTATCTTTTTCTACATGGTTAAGCATGGGTTTAGTTTTTTAATTTTTTATTCTTAGTTTAATAATTAATTATTGCATTTACCAACCATATAAAATATAATTTCTGAGTTGTGTAACGTTAAGAGATTAATATAGACAGCAAAATCTTTTGAATGTGAGATAATTTGAGGTTTCTGCACAAATGTACAACTACTTAATAAATTGATACGTGGTATTAAAGATAAAAAATATATTTAATGAAATTATTTCTATTTAATTAAAAACTTTTTTTAAAAGGAAAGATATCTCTCTATCATATAAAATAAGGATTATATTAATTTATTTTATTTTTATGAACACAAATATTTTAATATGGATTTATAAAGTAAATCTTCAATTAGGATACTCCCCCTCTCTATTCTATATTATAAACAAATTTCATTTTTTAAATTAATTATATAATTAATATATTTAGTCTATATATAAATCAGATATATTAATTATTTAATAAATTTAAAAAATAAATTTTATTTATAATATGAGATGGAGTAGAATAAACTGTTTTCTTGTTAGTCTGAAAAATGTATTAAAATAATAAGTGTTTCAAACATTTTGTCAAATTCATTATATTATTTATAGTATTCTGTCTATATAAAATAATAAGGATTAAAGTGGCAAATTTAATAGGACATTAATGATTACTTAGAAATTAAGTTAGAGAAACCATGATCTGAATTGAGATTTAATGATATTAAAAACAAAATTTAAAATTTAGTAAAATATATGTAATTCTCCTGGATTTGAATATGAAAAAGAATAGAGGAAATTGAAATTCCGTCCTATAATAATGAGGTAGGATGATTGGTTGTAATAGTTATGACTTAGTGTTGAAATTATATTACTTCAGCAAAGTAGGTTGTATAATACTCGTTCTAATATTTATTATAATAAAAAATTATTTTTAAAATTTTTTAAATAAACAATGTATTTAGTCTACCTTTAGTCAAAATATATTACTTATTTAAGAAATTGTGGGTGTTGGATTGTGAAATAATCAAAAGTTGGTGAGGATGTAGACCCTCCCCCTCCACTCCACATTGTACAGCCCATAGAGACACTTGCTACCTAGTGGATTATTTCAAAGTTGGTGTGTGTGAACGACACAATGAAGTTTCTGCTTTTTTGTTATTATGATTTAGGAAATCATAACTTTGCTTTAGCTTTTATCAACTACTATTATTCCCCTTCTCCTTTTTTTTTTGTTATATTTCATTTTTTAAAATATTAAATTATAAATTATTTTGCAATATCAATAATTTATAAGGTTACTTTTTATAATTGAAATGTTCTACTGTTTAAGATAATGAAGTTTCCCTCAAACTCCAATTTAAAGCCTAATTTTCTGTGGGGATTTTTCTAAGGGATGATTATTTATGAACCTTATATCATGAATCTCTCTTTTATTATAGATCTTTGGATTTTTGTGTGAACTGATATGTTTGTTTTATCAGTATGTGCATATAATCATTGATTCATGTTTTGTTTTGAGGATTATATGTTATGATAGATTGATTGTGTTCAATTGATGCTAAGCAACACTTTGATGTGTTATGATATGAAATTGCATGTAATGTTTGTTTGCGTCTTTGAGTTAAGGAAACTATAAGTGACGTTTGGATACAAGATTATGGAGAAAAATGTAGTTTTTGTTTTTGTTTTGATGGAGTTGATATTCGAATAATACCGTTATGTATTCGACTACCAATGTTAAAAATTTTAAGTCAGAATTGATATAACATAACTGGGGTTTAGAAACTCTGATTGAGGCGCAGTAAAATGCATTAGAAAGCTAATACAAACAGTTATCATGTGGTAAAGATTCGTGATACATATATGTATGTGTATTATTGTTATTAATAAATGATTTTGAGGTAAAGTAGAACATGAATGAAATGTTATGTAAAACTATTGCGAAGTCCTAATGTGACAATCAAAACGAATGTTTGGTAAAATTATTGTGAAGCCTTAATATAGAAATTGTTCTGGACTCGGCCGACACTTGTTCCACCATTGGAGAAGCCCAATCCAGCGCCTTTACAATGGTCCAAAAGCGTGCAGCCCAAACTGAGGACCGTTGGGCATTATCCCACGTGTTCACTAGGAGAACAAAAGCCATGTGTCCATATCGTCATCATCCTGCCCTCCGAGAATAACTGGTCCAACTTCTCTGCTTTCTTAGGATAGTTGACCAGAGAGGAGGCCACGTGCTAGACTCCATACATCCGTAAATCCTGGAAGTCTTCGTTGTTGGGCCTCATCGTGGCCCATCACTAAAGACCTTGACCCATCGCTGAGGGCTATAAATACCCTCTCACTTGAGAGGATCAGGTTGAAGAAGGGAAAAATACAAGAATGGAGGGTTGAATTGGGATCTTAAAGCTTAATGAAAAGAACACGTGATTTTTATCCTGGTTCGTTTGAACTCAAACTACTCCAGTCCATCCGCCAAGGTGATTTCGCCTCTCTCCAACGAGGTCTTAATCCACTAATCAATCTTGATTACAAAACTACTTTGATAACTGCCAAAGTCTTCTTGAGTATAAAACCACAAATCAGTTTTCTCAAGGAATTACAAAGTAATATAATTGAGTGTGTTCAAATATGTTTTCTAAAATAAAACAATATAACAACCGTGATGTATTACACAATTTAAGAATGCTAGGTAGAACTGAGTAAATATGCTTTTCTTTTTCGTGCGCAGTAGTTCATCATCTGATTTCTTCTTTTCGTCCTCTTTATACAGGTCATGCAACAGTGACATAAGAAGATGCTTTTGGAATGTTCATAACACAAATTAATGATCTTTCCAAACCAGAAGATTCTTGTCTCTTTATAGCCGTTACTTTTGATGTGCATTGATAAATTGTAACGCTTCAGAACTTCTTACATCAGAAGATGAATGTTACCGTTGAGAGTCTCTTACTGCTTGTATCAGAACTTTACAGATCAGAGTATCAGAGATCCTGTTTCACAACGTTGGTGCATTCAGAAGTTGTTACAGAACTTCTTCATATAGGCGTGTCACGCAGATTTGCTTCTAAGAAGGATGTGTCTGATTATATCATAATACTCTCATCTTCTATGATTGCATAAACAGAACTTCTAGTGATGTTCTAGCAGATATTTTGTGCTCCTTACATCATAACATCTTTTTCACCTCAGAACTTTCCTGAATATAAGGATACTTTTATTAGCGAGCATATTTGTTCTTTATATATATCATGTGTTTGTTATCATCAAAACTCTTGTAGGGATGTAGAACCAGATTATGTTCTAACAATCTCCCCCTTTTTGATGATAACAAAAACTTGTATATTTTGATGGAATAAAAAGAACAAAGAATAATAAAAAAAACTCCCCCTAAGTAGAATACTCAGATAACGAGAAAATAAAATACTTCTCTAAAGATCTTCTGATATAGCTTCTGATAGGAGTCAACTTTTGATAGGAGTCAAAATATCTTTCCTTCTCCCCCTTTTTGTCAAGAATCAAAAAGTTGGAAAAACTCTATTTTTCTTGCTTTGATGGAAGTTGCTTGAAAAGGTGTGACATCCTCCTTTGGATTCAACTGAGATTCTTTAGAGAGCTTCTGTTGCTGTATTCTCATTACCCTTCCCAATAGTTCCAGAGCCAATAATATTTTCTTTATGATTGCCTCTGAAACCTGCAGATCCTCCAGATTTAAATTCCAGGCTTTGGAACAAATGCTTTCTTCCTGTCATGTGTAGAGAGCATCCAAAATCCAGGTGTTAAGACTGGTGTTTCAACCTTGTTGTTAAAAATATCTGCAATATAGATGATTTTATCCTTTGGTACCCATATCTTTTTGGGTCCATGATTGTTAGAGTTTCCAAAATTCTATTTGAATTTTGGTTCAGCATAAAACGCCTTACTATTAAGTTTTATATCATGTGTTTGCCCAGAAGTGAAGTGAGAATAAAGAGGAGTGTGTTTAATAACTAAATTCTTAACTTTCTTAGGTTGGGATACTTTACCTTTGTATCCTATACCTTTTCTTCCATTTCTGCTAACTCCATAGATCATTGAAGCCATCTTGCTTCTATCTATGTTTTTAGCAAGGAACTTCTTAAAGTTGTGATCATATTCCTTTATGATCTTATCAGGGTTACTAGGAACTTCTGAGATATTTTCCTTCTGAGTATTTTGTAAATAATTTTCATGTTTTGAAATTTTTCTTTCAGCTCAGAGTTTTCCAGTCTCAAATTTAGTTTCTTCAGAGTCAGAAACTAGATCCTTTTTCAGGTTCTTGTTTATGACTCGAAGCTTCTGATACCTTTCTAGAATTTCTGATAGACTCTCTTCTAATTGAGATCTAGAAAAGTTAAAAAATATCTCTTCTGACTCCGAGTCTGATTCTGATTCAGAGGATTCAGAGACATCTGATAAGTTTTCTGTTTGAGCTATATTGACTTGTTCATCTTTTGATTTTGTTCCATCTTCAGAGCATTCAGAGTCATCCCACGTTGCCATAAGGCTTTTCTTCTTTTCCTTATATAGCTTCTTTTTAGGTTTCTCTACTTGAATATTTGGACAGTCGCTCTTGTAGTGACACTGCTTATTGCATTCGTAGCAGGTAAGGTTTCTGTTACTGGATTTTCTATATCCAGACGATTGTTCAGAGTGATTTCCTGTTCTTCTGTAATTTCTGAATTTCCTCTGTCTGTGCTTCCACAACTGATTGATTCTTCTGGATAGAAGGAACAATTTGTCTTCTTCTGACAGGGATCCATCAGAGTTTTCTGCTTCTGCTTTTGCCTGTAAAAATTTGGTTTCATATTTATTAGATTTCAGAGCGAGAGACTTACCTTGCTTCTGAAGCTCATCTTGTTCTAATTTTATCTTATGACTTTTCAGGGAGCTGACAAGTTCTTCAAGAGAAATTTTATCCAGATCTTTGGCTAGTTTTAATGATGTGACCATAGGTCTCCATTTCTTGGGTAAACTTCTGATGATCCTCTTTACATGGTCAGCAGTTAAGTACCCTTTATCCAGAACTTTTATCCCAGCAACCAGAATTTGAAATCTTGAGAACATTGTTTCAATGGTTTCATCTTCTTCTATTTTGAAGGTTTCATACTTCTGAATGAGCGCAAGGGCTTTGGTTTCTTTGACTTGTGTGTTGCCTCCATGCATCATTCTCAAGGAATCAAACATGTGTTTTGTTTTCTCTCTGTTTGTGATTTTCTCATACTTTGAGTATGAGATAACACTCAAGAGAATTATTTTGGCCTTGTGATGATTTATGAAGTCTCGCTTTTGATGATCTGACATTCTTTTTTTGTCAATCTTCTGACCACTTTCATCGACAGGATGCATGTACCCATCAGTCATCATATCCCAAAGATCAGTGTCATAAGCTAGAAAGAAACTTATGATTATGTCTTTCCAGTAATCAAACTTTTCATCGTCAAATATTGGGGGTCTGCTGTTGATTCTGTCTTTCTCATCATGATGATCATTGTTGATGTTCTAACTTGGTCCCACCATAGTGTTTTTCCTCCTTGGATCTTTTTCTGACACGGTTAAGTGTTTGCACCCAAATTCAGGTGCTCTAACACCAATTGAAGAAGGGGAAAATACAAGAAGAGAGGTTGAATTGGGATCTTAAAGCTTAATGAAAAGAACACGTGATTTTTTTCCTGGTTCGTTTGAACTCAAACTACTTCAGTCCACCCGCCAAGGTGATTTTGCCTCTCTCCAATGAGGTCTTAATCCACTAATCAATCTTAATTATAAAACTACTTTAACAATTTTCAAAGTCTTCTTGATTCTAAAACCACAACCCGAATTTCTCAAGGAATTAAAAAATAATATAATTGAGTGTGTACAAATATGTTTTCTAAAATAAAACAATATCACAACCGTGATGTATTACACAATTTAAGAATACTAGGTAGAACTGAGTAAATATGCTTTTATTTTTTGTGCACAGTATTTCATCATCTGATTTCTTCTTTTCATCCTCTTTATATAGGTCATGCAACCGTGACATAAGAAGATGCTTTTGGAATGTTCATAACACGAATTAATGATATTTCTAAACCAGGAGATTCTTATCTCTTTATAGCCGTTACTTTTGATATGCATTGATAAACTGTAACGCTTCAAAACTTCTCACATAAGAAGATGAATGTTACCGTTGAGAGTCCCTTACTGCTTGTATCAGAACTTTACATATCAGAGTATCAGAGATCCTGTTTCACAACGTTGGTGCATTCAGAAGTTGTTACAGAATTTCTTCATATATGTGTGTCACACAGATTTTCTTCTAAGAAGGATGTGTCTGATTATATCATAATACTCTATTCTTCTATGCTTGCATAAATAGAACTTCTAGTGATGTTCTAGCAGATCTTCTGTACTCCTTACATAAGAACATCTTTTTCACATCAGAACTTCCCTGCATATAAGGATACTTTTATTAGAGAGCATATTTGTTCTTTATATATATCATGTGTTTGTTATCATCAAAATTGTTGCAGGAATGTAGAACCAAATTATGTTCTAACACAGGTATCCATTCATTCACTCATACACTCATACCTACTTGCACTTATTATGAATCTTACTTTGGCATCAAAGTGTCTTGTAGGTACCCCCCCCCCCCCCCCCCCACTTCACATTCAACCATTTCTCGACTTGAAGCTCGTGGGCCTTGACAATCCCTTCTGATCAGGTACGATCAGTGGCGCCGTCTATGGGGAAACCAGCTTCCCCCTCTTCCTTTCAAGACCAAAGAAACTCTTCATCAATATTACGATTTTCATGGACGACCAAACTATCGATGATAACCAAAATGTCCATTTCTCCGACCCCAACAACAATGTTGGCAACAATAACGCAGGCAATAACAACAATATGGTCGGTCTCGAGCAAGACTACAGAGAGAGACTGACCGCCTCTTCATTCACCCGCTCGCAGTCGCGCGATGATGACTACCATCCTTCGCATAGTAATGAACCCAATACATATCAGAAGATTCCCGTTCCTACAGGTGCTGACATCATGACCAGAGCTCTGCTCGTGGCAATCAACTAGACTAATTACATGATCTTCTCACAGGGTGAGCGACTGATGATGCTCGAGCAGACTCGTCAGGCCCCCAAAATACATAGGAGACCTGGCTCCCAAACTCCTCCTCCTTCCTAATGGAATGAGGACCTCCTCCAATCTCCTCCGCGGAGACACAGATGGGACGACTCTCGGAGCCCTTATCCCCGCCGAGTTGGGCGAGGCTCTACATTAGAGAGGAGCCATCCCGAAGCTATGAGGAAGCGCGGTCACACCCCCCCCTAACGCAAAGAGCGCGCGATCCCCTAAACGCAAAAGAAATAGGGGAATGAAGAAAAGAATTCTTGGCAAATGGACCCTCCCCACGGCCAAGGCCAACACAACGACCACTGCTAAAACCGGTCTCCCTCTCGCTCTCTAGACAGAAGTGACAAAGGCGACCCCTGCGGTCCATTATCCCAAGCCATCATGGATTCGGGCATAAGCTTTCTCATGAGCGACCTGAGAGCTCGCAGCCTCATCGTTCAGCACCAAAGCAATTTCAAGAACCCTCATCACGGTGGCCATGTCATCGAGAGGTTCTTTCGCCAGGTTTCTTTGTCCTTAGACAAGATGGCTTCCCTCTCCTCCTCATAAAGACCTAAAGAAGTCTCCCCTCTAAATATGCCTCAGTTGAGATGATAGGGAGGCAACACAAAAACTACCCTAGAACCCTTGTCCCCTTCGACAGGCGCTACATGCTCGGGGTCCTCCATATGTTTCCTTTTCACCGGTTGTTCGAGAAGGGGGGCATGGGTCCCTAAAGGGGAGGATGAACCACTCAGACGAGTAGAAGCTTTGGCCTGCTCTTGAAGCTGAGCAACCCGATTCTTAGGCCCCAAGTTAGATGCATTCTTGGGTCTCAACTTGAGTAAACATTCAGAGAGGGTCGTCATCCGATCTGCAATAAAAAAGAAACTGTCAGTCACAAGACAAACATACAAATATAAAATCACGGGGCACATCCCCTACCTAGAAGTCTCAAAGACTCATCATCAGAGGAGCACTCGAGGAGCGCTTTTGTATTAATCAGTTTATGAACGGGGAGGTACTCTCCTTGATCATCAAAAAGGAAGTTGTTGTCCATGTTGTAGTACGGTGGCAGAACTGACTGTTATACTGGTTTTGTGTTTGTATTTGCAAATGTTGCGGTAAGCAAGAGTCACCATCGACTTTTCTTTTATCCAACCAAGGAAAGGGTGAAAAGAACAGAAAAATACCTTTCGAGAGTTTTCTGAGTAAGGGGGGTGATTATGGAAAGGGAATGTGTTAGCATCCTTTCGATCTGTAGTTTTCTACGGGCTATTAGATGCTTAGCTCATTTTTGAAATACCTTGTGTTTTATGTGTTTTTTAAAAGTATTTTGAAATGCCTTAGTGCGACGATTTGCTTTATGATTACTCTTGTATCAGTCCTCAAGAGTGTTGATAAAGCATTTTTGAAAAGGTTTTTGAAAATTATTTTGTGTAAGTGTAACAATTTTGTTTATGAGCATAACATCTAGGAACTATCTACTTTACTCGAAAGGTTCGTTCTTTTCCTCTTTTCCTTTAGACAGTGCTAGCCTACTATTAGTGAGTAGGTAGCCCTAGTCGATTGGATGTTTGAGGGACATTCGAAGGGAAGTTTTATAGTCACAAAGACAACTGGGCAAGAAACCTTAGTAACTACCCTAGGGTTTTAAGATCATTGTTTACCGAGGCAACATCGAGAGGGTCATCGAGGGACTTATGATCTTTTTAAACTGGAGGGTAGCCACTAACATCTCTCTCGTTTCAAGAGTTGTGACTATTTTTCCGAAGGAAACCAAAGTGGGGTATCCTAGAGGTGCGCATCTGAGAGTGTATTGTGTTTCAGTTATTTATCTTGATGTTATGTTTGCTAATGTTTTGTTTTTAATCTTGTCATGCAATCCTATTAATCATACATCTAAACAGTTAATAATTTGCAGGAATTTAAAATGCGGAATTTAAAGCTACGCTATTACATGACTTCGGGGAGGGGGATTAATTACATAGTACAAAACTTGGGGGAGAAATAAAAAGCAGAAAATAAAGTCTTAGTTTTGACTATTACAACCCATAGTCAGATACAATAATGATAAGAATAACAAATGCTAAAGTAATAAACGCGCAAGAATTGAAAGGACTTCTAAATCCTAAAAATGAAATCTTTTTGTTATTTTGTTTTGTTTCATGAAGAAAATTGAATTCAAATAAATCCTAATTCTATTAATTTTAAAATTAAGAAAATGGTTTAAATAAATATTAGTTAATTTACAGAATTAGTTTAATTAACAAAAATACTAACCTAATGTTTTTATTTTATTTTATTTGTTTTTTACTTATTAAACAAATTAAAAGAAGTAAATAATAAAGATAAAACAAAAATATAAATGGGCCTAATGGAAAAATAAATAGAGGGGGTATGAAGTGAAATTCGTTGGGCCCAAGTGAGAGAAGCCCATATTTGCCCTTGGATTCAGTGGGGAGATCCCCATGAGAGTCCATGGTGAGGCTGTGTGTTCAGGACGTTGGATCCGGATCAGATGTGCATCTAATGGCATGGACTTGATGGTGTATGATGAGCGTGCGTAGCCAGGAAGCATTGAATTTGCATAAAATGTTAGAAAAAAATAAAATTTACAAAAGGGCTCGATCGAACCCAGCCCCCTTGAGACTAACAACCCATTACGCTTGCCTTCACCAACTGAGCTAACTGTTTCAACTATTATTATGATAAAATGAAAGTATCCGGATTATTCCCTAAACATGGAAAATCCTTACTTGATCACCTATTCCTTCATGTAACACGTTAGAAACAAGCAAAGAGATGACATGAACATGAAAATGTAAATTGGAAACATTTATATTACATGAATCGAAAGATTCGATTATTTGAATTTTACCAAACAAAGACGATTTGGTTGGCCGATTTCAGGCAGCTTCAAGCGTATATGAGGGATGATTTTGCCTTCTGGGAACCTCAGGAGGAAAGCTTGACCCTTTGTTTGGATTGAAAAGGGCTGGAAACCTGGATGCAGCTTTTGACAACTTTAGAGTTTTTTTTGAGAAATTTGATATGGCTTTCTATCAAACAATTTTCGTGGCAATGTTTTTTTTCTTTCAATGGTTTTCTTTTTCTCTTTTTTTTCTTCCATGACAATGTATCTTTAGGCCTGTATTTATAGGGGGTAAAGGTGAATGGAAATGGCAAGGGATAGCCATTAACCGAGCTTTGAAGGCAAAATCAGACAAATTAAAGGATTACCATTTTTGATGAATTCCTACCCTTTTGGGTTTTGGGATGAACTTGGACATGTTTCACTCCCTGGTTTTTTAAAATGCCTCCACGCCTTGTTCTTCAATTGGCTTTGAACCGCTCCTTTCGATGGCTCTGAAAATACCCAACTAGCCCAATCTAGCACTTCATTCTGGCTAGTCGAAGCTTCTTTTGTCATTTCCTTCGAATGTAACTGTGCAGGAGGCTTGGGCTTGGAAGCATGTAGGACTTTTGGCCAGCAAGCATCTTGAACCAAAATCATCAAAAGGAAAAACAAAACTTGTTTCCAATAATTGTGTGTCTTTCGAATGGACCAACTATATGTCCTTCGAAGGCACCATTTGTGTGTCCTTCGAATGGACCAAACATATGTCCTTCGAAGGCACAACTTGTATGTTTCTTAGAATGGAACTAATTGACTGTACGTAACCCTTTGTTGGGATTTGCGTTCAATGCTCCAAGTGATGGAGATGGAGGCCTGCCCCTGGTTATTCAGCACTTCTTGAGAGATTTCTTGGAATCTTGACTGGACTGCCCCAGGTGTGTTGGATAGTGACATGTCACGCCCCCTTGTTGATAGGAGATCTATTTTTGGAAGTGTCTTCCCACTTGAAGTGATTTTGTTCATTGAGAGAGTTTTCGTTCACTGGATATTCGTCGTGCGAATTTCTCTGTTGTCAAACAAATAGCTATATGCAAATAACAATATTCAAATAATGCAAAGTTTATGCTTGTCTTGAAGTTTTGAAAATGCGTTTTTAGCAGATAAAAGAATTTTTGTAAGAATGTGAATTCAACTCAGGATTTAGAGTAAAGCCTTACAGGAGTCAGGATACCTTTTGTAACAGTATGCTTTCGAACTAACCCATGCTTCAATTAGGACTTTTGAAGGGTTGTAACATGGCTTGGTTCACGGTTTAAGAAACAAAGGATAAGGCTCAAAATGTATTTGTACCCACCCGTTCTTCGTGATGTTCTCTAGTCCTAAACTTAATTAATTGTACGTTTGAAATCCAATTGAGTTTGGAATGGCGTTTTGGTGATGGTTCAGACAAGTTTAGTTTATCGGAAGGCAATTATTTTTGCAACATTTTTCATGTTGTCGAGGATTTATAGTGACCTCTTTTTGATTTTATCCCTGATTTTTTCCTGACTGTTCTTGTTTTGAGATTACGGTCAGCGGGATACCCCAGTTTTTCTTAAGTCTCCTTCGTAGGTTTTAACTTAGCAGGCTTTTCTTTTTGAGAGATAATGACTGCCTATTTGGTAGGGAACCATCACTGTCTTTTGATTCCAGAGGAATGCTTTTGATATCACTCGTTGTATTACAAAGTGAAAGTTTGCGACTGAACGCGCATTTGAATTAACTGAGAGACTACACTGCCCCAAGTTTTGATTAAAGGTTTCAATTTGTGTAAAAAAGAAAACTTCTAATTCTTTGGCTCGAAGGGGTTGACTATGGATTATCTTCCTTATAACTCCAGTGTTTAGGATTTGAAAGAACGCATCTACATCGTCAGCAAGGTCTGTTCGAAAGCATACTGTATGAGATTATGACATTGTTTTCGTCATCCTCCCTCTAAAGGCTTGTAACTTTTAGCAAGAGTTGAATGTCATAAAGAGAGTAAAAAGCATAGTTTAAATATAGTGAAAACGAATGGATGAATTCAAGACAAACATATGCAATGCATTAATGAAACAAAGTTTGACATTAATAGATAATTGTTTGAATAACAAAAGAAATTACAATTGAAAATTCAAAATGAACAAGACGCTCTCAATGATTCGGCATAGGAGCAGTGATCATGTTTGGATTCTCCAGAGGGTCAAACTCAATTTCCTTGGCGTCAATCAAATTCTGAAACTTGTACTTCAACGCCCAACAATCATTAGTATCATGCCCGGGACTTCCGGAATGATAAGCACATGTTGCATTAAGATTGTAGTTAGGAGAAGAAGTTTTGGGGTTTGGATGAGGTCCTATCAATGTAATCAATTTCATCCTTAATAAGTGTTGTAGCGTTTGAGAAAGCGGCATGTTGATGTTGGTAAACTGTCTTTTGGGCTCGTCTGGCCTCCGTTGATTCCCCTTTTGTTGTCGCTGTGATGCAGAACCAAAGATTAGGACTGCCCCCACATATTGGTTACGACGACTCTTTTGACCATACACAGCATTGGACTCTTTCTTCCCATTGTATGGATTTTTCTGAGCATCGGAGGGTGTAGCTCATTAGATCTTTCCGCTTTTGATGCCATCTTCGACCCTTTCACCGGTCAGTATTATCTCGGTGAACCCGGCTGAGGAGCTTCCAATTAGGTGATTGAAGAAAGGTCCTGTCAAAGTTCCCATGAAGATGTCAATCAACTCCCTGTCTGTTAAAGGTGTCTGCACCCTACCAGGCAGATCTCTCCACTTTTGGGCGTATCCTTTGAAGCTCTCATTGGAACCCATGGTCATGTTCTGCAATTGCACACGATTTGGTGCAAGATCAGCATTGTATTGGTACTGCTTGTAGAAAGCAGCAACTAGATCCTCCCAGTTGTGGATGCGAGAACTCTCCAATTGATAGAACCATTCAAGTTGAGTTCCTATTAGGATCTCTTGGAAGAAATGGATCAAAAGCTTCGGATCAGTTGTGATGGCTGAATCTTGCGGACATAAGACTTTAAGTGCATCTTAGGGCAAGAGACTCCATCATACAGGGCAAAGGTAGGGATTTTGAATTTTGGTGGGATGAGCACTCCAGAAACTAAACCCATGTCTCCTAAGTCCAAGCCAGGCACAACTTGGATCTCCATAACTTTTAGTCTGTCTTTAAGCTATTTGTATTTTTCATCCGCCGATGGATACCGCTCCTCAGACGAGTCATCGTCATCAGTAGCTATGTTAGTTCTAGTGCTTCCAGATTCCTCTTCTTTACTGTCTTCAGAAGAAGCATCTTCTTTTTGAACTAGCTGGGCATGCCCCTTGGAACTTCTCCTCACGTTGAGGATGACATACTTTTTCTTCTTGCTCTCTTTGGTGAAGAGTGTTTTCAGATCTTCCTGCCCCTTGGCCAAGTTCATGAGCACTTGTTGGAACTGAGCGTTTTAAGCTTGGAGATCTTTCACCGTTTGTTCCATATCCATCTTACTGAAATAAATAGTGAGAAGATAAGGAAACCTATATAGGAGAGACTTGTCATGATATGATGCATGATATGTGGATGCATGTTTTCAAGGATCTCGCAGGGTAAACACAAGAAAATGTTAGAAATTCAAATTTGATCAACAACTTTGATTGGAGAACTTCATATTGGTGGATGTCTTTCCACGAGAATTAAACTCACCATGTCAAGTGGGTCATAGCCCTCGGCTCAAGTTTATTGTACTTGATCTTTGACAGTGTTTGGTTAGAGGAAAATAAATCCTCTTTACCGATACCCACAAATATGTCACACTAACGTAGCTATTGCTTAGACCATGCCGGTATACCCCGCACAATTTCCACAATGTATTGCTACTTACCTATAAGGTATCCCAAAATCCAGGTAGAGGATTTAAGCCCAAACAAAGAACCAAAATGTAAAGCATACAAGTCAAACAATGAAAGAAAGTAAAGGTGATCTAGCCCTAAGGTAACCCCACTTTTAAGTTTTTCCCTAGTAGAGTCGCCAGTTTTGTGATACGGTGGGATAACTGACTTGGGTGTTTTGCATTTTATCGCAAATGTTACGGTTTAGCAAAAGTCGCCACCAACTTTTCTTTTATCCAAAAGGAAAGTCTAAAAAGAACAGGAAATACCTTTAGAGATGTTTTCTTGAGTTCGGGGGGTAGATTATGAAAAGGAAAGGTATTAGCACCCTTTTCATCTATAGTTATCTATGGGCTCTCAGTTGCATGCTAGATCACTTACTTTTGTTTGAAAATGCGCTTTGTGTGGTTTTTGAAAGTATTTTAAAAATACTCCATCGTTTAGGCAAACTTTGTAATAGTTCTCGTTCGTAAGAACGTGTACAAAGTGTTGAGCTTTTGAAAATATTTCATGTTTGGAAAATGTTTTGAAAGTGTTAGTGTTTAAAAATGTTTTGCTGTGAGCAAGCGAGCAACTAGGAGAAATCTACCTACTCAAAAGGTCTTAGATGTTCCTTTCCTTCTCCTTTAGATGTTGTTATCTTACCATTGATTTTGTAAGAAGCCCCATTGTTGGATGTGAAGGGACGGGCGTGGGTCATCGTATAGTCATGATAGCAATGTTGTGAGATATCTTAGCATTTCTCTTTGAGGGACTAAGATCATTTTGAAAGGCAACATTGATATCTTTGTTGCGGGACTATGATTTTGTACTTGTGATTGTTTTTGCTAAGATATCCCATGTTCATAACATGACCATTTTTATAAGGTAACAAGTGGAATTACCCTAAGGGTGCATGTGTGAAAGTGTGTTTGATTGCATGCATTTTGTCTCTGATTTTTGGATTGTCTACTTATTGTTTTTATCTTGCCATACACACCTAATTACTAGCATTTATACAAAAGTAATAAAAATGCAGAAAATAAATTCTACACTATTACAACCATATTGAAGTGCATGAAAATATAAAGGAAAAAATAAGATAAAAGCAAGAAAATGAGGGTCTTTTGATTGGGGCAGGAGAACCCTTCGATTTGAATTTATTGGCCTCCTTCGATTGGGGGTTGGCACCAGTGAGGTCATGACCTTCGATTGGGATTGGCCTGAGGCATGAGAGGTGGCCTTCGATTCTTCCTTCTCTGCCTCCTTCGACTGGAGCCTGGAATCAACAAGGTGTGCCTTTCGATTCTGCCTGGAAATCAGTGTGGTGCAGTCTGTCTTTCTGGTGCTTGGAAGTCAGTGTGGAAGTCCAAGGCTTCATCCTCTACTTCCTGTTTCCTGTTTCTTTCGTTTAAGGCATTAAATGGTAACATGGACTAAGGCCATGCTAGTATTTGTCTTGCAAACAGTTTAATAGTTAAAGCACATTCAGGTAAACAAAAAAGCAAACGAAAGGGTTAGTTCTTAAATATATATTAAAAGGGGGTAAACAAAAAGAACAAAGTATTATGTACATGTTTCAAACGAAAGGAAAAGTTAACTCACATGCTATTCCATGAAACGAAAGGTTTGAGGGTAAGAGTTACTTACCTTGCTTCAACCTTGAATGGGTGTGGGACCTTGAGTGGAGGCCCCGAGTGTTTCCTGGATTCGAAAGGAGGGGCCTGAAACAAGGCCTGGGATGCTGGATTCGAAGGAGGAAATAAAGCAAGTGTGATGCTTTTTTTCACTGGAATCGAAAGAGACTGCGGTGTGGTTGTTCTTCAGAATCGAAGGAGATGAATGTGATTTTGGGTTCTTGAGTTCACAAGTGTTGAAGGAACTAGAGAGTTTTTGTTGTGTTTGAGAAAGTTTGGAGATTCGTTTCCCTGGTCCAAAGATCCTCCCCTTTTGATGTGCAAATGAACTCTCTATTTATAGAGAGAAAAAATAGAATGAGCAACTTTGTGAAAGAATAAAATATAGTTTCTTTGAAAGGCCAACATCCACTTGTGTCAACTTTTTATAATCTCAAGATAAAAGTAACAAAATCAATGGTTTAGATGGGTGGCTCCTAGTTTATAGGGGGCAAATGTGCATAAGAGACAGGCGCAAGGCTCAAAAACTTTCTAAAAAGATTGTGATGTCATCAAGGGCAAGTTGACTTGAAGAACAAGTTAATATGGAGTGAGGCACAAGTTGGAGGCCTATGTAGCCTGACCTATAGACAACTTGACCCTTTGAATCGAATCCTTCATTTTTCTATAACCTTCGACCAGACTCAACAAAGAAGCATTCGTTTCCACCAGTTGTAGGTTCTTCGAATGGACTAACTGTGCGTTCTTCGAATGAGCCTTTTCAGCTGGATATTCTATTTTGAGTCCTCAATGATCTTTTAAAAAATGTATGAATCCATTTACTGATGAATCAAGAAGAGAGTTTTCTCACCTTTCATACTATGTTCTTTATGTGGAGCTCTCTAACTATCATTTATATTTGACTCCAATGCTGGTATGCCACATTCACCAATTCAATCACGTCTTAAAATTTGAATATGGCTTTCCCTTATCCACTTCATCTACCATAGTTTTCACCTTTGAAAACTCGTATATTTGCAGGAAATTGATTCAAAATTGTGTTTCCATTAGCCATTGCAAAATACTAAATCCAACCGGACTATGTAATACAAATTTGTTGGAGCAAGATGAGATATCTTAAGGATGAATAAAGGATAAATATTATGAGTTTAGAGAAAATGATGTAAAGCTTGTCCAATTGAAGGGAAATTGAGTGGTTAGAATCTTTCCCATGCATTTATACATGATAACAAACTTAGTTAATAGTTACTAACAAACTTAACTAACCATGAACAAACTTATAACAAACTAAACAAATTTGCTTAGTTAAAATGCACTAACTTGCATACCAAGTAAACCATCAAAACATGAATTATTCACACAACAAAATATAAATATTCATCCCTTACGTTTATTCAATTTATCTGCAGCTTCTCTTCAAAGACTCCACAAAAAGATGTTGCACAAGAGCAATGGAAGAGGAGAGGAGGAAGAGAATACATGGTTAAGGAACAAAACCACACTGACTATTACAACATCCATAAAAATAGATAATACCGCTAGTTAATAATGATAAATATGACCCCAGTTTTGCGCTAAAGGTATTTGTTAATGTATGCATTAAATATGGTGGATGATGATAATGAAGAATAATGGATGAAAAAGGAAAATGCAAGGTTAGAAAAATGATACCTAGTTATCATTAGAATTTATTTTCCATTTCTTAGCAAATTTTCTGGACGAGTTAGGAGGGGGGCCAAGTGGTGTAGGTGATAGTGGGTTGGTAAGATGTGAAATAGAGAGAAAAAGATGAAAAATAAAGTAGATTAAAAGTATTGTTTGTTATAGAAGAAAGGGAAAAAAATAAAAGAGAGAGAAGTGTGTTTAATATTTAAAGAAAAAAAATTCTTAAGTCAAATATAAATATTTTATTATAAATACAATTTTTTTTAAAGAATATTAATATACATTCATGTTATTTGTATTAATATATGATTTAGAAAAAGTAAAATGTAGTAATATTTTTATTAAAACATAAAATATAAAAAATAATTTTATTTCAGAGGTTAAAATTCAACAACTATTAAAACCAATTTAAAAAAACTTACCCAACCATCATATAAAAGAATAAACTGAAGAAAAAAACCTCATTTTAAACTAATATAATTTTTTTTATTGTATTATTTTAAAAGAAAAAATAAAAAATTTCACAAATGTTAAATTAAACAAAAAAATTTCACTGACCGTTGCCATTGAAAAAAAAAAATTCAATCAATTTTAAAACTCAATTATTTAATTGAGTGTTATAAGGAAAGGTGAATTATTCAAAAGGGCAAAAATGAGAGAGACTTCATTCATTCTTCTTTCTTCTCATGACAGGAAAGAAAGAAAAAGGTTGTGGGTCCCACTTGTTTTTTTTATCTCTCTTTGGAATTTCTCTTCAAACCAAGTAAAAGAAATGTGCTCTCTCTTTTCAACTTCTCTCTTTAACATCTATCACTAAACATTGGAAATATTGGACACACTTTACAAAAGCTAGAAATTTGCAGAAGTATTTATAAGATAAAAAATTAAAATAACTTTAACAATTAAATGTGATATTTACAATAAAAGAATTGAATTGAATTGAATTAACTAAATTCTATTAATAATTGTAGTTAATTGAGTTAATATATAACAAAAATAAAATAAAATAAAAATTATATTGATAATTTAAAAAGATAAATAACTTAAAACTAAAAATGTTGTAAAGGGAATCTTTAACATGAGACTAAAGGAGGAACAATTAGTGAATTTTTTATGGCTGAATTTAATATGGAATTTCGTTTACATACTAGTAATTCTACCACGGAAAAATAATTATTTTATTGACTAATTAATACAAAATTTAAATAAATATAAAATAATTAATCAAATTCTTAACTAAATTTAAACATAATATAATTACTAATATGATATTTAATTTTTTTTTTCTACTTGTGATTTTTTTTAAACTCATTAACAATATTAATTGCATCTGTCATCCTTTTTACAGCACAACCACAAAACATATGCTGAACATAATTTTAAATTAAAAATATAATAATTAGTGTTTTGTATTGAAATTAGAATAGATATTGATCAATGATGTAGGATTTTGAAATAGGTGATGTTGATCTTTGATACGGTAATATGATATGGATTTGAAAGGTTGTCACTCCAACACTAAAGTTGATTACAAAGTCCTACATGAGTATAGTAAGATAAAAAACGCGTATATTGAATTTCACATGTGCTGGTTATATAGGTTGAGTCACCTTGATTTGGTTATGCATGATTGAATCCTTTCATTGGGTCTTTGGTCGGCCCATAACAGTTGCGTTAAAGCTTATCAGGTGTGTACTAGTCGGGAAGTCTTTCGAAATCATGATCGACACCTAGCTATCACGTCTGACCATAGCGAGAAGTAGGAAAGTCACGTAACAATTACAAAATTAATAGGAGACAAGTGCATTAAATGTTCTCCTATTATTGAAATGTCTCGCTTGTTTTTCAGATGTTGGCTTTAGGCTCGCATGTTAGGGTATGGCGCTTTCCCCTTGGACGTTTGAGTGCACTTGAGTTTGTTTGCATTTCTTAAGTGAAATATGGACGTTGATTTGTAACTTCTTGTTTTCTATTGATCTAGTTCATTTCTCACCCTCCTCTATATATAAAATTCCATTGACTTTTAGGAGAATTTTCGTCATCCCTAAGAGTCAGTTTCTATTTGCAAGAGTAATTTCTTCCTTTCTCAGGAGAATTTCTTTGAGCATTTTCCTTTCTTAGAACAAAATCTGTTCATTCTGCATTTAACCTCCACCTTCTTCATAAGTCTCTACTCCCACCAGGTACTCTTCTTACCCTGAGCTTACTTCATAACTTTTAGTATTCAATTTACCATGGAAAATATAAAATGGTCATCCCATAAGTTTGTCTAGAGATTCTACGACTAGTAGTTCTTTCCCTTTAGTTAGGAAAGAAGCGTCTTCTAGTTCAGATTCTTATCACCTAGTAATCAATAATTTCCAATGGGTTATACACGTGTATGATGATTATGAGTTATGAAGGCTTTCTAGTGATTCTCTTGTCAAATAAACTTCCTTCAATGAGTTTTCCTTTGACGTACTTATTTGTGACAAAGATATAAGAGGTGACCGTGCAACTACGCTTGCATCATCGTAGTTGTAGGAGATTCAACTTCCCCTGCTTCTATTACCCAATAGATGGAGGTTTCCATTTTGAATAGGGAGGAAAATCGAAATTTCATCAAGACTCACCATGCTGTTTATGGTCAGAATTCGAGTGATGTCGAGGTTAAAGACCATCTGGCGCATAGAGCTTAGTCGAAGAGTGTTAGTTGGCTCCAACCCTTCAAGATCTTTCAGGTTGATGAGATACCTCTGAAAGGAGTCACGATAGTGGATCAAGCTAATGAAAACAAATATAGTTGGTTGGAATTATAGATATTAGGAACCCCTTCTATTTTAAGTTATCTAACGATTGTGAATGCGACTAATATCGTGATTAGGTGGCACTCTAACTAGTCAGTTCTACCTATAGAATCGGAAAAGAGGATATAAAGCAATTTCGAGCCTTTTATGAGTTTCTATTTGCCAGATAAACCCATGGTTTCCTTTGTCAGAGTTTGAGGTGGATGTGTTGAAGTTTTAAAGGTTGCCCTCTCATAGCTCCATCCTGGTCTCTGAGATTTTATAAAGGTGTTCCAACTCTAGGGAGAGTATCAGTCTTGAAAAACCTCATGTCGGTTGTCCTTCTATCTCTTTATAGTAATGAAAACCTCTAAGTATAATGTCTGAGATCAAGGGCTTATCATTCTAAGCCTAAATGTTCGTTTGTTTAGTCTTTTATTTAAATCTGGGACAATTTTAGAGGGCGTTTTGTGTTGTTGAAGTCTTATACTCTAAAAGCCCATTCCACTCTATGTTGTGTTCCTATCGGATCATCCCGTTCTTGCACGGATATGTTTTGAAAATATTGGGTTTGGGTCCATTTCAATCTTGAACCTCATTCATATGTCGTTCAAATGGATTCTCTCACCCATGACGAGGTTAAGATAAAGAGATATCTATAGACTTTTAACTGGAGTCTCGACTATGAGGAGAGGTTTAGCCTTATTGAGGTGAAGCCTTATTTGTAGTAGAAATTTTCTATTGATACTTGTGTTATCATGGGCGCAATCAGTAGTCTGGAGAGGAAAAACATTTTTGGCGAGGGTGGAGTCATCCCCTTGTAGTGTTTTTACACGGATGTTTGATATCTACAACTATAATGGATTCTTTGATGAAGTTTTAGTTATCACTAAAGATCGGGAGGTTCAAGGTGTCAATGTTGCTCCCCTGACTCGGGCTGTCACTCCTCATCCTGTCAATTCTAGCATGCTTGTTGCTACTTGGGGTTCCCCAATCTCTACTGGTCCATGTCAACCTTCTTCCAAGTTTGTTACTACGATCGTTGAGGATCGGCCTCGATCTCCTCCAACTAATACCAAAAGGAACCAAGATCAAGACCAAATTCCTCCCTTAGAGGAAGATACAACTAAGCGAACCCAGTTATATAAGGATGACGCTTCTGGTTCCTCCATTTCCTCCTTAAGCTACTTGGTATTATGAATTATTCAATTCCTTGTAATCCTTGGGAAACACTTTTTGCAATGTCATAATAGGATCTTGCCTACCTCTAAAATCTTTCTGAAGCAGAGAATATGGAGCTTTTCTCTGAGGCCACCTTCTACACTTGTCTGACGTCTTCTTTATTCTCCTTAATTTATGGTTGTCGGGGGGCATTTTGGCCAAGGGTAATCCTTTCATAGACAGGGAAATCTGGGAAGGGAAGTGTGAAGCTATGGAATATAAATGGTCTAAGCTTTAGTAGGAAATGTCATTCCTACAGGAAAAAGCTAGACGTGCCGATAATTTTAGGAGGGGGAGAAAATTCATGGGTTTCCTTCTGCCTTAGCTAATAGGATCGTTGAGCTCGAATCTTCCCCATAGACGAAGAAGTATCGTATGGATATAGTCAATGCTACAGTGGAGATGAAGTCTCATGCTGCCGAGGCTTTGAGAGACTTTCAACATGAGAATGAATCCCAAGCTAAGGTGCATAAGGCCTATGATAGACTGGTTCCTGGGATGAGGAAGAAGGTCGATGATTCCCTATAGCAAAACCATAAGATGGTGTATGGATCCTTCAATTAGGTGTCCGAACAATTGGAAACACTTTGTCCAGATATCTCTACTCCATGCTCGCAAATTGATCCGTTCAATATTGCTTGAAGCTTCTTCAATTATGCTTCTTTTTCAACCAGCTTTCTGCATCTAATCTTGTATCTTCACTGCATCGTATGTTGAAGTACCTTGATTTCTTCATTAATCTAACTTGCCTCTATGCCTAGTACCAAATCACCAATATGATCTCAATTCCATATACTACATTCATCCAAGTGAAGGTCCTATCTTTTTGATGTCAATTTAAAGCTTGATGGTTCAAACTATTTATCATTGAACATGTCTATGAAGCGTGCTTTGGGATCCAAGAATAAGATGAAGTTTGTTGATGGATCCATTAAAGTTACCGATGATGATGATATCAACTTTGCTCAATGGTAATGTTGCAATAATCTCATTCATTCTTGGATCATAAACTCTATTAGTGAACAAATTGTTTCAATAATTCTTTTTCATTAACATGCACTAGATGCTTGGAATAATTTGCATGAACGTTTTTCCAAGGCGGATCGTGTTAGAATCTTAACTCTGCACTCAACCATTAACAACTTGAAGCAAAATTCAAATCAATTATGGAATATTTTCTTTAGTTAAAGGGGGTTATAGGAGGAGCTTAATTCTCATCGACCTCTGCCAATTTTCACATGTCCTAATCAATGTCGTTGTAATGCTATTAGAAAAGCTTAAGAACATAGACTTAAGGAACAATTCACTCAGCTTTTCACTGGTTTAAATGATACTTTCTCAATTGTAAAAACTCAAGTTTTGCTCATGGATCCTTTACCATCCATTAATCGCATCCTATCTCTTGCGATTCAAGAAGAGAGCCACCACACGAACCATGCACTTGTTGAACACACTTCTATTTTGGTAAATGATGTACACAAATTTGATTTCAAGCATAAAAGTGGTTTCAACAACATAAAAAATTCTCCTAGACTTTTTTCAATTGAACTGGCCATATGATAGACTTTTGCAATCATAAACATGAGTACCCCAACTTTAACAAGAACAAATCATTTGTAAATGTAAATCAAGTTGAGACTAATTCTTCATCTCAAACAACAGATGGACTTCAGGATGCTTCTTCTAAAAGTAACCATATGTATATGTCTCAAGCTCAATCTAAATAACTCATCAATTTTCTTCAACACTCAAATGTGTCATCATCCATGCCTACTTACACTATAAATCAGGGTTCAACAAGTCATGATGCTCAACCTTCAGGTATTGTATACAATATTACTTCTCACACCAGTATTTCTTATCACACATGGATCTTAGACCCTAGAGCTAACAAACATTTTTTTCCTCTCTAGACCTATTTAATTCCTACCATAAGATCAAACCTATTAAAATCACTCTTCCTAATGGCAACTGCACTATGGCTCAATATGTTGGGAACATCAATTTTTCATCTATCTTCTATCTTAACCATGTTCTATTTGCATCAAGTTTCCATATAAATCTCAATTTTATTACAAATCTTTGTCAAGATTTGAAGTATTCTGCTCTTTTTATGTTGACCATTGTGTTTTTCAAGAAATAATTACCAAGAGGATGACCTATATAAATTGAAAATATAGGATTCTCATCTTGTAGTTCAAGTTTCTAATCACTAGTCAAAATTTCCAAAACAACTCGATACATGTCATTCTACATGTACCTTTTGTTGTACCCCAAAATTTTCCCTCTCATTTCTCAAGGCATTTCTCACAAGGATTCTCAAAATTCAGGCTTGCACAAGTACAATTGGATTTTCTAGCATCAAGTGAAAGAGGAAACTGTTAAAAAAGGGCAAAGCAGATAAATATAATCTTTTTGACAAAATTGAAGAAAAAAACAAGTTTTCTTTGATTCACATCCTTCGATTGGACTTTTGGTCTCTTTCGATGCAAGCTTGGCTTGCATCCTTCGATTGAGCGTTGGCCTTTGACATGCTGGCTTTGATTCACAAAGTAGGAGCTTCCTGCATGCAACCTTCGATTGCACCATTGTCCTCACATGTTCACAATGCAATGGTTGCCTACATGCCTGCTTCATTTGAACATTTGATGCCTGCATGCCTGTTTTGATTGGACAAATAATTCTCTCCATGCTTGCTTTAATGGCTAGCTCCATACAACCTTCAATTGAACAATACCCTCCTTCTAGCGCCATAAGGCAAAGAGCCTCCTGTAGCCTCCTTCGATTCAAAGAGGAAAAAGCCTCATGTTGATGTCCTTCGATTCAGAAGACAAGTTCCTTCTTTACGTTTGCTCCCAACTCACAAGGCAATGACCTTCTTCAGGCCAGCAGACACAAGGCAATGGCCTCATGCAACTTCCTTTCGATTCAGAAGCCATTTGCCCTTTGCATGTTTCCTTCAATTCACAAAATCCAGGATTCCCTTTAGGCCATAATGCACAAGGAAAAAGCTTCCCCATGGCTAGTATTCACAAGGCAATGGCGTCCACAAAGCATTAGCCATTTTTCACGCTATCTTCGAATGGGAAATATTTTCTTTGGAAACAGTATGTTTCGATCATGCATAATTCCTACACTAATACATGTATGGGTATCCCATTTGAAAGACATGTCTGGGTGTCCCATTCAAAAGGCATGTCTTGGTGGCCCATTCGAAGAGTTGAAAATAATGCATGCAAATGATGCATATGGTTCAATCAAAGGACACATATTTGGGTGGTGTTGAAAGAATCTTCAAAAATCATCAAAATCTCAAAATTCTTAAACTCTTAAGATTATCAAACACTAAACACAAACCCAGAATCCAAAAGAAACACAACACCCGTTTCCTTGGCCCTTCGAATCTAAAGAAATACAACACTTGTTTCTTTTTCTCTTTCGAATTTGAAGCAATCCAACGCTTGGTTCCTTCTTTCAAATCCAGTACTAGAAGCATAATCCCCGTTTCTTTCCTTCGAATCCAGGAGCACTCAGGGCAGCCACTCAAGGTCCAGCACACGTTCCAGCTTCAAGCAAGGTAAGTCACTTATCTTAAACTTTTCGTTTTAAGCATGTACATAACATTTGTTTCCTTTTCGTTTCCACCTTTTCAGTTTGTTTTTCATTGCTAACCTTTTGGTTTTGTTACTTGTTTTATCAAACATTTTTAAGAACTAACCTGGCCATGAGACAATACTAGCATGGCCTCAGGCCATGTTTTGCTATTAAAATCCTAAACAAAAGAAAACATGAGGGAGGAGGTGTGAATTGAAGCTTTAAGCTTCACCCCTGGCTGCTCCACAGTTGCAAGCATAACCAAGAGTGTGGCCTTAGGCTTTGCCATACACTGGAATCTAGGCCATTCGAAGGGATAAGAAAGGCATAATCGAAAGATACCCACACACTGACTTCCAAGTCCCATTCGAAGGAAACAGGAAATGGATGAAATTGAAAGGCGTGTCCTTACTACTTCCAGGCCAAATCGAAGGAAGCCAGGAAGGGAAGAATCGAAGGGTGTTTGCTGTCTGAATCAAAAAGCTCATTTTCCTTTCCTTATTTTGTTTGTCTTTACATTTTCTTGCTATTTAATATGGTTGTAACAGTGTAGGAATTATTTTCTGCATTTTTATTACTTTTGTACAAATGTTAGTAATTAGGATGTATGGCAAGATAAAACCAACAAGTAGATCACCCTAATCAAAGACTAAATGCATGCAAATCAAACACACTTTGCACACATGCACCTTTAGGATAATCTCACTTGTTTCCTCGGAAAATAGTCATGTCCCTCGAATATGGGCGTTTTAGCAAAGACCCTCGATAAAAGATCGTAGTCCCTCGATGACCCTCGATGTTGCCTTCGGTGAATGATCTAGTCCCTAAACGACATTGCTAAAACGTCCCTGGGGTGGGTGTTGAACCCTTGACCTTATGCATACACGCGCGCTACCTTTCCACTGGGGTGGTTGTACATCCGTTAACATTGGCAGAACAATAAATATATAACACAAGTTATGCCCTGAATACAACTTCATCTTCAACCTCCAGCCATGGATCCTGTAACTTCACCATTTATCAACAAAAATGAAAGATGCAAACATGAAAGTTGCTCCATTTTTCCATACGAATCCAACCATATAAATATCATAAGCTATAAATAAAAAATGAATGAGAATTTCTAAAAGTACCAAATTCTGACCTAACTTTTTTCAGAGTTTCAAACCTAAAATTCTCTAAGCTTAATCAATATAAGTGAAATCTAAGGACATGTACAGTTTCAGGGCAATGATATCTACATCTTATCTTCACAAATCAGAATCAAATGATGCTTGTATGAAGAGATAGAAGTTTGAAAATTTACCTCTTTGCAGATGGAGTCCTGTATGGAGTTTGAGAAACCTTTGAGATGGCCTGATGATTTCTGTAGCTTTCCTGGCCCTCCTTGAACATGTTCCAACTCCTACTTTGCTTTGAGGATGGCTGAAACTCCCAACTCAAGTCAAGTTGCAAGCTTCAGTTTTGGAAATGATGGATAGTGATGGAGGATTTACAGTCTTGAAACAGGGGCTTGGATCACTTGTGTATGATGTATGTAAGGTGTCTGGATGATTAAGAATCAAAGCGCACGAGTGGAAATGGAGATGGAGAGTTTTGGCTCAAAATTGTCAAGTTGAGCAGTTCTGTGCAGCAAGGGTGTTTGGGAGAGTTTTAGGAGGCTTGGAATCGTGTGTTAGCTTGCAGTAAACTTGTATAGTTATATGAAAAAGATCCTAACACTTGAGGTGGTCAGAAGTGTGAGATATAGGGTTATGGCTATGTTTACTTGATTTTGAAGAAAAGTGGAAATATAGTTTCAAGGCATAGTACAAGCATGGTATGAGTTGTTAGAGGCTTTAAATAAGTTTCTTATGGCTTTTAGGTTATGTGTGATCAGAAGAAAACAAGTGCAAAGCTCAAGAATTTACTTTGTGCATAAAAGCCACTTTTCCAAAATGGCAATGTTGCCTTTCTTCCTAAAATGGTATTAAGCATGGGCAATGCATTGAATGCTTGGATTAAAGCTTCTAACAGTTGTGTAAACATTTAATTATGGAGTTACAAACAATTTTGAGGCCTTAAAAGCAAATATTATGCAGCCTAGGATTGGATTTGAATCCTTGTTCATCATGGAAATGACCTATAATTCAAGAATGAATGTTCAACTTCTTGTCTTCGATTCTCTTTGCTCAAGCATGATCTTAATGAGTTCTTGGACATTTTGGAAAGCTTGTAACACCCTCTAAAACCTCTATGTTTATCACTTTTGAAAATTACCTTTGGAACTATGTGAAAAATTGCCATGAAGTTAGGTCAAAATCCTGCCTAAACTAGGGCAAAATCTCACTAAGTTTCCAAGTTTCATGAACACATTCACAAAATCATAACTTGAAATCCATGCATTTATAGGAGAAGTTGTGCTATAAAATTTTTTAGATCTCATTTATATCTACAAATTTCATGTTGAAAGTTTCCTTTGAATCATCTTGCATCATGGTGAAAAATTGGCTCAAAGTTGTGAAAAAATATGAAGTTTCCAACACTTAGAAAAATTTCTAAGTTTAGAAATTTTGACTTTACAAAATGAAATCTTGAATTTTTGATTTCTTGATGAAAAAGTTTCATATTTTGACATGTTTTGATGAATTGTGATCTTTGACACTTGATTTTGACCAAAAAGTCAAATTTGACTTTTCAGTGTGCAGTTGACTTTTGATCAGTTGATTGAAAATCAACTATCAATCAATTGATCTTGAGCAATGTTTTGAATTATTCCATTAGGTCAAAATGATGAAATTTAATCCTTGATATCATGTCTCCAACCAATCAACCATTTTCTAGGTCAAAAATCAGAAATTGCCTTTTCTCAATCAAAACCCTAATTTTGACCATTTTGCCCTTTTGATGATCTGATCAAATTTCTTGAAGAATTGTGGTCCAAACTTGATCATATGATATATATGAGTTCATAAGGTTAATATGGATCCAAAATTATGAAGTTTGACTGTAAATTGACCACAATTGACTTTTTTCAACTATAGTTGATATTTAGGTCAACTGATCAATTGACTGAGCAAAGATGTGATCCAAGACTTAAACTTGACATGAGCAATCTTAAGGGTCCATAATGATCCATGAAAGTCATATGGGGCATTAAAAGTTCAATTATCCTTGTGCAATCTCAAACCCTAATTTTCAGTCATCAGTGCTTGAGGAGGTGTCTTGAGCTGATCAACCCTAATGCAGTCTTGAACCAAAGGAGTTCTTGTGAGAGATTAATTTATAAGTGAGAGGAAAAATTTTGGGATACAATATTAGGTCATGTGTCATCTAAGATAATTTCACAAATGTCCAAATTGGAATTTTCTTTTAAATTTGACAATAATGCTACTTGTGATATTTGCCATTTATAAAAACAAAGAAACTTACCATTCAAGTAACTCTATTGCTTTTCATAATTTTGAACTTTTAAACTTTGGATTTTTTGGACCATTAGTCATTCCATCCATATATAATCACAAATATTTTTTGATAGTTCTTGATAACCACACACGATTTGTATATATCATTCTTTTGAAATCCAAATCTGAAGTATCCATACAAGTCCAAAACTTTATAACCATGGACATTAACCAATTCAATACTACTGCTAAGACTGTCAGGTAAGATAATGGACATGTGTTCATGTTGCAACAATTTTATGCATCCAAAGGCACACTCCATCAAAGGTTATGTATTGAAAACCCTTAGCAGAATGACAAGGTTGATAGGAAACATCAACACTTGTTAAATGTAGGCAGGGTTATCTTATACCAATCCAAACTTCCTAAAACATATTGGTCTTTTTCCCCTTCAATTTGCAACATTCATTATCAATAAAATTCCAACACCTATCCTTCAACATAAATAACCATACCAAATTTTACATAACAAACTTCTTGATCATGACTCTTTCAAAGTATTTAACTCTATATACTATGCTTCAAATCTTCAAGTTTATTCACTACTACAAAAAAGACCTTTCATAATACATTATTACAACAATCTTGATGTTAAGCGTGGCAATATATCGTTTATGCGCGCCTGCATTTTTTAATTATTTATTAAGATACATTTAATTATGGACTTATAACCCAACCGTTGTGGTATATTGAAGTTTACTTGCTTCGGTTTCCAGCACCAACAATTTTTTCTTATTTTCGTTTCAAAAAGGGGTTGTCAGTATAATATTATAAATATATTAAAATAAAATTATTTATCACCACAGTTAATTATTGAAACCATTGTGAACAGGTCTTACTTATTATCACAGTTTTTGTTAACAGTCGTAGTGATATGTTATTAAGCTTTAGCACAGAATAACCATCACTCTCAAAACAAAATCGTAACATCTCTCTCTTCCACATACAACGAACTCGTACTCATAAACTTATTCAAACTTAAAGGAAATCAAGTTAAAACACATCAAACACAAAACGTTATCTTTATTCTTGTTCATCATCAACTTTCTTCCATTTTTATCAAACAAAACCCTAATCTCTCTCTCTCTCTCTCTTGCATGCAGCGAACTCGTCTCATATGTTTTTTCAAACTTATGGGTAATCAACTTCTCCCATTTTCCGCAATTCTTGTTAAAAATAGGGTGTTTTAATTTGGCATGATATTATCATTTTCAATAGAATATATATGCATTTGTTAATATCTCTCAATATCTTATAGTTTTTTCATTTGGTAAATGTTCCATGTATGCTATTAAAGTGAGTTTATGTTTTTTTGACTTGTAGGAAAGTGAATGAAGAAAACTACTTTAACAAAATGCATACTTTGGCTATGGTTACAAATGTTTTATGTTGATATGGAGAAACAATACAAGAAGTATAAAGCTATTGTGGAAGCTTCGTCCACCTTGTATTTTTTCTTCATAACAAAACAAAGTAGATCAAATTCAATTCTTTCCACGAATATTTTCAATAAAAGGTATGTTCGTGAAACATTTTATGTTGTATTGTGTTGTTGTATGTGTAATTGTATGTTGTTGTTTTTGTATTGTTGATAAATGTTATTGTATGTTGAATAATGTTCTCAGAACAAGAACAAAACATTGCTAAGTCACAAGAAAAAAACTTATTGTGACTTAGTAATGTTTTGTTCTTTAATTTATTATGCAGATTGACAGAAGATCAAGTTGAATTTATTATATTGTATGTAGATTGTTTGTTTCACTAATCTATAATTGAAAATACATTCATTTAAATTAATTTAGAAACTTATAATATGAAAATTTAGTTATATTTGAAAACCAACTTAGATCAATCAATATTTTTTGAATTGTATATGTCTCATAATTATTGCTTGCTCTTTCACATATAGAATATGGTTCAATGACCTAAGTCCTCCATGTCATCAATTCCTTCTCTTATAGTTTATTTTGAATATAATTAATTTATTGGATAAGTCTCATTCATCATTGTCATTATCATCATGATAATGACGATGACTTACCATCGTAACAATCATGATGATAGTGACAATGATGAGTCAGACTTAGCCAATAAATTGATTCTATTCAAAATAAACTAGAAGAGAAAGAATTGATGACATAGAGGACTTACGTCATTGAATCATATTTTATATGTTAAAGAACAAGATATGAGTTATGACATGCATGCAATTCAAAAAATTGTGGTTTGTTTAAGTTGATTTTCAAGAATAGTTTAATTTTCATATTATTTTCTTCTTCATCAATTTGAATGGTTGTATTTGTTTAGTGAGGTGTATGAAATAAAAAAAATCTACATATTATATAATAAATTCATGGTACTTTCCACAACAATTATCTATCGTAACTGTGGTGAAATGTTAAGAATATTCCGAATAAATTATTGATGCTATATATATATATATATATATATATATATATATATATATATATATATATATATATATATATATATATATATATATATATATATATATATATATATATATATATATATATATATATATATATATATATATATATATATATATATATATATATATATATATATATATATATATATATATATATATATATATCACAATAGTTATTAAGCATAACCGTTGTGATAGGTAGCATGCACCATACCTTACTATCATGATCTCAGGACCGTGGTGAAAGTGTCAAACATACAACCACTCCTTACTTCACAACAATTGATCAATCATTGTGATATCTCTTTTCTAATCGTTATAGTATGACTTTTTCGTAGTAGTAATTGACAGAGTCAGATTCAGGCTCGTGCAATCTGGTATGTTGCACAAGACCTCCAAAAAATGGGGGCCTCAATTTTTTTATAAACTATAAACATTAAATTTTATATATATATATATATATATATATATATATATATATATATATATATATATATATATATATATATATATATATATATATATATATAGGGGCGGATCCAGATTTTATATATTGGTGTGGCTAAACATAAAAGAAATTATCGACTAAAATATATTGAAAATAAAAAATAATATTGTTTGATGAAGTGTATTTACAATGAAAACCGTCTAGTATCAATTTCTTGAAAATGAGCTAAAATAACATCATTGTTAATTGTTCCAAGAACATCTCTTTCTATAAAAGTTACAAGACGATCATTTAACCATTGATCACCCATTTTGTTACATAGCTGACTCTTCACAAACTTCATAGCTGAAAAAACACGTTCCACGCTCGCAGTTGCTACTGGCAAGACTAAAGCCAACTTCAGAAGCTTATAAACTATATCAAAAGTGTTGCATTTTTTTGTTTCCACAAGTTTTGCACAAAGATCTGAAAGTCCGTTTAAATTTGCAAATTTTGGATCACATCGAACATTTCTAACATAATTCTAAAGCTGATGTCGTACCGCCACTTCCGACACATCTACAAAATCATTTGGATAAAGTTCAACCATCCTCAATAATTTTTTCACATCAAAAGATTCAAATGATGATGAGGGACTCAAACATGAAACACATTGTAAAAGTTCAGTATTCTCTTCATCAAACCTATCATTGAGCTCATGCAACTGCAAATCTAAAACACTACATAAACAATCATGCTTATAATTATGCAAATTAGAAACACTAGAAGTGATAGCATGTCGTCTAGGTTTCTTCCCTTGCACGTACGCTGCATCCAAATCAGGCACATCAATATCATGCTTATTGCAAATTTCCATAACCTTAGATATAAGTTCTTCCCATCCATCATTTCTCATTTCTTGTAATTCCTGTTTGGTGGCTTTGACAAGTGATAAAGCATTCAAAAGATCTTGATCACGCTTTTGTAGCACTACACTTAAATCATTTGTAAATCCTAAAATCTCAACCATCATGTATAACATGAAAATAAAATCAAAGGACTGAAGCACATCTAGCAAAAGCATAGTTTCACCATATTTTTCAAATGACGTATCTTTCCTGACTTCTTCAAGTACCTCAATAATGGCACCATATAAAGTCATCAAACTAGTGAGAGTCCTAAAGTGGGAACCCCAACGAGTGTCACCCGCTCTAGCAATAGACGATTCTTGATTTAATCCACTACCAGTCTCTATCTCACCCTCTTCAATCAATTTAGCAAATTGAGATACTTGCTTGTCCCGAAGCAATTCTTGTCTCTTGTTAGAAGACCGTATGAAATTAACAAGCATATTGACCTTACCGAAAAAACCACTAACATCTTTGTGAGTCTTAGCACATGCAACAAGTGATAATTGAAGTTGATGGGCAAAACAACGCACATAATAAGCTGATGGATTTTCATTTTGAATTAAAGTTCTCAAACCACCAAACTTACCTCGCATATTGCTAGCTCCATCATATCCTTGCCCCCTTATGCTAGATAAACTCAAGCCATTAATAAACAACAACTTCTCAAGTGCCTCCTTAAGTGACTTAGCACTTGTTTCTTTAACACTAACAATCCCAAGAAACCTTTCTTTTACCAAACCATCACTATTAACATAGCGAATAACAACAGCCATTTGTTCTTTACCAGCAACGTCACCGGATTCATCAATCAAAACACAAAACACATCATCCGCAATATCACATACAATTTGTTTAGTTATTTCACATGCACAAGCAGCAGCAAGATCCTTTTGAATCTTAGGGGCAGTCATAAAGTTATTTCCTGGAGCACAATTTATTACCTTAGCTATCTCTGGGTTAATTTCCTTTAGAGTGTCCACCAACTCAAGAAATGGCCCCTTAAATAAAGAGTTAAAGGACTCGTCACTCCCTCTAAATGGCATGCCACACCTCAAAAGAAACTTAGTAGCTATAAAAGATGTGTTTACACGAACACGATATTCAGAATTCATTTTTTTAGTTTGATTAACAAATGCAGCCTTAATACTTTGGTTTGGGTTCATGAGAGCGTAACTCATATGCACACAATCAATATGACTATTGGAAGAAGTTCCATGATTAGCCAATCTGTGAGAATTCTTCCAATCACCAAACCCCTCTGTCACAAAGTGATCTCCCCCGTATTTAGAGACATTCTTAAACAAAAAACATGGCAAGCAAAATGCCAGGTCCTTAGATTCACTATAATCAATCCAATCATACAAATCAAACCAATTTTTGCAAAATCTACGTCTTTGATTACCTTGAACAGACCAAGGGTAAACAAAATTGTAAGGAGGTTTATGACGACCTATTTTTAAATAAGCTTTCCTTACCTCATTTTGGATGTCAGGATGATAGCTTGAAATTGGAGGCCTAATTCCTGGATCAGTTTCCAACAATTCATAATCGACAACTTTAATACTCTCACTTGGATGTTGAGTTTCCGATGCTTCTAGATTTACCGAAGAAGTAGCTTTGTCTATAGAAAGCACAGGAAAAAATTTCTTCATCCTATAAAGAGAACAATGAAACCATTAAAATTAGCTATTCACTCTATAAAGAAAATAATAAGAACAATTTATTGTAAAGAAAATATTTATGAGAAATTGAAAATTTACTTTTTTAAAACAAATTGGGGTTTTAGGGTTCAACTCAAATAGAACAAAAGAATAAGAAAATTTTGAAGTAGTTAGTTTACCTTTGATTTTCAATCACCCATAAACAATGCAAAATGGTGGGGTTATTGGATTAATGAGAGAAAGAGACAAATATGAAAGTTGATGGGGTTTGAGAAGAAGAGAAAGGGTTTACTGTGTGAGAGAGAAAGAAATAAAAGAGAGAGAAAATTAAGAGATAAAAGTGAGTTGAAGAGTTATATAATATTAAATATTAAAATTAATTAATTAATTAAATATATATTAATATTAGAAACAAAAAAAAAATCTGGTGTAGCTATAGCCACACCTAGCCTAAACATGGATCCCCCCATATATATATATATATATATATATATATATATATATATATATATATATATATATATATATATATATATATATATATATATATATATATATAATATGTTGCATTTAAAATTAAGTTAACGTCAAGCGGCGCAGTGGTTGAACACTTTAGTTTTCAGCATAAGATTGAGGGTCCAATTTCTTATATATCTGATATTTAAAATTAAAATGTATTATTTCGAAAAAAAAGGTGTCAAAGAGCTGGTCAGAAGATTCAAAACCATGTTCGCATACTCTTGAGATATTTTTTAAAATTAAATATACATACCACTAGAAAAACCACAAAAACCAAATGCAAATTAGCAACTTAATATATAAATTATAATATTTAAATCCATTAGCCTAATTTAAAATTTTAAAAATAAATTTTAGAATATAAATAAATAATTAAATATATACAATTAATATATTAAAATATATATAAATAATCTATTTTTTCTTTAATTTTAAATATTATTTATAATTTTAATAAAATATAATTTGTTTTAACATTTTTTATTAGGGCCAATTTTAAAAACTGGAATATGGCCTCTAAACTTTCTGAGACGTCCCTAGTGATTGAACTAAATTGGATCCTAAAGCAAGGACGTCCATTTTTTTAGGATACAAACCTGATATAAAATATTACATGTTTCTTGATATTCATACCAATGAAGTGTTTATGCCTAAAAATGTTATATTTCATAAACACATTTTACCCTACAAATTCATAAACCAGTCCTCATATACATCATAGTCTTACTTTCCATCTACAACTGATAATTTGACTCTATAGACCAAACTAACCCTGTTACACCAAATCAACCTACCACTTACCCTATTATATTATGTATGCTTGACATTGTTCACAAAATATAAAGTCAAGACCTCACTTGAATATATTTTGAAGAAAGCAAATATGGTGAAAAGAAGAGAAAATAGTACATCATGATCAAGTCAACAATGAACAGTACTAAAAAAAAAATGACATTTGAGAAAATGACTTTACATCATGTATTAAAATATATGATGTAAAAAATAAAATTAAAAAGATTTTACATCAGGTATTTATTTGCAATGATATAAAAAATATTATAAAAAAAATTTCGCTGGCTATTACATCGGTCAAAGTAATAAACCGATGTAAAAGGTTTTATAAAAAAAACACGGCGGCAGTATTGTAAATAAATAACTAGTTGGCAAATTGAAAAAAAAAACCAGAAAACCCTTACATCGGGCCTTGCTATCCACCGATGTAAAAAACTAGGTGGCAGATTGGTAAATAAAAAACTAGAAAACCCTTACATCGGGCCTTGCGTTCCACCGATGTAAAAAATCAGAAAATCCTTACATCGGTCATTGACTTCCACCGATGTAAAAAACAATCATTACATCGGTCAATAACTTTCACCGATGTAAAAAGTAGAATCGAAATAACTATTACATCGGTTATTTCAATCCACCGATGTAAAAAGTGTAATATATATTTATGAAATAAGCCCTGCTGCTGTTCATTTAGTTATTGACTCTTCAAAACAGAATCCCACGAACGAGATCTGTACTCCGCCAACACCCTCCGCCAACACCCTCCGCCAACACCATCCGCCAACACCGCCCGTTCTCTCCGCCCACCGCTTTGCCTCCGTCTCCGTCTGTCTCCGTCCGTTACCATCCGTCTACGAACGCCCTTCGTCCGTCTACGTCCGTCTCCTCCGCTTCCCTTTCCCGCCGCTCACGAAGACGATTCTGGTAAGAAACCCCCTCCTCCTTTTTCGAAACCCCCTACGCCGTCGAACTACGATTCCGGTAAGAAATTTTCTATTTTGTCCAACTTCATTGTATATCTATGGATTTCTAAGATATATATATATATATATATATATATATATATACAAAAAAGTTTTTAAGATATTCTTCTTGTTTTGCTTGCTACTGAGATACATTATAAAATAATTGGAAGTACATATAAAACCAATTAGAAGATTATACTAGATACTAACTCAGTGGCTTGGTGAATCCATTCCTTTGTTCATATCTGTTTTTTAATTACTAAATAGTTTATTATTCTTAGAGAGTTTATTAAGTCTAATTAGTTATAAATAATATATATTTTGTCTAGAGTTAAGAATATAGTACATGTTGTGTATATGTCATTCTTTTTCATTAGAGAAATTGTCTCCTTAGAAACCTCCAAGTGAAACGTTAATGGTCCTCTCAGAAACACACATTTTATCTTTAACCTATCAAACTTATTAGAGTTATCACATTGCCATTGAAATTTGATTCTATTTTTCTTTCTCCGCGAAGCAGCGCAACTTGCGATCTCAGAATCTCCGTAAAGTAGTGCAGCCGCGGGCACACCCTTTGTCAGACCTTCCTCCTTGTGAACATAGTTATGGATCGTAGTTGGATGAGAGCTAATCGATTAAGTGACGAGTATGAACACGGAGTGATGGAATTTCTACAGTTTGCTGAAAGTAATGCTGAAAAAATTCTTCCTGCGCTTTTTCTCTGTCCATGTGTTCATTGTGCAAATAAAGAACCAAAACATAGTAAGAAAGAAATCATGGATCATCTAATTTGTGTAGGGATTTGTCAAAGTTATACAGAATGGACATGGCACGGTGAAGTAGTAGCAAAGTCAAATGTGTCTCAAAGAGATGATGTTAGTGTAGAAATGGATGATCGTCTAGAAGACATGATGCGTGATATTGTACAAGATTCATTTAAGAGGGCACATGCATATGATACTCTATGCAGTGACAAGGATAAACCATTGTACCCAGGATTCAAAAAATTTACACGTCTGTCAGCCATGTTAAAATTATTTAATATGAAGGCAAAGAATGGGTGGACTGACAAAAGTTTTACCGAGTTGCTTGAATTGTTGACCGAAATGCTTCCAGAAGGTAATGTAATTCTAAGTCGTTATTACGAGGCGAAGAAAATATTGCGTCCGATGGGTTTGGAATATGAAAAGTTACATGCATGCCCTAATGATTGCATATTATACATAAAAAGTATGTAAACTATAGTCATTGTCCAAAGTGCAAGGCGTCACGCTACAAAAAGAAAGATGGTGAATCAATTGATGATGAGGTGGTCAAAAAGGGTCCTCCTGCGAAAGTGGTATGGTACCTACCAATAATTTCAAGGTTCAAGAGATTATTCGCCAATGCAGATGACGCAAAGAATATTAGATGGCATTTATAAGAAATAAAATATGATGGAAAAATTCGTCATGTAGCTGATTCTTTGCGATGGAAGAAAATAGATTCTTTGTTTCCAAATTTTGGCAAAGAGTCGAGAAACCTTAGACTTAGACTTGCTACTGATGGAATGAATCTGTTTGGTAATCTGAGTACTAACCATAGTTCTTGGCCTATTCTCCTGATGATTTACAACCTATCTCCTAGGCTGTGCATGAAGCGTAATATATTATGTTATCAATCATGATATCGGGCCCAAAACAACCAGGAAATGACATAGACGTTTATCTAAGTCCACTGATTGACGATTTAAGAGTGTTGTGGGAGGAAGGGGTGGATGTTTTTCATGTGTATTCTGGCGAACAGTTCAATATGCGTGCCATTTTGTTTTGCACCATCAACGATTTTCTAGCATATGGTAATTTGTCTGGGTATAAATTTAAAGGGAATAAGGTGTGTCCTATATGTTAAAAAGACACATGTTACCATCAAATTGAAAAAGGAAAGAAGACCGTTTATCTCGGACATCGAAAATTTCTAAAACGTTATCATCCATATCATAGATTGCGGAAAGCTTTAAATGGGGAACAAGAGCATGATGTTGCTCAAAAGCCCTTGTCTGGAGAGGAAGTTTATCAGCGACAACAAGGACTTGATGTTGTCTTTGGAAAGTACCAAAATTGATCTACTGTGAAAAATGTATGGAAAAAGAGATCGATTTTCTTCGATCTTCCATATTGGTCTAGTCTTGATGTAAGACATTGTATTGATGTGATGCACGTGGAGAAAAATGTATGCGATAGTGTAATCGGAACACTTCTCAACATTTAAGGCAAGACAAAAGATGGTATCAATGCTCGTCTGGATTTGGGTTTGATGGGTATACGAGAAGAGTTAACTCTACAATATATAGGTAACAAGACATATTTGCCTCCTTCCTGCTACACTATGTCTAAAAAAGAGAAAACAAGCTTTTGTGAGTGTTTACAAAGTATCAAAGTGCCGCACGGTTACTCATCAGATGTCAAGAGGCTTGTATCAGTTAAAGATCTTAAATTAGTTGGCTTAAAATCTCACGACTGTCATGTCTTAATGCAACAACTACTACCATTGGCTATTCGTGGGATATTGCCTAACAACGTTAGAAAGACTATAACTAGGTTGTGCTTATTTTTCAATGCAATTTGTTGTAAAGCCATTGATCCACTAAAGTTAGACGATTTGGAAAATGAGACTGCAGTTATCTTGTGCCAATTAGAGATGTATTTTCCTCCTTCATTTTTTGACATTATGGTTCACTTAATTGTTCATCTAGTAAGAGAGATTAGATTATGTGATCCAATTTTTTTGCGGTGGATGTATCCAATAGAGAGATACATGAAGATCCTAAAAGGGTATACAAAAAACCCACACCGGAAGCATCAATTATTGAGAGGTACATTGCAGAAGAAGCAATTGAGTTTTGTTCTAACTATTTGTCAGGAGTGGATGTTGTAGGGGTTCCCAAGTCTCGTCATGATGGAAGATATGAGGGTGTGGGTACACAAGGTTTAAATGTCAAGAACTTAAGTATTGATGTGGTTGTTCAAGCTCATTTATATATATTGAATAAGATAGATGAACTTCAACCTTACTTATCTGCTCACAAAAGCATCATAAGGAAAAAGTATCCTAAGATGAATGAAAGAGGGTTGTTAAAAGAGCATAATAAGAGTTTCTCTGAGTGGTTTAAAGAAAGAATTGCTAATGAATATATTGATTCTAATACAATTAAGTGGTTGTCTTATGGGCCTAAATGTAACATAATAACTTGGAGTGAATATGATATTAATAAAACTTCTTTTTATACAAAGTCAAAGAATGACCGTAGTACCACGCAAAATAGTGGGGTAATAATTGTGGCTGAGTCCATGCACTTCTCTAGTGCTAAAGATAAAAACCCGGTTATGGCATCTACACCGTACTTTGGGGTGATTGAAGAGATTTGGGAAGTTAATTATGTTGTGTTTAAAGTTCCTGTGTTTAAATGCAAATGGATTGATATTAATAGTTGTGTAAGAATCGATAAATTTGGAGTTACACTAGTTGATCTTAGCAAGTTAGCTTATGCGAACGAACCTTTCATCATGGCATCTCAAGAAAAACAAGTGTTTTATGTCACAAATCCTTCTAATAAAAAGTGGTCAGTGGTTTTACAAGGAAAGGTCCATGATAGTGATGAAAATCATGATGAGAATCTTGATATTTCTGAAACTCATCCTTTCTCAACAAATGTGACTACATTCATTGAAGAAAATGAAGGAGATGATGTGCATGCTATTCGCATAGACCATGAAGAAGGGATATGGGAGGAATAGTAAGATTTTTTTTATAAGTTAATTCCACGTTACTTTATTTTCTAATTGTTTTTATTTTGTGCTTAATTTTATTTCTAATTGTTTTTATTTTGTGCTTAATTTTATTCCTAATTATTTTTATTTTGTGTAGACAGATACATGGGTGATTCAAACGACAACCCTTCTTCATCTAGTAACCCCAATAAAAGAAGAGTTAGAGGTCCCACTTTCATGACACAAATTGACAAAGTTCATCAAACAGGTGAAAAGATAAAGGTCGAGTTTAATCCAAGAACCTATGAATGTATTGGTGTTGGTAAAAATGCTACACATTTTAAGAGTTATATAGCATGTCTTGCTCGACAGTACTGTAGTATTGTGAAAAAATGATTGGAAAGAAGTAGATGAAGGCATAAAAGATGCTATTTGGACTGATATTCAGGTATTTTAAACACAACACTTTATTATATTTTATAATCATATACTAATTAACAACATATGACATATACTATATTTGTAGGCTCATTTCACTATTTCAGAATGTAATGATCCAAAGAAGGATAGGTTAAAGAAAGAATAGATTAAATATGCAGGAGAGCGATGGAGAGGTTTTAAGACACAACTCACAGACAAATATATTAATCATCCCATAGAAAATGATCCTCCTTCATATGTCAAGTATAACTTTATTATAGAAGACGCATGGAAAGAGTTTCTCAAGATTCGAGATACCCCTGAATTTAAGGTTAGTAGGAGTTATATGTTTTTGTGTGCATAAATTTTTTATTATATTTAGTGATTAATAACTTTTTGAGTTTATAATAGGAAAAAAGTCAAAAGGGTAAGGATAATGTGGCTAAGAATGTATATCCACACTTATTGTCTCGTGGAGGGTATCACTTGCTTAAGGAGAAAATTATGAAAGAAAAGTCATCATTGAGAGATAATTCCACATTAGATGATAATGGTAGTCCATCTCCACCATCACGCCATGAGTTATGGAAGAGAGTACGACAAAAGAAAGGAGGAGAATACACATCAAAATTTACACAAGAGGTTGCTAAAAAATTGGTAATTAAACAATGAAAAATAATTCAAGTATCATTATATTTGAGATTGATTAATTGTGGTTTTTGCATTTTGTAGGATTCTCTAGTCCAAGAAGCTGAAAAAGGTGCAATTATTCCGGTTGGACGTAACGATATCTTTGGAACATCTGAGCATGGAGTTCGTGTTCGTGGTGTTGGAAAATGCCATAAACAAAGCACTTACTTTGGAAGATCACGTCAACATATTGACGTAAATAAACAACTTACAACATTGGAAACAAAACTTAGAGCTGAACTTGAAGAAAAGTTGGTTGAAGAGCATAAAATGTTTCAACAATCATTAATGGAGACACTTAAGTCTATGGGTTTATCACAAATTACAAATAATATTAAATGCATTGAAAAAAATGGAAATTGTCGATGGAAGCGGAAAAAGAAGTTGTTCAGCTGCAAAAGGAAGCACAAAAGGAAGCACAAAAGACGTGGAAGTTGATGATGTTCAGAGATTGTTACTCATAGTTTTGAAAATGGATGACAATTATTTGGAAATACAATTAAGTCATTGTGCGAGTGTCTCTAATTTTTATATTTCAGATAAGTGTATCAGAGAGTTATTGGTGGATTTAGGTCATTGGCTTGACGTGTCTATTCTGCAAATTTGGTGCACGTAAGTACATTTTATTATTTTATTAAAGTCAATCTCTATTAATATGTTATATCTCTCATCACTTTGATTCTAATTTTTATTTTAAAATTATTCAGGTATATTCATCGTGTATGTCTTGAGAATTCCATTTCAGAATTATATGGATTTATGGACCCTGCTAGGTGTATTTATAATGATAATGGAGTGAAATCTCAAGAGGATGTTAAAAATTACGTACTAGAAAAGTTACGTGATAAAAACAGAGTGTGCCACTTACTACCATTAATTCATGGGTAAGAATTTTTATGAAATTGTGTTTTATATTATTTAATTTTGATAACATATATATTTTATGTGACTTTTCTGTTTCTACACACACGTACAGGAGACATTGGCAATTAATAGTCATGTGTCCAAGAGACAATTTAGTTGTCGTATTTTGTTCACTTCATCGGGAAATTGACCAGAACACGAAGAAAATTATTACAAAGTAAGTTTATCTTTCATGTGACTTTCATTGGCAATTAATAGTTATGTAATTTTTCATTGGTGAGTAAATTTAGTTATGTGATGTTTATCTTTTTGAATTAGTTCTTTTGGGATTCATCAAATGGCAAATGAAAATAGAAAAAAGGCTACATGGCTTCATCCCAATGTAAGTGTGATGTAAATTGTAATTCTATAATTAAATTTATGATAAATATTCACTAACATTCAATTGTAGACAAGACAACAACATAACTCTAATGATTGTGGGTACTATGTGATGAAAAATATGTTGAATATTGTCTCTGCCAATATAACCGAGAATTGGATGCATGTAATAAAAATAACTTTACGTTGTTATTTATTTTTTGTTTTGCAACTTAATATGAATTTTTAAAGAATAACTCTATATTGTTATATTTATGTATTATAGGTATTTGATGACCCAACAAAATTGACACAAGATGATTTGTATGATTTGCAACTCCGTTGGGCAAAATGTTTCTTTGAGTTATATAAAAATTAAGCTTTATCGGATGAGTTTTATAGAATTGTCTAAGTTGTGGTTTTTGCACATAATTGTTATTATTGAGTTTTTTCACATTACATGTGGTTTTTGCACATGTATTGAGTTTCTTGATATTTTTTGCTGATGTCAATTATTATTATTTATTGTTAGGCAATGTGATTTTGGTGTTGTCTATCGAAGCTATAACTCATCTACTTGTGGATTTTATATTGGTAATTCAAGTTTGGAAAAAGACTTATAAATAGTTGAATATTTTTGTATGTTTTGTGAAGAATATATATTTGTAAGTTTGCTGTGAGTTTGTTTGTTGTGATACAATTCAAGTTTGCAATACAATTGTTCATTTTGTAAGTTTGTTGTGAAAAATATGAAAATATCGACCTAGACGTGGTCTATGTGATGTTGGAAAGCTATGACATATATATAGCGACCTAAATTTAGTCTGTATGATATTGGAAAAATATGAAAAAATGGGTACCAATTTTAATTTTACAGGGAATCATCCAGAAAATAAATAATTTATTCAAAAAAAATTGCTTACATTTTACATCGGGTATTAATAGCAACTGATGTAAAAACTATCAACGCTGAATCTTTTACATCGGACATTAATCCCAACCGATGTAAAAAGGATGTATTTTACATCGCTCCCAAGTTAGCCCGATGTAAAATGTTGCGTCAATTTTTTTAAAAAAAATTATAATTGTTTTTTAAATCAGGCTTAGCTTATAACCGATGTGTTAACTGTCTTTTTCATATCGGACTCAGAACCGATGTAAAAAGTCTCTGATTTACTATATCGCCTGACTTTACATCGGACCCAAAACCGATATAAAAAATCATTTTTGTCCGATATAAAAAGTCATTTTTACACTAGTGGAAAACTTTAGAATGAACTTTGGACTAAGTACAAATTTCACGAATCAAGCTCAAGATCGACATCCAAGTTATATGTAATCCAATTCATATACACATCTTAAGTACTCAAGATCATTCATAATTTTTAATCATTCACATATTTGATTTTCACTCTGAAACATGTCATAATTGGCTTTAATACATTCTATTGACATATGGGAACCAATAGATTTTCTCCTGTTGTCATAAGTTAGAAAAAAAAATCATTTTTCAAAAGAACCAATCGATTGACTCTAAGCCACAAACGATTGTTCATAACTTCTTGTTTCAAAAAATGTGATTTTTTCAAAGGACCAGAAATTCAAAATTTTAACGTTAAAATTTAAAGACCATTAAATTGACATCAAGGAACAACTTATTGTTCCCGAAGCATTTTCGCTTTTTCTGAAACATTAGCACATCACTTCATTGTGCCTCTTCATGACAATTTTTCCCAAACCTGTACAAATATTTTTTTGATGAAATTTCAAACATTGTCATGATAGATCAATGAATGCTTGTGTCATATAAATAGGAAACAATTTTGAGATTTGAATATCACCGCTTTCAATATTAAAAAAAGCTCTGCATTATTTTATTCACACTTTTAACCAGATATTTTGTGAATATCAATTTCATATCATATCCTAAATATTTTGAGAACACAAGAGTGTATAATATTTGAATTGTCATATAGTTTAAAGATAAGGAGTATTTATTCTATTAGAAATTTTCAGAATTATTCATACTCTATTGTATTCCAACATTCACTTGTAAATCATATTAAATTGTTGAAACTTGATTTTAGGATTTTTGAATCAAGACTGTTGAAGAGGAAGTCGGTTTTCTTTCTCTGGATTTGTAAAATCACGAGGTTGGATGTCTTGGTGACTGTTCTCAGAAAAGTTCACTTTCTGACATTTTCTGGTGTTCAACTGTAATATTTTCTGACATAGTGAAATCTTTCACGAAGTGTGAGGGGACTGCAGTACCCTTATTTGAAAAGGGAAACTGTGATATATCTATGTGTTATTTACTTTATGCACTTTATTTTTATGCACTTACTATCCAAGTTTATCAAAAAGTCAAAGAAAAATAAATAACGCTCAAACCATAGTCTAAAAAATGAAAAAGTAAATAACTACATATCAAACCATTACACACATTTTGAACCTGAACCTCTCACCATACACAATACATCAACATTAGATCCTCCACCAGTCAATAGCATGCATGAACAATCCACAAACAACACTTTACCTCATGCATCCAACATCACTAACTAACCACCTCCATCAACCAGAATATCTTCAAGGGTGATACACCGTCCTTCTTATTTTCAAGATTACATATCTAATTCTCTTGCTACATAAAGTTAATCTTCCAAAAGTACTTCTTATCCTTTGTCACAATTCATTTCACATCACAATTTATCTCATACACCCACATTATTCATTGTCCTTAGTATCATACTGAACCTAAGACATATGATGAAGTCTTTAAGCATGAATGTTAGAAGCAAGCTATGCATCTTGGAAGATTGTACCACCTTGTGTTACACCAATTGGTTGTTAGATGGATTATCAAGATAAAGTATTTAGTTAATGGTTCCATTGACAAATTTAAGGAAACATTAGTAACGTATTGATTATTTTATTACCTATTCACCATTTGCTAAACTTACATCTGTTAAAACCATCATAGCATTGGCCTCATGCAAACAATGACATTTACATCAACTAGATGTCAATAACGTCTTCTTACATGGTGTCATTCAAGAATAAGTGTACATGATAATTCCACCAGGTGTATCTACTTACAAGCCTAATCAAGTTTGTAACTTTGTCAAATCTCTTTATAGACTTAAACAAGTTAGTAGAAGATGGTATGAAAGGATTACATCATTTCTCATCGCACATCACTACAAACAAGCTACCTCAGATCATTCTCTACTTGCGAAAGTTAAGCATCACCCATCACAATTTTATTAGTGTATATTGATGATGTAATTCTAGCATGGAGTGATTTGAATGAGTTCAATTCAATTAAATTGGCATTGGATAAAACATTCAAAATCAAAGATTTAAGTAAATTGAAATATTTTCTATGCATCGAAGTGGCAATAATCAAAGGAAGGTATATTCTTAAATTAGAGAAAGTATTGTCTTGATTTGCTAGAAGATTCAGATAGAAACAAAACAAATGTGTTATGAAATTACTTCCAGTCAAATAAAGGATCAACTTGCTAATTTGTTTACAAAAGAATTACATCCTCAATGTGTTGTGTACAAGTGTGAGTTGTTAGTCCCACATTGCTTGAAATAGTGGATGTTGAGTACTTCAAAAGTGAGAGAATCCATACACCTATCATCTTAAGATTTTGAGTAAATATGTGGTGTCTCTTTCACTTATGTGTTGTTCTTGACCCAATATGGATCCTTCATCAAGGATATTATGGATCCAACTCAACCTTCACTAACTATCTTAAGTAGTTAATTGAAATTGATATGGACAATGTTAGATATATTCCAGAAGAATTCGAGTTTCATATATGCTCCAAAGACAAATGATTTCTTTTACATGTCTGATGAAAATAAGGATATTATATAGTCAGCAAGGGTGCGAAATTCAATCGTGAAATTGCATAAACAAATGTCCAGAAGAATTCGAGTTTCATATATGCTCCAAAGACAAATGATTTCTTTTACATGTCTGATGAAAATAAGGATATTATATAGTCAGCAAGGGTGCGAAATTCAATCGTGAAATTGCATAAACAAATGTCATGTCTATTATTTGCAATTTATACTTCTATTTTCTCTTTTATTACTTGTTATTCTAAACTATCTAATTGATACAAATTGTATGAAAAACCAACGCCATGAGGATCAGATTTGAGGTTAATTTTGTGTTTATGCAGAAGTAACATGACAGTAATACCCAAAAATTAAAATAAAATAGATGATAAATACACAATACAAATATATTTTATACTTCAAAAGGAAAAGTGGAACACAAATTCACTTTCTGAACTAATTCATCTTTGAAACCATTGTGCTAAAGATGCCAGCTTCATATTTATTGTATTCCCTTTGCTTCAGTTTGAGCTCTTTGTACTCAAGTTTAATGTCTCTGTTAACACGTCATACAACAAATAATTATCCACAATTGAACATAGAAAATAAACTATGTAGCATCGATACATCATGCTAAATATTTGTTTGATATCTAACACATCAGTGTCAGTTATCAACACGTATAGCTACACTACTTTCATTTTCTTAAATATTACGAATATTTGAGTTCTCGTCAACATTACGTTGATCTGATGTCTATATCAGTGATTCATAGAAATAAATTTTGTTAATGAAAACATGTTAGGTAATGAATGTGCATACATATGGTAGATTTAAAATTGCAATTAATTGTACCTATTATTTGGATCAAGAATCAGTGCTCTTTTAATGTCAGCTTCAGCTTTCTCCAAGTCTGATGTTTTAAGGTATGCTTGGCATCTTCTGTAAAGAGCCTTAACATTTAAGGGATCTTGTTCTAGTACCTGTATCAAGACCAGAATAACTTAAGATTTCAATTTTTTGGCAATCATTGTTGTTTTCGGATTTTAAAATATTTGTCATCGAAGAAATTATCAGGTTGAGTTGCGGACTAGGTCGCTCTCTTTAAAACGTTTCACGGAACTGTTCAAAATTATGCAAAGCAGTCGAACTACTGCGCCGCCTCCAGGATAAAACAACCTAGTTTTATACTGTATGATTACTACTTGCGTGATAGATAATCAGTCTAGAAATACACCCCCTAATGGTACAAGACCATTCAAATATGGTATCAACACTACTCGTAGTATCTGGTACAAAGACCAGTCATAATAATTTCTCAAACAAAAAGAAACTCAAATAATTCTTCAAAGAGAAATTAATAATGGTCATTTGACCACTCATAATAATTTCTCCAACAAAGCGAAATTCAAATAATTCTCCAAAGAGAATCCAAAAGATTAAACATTTGATCAGGACGTTAGCAACTTTTTTTTCTCAATATTAAGAACTTCATCTTTTGTTGCCACTGTTTGAAGTGACTTTCCTCAAACATGAACGATTTCTCAAAGACAATATCTGCAACCAATAATTTCTTCAGTAGTCATGGCAGTTTGAAACGTCTTAAAATTATTGTTTTCGGATTTTAAAATATTTGTCACCGAAGAAATTACCAGGTTGAGTCGCGGGCTAGGTTGCTCTCTTTAAGATCTTTCGTGGCATTGCTCAAAATTATGCAAAACAATCGAACTACCGCGCCGCCTCCAGGATAAAACAATCCAGTTCTATACTGTATGATTACTACTTGCATGATAGATAATCGGTCTAGAAATACACCCTTTGATGATACAAGACCATTCAAATATGGTATCAACACCATTCGTAGTACCTGGTACAAAGACCAGTCATAATAATTTCTCAAACAAAAAGAAACTCAAATAATTCTCCAAAGAGAAATTAATAACGGTCATTTGACCACTCATAATAATTTCTCCAACAAAGAGAAATTCAAATAATTCTTCAAAGAGAATCCAAAAGATTAAACTTGAAAATTCCTCAACTCAAATGAGGAGAAATTAACATAATTCTCTAAAGAAAATTCAAGAAAATACTAAATTCAACGAGTAGGAAGAAAGGGGAAGAAGATGGCGCTTCGATAATTCGAGAGAGCGGAGTTATGAGAGCAAGGAAGGAAAAACTAAAAGAATAGTTTTTGGTGTGATTTGGAATCAAATATGCGCACTCATTATATAGTGAAGTAAGATAATTAATATTTCTTACATGAGCAATGTGAGACTAAATGATTGTTTTCAACCAAAAAGATATTCTAACAATGTGAGACTTGAGAAATTTTTATATTCAATATATTGGAACATGGACATGTTTCAACAATTGCTAAGCTAACATATGCTTTTTAGGGCTGTTTTTCAGGTCGTGCAAGACAAACTATTGCATTGAGCATAAAATTTGTCCCAGTTTAAATGTGGCTAAATAGAATTTCATAAAATATTTGTCACGGTTAAACCATAATTAAATAAGTTCTCAATTTTTTTTCCATAATTAAACTGCGAAGAATCTACACTGAGACTCAAAAAACTTATAAGGGTTTTGCAAGGCTTACAACTGCAGAGAGCTTAAAATTTATCCCAATTTAAAAGTGGTTAAATAGAACTTCATAAAATGTTTAGTTAAATAAAAATTTTATTTATTTTATTATAGTTAAACTACGACTAATTTACATAACAACTCAAAAAACTTGAGACAGTTCTGCTGCTTCTGTGCATAACCTTGAACGACACTTAATATAAAACTGAAAGAGTAACTCATAGAATGAAAAAATTCCTTATAAAAATCCTTGAAAAGCAAAAACAGAACAAGAATTTCACCATTTAAAATGAAAGAATTAAATGCATTAGAATCAAAGAATACCTTAGTGCATAGCTTGGAAGCTCCTGTGTACTCCTCCAATTTTAGCTTACAAGCAGCATTGTTCAAATTACATGATAGTCTCAATGTGTTAGCGTGACGCTTCTCGTCGTCGCTGAATGTGTGATCAAATTCAATGTATTTTGCAGCCTACAATACGAAATCAATTAAGCATTCCATTCTGTTATAGACCTAATTAAATTGGATTAAGATAAAAGCTTCACATGATATGCTATAATTAATGAATCCATGATTTTAAATTGCGATTGTAGTAGCAGACCTTTTCATATTTCATTGACGCGCGCCTAAAACTTTTAGCCTTGAAGAGAAGATTTCCATCATGCTTCTTCAACTCACAAGCTTCTAGTTTCTCTTGAGTATCCATTTTCCAAAATGGTTTCTCCTATAAGAAGTTGCGAAAAATCAATAAAACATAAAAATAAAATAAAAACATTTGAATTGATGGAACTCGTATTCGCAATATACATTGAGGAAGCTAACCTTAACGAAATCAACTAATTCAACTTCATAATAAAGGGTTTTTTCAGCATTGACAGTCACCAAAGCTTGTTCTGCTTTTTTCATTGTCATAATTGCTTTTTCTAGACCCTCGTGCACTTGTTCTGTAAATAATTAGAACAAATTACCACAAAGATTAACAATAATAATAATACAATAATTAGTGATAGTAACTAACTACTAAAAAATGTACATGACTCTTGTTATTGTATAACATCAATATTATACCTTCTTGAATTGTGAACTCAAAAGGTTCTTCCTTTGATCCTTTCCTATCAATAATTGTAGCATCTTCTCCTTTGCAGAAATATATGACTGTAGAAAACGAAATTAATTAAGAAATTACTATGAGTATGATTATTTCCATTAGAGATATACGTTACCTTTTGCATGAGATCCTTCGTTAGGACGATCAAAACCTTCACCAGGTCTATTAATTTTTTTCAGTATTTTCTTATCGCCTGTGATGTCAGTAACAATTTTCCATGATACTAGCTCGAGTTTGATGCTAACTAAATTAGAATCTGGTAAACCGTCAAGCTCAATGATTCTATTTGAATTTTGACTAAGGCCATCTGCAAAATTATGGCATGATATTAGCTGTGCATAGGGGTGTGCAAAAAAACTAATTACTGATAACCAAATTCATATCTAAATTGTTCTATTTATTAAAATCCAATCTAAATATTAAATATTGGATTTGGTGCTCTATGGTCAAAGTGGTAAATCGGTACCCATAAAATGGTTATTGGGTATCCAAATTTCTTTTTTATCAAATTTTCCTGCTTTCCAATTTTCACACTTTCTCAAGAAAATAAGCTATACACATTTTCATAAAAATTGAATGATGTTTAACACTTTATTTCAAATGACTAATTATTAAATGAATATAAAAATATTTAATTATAGTTAAAAAATATGCAAACACTCTCTTTTAGAGTTTGAAAACTCACACTCCATCGATGAACATATTATACATGATGAAGATGAATGAATCATAGAGACTAAGAGATAATGAGAGAGAAGGATAAAGAGAGAACTCAAGGTCTCCTTGAGATTTTATTATGATTCATTAATGGAATACAAAGCATGTACATGCTATATATAGATCTCATGCATGCTACCACAAGTTAGTTACTAAGAGATGAAGTTAGTTAGATATTCTAACTAACTTTTTCTACATTCATAACTAACTCTATCCTATACATTTACTACTTCTATATATATAATATCCCCCTCAAGATCATAGTTGGACCAAGGTGCAACTTTGAGCTTGTCTTTAAAGACTTGAAAGGATGTATGAGAGAATGCTTTGATTTTCTTTCTTCTTAGAAATCCAACTTCCATCTCTGGAATACAACATATATGCCTTGCCAACATCACCTTTTAGTATGCTTCCAGTGGCCACCTAGACAAAAAGCTCCATGGACCTAGTTCTGCAACTTATTTGTATAAAAAAGTAGTTAATGGAATGTTTTTCTTGAAGCCAACACCAAGATGAAACATATTTGCAAGCTGGTAGAAGGCCTGCAGTTAACCGTTGTTCGCAACCACTATAACGTATTTACATGTCAACCTCACATCCATTTTCACTCTAATAGATCTTGAGTTCATAACTTCGGCTTCTTTGAATGCATCAACAATGCTTTGAGTTGAAAACACAAGTCTTCTTGTTGGTCAACTATTATCCATATTCACCACTGTTGTGCTGAATTTAATATACGTTGTTAATATTTCCCTATGCATGGAATCTGATCAAATCCCTTGCAATCTCATCAAGAACTAATGAACCATCAACTTCTTAAAGAAAGAACGAAACATTTTCACGGAAATGGCCTGAAGCGGAAATCAAACACCTAGGGTCAGAGAAGGATTGTAGCAGGAAAATCTTGTGCCATCGTTTTCTATTCTTGCAAACTTCAGTGAGAGAGAAAGACATGGCAGGTCGTTCTTGATGGTGGAAAAGACGCCAACTTTGATCTTCTTTTTTTTGTGTGGAAATCTCAGTCAGTCTCATGTGTAGCTTCCATGCATAGAACAAAACTCAATGTGGAGAGAGATAGAGAGGACAATGACTTAACTGAAAATTGAAGCTTCTTGAAGTTTACTTTGCTCTGCAAATTTTTTTGAACAAGAATCGATGCCACTTGAAGCAACTTGTACGATGCTTCTTTGAATTTTGGTTTGCTCTGCAACCTTCTGATTGAAAAACCCATGCTTCTTTGAAGCAACATGATCCAAGCTTCTTTGAAGCTTGCTTTCCTTTGCAATTTTCTGAACATAAAAATGCTGCTTCTTTGAAGCAACTAAAACCAAGCTTCTTTGAAGCTTTCTTCACTCGCAAACTTCTGATTGATGCTTCTTTGAAGCAACTTGCAACAAGTTTCTTTGAAGCTTTCTTTGCTTTGCAAAATTCTATATAAAAACCCAATGCTTTCTTGAAGCAACTTACACCACCGTCGAGATAAAACTGATAGCGATGATAATGATCATGCAGCGGAATAAAACGGTCCCTTTAGACGAATGATACCATGTTAGAGTTTGAAAACTCACTTCATCGATGAACATGATTATACATGATGAAGATGAATGAATCATAGAGACTAAGAGATAACGAGAGAGAAGGATAAAGAGAGAACTCAAGGTCTCTTTGAGATTTTATTATGATTCATTAAAGCATGTACATGCTATATATAGATCTCATGCATGCTACCACAAATTAGTTACTAAGAGGATGAAGTTAGCTAGATATTCTAACTAACTATTTCTACATTCACAACTAACTCTATCCTATACATTTACTACTTCTATATATATAATACTCTCAAATAAATTAAAAGATATAATATATTAAACATTTAAAAAAAAGCAAGATATATTATTATTACTGTAGAAGACAAATTTAAATTTGAAAGAAATTTGTTTGAACTTGATCTCTTTTCATTCAATTTACATATAATTTATATAAGAAAATGAATGTGCACAGTGAATTAATTAATACTATCTCAGTATTAATTGATTTTTCTTTTAGGATTGATAAAACAAAAAGGATCATTTAAACATAAAAAAGTTTTAAAAAATGCTTTGTGACCGTGAGAACGACTGCGACAAAATGTTTTAGACATATGTCGATATCGATACTGTTATATCTATTTTATATTAAAAAACAAATTATAATTAATAATTTACAGTGCGACGAACACAATCAATGTCGTAACACCTCTATCGACTGAAATTGCAAAAATTATAATACGACCGCGACAATTTTTTAAAATCTGCTTAAAATTAAATTAAAGATGTGCTTTATTAATGTTTAAAAAAATTAGTACTGAATTGATTTTAAAATTTTATTAATTAAAATAAATTAAATATAAATTAAATTATATTTAAATATTTTGGATTAAAATTAAAACTGGTTTCAAATCGGTTTTAATCCGGTTTAAAACCAATTATGTTTTTTAAATCAGTTTTTATGATTAATGGTTTGGTTTGTAAACCATAACCATAAAAGTGGATTGAATCACAATATATGGTAAACATGCACACCCCTAACTATACAGATATAACTGACTGCATGAGCGCAGTTTTAAACTCGCAACATCCTACTTATTCATGTTTAAGGGGTGAAATTTGGGCCATTAAACTATGCGACATGAAGAAAAATACAATTGACTTGTGCTAAACTTACAGAAGAATTTCGTAGAAAGCTCCGCCACCTCGCCTTTTCTCATTGTCTTTACTGCTATGCTCATGGCTGGACATAGATATCCTAATTGAATCATCAGAGAGATTGTTCAGGATTTTATAGTTTTCAAACACGAGAAAATTTCAACAATAACAGATACTTAATGCATCCAAATTCACTGCAGTCGATGACTCATACGGTTAGTGTGAACAATCTAGGCCGTTAGATAAATCAGAGAGATAAATGACTGCAATGACTGCATGAACTTACCCTCACTGACATTAAAATCCACGCCTTTATCAGACTTAATAAGCATCCCATTCTCAAGCTTTGCTTCATATTTCACTGTTAAATTAGCAATATAAGTACAAAATCAGACTTAATAAGCATCTCATAACTACTTTTTAAAAAAACCTATCTTTGTTCTCGTTAAACCAGTTTAGTTGATAGCTGTGCAGAGACATCAAATACAAATAAAACAATAATTAAGTTACCTAGGACTTCATCAAGCTCTTTTGGAGTAGCCCATCCTTCTCCTTCCCTTATCGTCTTTTTCATGATTCCTCCATCGCCCGTCAAGTATCTAATGGTACTCCAACACAACATTTCAATCTCATAAACAAGAGTTGCATTCGGAGGAATCAGCGGTGGAGAACCAACTTCCCCATACGCTAACGCAGGTGGTATTTTGAAGATTGCTCTCTCCCCTTTTTTCATAGTAGCAACACCTTCATCCCAACCTTTGATAACTTCACCTGCAACCAAATTCAATAACATTGGCCTAGTTCAACTTTTTCTAGTAGTACGCGCAAACCATAAATGAGGTGCTTACTTACCTTGGCCTAGTTTGAAACGAAAAGAGGACCCTTTATCATAGCAGGATTCAAGAGATGGCCCATTTTCGATTTGTCCTCGGAAATGAACTGAAAAGTGAAAACAAATGCAGTTTTAGAACTCATTGAAAAATTTTAGCATGAGCCTTTTTGTGAAATGGCAGAAACATTATGAATGAAGAAAAAAGTGAAGCATATGAGAAGGTTTGTAACCTTGAACTTCATCTCCTGAGAATGGAGTTTGCCAAGAGACACCTTTTGTGAGAATCTGTTTGGTGAGACCTTCATTTCCAATTTGGTTGAGTAGAGATTCAGAGTCTTCATTTTGGTGAGAGAGTGTCATTGGAATGAAAGAAAGAAAAAAAAAAGGTTGAAGTTTGTAAGAAAGGATAAGCCGTTATTTTCCCTCCTTTTGAGCCTTTCAGTTCAGATGAAATGAAACATATTTCCTTACCACACACCATCATTCATAGCTTTTTTAAATAAGAATTAATTTTTTTTTTTTTATAAAATGGAAAATAAAAATCCTGTTAAACCAGTTTAATAGCTATGCACGAAATTCAAACTACTAGACTATTTGACCAAAGAAAATTTGAAAATAAAAAATTATTATTATTATTCACTTAATTCAATCCACTAGGTTATTTCAAAAAATTAGGAAATGAAAAATTATTGTTATTATTATTCAAAAAATTCAAGTTATTAGACTATTTGAATAAAAAATAGGAAATGAAAAATTATTTTATTATAAAAATTAATGGGATACATGTGCGTTCGCACGGATATCATTGTGTTACGCACATTTAAATTTAAAAATAAATTAAAATCAAAATAAAAGATTTAATAATAGTTAGTATATTATATAAAAGTAAATGTAAAAATAAAAAAATAGAAGAAATAATATTGAGTAAAAATTGGAAGAAAAAAAAGAAAAAAAAAGAATGTTAAAATTATAATATATTGTTGATAAAAACCTACACATAGAAGTGTTCAAATGTTATGATAATTTTGGTGTATATATGGACTCAAATTTGATGGTACTGATTATTTTATGGTGAAATGAAGTTTAGAAATGGTCTTTGCATATAAAACTTATTCTTATTCCCTTATTTAGTCCTATTCCATATAGTTTATGACATCAATTAAATTTAATCTATGAATGTGATAATCTATTATTAATATATAAATTTTAAAGTATCTGAAAATTCAATATATGTCCTCTAATTACAATTAGCTTTTAAACTAATCATTAAGGATATATTAGTCTTTTTGATCTACTCTTATCACTATATTGTTTTGGTATTTAATGTGCTGATGTGTCAACACAATATATTTTCCCATTATTTTTAATTTTTTTAATCACTAATCACTAATTACTTTGTTATATTTTTCATTTATTTTATTTCAGATTTTGAACTTTCAAGTTATAATTTAATGAAAACTTGGTTTACGGGAAAATCATATTGGAAAGCTGCAAAGCCTGTTTCATCTTATGGGAAACTGCAAAGCTGCAAAGCCTGTTTCATCTTATGGGAAGCTGCAAAGCTGCAAGCATATCATTACAGTTACAGAGGCCGCAAAAGTGGGTAATATCCATTGCAACCCTTTTTGAAAATGAACAACTCCCAATTTCCAATCATCTCACCCTTTGAACTTTCGATCTCTTTCAGCAGCACCCATAAATATACGAAGGAAAATCTCTTCAAATCCTAAACTATTCTTCCTCCAAACTGCAATCAGGTTCTCTGCTTTGAGATATATGTATGGATAACAACAATCCTTTACCAAAGAGTGATAAATAACTAAAGAGAAAATGGTAGTTGAGCAAGAAGAAGAAGAAGAAGGCAGCAATCGCTGAAGTGTGTAAATGGGTAATTTGCATTTGAAAATCCTAGCGCAAATCGATCTTCTGAATTGCCGATTTAGGGTACGTTTTTGTTCAACTTCTGAAATTTTCAATTTTCTAAACATTTCCCAATTGATTAACTTCGTGTTGTTGAATTACAAAAATGGCTAAGTCGAAGAATTACACCGCTCACAACCAGTCTTACAAGGCTCACAAGAATGGCATCAAGAAGCCAAAGAGACATCACCACACTTCTACTAAAGGGGTATTCATTCTTATCTTTAATTCTTAGTTTTCAATTTTAACTAGATTTGAAATGTTCGATTTTAGATTAATGATTTATTTTTGTTGATAACTGTAGATGGATCCAATGTTTTTGAGGAACCAGAGGTATGCAAGGAAGCACAACAAGAAACTTTGGGAAGTTATTTCTGATGCAGAGTAAAGTTTTTATATTTTCATCCCAGATCATGTCAAATCTCGACTCTGATATTGTTTTGAAGGTTTTTTAATTTAGGAAAATTGCACTACTCTGTTAATATTTGTTAAGTTTGTATCATGAACATTTATTTTCTATGTTTTGAGTAACTATCATAGTCACTATCCTCAATGTCATAATTTATTTGTTTTGAATTCTGAAAGTTAACTGAATGCTCACTGTACATGATTATGTTAATTATGGTCAACGAAATTCATGTTGTGTTATTGGGAGTTTTGGGCAAGCATTTCTTTCAGAAATTAGTAAGGGTCAATAAAATTACTAAGTATGATGCGTTCAACTTTTGTTGTTATTATTAAGTGAAATTTGAATCTAGAATTGAAAACTGAGAATACAGGTGAGATGGTTTTTAAGTTTTTTGAAGGCTGAAGTTTTATTATTTAAAATGTTCCTCTATATTGTTTGAGATTTAATTATATAAATTTTAATCTAAGTTTTGCATTTAATTTATTGTATTTTATACACTATTTCTATTATACTGATAAAGAGACGTGACTATAATTTGTTGGAATTTTTTCCATGTCAGTATATTATAAGATGTTTGTATGGATTTGCTTGAACAAAAAATCCTTGCATACCTTGCTAATAAGATTCCATTAAAGTTCAAATAGAGAAAGTGATGTTGGATCAATTTAACATCTAGTGCCATGTTACTTATGCACTTCCATCATTTTAATTCTTTTTAGTTATATTTTTTGTCGTTTAGTTTTCAGTTTCATATTTTAATTTAGTATGAAATGTTTCCAAATATGAAGTGTCTAATGGCTCAATATATAAACAACCTTAAAAATTTAATATTAGAACAGTTAGACAATGATAGTTTTAAAAAAAATGGTTTTAGTTAGATGACAATTATCTCTTAACAATCACACTATAAAGACAAGTTTTAGATGATAGTACTTTTGTTGGAATGATGAAATTTGTTTGGATTTTTCTTGGTTTCCTGTGAAAGATTGTTAGAAGTGCAACAAAGCTTTATTAGCAAGGTTTAAAAAAAGGACATTTGTTCACAAACTGAAATGAATTGTTTTTAATAAAGAAGCTAGGATTTCTACTTACATATATCAGTAGTTTTTTTTAATGAACCTTCATTTGATTTTCTCTTTTCTCAAAGAACCTTCATTTGGATGTCCAACTACTTATTTTAACACTCTTACAAGTTTTTGGATCTATTATTGTTGAAGTATGATAGCTTATGTACCTATTATGCTAAGAGTACTTTCTCGCAGTGATTCGTTATGACGGTTACTATGGACCAAATGTCTTTTTTTTTGTTTCATCTCCTTCATATTTGTCATATGATGTAGTTGGATGATGGTGACAAATTCATTTGGCCTTTTTCCAGTCTATACAAAGGTGGATACAATACCCGTTCCAAATATAGAAATTGGTGTATGTTTTTCTTTGGCTGATATTGGATTTGTCATCGTTACTGTAAGTATTGATGTAAGTTATCAAATAATTACTTTTTTCTATGGTGTTAAATCACCAAAATTTAATAAGAGAGAATGTTGATTATGTTGTTATCATTATTTAAATTATTGATTATCAACAACTTAATACTTATTTAGGGAGATGAATGTCAATTTTAGGAAAACACTGCCTTTTCTGATTGCAAGCTAATTGATTTCTTACCCTTCATATGTGATGGATGCAACCAGGATTCCACATTTCTCTTACTCATTTTATCATTACTTCTTAATTTTCAACATTGATTTATGATTATATAATTAAATTTTAAATTGACGTTTGATATGTTCGATGTATGACTTTAATTTACTACTATAGCGGTTGCTGCTCTATAAAAAAATACTTCCAAGAAATGTGCAATTTTCATTGAACATCTTAGAAGGGGTTCCGTTGAATATCGCCTTTGATGCAGTTTCAAGTTCCGCGAATGAAGTGAATCAATATTTTATCAACCTTCTCATGTACTCTAATTTTAGTTGTTCAAATCACCTTTTGTGTTCTAAGTTATTTTAAATTGTATTATAGCAACTGATAGACAAATTTCTTATGATAAGAGGTGTCTCAATGTCTCAACTCTCAAGTAGCTATAATATGTGTGTCTTTTTGAGAACTACTTTAACTGAGACAATGTATTAGAGTAGAGATTTATCCATTATTCTACTGTTAGTCTATAACAATAAATGTTTTTGTGATTTGCAAATATAATTTATTAAGAAGTTAATACTAGACGTTGGTGGTGGTTGTTCTAGAACAAGGATTTTTTTTATACCAATAACCTCTCATAAAATGAATCTTCTAATGAAAACAGTGACTATCAGAAAAGATACATCAATGCATTCAAATAGAGCGATGCAACTTTGGATGCGGTTTCAAAAAGATACTGAAGTAATTTTGGATGTTGCATGCATCTCGCACTACATGGAATTAGTAGAAAAAATAATATTTGATTTATCTATTACATTGTAGACCAAAGTTAAATATAATGAATTTCTATGTTAATATCTCATTTATATACAAATAAATAGAATACTTTGACATATATATATATATATATATATAAATATATATAAATATATATATATATATATATATATATATATATATATATATATATATATATATATATATATATATATATATATATATATATATATATATATATATATATATATATATATATATATATATATATATATATATATATATATATATATAGATTTGGGTCAACAAACTCCAACTACAATTACAACTACTTATCATACAACTTCTCTATATTTAACCAAATCTTCGTTTATCATGTAGTCTTTTATTAATGTTATTTGACTTTAAACAAATGTATCTTAATCTAATCTCAGTTTGAGTGATATAACAACTCTTAAATATGCAATAGTTTGATAAGGCAACATCATTCAAAGACAATTTTTCTTTTTGTATTGTGTATTCATATTTTGAGTGTTTCCCTTTTTTGAGAACTAATTTTATATCATAGTACATCTTTTTGAATTGTTCACTAATATTTCATGTGTAACAAAATTTTTATTTGTATAGTTATTCTAATACTATTGGTTTTTTTATGATGATTGTTCATTACACATTTAAGTTTATCAATTCATATTTACAAAATTGTTGGTGAATAAATTTTATTGTGGAGTTCCTAAAGAAATTAAATTTTCAAGTAATAAAGATACTATTTGAATTTGAAATTTATTCTTATCAACTTGGAATGTATTTTAATGTTTATGTAAATTAAAACAACATTAAATTACTCAATTGGTTTTAATAAATTATATTAAATATTTATTTTTGATTTGAAATTATTATTTAATAATATTTAATTATGTAAGTGTTTGTTGGCAGCAATTTTGATAAAAACAAATGACTTGCTAATGCTTTGCTAAATGTCTTAACATTTGGAGCAAAACTATTTTGAGTGATGTTAAAGCAGATGTCTTGACATCTGCCTACTGAACTGATCTCAGTCTAACACCAGTTAAGTCTTTTTGTTTCCTATTTTCATGCGTGTCATAATTCAGGATTTGTGACCTACAGGCTACGAAAAATATGGAGGAATATTTTTCAAATTGAATGAATTTTATCTTAGCCCGTTTTTATGAAAATATTCAAAAGATTTGAATATTTGTTTTTAAGCTCAAGCCCACAGCTGTGCATATATAAGGAATTGCTTCCTTATTCAAAGACAAGCAAATTTTAAAGAAGAATACTTTCTTTCTGATTAGAAGTCAAGGGTTTTTATTTGTAATACACTATAAGTATTAGTTTGAATACTTGAGTTGCTATTTGGGTTGTTGATTGTGTATCATTCATAAGCTTTTAAGCATTGAATGATTGAAGTGTTTCAAACTTATTAATTCTGTTAAGTTCTTCACTGTAAGTGATTGAAGAGATTTAAGGATGACCTCATACCTAGGTGAGTCTTAGGTAGAAATTTAGCTTTGGTAGTGATTAAGTGATTAGATCGTAAACTAGTTGTTTATTGAGGGTCTATGGATTGATACTATTTAGTGAAATTGTCTCTGGCTTGGTAGCCTCCAGAGTAGGTGTTGTTGTACACTGAACTGGGTGAACAATCTCTTGTGTTTTTACTGCTTTTGATTTTATTGCACCTTACTTGCAAACAAATATTTGTGTCATGACATCTCATTCGACATCACATATCTGATACCAGAATTTCAATTGGTATCAGAGCAGACACCCTGCTCTTTATCTGGGTGAGATCTAGGGAAGATAATTTCTGGTACTATGGACAAGGAAGGAGGATTTGTGAACAGACCACCCATTCTTGATGGAAGCAATTATGACTACTGGAGACCACGTATGGTTGCCTTTTTAAAGTCCTTAGACATCAGGGCTTGGAAAGTTATTTTAAGAGGATGGAAACACTCTGTCAAATTAGGAGAAAATTGAGAACCTACTTCTGAATTAAAACCTGAAGAAGATTGGTCTAAGGAAGAAGATGAAATTTCTCTTGGAAATTCTAAAGCCTTGAATGTTATATTCAATGGAATTGACAAGAACATTTTCAGGTTAGTGAATACATATGAAGTTGCTAAGGATGCATGGGGAATTCTACAATCTACTCATGAAGGCACATCCAAAGTTAAGATGTCAAGACTTCACTTACTCACCACAAAATTTGAGAATTTGAGGATGAAAGATGATGAAAGTATAAATGACTTCCATATAAACATCTTTGAAATTGCTAATTCTTCCGGTGCTTTAGGAGAGAAAATACCTGAAGACAAATTGGTAAGAAAGATGCTCGGGTCTCTTCCCAAGAGATTTGATATGAAAGTAATTGCTATAGAAGAAGCCCAAGACATTGACAAAATTAAAGTGTATGAACTTGTTGGATCCCTTATAACATTTGAATTAAGCATAAATGAGAGATCTGAGAAGAAAAATAAAAGCATAGCCTTTGTATCTAATACTGAAGGTGAAGAAGAGGGATGTGATCTGGATACAGATGGAGGAATATAAAATGCTTTAGCTATGCTTAGAAGACAATTTAATAAAGTGATAAAAATAATGGACAAGAACCAAAGATCAAATGTCAAGAACATCCCATCTGACATCTATAAGTCAAATGAGGTGGGAAGAAAAAGGGTTGAAGAAAAATCTTCTCAAGGGAAGGGAATACAATGTCATGAATGTGAAGGCTTTGTGTACATTAGAGCTGAATGTCCTACATATCTTAAGAAACAGAAGAAGAATCTATCTGTTACTTGGTCTGAAGAGGACTCAGAGACTTATCTTGAAGAATCTTCCAAATATGTTAAAGCATTGAAGGGTAAATATGTGTCTGATGAAGAGTCTAGTGATGGGGAACTAACCTTTGATGAGTTAACGGCTTCATACAAAGAATTATGTCTCAGAAGTGCAAAAGTGTGTCTTGAAGGGGAGAAACAGAAAGCCATCATAGCTCAGCTGAAGGAGGAAAGAAAAGAACATCTTAAAACTATTTCTGATCTGAAAAGTGAAGTGTCCTCTCTAAATTCAAATCTCGATAGAATGGTCAAATCTCTCAAGATGCTGAATAATGGGTCTAACACATTAAATGAAATTCTCCAAGCAGGAAGAGTGACAGGAGATAAGAGTGGTTTAGGTTTCAATGAGAAAAAGGAACCTAACTCAGAAGAGCCTTCATCTGTTTCCACACATGCCAAGCCTAAACCAAAGATGTCAAATCAAATATCTCAACATCATGATAAGAAAGGACATATTGGGAAACCTCGTGTGAAGAAAGGACATCATGGAAAACATCATGGGAAGAAAAAGCTTAATCACACCAGAGAGAATCCTCAGCCCTAGAGATGTTATCACTGTGGAAGACTTGGACATATAAGGCCCTTATGTTTCAAGTTATATGGATATTCTAAAAATACTCCTCTTCCCAAAACTGATAAGATTCCCCAAAGAAGAAAAAAGAAGAAACATTGGGTTCCCAAGTCCAATGTTGGTAGTTTCATTGCTCACATCTCTCTCAGAGTATCAACCAAAGATGACTGGTACTTTGACAGTGGCTGTTATAGACACATGACAGGTGTCAAGAATCTGTTGGTGGATGTCAAATCTCACTCCACCAGTTATGTGACTTTTGGTGATGGAGCAAAAGGTGAAATCAAAGGTGTTGGAAAGCTTGACTATTCAGGAGTTCCTAAGCTTGATAATGTGTTACTTGTCAAAGGGTTAACATATAACTTAATAAGTATAAGCCAACTATGTGATCAAGGATTCAAAGTAAACTTCACCAAGGAAGAATGTCTTGTATGCAATGAAAATGATTAAGTTGTTATGAAAGGGATTAGATCTAAAGACAACTGTTATCTATGGGTTCCCCAAGAGTTGAGCCTCTCATGAACATGTGTTTTAGCCAAAGAGAATGAGGTTAAACTATGGCATCAAAAATTGGGGCACTTGCATCTGAAAGGGATGAAAAGAATTATATCTGAAGAAGCAGTGAAAGGGATTACTAAGCTCAAAATAGAAGAAGGAAGGGCATGTGGTGATTGCCAAAGTCTCTACAGAAGCATGATAGGCAGTCTTCTGTATCTCACAGCTAGCAGACCAGACATTGCCTTTGCTGTAGGGGTATGTGCAAGATATCAAAATGATCCTAAAATTATCCATGCCAACCATGTGAAGAGGATTCTTAAATATGTGAATGGACAAGTGACTATGGTATGATGTACTCTAATGGATCAAATTTTGCCTTAACTGGTTTTTACGATGCTGATTGGGAATGAAGTGTTGATGATAGAAAGATTACATCAGGAGGATGCTTCTTTCTGGGAAATAATCTTATATCTTGGTTCAGCAAGAAGAAACATTATGTGTCTCTGTCCACTACTGAGGCTGAGTACATTGCTGCAGGAAGCATTTGTTCTCAATTGGTTTGGATGAAACAAATGTTATCAGAATACAATGTCAAACAAGATGTCATGACATTATTCTGTGACAATTTAAGAGCCATAAACATTTTAAAGAATCCCATTCAACATAGTAGGACCAAGCATATTGACATCTGTCATCACTTCATAAGAGAGCTTGTTGAAGAAAAAATTGTTGCCTTAGAACATATAGCCACTGAATTGCAACTGGCTAACGTATTCACAAAGGCTTTGGATTCTAATCAATTTGAGAATTTAAGAAGAAAATTAGGGATATTTTTATATGAGGGTTTGTAGTAATTAAAAGTGTGTTGGAATATCATTAAAGTGATATTGTATTATTTGTGTTTCCAACAAATAAAATTTAGAAAGAAATCATTACAAGACTGCCTCAAATTGTTTCCCACACGCTACGACAATTCTTCTCTCTACCTTCACAAACTCTTCATTCCCCTTCACAGAAAAAGAACCCTTGCCATTCTTCATCTCCTTGCTAGAAAATTTTCAAACATGTCTCAACATCACACATCGTCTTCCTCAAAATCTGCCAATGAAAATCTTTCCCTTGACATAGTACTAGATGTTACTCCTCTATCAACGACCCCCCTACTTGAGAAAAAGGTCAAGAAACCTAGATCTTCACCAGCTAAGAAATCTAAATATGATAAAGGTAAATCTTCTACTACTATTGACAATAGAACTGAAGAAGAAATTGTTAATGTTGATAGAAGCATCAGAAGGCTTGTGGACATAGTATTAAATGAAGGCTTTGCTGTGCATGGGATTTCTACTCCCCTTGCTCGCATGCCTCCTCCTGCTAACAAAGGAAGTAATCGTAAAAATGATGCTGCTGAATCATCCAAGAAAGATGCGGCTGAAAACAAACTTGAGAAGCTTGCTACCTCTGCCCTAAAATAAGTGGATGAAGAAGATGTTGATCAAGATGTTGAGGAAAATGTTGAAGAAAACTCTCCTTCTAAAGAAGATGTTGCTGCCTCCAAGGATGGAGAAGGTCAAAATGCTGACAATATAGTCAATGTAGAAGAGCTGTCTGACAATGAGTTCATCACTAATGTTGTACCTGGTATTGCAAGAAGGCTAAAATCCAAGAAAGTGAAAGATACATGTGTCACACCCCCTCCTAAAACAATCAAGAAGAAAACCATGTATGGACCCCCAAAAGCAGGAAGTAAAGTAGTCCCCCCTTCTAGAAAAAGAAAAGCTAGATCTGTTAGTGTAGCGGTAGAAATGTTAAAGACTAAGTCATTGGATTGACTAGACTTATACATATCAAAATAAAAATCGCCACCGCGCTTTATTGTTTCCAAAGGAATGGGAAAAGAGAGAGTAACCCAAAAAGAGGGGGAAAGGTTCAAGGTAAGGGGGTTGGTTATGAAAATGGAAGATATTAGCACCCTAAACGTCTATGGTACTCTGTAGGAACCTCTTTGAAAAATCTGTATATTTTGGCTATAAAATGTTGTATGAAAAATAGATGGTGGAGGTGAGAAAAGAAGTATATTTTTTATGATTTTTGCACCCGCCGCGGTTGCGAACCTTTAGTGCCTACGTACCACCTTTCATGCAATAGAGGATCAGGGTACACGTAGTTCACCTTTAAAAATTTTAAAACACAAGTGTGTTGGTTAATTTTATGAGATAAGACATCATCATTATTGTCTGTGTGGAAAACATACTTACTACCCACAATTATGAGAAAGGAGAATTTGCATCATCTCAAAGTGGAGGATATGTATTGGATTTTAAAATCAACAATGCCTCATTCAACACCCAAGTGGAAAATATCTCACTTCACTACATATTGTATAAGTATAGTTGTTTACATCACTACAAGGATTGACAAGAGTCTAATCTTTTGAGAAAAGTTTAAAGTAAAAGCCAAAGTGGCAAAGTGGTTTGAAATGAGATTGATTGACTTTTAGTCTTCTCACAAAAATGTCAAGGTATTATTAAGTTGATTGAAGTTTATTTATGAAAATGTTTTAAAAAAATGCATGGACATAAGTTCAAGTTTATTATGAAAGTGGTTCAAGTTTAAAAACAAGAAGAGTATTCAAAAGGAGGAAGAATATTTTTGAAATTAAAGAAGATGAGAGGATAAGAAGAGACTATCCTAAAGCATAAGGTAAAAGCTAGGGATAAGAACCATCTAACCAACAAGAAGCCAGTACTTGACATTATGAGTCAAGATAGAATTCCCATTCTTTGGATTGAAACCAAACAAGCAAAGATATTAGAACCCTTGAGAGAACCAAACTTCAAATGTATTAAGTCTTCACAAAAATTGGGCAGAGTAACAGATGTATACAGGTGAATTCCAGATTACAAATAAAGTATGTAATCACAATGACCTGCACAAAAAACAAACAAACAACCCAATGTCTTGAGGTAAACCTCAAGAACTCCAGACAAAATATCAATTAAGGTCATAAGGTCTCCAACATAGGTCAAGGTTACTAATCCTAAGTCCAAGAAGTCTAATACTCCATGATGCAAAGGATAGTAACCAAATAGTCCAAGTACCATTAAAGGGTTTTTTAGGGTTCGTGTTGATTATTAGGTGTCTTGAAAAAGAAAAGAAAGGCTCAAGTGAGTAAAATAAAAATAACAAGAATATAAATGCTCAAATGAGTAAAATACAAATAACATGAAATGTAATGCTTAAAGTAAATGGTACATAAAGAATAAAAAATAAAAGCATACAGTAAAATCAATTGTATAATTAGTGGTTAGTTGGATGACCATCTTGAAACTTGCATTTGGAACTCATTAGAGGATTGGTAGAACCAAAGCCTCCACACAACAAGTTGCATTTGTTTTTTTCAAATATATCATCCATTTGGAATCCTCAAAAGTACCATTTAATGATCAACTATGTTTAAGTGATCCGCGTTGACCAAAAGTGTTGTTGATCCATTAGAGGATTGGTAGGACAAAAGCCTCCACACAATAAATCTCAAGGTTATTGGATCAAAGAGATCAAATTAACATACTTGGGCTTGCAAACATAAGTTTGGGCCACGAATAATCATTTATTTGAATCGGGACAAAATTTAGCGCTATGTTAAGCAATTGTAAGTTGACTTATGTAGAATTCGCACCTATTTTGAGGCCAGTTAATAGCAATCTATACACCATTTGTTTTGTGACATGATATAGAGATCATGCTCCAATAACACTTAGTGCAATAAGAAAGAGATAAGATGAAGAAGGGTGAGGAAGAATATACAAACCATATTTGAATTAAATTTTAATCAAACTATTATTAAAATCATTCATCCATTTTTATGGAGTTAGACTCAACCCCATGGATCCAATGATGTTAATAAAGTTCATAATAAAAAATTCAATCCAAGATCATCCAGAAAATAATCACAAAATAATATTGCACTTAATATATACATTAAAAAAGGTTTTAAAAAAGTTTTAAAATAGAAATAAAAGATAAAAATATCAACTATGTTCGAATTAATCAAGAAATAAAAAGTAAGACCATAGAAAAATCAGAAAAGGACTCAAATATTTTTATAAAGTTTTTGGTGATTTTTTAAAGTCAAAAACTATTTTTTAAAATTAAAAGAAATGAGTAAAATAAACGAAAAATGATAAAAAATATTACAAAGTCAGAAACAAAAAATAAATGAGGTCACCAATATTTGCCACAATATCATTGAATCATTCCATAATTTTTTCAGAATTTAAAAATGCATAAAAGTATTTTTAAACATTTAAAACAATTCAAATAAAGTGAAAATTTATAAAAAAATATCAAAACACAACATAAATTTTTGAAAAAATATAAATCAGAAAGAGAAAAATCAAAAATATTTTTCATAATTTTTTTTAGATTTTTTGGACAAAAAATGAATTTTCTATGATTTTTTGAAATTTAAAACAATTAAAATAAAAATCAGAAAATAAAATATTAAACCAAAAAAATATGGGTCATTTGATCAATGTTAAAACACGTTAGTAAATAGATCAAGTGGACCTGGCGCGCTGTGCATGTTATGGACTTTAGTGAATAAAACACTGAATCATTAATTAAATCAGATTTAAAAAAAACAAGTGGCGCGCCTTCATTGGTTGGAAGATGACACGTTGGTCATCTTCAACCTCCCGCCAACGTAAATTACAGGTCTCTCAAACTGTAAAATTAGAAGCTAATACCTATGCCATTCGCTTCGTCTCTTTAAGACGAAGACAACCACACCTTCGCGACAAATTTATATAAACTGTAGCTCAAGCAATTTGGAAGGAAAGTTTTGAAAAAAGATTTGAAATTTTATGGTCAAAACATGTTTCCAGATAAAAGAAAGTGTTGCGACTAGAACCAGGGCAATGAGAGCTTCACAATGATATCAAAGTTTTGAAGAATTGATGGTGAAATCTACCTATTGAAGTTGAGTTGCAGAGCTCTGAAACTGGACTTCTATGGAGCTATATAGGGCACGATTCTTGAAGGTAATTGTATGGTTAGCTTCAGGGAAGATCAAGGAAGGTGAATTGATAGAAAAATTAGATTGAAAAAGGCTTGAACACTGATTTCGAAGTTACAGAAAATTGAGTTATGGAGCAAGTTTGGCAGGGTGGTTCTGGCTATTCAAGCTTGAGGAAATGAATGAGGGACGACCCTCTATTTATAGGAATCAAATGGAATATTCAAGTGTGTGAAATGATGAAGTTTGGAGGGAAATCATGTGAAGTTGCAAACAAGAAAAGTGTGACTTCTAATTTGATCAAAACTCATCCAAAACGCGCGTTTTGCTATGCTAATCACTTCTGGAAGTTCACTAAACATGTTTAGAAGCAAAAACGTGCAGAAACTAAGTGTTTAGAAGCTAAACCAATGATTTCAAATTCTGACTTTTGAAGAAACTTCAGTTCTAAGTTACCAAGTTAAAATCAATGGCATTCTCAGCTCAAGGGGTCTTAAGGCATGATTCTTGATGCTTTAGAAACATGAGGTTACAAGCTTTGAAATGGAAAAAGAATGGAATCAAATGGATGCTTGAGCTGAAAGTTTCATTGAGTCAAAGTTGGAAAAAAAGGTTGACTTTCAATACTTAGAAATATTTCAAGTTTTTCTTCAAAAGTGACCTATAATGTTTTGCATCCAAACATGGCATTCCACTTGGAATTTGTCCTTGACCAAAAAAGATGGAATGAAATAGACCTATTGAATGACATTTTGAAACTTTAACCATTCAAAATCTCCAAAAATTGAGAGAGTTATGGATTGTTTAAGTTGGCAAAAAATCATGAAATGACCTTTAATCTTTTGTATTCTTAGGGCATCTTCCATCCACTTTATCACTTTGCATATAAAATAAGGAATAAAGTTCACATCCTCAAGATCATTATGGATAAAGTGTGGGATCAAGGTGATAAAAATTGACCAAGTTATGATCATTTGAAGCCACACATGAGAAATTGGGGGTTCATCTGGAGGACTTGTAATCTTTCTTCATCATCAAGTTTCTTCCACATGAAAACTCCTTGAAACTTTTGAAGTGATTTGTTAATAACCCTTTGAAAAGAAGGATGTATTTTGAATAAATCAAAAAATACCAAAAGATGAGCAATATATACTTCTTTTAAGTTCAAAACCCTGGCTCCTAGATCAAGAAAATGCTTTGAGGAACTTTGACAATTTTGAACAACCTTCTTGTACCAACACTCTTGATTTGTAAATAGAAGTTATTGAGGATGATAATGAGAACTAATAGCCACCAAAACCACTTACATATCTTGAGAACTAAGAGAAATATTCACTTGTGACCAATGGGAACACGACCTTGTCCAACCATGACAACTTCTTCAATCAACCCCTTGTACTTTTGAATCAATTTTGATAACTTTGAAATGTAGTGAACCAAAATAAACCTTGACATGCCATTTCTTACAAAACAACTTCAATGGTGAGGTTTGAATTTCTCAAGCTTTATTGACTAGGTCATGGAAATAAACTCATGAACCCATGGATCAACTTGCTAAGCCACATTGCCTTTACCTACATTGTTGACAAGTGAGACAAACCAACATTTCATTTTATTAATTAAAAGGAAAGTCAAAACAAAAAATGAATGATCATAAAAGAAAAACCAGTCAAGGTGCTCGATGATTCCTCAAAGAGCAAAGCTAAAGATAGGGAGGAGAACCAAAAACCCTAATGTGATCTTGTTGTGATTGAATAAATATGGTATGATGAAGGGATCTTAGGGGCAAAAATTAGGGTACAACAATTGCCCTTATTTAAGTTTCTTCTATCCGAAGATTCGAAGGTGAAAAATCTCCGTGTTGACGCGATCAAAGATACTTAAATATAAAACAAACCCTATTTTTGGCTCTAAGATGCCATGCAATGCTTATGAGCATGAATGCATATGAACAATCTTCAAAAGGACACAAAACACCACTGGGAATATAGCAAAGGAAATAAAGATCAAAAGGGATACCCAACCAGGAAAATAAACTACTGGTGGATCAAAGGACTCGACTCATAGAGGATGGTAAAAGATTAACGAATACACTAACTTTTACTGATGGTGACCTACCAACTTTCACTGAAGGTAGAGAGAAAATATATCATAGCATCGCCGTTCACTGACGATGAACTACCAACATTCACTGAATATAGCAAAAAGATAACAATCACTAACTTTCACTGATGGTGACCTACCAACTTTCACTGAAGGTAGAGAGGAAATATATCATAGCCCCGTCGTTCACTGACGATGAACTACCAACGTTCACTAAAGGTAGCAAAAAGATAACAATCACCAACTTTCACTGATGATGACCTACCAACTTTTGCTGAAGGTAGAGAGAAAACATATCATAGCACTTCCGTTCACTGATGATGAACTACCAACGTTTACTGAAGATAGGAAAAAGATAATAATCACCAACTTTCACTGATGGTGACCTACCAACTTTCACTGAAGGTAGAGAGAAAATATATCGTAGCACCGCCATTCACTGACGATGAACTACCAACGTTTACTGAAGGTACCAAAAAGATAACAATCACCAACTTTCATTGGTGGTAACCTACCAACTTTCACTGAAGGTAGAGAGAAAATATATCATAGCACCGCCATTCACTGACGATGAACTACCAACATTCAATGAAGGTAGCAAAAAGATAACAATCACCAACTTTCACTGATGGTGACCTACCAACTTTCACTGAAGGTAGAGAGAAAATATATCATAGCACCGCCGTTCACTGACGATGAACTACCAATATTCACTGAAGATGACAAAAAGATAACAATCACCAACTTTCACTGATGGTGACCTACCAACTTTCACTGAAGGTAGAGAGAAAATATATCATAGCACCGCTGTTCACTAACGATGAACTACCAACGTTCATTGAAGATAGAAAAAAGATAACAATCACCAACTTTTACTGATGGTGACCTACCAACTTTCACTGAAGGTAGAGAGAAAATATATCATAGCACCGCTATTCACTGACGATGAACTACCAATGTTCACTGAAGATAGCTAAAAGATAACAATCACCAACTTTCACTGATGGTGACCTACCAATTTTCACTGAAGGTACAGAGAAAATATATCATAACACCGCCGTTCACTAACGATGAACTACCAATGTTCACTGAAGATAGAAAAAAGATAACAATCACCAATTTTCACTGATGGTGACCTACCAACTTTCACTAAAGGTAGAGAGAAAATATATCATAGCACCTCTGTTCACTGACGATGAACTACCAACATTCACTAAAGATAGCAAAAAGATAACAAGTTTTTTCAACATTATGGTGTTTCACCTAGAACGGGTATCAACTTCTTCTTTAACCAAAGCATTCCGCCTGGAAAGGGTAATAAGCTGTCTCAAATAAAGAGACTACCACTTGTAAAGATTTCACAATGAATTGTTTCTGTGATATTGAAATGCTTGCCATCCACGGGAGTAATTTGACAACGAACTGCGAACTATACTCTTATAGAGAAGATAGAAAAAAAGGGCAACATCGACTTTTACAAGGGAAATACAAGTTGCTCAAATAAAGAGACCTGCTACTTGCTGTTATAGGAAGGATTGTAAAAATGATTTTTGGGGAAAGCAATATGACCTCCTGGGGAAAGAAATATGACCTCATGGGGAATGAATCATGACTTCCTGGGGAAAGAAATATGACTTCTTGGGGAAATGCCAATGTACTCCTGCTGAGGAGATAAAGTCTTCTCGTGCAAAATAAATGCATATTCTCAAACCAAAACTCGAAGCTTGCAGAAATCCAAAGTAGTAATATTGCCGAGGGTCAAGGATTCAAACCAGAAATAAACTGGAATAAGACGGTCTTCCAAAATACATTCTTTGAGAAATAAACTCAAGAGGGAAACCCAAATCGTCTAGACAAAGAGCTGTGTAAGAAGGCTAAAGCAAAATCTTCCACGAGGGATAACTCAGTGGGGAAATTGAAAGAATATACATTTTCTGCTTATGGCTGACACTCTATTGGGGAGAGGATAACACAACTCTACAAAGCAAGGTAATATGTCAACAAGATATTAATGGATATGAATGAGTAATGATTTGCTAAGTTTAGCTATGCATGATGTACGTATGAATGTATGAGGGTTATCGTGCATATGCTGACCAAAAAAACATATAATATTAGGAATAAACAAACAAAACCAACTCGGGCGCACACAACACTCAGCTAAATCACATCCAAGTGGATCATTCAAAAAGAGAATAAGCGCCAACTGAGGAAACAAAGTCCCACTGCATGGCTTAACTTTACTGGGGAGAAACAATCATAGTGACAGAATAGTAGAGATACATGAATATAACATCCTTCTCTAGGCTTCACCAGGGAATAACACTCAGACTTTAACGGGGAAATAAATGTTTTCATGTGTATTATTTCTATTGGGGATTGCAAAACTGATTTCAAATAAGGCAGATGGAACCCAAATTGTCAAAAAATTCACTGGGGAATTCAGGCCAACTTTAAAGGAGAAAAATCATACAGACTTCACTAAGGGAGATAATGCTTCATCATCAAAACATCAACTAGGGACTTCGTGCTGACTTCATTGGGGAGGTCAACACCACATCATCAAGGGGAAACCAATATACGTTCTTCACTGGGGAAACCAGAAATACGTTCTTCTTCGAGAGTAATTATTGCACCAACTTCTCTCGGGAGAAAGGACTTCTATCAAATAAGAGAGGCCTTCACTGGAGAATCTTGGATTGAGTATCCATATCATGCAAACTCAAAAAAGAAAAATGAACCAAGACTTAACTGGGGACACTGGAATCACAAACCCAATACTGCACCTTACGCCAATTAATATCATCTTCAATATACAAAAATCACACACATACCAGCAAAAATGCCCTGAGAAAACCTTCCCGGGGGAAACAAAACTTCCCAAAATTACTGGAGTTCGTCCATTCCTGGGATCACCACTTTTGTTTTCCTCTTGAATCACAAAATCTAAAGTAAAAGTAAGTTGTAAATTCTTTTTGAAAAATAACTTTGTTATTTAATCTTTTTGCTTTGAAAATTATTATCAATAATAAATGGAGTCTTTGTAAGCTGAATAAAAATAAGAAATATAAATAATTGGGTAAAAGCTCAAATTTTATTGATAAAATGGTAGTCTACGAATGGAGAGACTCCACGGATGATTACAAAGTTCAGAAAATGGTAATATATAATGGAAAAGATACATTGAGATACAATGACCACTATTCCCTCTAACAACTTTGAAATTCTGAGCAGCAACTTCCGTTGAAGTATGGTAAGGATCCAAGAAGATTGTTGCTTCATTGACCAAGTCTTGTCTGATGTAATTACTTGCCAAGAAATCCCCTAACTTTTTCCTAAGCTGCACTTGCGGGTTTTCAACTTAGCGGAAAATTTTATTCTATTTATGTCTCTAATTTTTGCCTAGACCGCCCTTTCGGGTTTTCGGCCTACCGAGACGCTCCTTTTTTCCTAAGCCTCCCTTTCGGGTTTTCAACTTAGTGAGCTGTTCTTTTATTTATTTAGGCGAAATATTTCTTTACTGCATCAACATTCATGGGGTGGGAACTCCCCGCCATCCATAGTTTCAAGAATTAATGCACCTCCAGAGAAGGTTTTCTTGACAACATATGAGCCTTCAAAATTGGGAGTCCACTTTCCCCTAGAATCAGCGTTAAAAGACACGATCTTCCTGAGCACGAGGTCGCCTTCTCTGAATTCACGAGGTTTGACCTTCTTATGAAAAGCTTTCTTCATCCTCTTCTGATATAACTGCCCATGACACAAAGTTGTCATTCTCTTTTCTTCGATAAAATTTAATTGGTTAAACATGTTCTAGACCCATTCAACCTCTAACAACTTGGTTTCCATTATCAAACGCAAAGAGGGAATCTCAACCTCGATTGGGAGTACCACTTCCATTCCATACACAAGGGAGAACGAGGTTGTTCCTGTTGAAATAAGGACAGATGTCCGATATCCATGTAAAGAAAAAGGGAGCATTTCATGCCAATATTTATAAGTAACAACCATTTTCTGGATGATCTTCTTGGTATTATTATTAGCAGCTTTAACAACCCCATTCATCTTCGGCCTGTACGGAGATGAGTTGTGATGGACAATATTGGATTCTTCAGAAAGTTCTGTCATCATCTTATTGTTCAGATTCGAGCCATTGTCGGTGATAATTTTTCTTGGCACACCATACCAACATATAAGATTATTCTTAATGAAGCGTACAACCACCGGCTTGGTAACATTAGCATATGAAGCAGCTTCCACCCATTTGGTGAAGTAATCAATTGCTACCAAAATAAAACGGTGTACATTCGAAGCTTTGGGTTCTATCATTCCAATCATGTCAATACCCCACATAGAGAAGCGCCACGGGGAAGAAATAACATTGAGAAGTGTAGGAGGCACATGAATCTTGTTCACATAAATTTGACATTTATGGCACTTCTTTGCAAATTTGTAACAGTCAGATTCCATTGCCAGCCAATAATAACCTGCCCTTAACATATTTTTAGCCATCGAATGTCCATTGGCATGAGTGCCAAATGAACCTTCATGAACCTCATGCATCAACATGTTTGCTTCGTGTCTATCCACACATATGAGCAGGACCATGTCATAATTTCTCTTGTACAACACATTTTCACTGAGGAAGAAACTTCCAGCCAATCTTCTTAATGTCTTTCTATCTTTATTCGAAGCACCAATCGGGTATTCCTGAGTCTGAAGAAAATGCTTGATATCATAATACCAAGGTTTCTCATCTGCTACCTCTTCTGTTGTAAACACATGAGCGGGCCTATCTAGTCGTCGAACTATGATTCGAGGTATATCATTCCAAGTATTCACTTGATACATAGAAGCCAGAGCACCTGCCATTTGATTTTCGTCTCTAGGGATGTGATGGAATTCAACTTTATTAAAGAAGGGTAACAATCTTCTAGCATAATATTTGTAAGGGATCAAGCCGGGGTGACGAGTATCCCACTTGTGATACGGTCACAGAACCGACTGTTAATACTGGTTTACGTTTTGTATTCGCAAATGTGCGGTAAGCAAGAGTCTCCACTGACTTTTCTTTTATCCAACAAAGGAAAGGGTGAAAAGAACAGAAAAAGACCTTTTTTCGAGATTTTCTGAGTAAGGGGGGTAGATTATGGAAAGGGAAGGTGTTAGAACCCTTTCCATTTGTAGTTTTCTACGGGCTCTTAGGTACTTGCTCATTTTTGAAAATTGCTTTCGTGTTTGTGTGAAAAAAGTTTTTGTTTGAAAATGCCTTAGTGCGAATAACCCTTGTATCAGTCCTCAAGAGTGTGATAAAGCGTTTTGAAAACTTTGTTTGAAAAGTGTTTGAAAGTGTGATGTGTAAAAAGAATTGTTTGAGCAAGTACCTAACAGTTATCTACCTATTCGAAAAAGTTTGTTCTTTTCCTCCTATCCTTTAGACAGTGCTATCCTACTATTAGTGAGTAGGTAGCCCTAGTCGTTGGATGTTTGAGGGACCACCGAAAGGGACGTACAGTCACTAAGGCAACTGGGTAAGATCTCCTAGTAACTGTCCTAAAGTCCTAAGATCACTTTTTTAACTGAGGCAACAGTCGAGAGGGTCATCGAGGGACTAGTGATCTCTTTAGACTTAAGGACAACCACAAAGAATTCTCACGTTTCGAGAATTGTAACCGTTATTTTTCGAGGCAACTGAAGTGGGAGATACCCTAGGGGTGAGCATGTGCAAGTGTTCTTGATTCTATTCATTTATCTTGCGCAATTAGGGTTATCTATGTTCAATTAATCATTATCTTTCATGCAACCCTATTAACCACTCATCTAAGCAGTTTATCATGCGGGAAAATAAATGGCAGAAAAATAAAGTTCCTAACTATTACAGGGCTTTGGTGCAATTACATAATTGACGACTGAACAGTAAAGTGCGAAAATTATAAACCCTAATTAAACTATTACAAACTAGGTACAATTACATCAATAATAAAAGTAATCGAACGACAAAATGATGACACGCGAGAATTAAAACTGGAAAAAGCTTAAAACCCTAAGAATCTAATTTGCTCATTTGAAAATATTTTTGGGATTTTTTATGAAAAAAGAATTGAAATTTAACCTAATCTTCTAATTAATTTTAATTAATGAAAATAAATTAAGATTAATTAAATTAATTAATTGGAGAAATTATTAATAATAAAAAATTAATTATGAATAAAAAACTAATATTTTTGATATTTTTGAAGAAAAAGATTTTTTGCAATTAAATCTAGGTTTTAATTGATTTTATTTTGAAGAAACAAATCTAAGTAATTATATTAAATTAATTTACAAAATTTAATTTTTAATAAAAAACCTAAATCCTATTTTTTGTGATTTTACTGATTTTTTATGATTAAATAAAAAAAAGATTTTTTCTGAAATAATTAAAGAAAATAAAGAAATTAAATAAATAATAATAAAAGGGAAAAAAGAATGGGCCTGAAGTGAAGCATTTTGGGGGGTGCAAGGCTGAATTTCAAGGCCCAAATCACCAGCCCATGGCCAGCGTGTGGATCTGGTGGTGCTGCCTCATGGAGGTCCATGGTGGGGTTTGCCTGTTGGAAGCGTTGGATCAGGCGTTGATTGATCTGATGGTGATGATGATGAGGCCTATAGCACACGCGTTGAGGTTGGGAGTACAGGATCTGAAAGCAAATGTTAGGAAAAATAATATGCAGGAGGCAGGGGTCGAACCCTTGACCTCCCATACACGCACGCCTTAAGTCCCTCTAGCTTTGCCATCTGAGCCAACTTATCATTCATTATATAAAATAAACAAAATATAATTTATACAATAAAGGGCCAGTGTTTGAGAGAAAATGCGCGCAATTCAAATGGCCCACTCATGATACGCCACGCCTTCATCTTCCCCAATGGGCTGTCATTTTTGCAAACAGACCTTTACCTACGGACATGTGTGTTGCTAAAAACCTGCATATTTCCAAAATTCACCATAGGCAATATAAGTTTAATGTAAATACATAGATTAACTGGGTTTGATCTCGTGAATACAATGGTGTCCCTCTTTTGGCCCAATTTCACCTGTACTGGAAAGCCCTAAAACAGATCTCAAAACCCTGACAATGGAAATCGGTCAAATATGCATCAAAACCAACGATTAATTATTCAAACATGTTCTAAATGATCATATAAACATGAATGCATACTCAAAATTCATTTATAATGCATATATTGTCAAAATCAAATTCAAGAACAGGTGTGCAAACCGTGAGGTCGTGGGGGATGATTCTGGACGTATTGATGTGTGCAAATGATCCAGTCAGCTTCCAGTTGAGCCCAGGAATCGATTGTAACCTTCAAAATGCTTTAAATCTCCCTGTAAATCAAAATTTGATGGCCACTTTTTGTCAAAAAAATGGAGTTTCTACTGTGTATTTCGTGCATCCAATCCCCTTTTTCTGCTCAGGTTTTGTCATGAATATATAATGGAACAAATTAGGTTAACAAAAACAGATGCAATCTTGAAGAATTATAGAGAAAATATTTGATTTGCCATGGATATTTTTAGTTTCTAAAATAGGCCAAATCATGCTCTTTTTGTTCCAATCATCCCTTGCACAAAATATTTGATTTTTCGGCTGATTCTAGACTCATTGTGTGGTCATAAAAACAAATCTTGGATTTTATTTTATTATTTCACTATTTTATTTGATTTATTTTGATTTTAATGAATAAAAAATCAAAACAAATAATAAAAATAATGAAATAATGTATGAGTGAGCTCAGGGGTCGTGGACCATGTTAGGAATAAGATTCAAGCATGAAAATATGGGCTCATTTGAAAAAAATTCAAGTTTGGTCATTATTTGCTTCATGCACATTTCCAAAAATTGGTCAACTTTATCAATGCATATCTCTCTCATTTTTAACCCTAAGAGGGTGTTCTTGGACTTTTTAGAGAGCTTAGGATATCCTCTAGGCAATCCTTTAGGTTTCATATTAATTGGACCTTCCATGTTCATGTAAGGAGCTTTGACCCAAAAGGTGTTTTTGTTGACTTTTTGAAAGGATCTATAATGTATGAACTTGTATCTTTTGATTGAGGCATTTATTGACCTTGAGGGCTGAAGAGAAGTTGTAGGGAATTGTATTCTATTCAAAATGAGCCTAGGTTGGAAAATTTATGATAAAGTATGAGAAAGTTATGCTTGGTCAAAGTTTGGTTGACTTTTTCTATAGAAACCCTAATTTACCATTTTTGACCTTTGATGAGTTAAGAGCATTTCTTGAGGAATCATGATCAACCCTTGACCAAATGATGGATATTACTTCAAAATGTTGATGTTGACCATAAATCTTGAAGTTTTACTGTATTTGGGCCACAATTGACTTTTGACCTAGTATAGTTGATTTTCCAATACTTGAGCAGTTGACTGAGCAAACTTGTTGTTCAAGGCATGAAATTTGGCATGAATAATCTTGAGGACATATTAGGACAATGGAGAACATTTGGGTTCCTTTGGACTCATACATCTTGCTTGAAATTAAAACCCTAATTTGAGATTCATTGCCTTATGAGGAGAATTTGTCTGGTCAATTCTTGGTCATCCTAGGACAAGTGAGGGGATCTTAATGGGAATGTCTTGAGTGAAATGAAAGGGAAAATTTTGGGCTACAACACCACTCTCCTTTAATTTTATTTGTTACCAAAGCTGAATCGCCATACACATCTAGAATTTTAATTTTGAGATCAATAGCTTCCTCGAGACCCATGATGCAAGCCTCAAATTCTGCCATATTATTAGTATAATCAAATGTTAACCTTGTAGTAAAAGGAATGTGTGATCCATGTGGAGTGACATCACAACACCAATTCCTTTACCATAAGCATTCTCAGCTCCATTAAATATCATACTCCAACAAGATTCAGGATCAAGACCTTCCTCAGGCAATGGTTCATCACAATCTTTCACTTTCAGAAACATCACATCCTCATCGGGGAAATCATACTTCACAGACTGATAATCATCACCTGGTTGGTGATCAAGATAATCTGCCAACATGCTACTTTTAATAGCTTTTTGAGTGCGATATTCGATATCATATTCAGATAACAGCATCTGGCATTGGGAAATTCTCCCAGTAAGAGCAGGCTTTTCAAAAATGTACTTGATTGGATCCATTTTGGAGATCAACCAAGTAGTGTGATTCAACATATACTGCCACAAACATTTTTTCGCCAAGGCCAGAGCACAAAATGTCTTTTCCAGCATGGAATACCGCGATTAACAATCAGTAAACTTTTTATTGAGATAATAAATGGCATACTCTTTCTTCCCTGTTTCATCTTGTTGTCCCAGAATACAGCCCATGGAATTATCTAACACTGTCAGATACATAATCAATGGTCTTCCTTCGACAGGAGGGAGCAAGATAGGAGGTTCAAGAATATATTATTTAATACTTTCAAATTCCCTTTGGCAGTCATCTGTCCATACACAACCTTGATCTTTCTTTAACAACTTAAAGATCGGTTCACACGTTGCAATCATGTGGGAAATGAATCTGGAAATATAATTCAAATGCCCGAGGAACCCTCTGACTTACTTTTTAGTTCTCGGCACTGGAATCTCTTGAATTTCTTTGACTTTATAAGGGTCAACTTCAATCCCTTTCTGGCTAACAATAAAACCCAACAATTTTCCAGATCGAACACCTAAGGTACATTTATTTGGATTCAAGCGGAGACGATACTTCCTAAAATGCTGAAATAACTTCAGTAAATCTTATACATGCCCTTCTTTAGTCTAGGATTTAGCAATCATATCATCAACATTCTTCAACCCGAAGGGCATCACTCTGTAACAGAATGTTCCCCAGGGTGTGATAAACGTTGTTTTTTCCATGTCCTCAGGTGCCATCCTTATTTGATTATACCCAGAAAATCCATCCATGAACGAGAAAACTTTGAATTTTGTTGTTCTATCCACTAACATATCAATGTGTGGCAATGGAAAATCATCTTTTGGACTAGCTTTATTTAGATCCCTGTAATCTACACACATACGAACTTTTCCGTCTTTCTTCAGTACTGGGACAATATTGGAAATCCACTGAGGGTACACTGATGTCACAAGAAAACCGAGATTAATCTGCTTTAGAACATCTTATTTGATCTTCCCTTCCATATCTGGGTGAGTTCTTCGCAACTTCTGTTTGATTGGCGGACACTCTGGCTTCAGTGGCAAATGGTGCTCTACAATATCTGTATCTAGACCAGGCATATCTTGGTAAGACCAAGCTAAAATATCCACGTAATCTTTCAACATCTCAATCAACCTGCTCTTCACACCAGGATGCAGCAATGCTCCAATCTTGACTTCCTTTGGATCTTCTTCTGAACCCAAATTGATTACTTCCAATGACTCTTTATATGGCTTAATGGCATTCTCCTCGCGCTCAAGAAACTGTGATACCTCTTCTGGAATCTCATCATAGTCTTCTTCTTCGCCCCCATACACAGGAATTCAAAGTTGGGAGAGGGTGCAGGGTCATTGTATTCAACAAGTTTTTTAATTAATCCGCACATATAATTTATGACTGTTTTTAGAAACTGACACATATAACAAGTGATCATGCAGATTGAATTTCAGTTATTATTTATTTTGAAAGGTTTTTTCTGATTACCATTTTCCAAGAAAAAGTAGAAAATAAAGACACAATTTGGGAAACAAATGCAACTTTTATTATTGATTTTAAAAGTCACAACAAACAGATAAGCCCATACAATATTAATACTTTCACCTTGGGCAGAGTGAAAGCTTTTCAAAAAGATTAACAAAACAAATTACTTTGAAATATGTATGTGTTGTACCCCAAAATTTTCCCTCTCATATTTCTCAAAACATTGCAAGAAAAATCTCCAAGTGGCTCAAGATTGCTCAAGAGTTGGACAGTCAAGCTATCTCCTAAGGCAGTCAACCCCAAATTAGGGTTTTGTGTTGCATCAAGATCCTTGAGTACAAATGACCTCAAGTGCTCCCCAATGTTCTAATATGTTCTCAAGATCATCTATGTCAAGTTTCAAGCCTTGCAGAGGAAGTTTGCTCAGTCAATTGCTCAAAGGGTCCAAAAATCGACTGTGCTAGGGCAAAAGTCAATTGTGACCTATATACAGTCAAACTTCAATTTTTTTGTCAACATTATCATTTTGAAGGATATTTAATCATTTGATCAAGGGTTGATCATGATTCATCAAGGATTGCTCAAAATTCATCAAGACTCAAAAGTTGCTAAATTAGGGTTTTGTAGGAAAAGTCAACTCAACTTTGACCAAGCATAACTTTCTCATACTTTATGATAAATGACCCATCCAAAGCTCATTTTTAAGAGGATGCAATTTCCTACAATCCATATTCATACCCCAAGATCAAGAAATTCACTCACAAGAAGTTATAAATTTGGACATTATAGGTCATTTTTGAAAGTCAACAAAAACACCTTTTTTTGTCAAAGCTTATAACTTGAGCATGGAATATCAAAATGAGATGATACCAAAAGGGTTGGTTAGGGGACATCTCAAGATTTCTACAAAGTCCAAGAACACCTCCAAAAGTTCAAAATTGAAGAAGTTATGCATTATTGAAGTTGGGCATTTTTGCAAAATTGCCAAAAGTCAACTATCCCCAAAACTTCAAATTTTGTCAAATGGGCCCATTCTTTTCCACTTGATTTGAACTTGCCACATTGTAAACGTGTCCTATCTTCAGCCTTGTGTCCATTTATCAATTTTATTATTTTATTTGATTTTTTATTGAATTATTTCATTTTAAATCAAATTAAATCAAATAAAATCCAAATATTGATTACTTGATCTCTTTTTGGCTATTTCAGGACTGAATCATCATCATCAAGGGTATCAAACTCGTATCAAGCATTCCATGTGCAAAAAGATTGAGTTTTGACAATTTTGGAAGGTTTAGTAATGGTGAATCAAATCAAATCTCATGGCATTGATGTGGAAAGATTCAAAGCACAATTGTTAACCTAATGCATTCTATCATACATAAGGAGGCTAGAGGGCATGAAAACAAGGCTAGAGGCTGCAAGAACCAACCAAACAAAACTTGAAAAAAGTGGTGAAAAGTGTGAAACCAAAATCCTACTTTGAGACGTTTTCAGAAGCAAAGCTTGACGCCAATCAATTGCTGGAGGTTCACTGAGTCAGAACCAATCCCTAGCAAGCCTCCATACACTCTCAAACGCACTGTAAGTGTCACAGAAAACCGCTCTACATTTGAATTCGCAAATCTTTATTCTTGCATCTTTTTTACAAACTACTTGCATATTCATGATCCTCATCAAGTTTCCAAGCTTTCTGTATTACCCAATTTCGTTTATGTGGCCTATGCTGTGAGGTACCATATCTAGGGTTTCGTAGTTTGTTTTTGGGCGTTTCTCTTGCAGGTAAAATTAGCCCCAATAATGGCCATGTACATGACCGGAAGAGAAAGGCGAACACAACCATGGTCTTGGGAGGAGTTTATATGGCCTGAGATGAATTTTGGGGATGACCTAGGCATTTAGCTGCAGATTCAAATCCGCGTGTAATTTCTTTACAGGCCTAAGGACAGGGACGACAATGTGTCTCCCTCTGATTGGTCCTTTCAAATTTTCGCGCACTTTTTTTATTTTTCTGGCATATAACGCGTTATCTCTTATTATTATTATTGTTTAATATATTGACAACTGAGACACATTGGCCTAGTGGCGAAGCAAGCAGTGCAAATACCAACAGGACCTGGGTTCGAATCCCAGGTCCCCCATGTGCTTTGTTATATTTTTTCTTAAAGTAATCAAGTACAAATCAATGCTTGCTCTTACCACGTGCCTTCACAAATCAAAGCGCCAGATGGCCAAAGGCCAGATCTGGTGATCCAGGTTGATGGTCCACCATGGAGTCCAGTCAACATGGGCATAGGGGATCTCAAAAAGTCAAGCTAGGCCAATGTAATTGGGCCTCAGAATTGCTGATCAAACCTCCAAACAGGCCCATATACCTCTATCTCTCTCTATTTTCATTTAGTTTATTTAATTGTTTTGTTATTATTTTTATTATTAACTAACCAATCAAATAATTTTCTCTATAAAATTAAAACCAAAAAATATTTTCTTTATTAAATTAAATTTCAGTATTTTAGTTTTTATTAACAAATATTAATTTAATTAATTTAGGCCATTAATTAGGAGTAACTTTAATATATTTTTTTTCAATAATTAAAATTAACTTAGACATAATTAGGTTTTATTAACATTAATCAATTTTATTTTTCTTTCTTAAAATACCAAAAACCCAAAAATATTTATTTTTATTAATTAATTAATTTATTAATTTAATAATTAACCTAGATTAATTTCTTTCTTAATTCAAAAATAACCAAAAAATCTTTTCTTTAAATAACAAAGGGTCAAAGGGTTGCTATTTTTATCGCTTTATTTATTTTCCGCATTTAAATTCCAAAGGGTTGCTTTTGGCGATGTAAATACCCGACGCCTTGTAATTTAATTTCCGCAATTTATTTTCCGCAAAATATAACTGTTAGATGTTTGGTAATAGGAATGCATGACAAGAATGAATGTTTAACCTAAAATCAACTTAGATAACCATTAACATGTACAAAGATAAAATTAACTGAAAAACGAAACACTCGCACATGTGCACTCTTAGGGTACACCCCACTTGGTTGCCTTCATACGCGGTCATTGAGTATAGGTTGTTTTAGAGGTCGCCCTATTGTCCAAAGATCATAGTCGCCTCGAAACAGTTGCCTCAGATATTGTTGCCTCAAAACAAATGATCTAAGACATTAGGGTTACCGCTAAGGCGTCCTAACATTGCTTTGGTGACCGTAAGTCCCTAAAATCGAATTGACCCTTAAACTCCAACGACGGTGCTACCTACTCATCAATAGTAGGATATCATTGCCTAAAGGAAGATAGCATATAACGATTCCTTTTTCGAGTAGGTAAATGGTTCTTAAGTACTTGCTCTTTCTCAAACAAAACAAAACTTTTCACACTTACACCTTTCAAATAAAAAACTTCTTCAAACCCACAAACACAAAGAAAAGCAATTTTGAAAACAATATGAGCAAGTACCTAAGAGCCCATGGAAAACCATGGATAGAAAGGGTGCTAATACCTTCCTTTTCTATAATCTACCCCCCGAACCCGAGAAAAATCTCGAAAAAAGGATTTTTTCTGTGCTTTTTTCCTTTCCTTGTTGGATAAAATAAAAGTCGGTGGCGACTCTTGCTTACCGCAACATTTTGCGAAAAACAAACGCAAAACGCAAACCAGCATTCCAAAAAACAGTCAGTTCTTTCCCACCGTATCACAATATGTAAGAGGGAACATCAATGGTGATCTAGTTCTGAACCCTAACTTCATGCGTCACATAATTTGGCATTTCTGGCTCCGCTTCATCTTCCACAATGGCATTAATCCCGGAAACAGTTGGATAAAGATAATCCCCACTACGGAAGATGTCTTGATACTTGCCTGTAGAAACCCTCAGCTTCATGCTCTTACCCACATCATTCTTCACAGAGAACCCCAAGCCAGCTCTATTCTTGTTTACAGGTGGATCAATAATCTGTCCCCATACTTCGCTATGGACTTTATGCACAACCTGCTGCGCATTCTTAAGCGAAGCTATAGAGTTCTCATTTCCTCTTATATTGTCAACGGATAAAGCTTGGAACTGAGTTCCAACAACAGCTTCATCCGCCTCTACAATGCTGAAAGAGGACAAATGAGATATCAATAATGCTTGTTCTCCATTTATAATTACCACTTTTCCTTCACGTACAAACTTTAGCTTCTAGTGTAAAGTTGAAGTGACATCCCCTGCCTCATGTATCCACGACCATCCCAGCATGCAACTATAAGCGGGTACAATATCCATGACCTGGAAAGTAATCTAAAACAAATGTGGGACTATATGAATAGGAAAGTCCACTTCACCAACAACAGATTTCCTTGATCCATCAAACGCTTTCACAATAATGCCACTTGGGCGCATGGGCGTTCCTTGGTATTTCAACTTCATAAGTGTGCTCCTCGGTATAACGTTAAATGCGGAACCATTATCAATCAGCACATTGGATAGTGAATCATTCTTGCAGTTCATAGAGATGTGGAGGGCCAGATTATGATTCCTTCCTTCATCGGGCAATTCATTGTTGCAGAAACTCAAGTAATTACATGACGTAATGTTCCCTACCACACTGCTGAATTGGTCTACTAGCATATCACTCTCCACAAAAGCTTGGTCTAATACCCTCATCAAAGATTGTCTGTGAGCATAAGAGTACATTAATAAAGCCAAGATAGATATTTTTGAAGGAGTATGCAGTAGCTGATCTACAATTCTGTAGTCGCCCATCTTGATTATCTTCAAAATATCATCCACATCCTTTTCTAGCGTAGCCCCACTAGATTCACCCGTAGCCTTCCCGGGTTCAACATTTTCAACCATTTTCTTTCCAGCACTAACATCTCCATGAACAACTGCTGCAAATACACGACCACTACAGGTAACCCTGCTAGTCTCAACAATATTTCCAACATTAGGCATTGGCTGGATGGGAACTTCCATACCATCCTCTAAAATTGTAGCATTATACTTGAAGGGTACAACCTTATCTGACTTGTAGGGGACAGGACCCAGAAAAATAATCACTAATGGAGTAATAGATGGCTTGTTATGATATTCAACTTCAAAATGGGCGGGTGCACCAAAACAAGGACTAATAACGTTTACTCCATCTTCAACATAATCAGTTATTACAGAGTCATCTCTAGAAAACAAATCCTCATCTGAGGAGAAATACTTATCTGCAGAGGCATACTCATCATCTGACTCTTCTTCAGCCAAACAAATCTCAATCATATCAACTTCATGGTAATCATCCCTTTGACTTGTAACCTTGATGGTTCCATTATCTAACAACAACTGAACACCTTTCCTTACAATTGAACATCATCGGGAGTCACGACAACAAATTCGACAAGATCCATATTGATGTTCTATCTGACCAGCCATGTGGCAGAAAGTAGCATGCAACTGCACAAGGTCCTCATTCATATACTCCACATCAAAAATTCCGAACTCTCCAGGACATCCAGAAACCATGTTTACTTCCTCTTCATACTCTACCCTAGGCCTGATTATGTGGATGAGGCCCTAATCCATCATCTCCTGCAAATCAACCTTTATCTTGTCATAACCCTATATATCCGTACTGCAAATAGCACAACCGACATGGTCATGTGTATAGTAGATAAATTCATAGAGGTCTGCATGCATTTTCACCAAATCTCCTCTAACCAGATTAATATCAAAAATCCGGAAGTCACTTGGACAATCGGCCACCATATTCACAACATTTGCTCCTCCATGCTTGGGCAGAGGATTGTCTTTCACATTAGGGCCCACATGTCCTCATCTGTGTTGGAGGTGACCAAGTTGAGTAGGCGACCATGTCTCTCGGTGAATGGAGAGTTTTCAGGAATCCTTGAAGCTAGCTCCCTGAGTTGTGGAGGGATTCTTACAAGATTGACTTGAATAGTTTTACTGCGAAGTGAATCCATATCCTACAAAACAAGAACAAAGATGAATCCCAAAATCCTTGAAATGGTTAGTGGATGTATATGATGTTCATGATGTTATGTACAAGTATGTATTAACAAAACAAACAAATCCTTAGGTTTAGGCTTGCATTGAGTTTTATATGTAAGTACCCTCTTGAAGTTTAGTTGGCTTAAACCTGTCCTAATAATAGTAACCGGGTTCTAAGGAGCTCAATATCACTGGTTTGTTTCCTTGGTCATTGTTTCAGCACAAGCCTCTTTAATGGCGACCGAAATATCCCAAGAAACCAAACCTCAATGAGTGTAGTATCGAGTATCTACCAACTTCGGACTGCACCAAAGCCGATCATCTCACTACATCCTAAAGGCCAAGTTGGTCAAGTAAATGCTCTAAAAGTTCATTAGTGCTTCATGACATCACTTAGCGGTCCCATATTCTCTTTGATTAACTCAAAGGCTACCGGTACCCACAAATATGTCGCACTAACATAGCTATTGCCTAGACCATGTCGGTATACCCCACACAATTTCCACAACATACTACTACTTACCTATAATGTATCCCAAATCCGGGTAGAGGATTCAAACCCAAATAAAGAACCATAATGTAAAGTATACAAGTCAAACAATGTAAGCAAGTAAATGTGATCTAACCCTAATGTAACCCCACTTTTAGAATTTTCCCCAGTAGAGTCTCCAGTTCTGTGATACAGTGGGATAACTAACTTGAAGGTTTTGCGTTTGATCGCAAATGTTGCGGTTAGAAAGAGTCACCACCGACTTTTCTTTTATCCAAAAGGAAAGGTGAAAAAGCACAGGAAAGACCTTCGAGATTGTTTCTTGAGTTCGGGGGGTAGATTATGAAAAGGGAAGGTACTAGCACCCTTTTTATCCATGGTTTTCCATGGGCTCTTAGTTACTTGCTATATCACTTGCTTTTTTTGTTTGAAATTGTGATTTTGTGGTTTTTTGAAAGTATTTTGTAAAGAGGACATTGTTTAGGCAATCTTTGTAATAATTCTCATCCGTAAGAATGTATACAGAGATGTTTGATCTTTTGAAAATGTTTTCAATTTTGTAAGATGTTTGAAAGTGTATGTGATTGTTTTGAAAATAGCAAGGATGTTTGTTTTGAAATGGAGCAAGTAATTAGGAGCATTCTACCTACTCAAAAGTCTTTCTTGTACATTTCCTTTGACTTTGACATTGTTATCTTACCATTGATTTGGTAAGTAACCCTATCTTTGGATGTAAACGGGACGGGCGTGGGTCATCGTGTAACCATGATTAGCAATATTGCAAGGCATCTTAGCATTCTCTTTTATGGACTAAGATCATTTATAAGGCAACTTAGATAGCGTCATCGAGGGACTATGATCTTGTATTCGTTTGTTTTTGCTAAGATACCTCACATGCGTAATATGGCCATTTTGTAAGGCAACCAAGTGGATTTTATCCTAGGGGTGCTTGTGTGCAAGTGTATTATTTTCATGCTTGTTTTTGTCTTGAATTAGGGTTTTCTATTTGATTGATTTTATTCTTTCGATACAAACCCTAATTACTAGCATGTGAATATGAAGTATTTAAATTGCGAAAGATAAAAATACTAAGCTATTACATGATTTGTGGGAAGGGGGTGTACAAAGTATAAATGGGGATTGCAAGAAATTAAACCCTAATTAATCTATTACAACCATATTGAATTGAATAAATAAATGTACAAAATATGAAAAGGAATAATGTATAAAGTAATGAATAAAAAAAGAATGGATTTTATTTGGTTTTGTCCTTGTTAAAAAAAGTTTTTATTTCTTAAGCTAATGAACTAAAAAAAATGCTTAATAAAAAAAAAACTAATTTAATTTAAAAGAGAAAATATTTTTAAGTTTTATGAAGAAGATTTTAACATTAAACTAAATAGTATAAAAATTAATTAAATTAGGAAAAGTATAAATTCTATGTTTATTTTAAGAAAATAAAATAAGCCTAAATCTATTTAATTAAAAAAAGTTAAGTTTGCAACAAAAATATTTTTGATGTTTTAGTCTAGAAAATAAAATAAATGTATATAGTATAAATAAAAAATATTTTTTTTATCTTCATTTTGTCAATAAAATAAATATTAATAAATAAAAAGAAAATGAAAATAAAATAAATAAAAAGTCAGGGGAGTTCATTAGTAAACAAAAGAGTATTCATGAGCAAAAATAAACTAAGCCCAATGAAGAGCCCAAATGCTACCAAAAAAGAACAAAAAAAATAGTCAGAAAATGTAAAAATAACAAAATGCTCACGCTGGAGCTTGAACCCAGAACCATGGGGTGAACAGGAGCATGCTTTACCACTGCGGTGGCTATACATGTGTTATCTTGTATGAAATGATAAATACATAACACAAAACACGCTCTGACTGTACTTGATCTTCAACCTCCAGCCAAAGGATCTATAACTTGCTCATTTCTCAACCATTTGCAAAAATGTAAATATGAAAATTGCTCCATTTTGTCACACGAATCCAAGCATATAAATATCATAAACTATAAATCAAAGATGAATGAGAATTTTTAAAAGTACCAAATTATGACCTAAATATTTCAGAAAGTTCAAACTCAAAATTCTCCTAGCTCAATCAAAATAAATGAAATCTATGGACATGTACAACTTCAGGGAAATGATGTCTACATTTTATCTTCACAAATGCAAGCCTAACAATGCCTAAGTAATGAGATAGAAGTTCAAGAAAAATACCTCAAAACTAGAAATCGTGAAATGGATTTGAGCTTGTTTCAGGAAGTGCTGATGATCAGGTTAGCTTCCTTGGACCTCTAGGAAGCTAATGCAATGGCTGGTTTGAGCTGAGGGTGGCTGGAATGGTCTGGAGAAGTCCAACTGTGATGCTCTATTTTTGGTTATGGAAGACAGGGAAAATGGTGTTACAAAAGTGAAACAGGTACAGGGATGAGTTACCCTTGATGCAAGGAAGCTTTAGAAACTAAAAGGCCAAGAAACGCACGAGGGAAATGTGAGTTTGAGGTTCAAGGTCAGAAACTGTGCAACAATGGAGTTTTTTGGGCAATTTCTGATTTAAGAGAGTTTTGGTGTATTTCAGGGTGCTCAAGCTCGTCCCCTAGCTCACCAATAATGCCTCTATTTATAAGCAACAAGTTTGGAGACTTGTTGTTGATCAAAATTCAAAATCACAAGTTTATGTATAACATGTGATTTTTGAGAATTTCAAGTTTCCAAGCAATGTGTACTTGCTAAGATAGAGTGGTTATGCTTTAAAAAATCTTGCTTCTGACTTTGTGGATGGAGTGTGATCAGAGGGAACAAGTTAGAGGCTCAACAATTAACTTTACACAAAAGCTTGCTTTTCTAAAATGGAAGTGTTCACTTTGTGCCATTAATGGAAATGTGGATTGGATAAAGCTTAAACCACTTGGATTAAAGCTCAAAAGTTTGTTTAATCCATTAATGATTGATAGATACACAGGTTAGGAGGCCTGTAAACCAAGATTATTCAGCCTAGGTTTGAAATTGGATTCTTGTTCATCACAAAATGCCTTGTAATTCAAGTGACAAAACACCAACTTCATCTCTTCGATTCTCCCTAATAAAAATGATCTCAAGGAGTTCTTGGACATTTTGGAAAGCTCGAAATGTGCTCTACAACCCATATTTGAATTTATTTTGAAGATTCACCATGGAACTATATGAAAAAGTGCCATGAAGTTGAGTCAAAATCCTAACCAAATTAAGCCAAAATTTCACTAAGTGTTTAGTTTTATGATCCTATGTTCTTGAAATTATAACTTGAGATCCAAGCACTTTTGGAAGAAGTTGTATGAATAAAGGTTATAGATTTCATGGAGATCTTCAACTTTCATGTTTGAAGTTTCTCTTGAATCATCTTGCATCATGGTGAAAATTTGGCTCAAAGTTATGAAAAAACATGAAATTTCCAACACTTAAAAAAATTTCTAAGTTTAGAAATTTTAACTTTTCAAAATGAAATCTTGACTTTTTGATTTCTTGATGAATACGTTTCATATTTTGACATGTTTTGATGAATTATGATTTTTGGCACTTGAATTTGACCAAAAGTCAAAGTTTGACTTTTCAGTATACAATTGACTTTTGATCAATTGACTACAAAATTCATCTATCAACCCAATGGATTTGCAATGTTTTGAACCATGTAAATAGGTAAAAATGATGCAATTGCACTCTTGAGATCATGCCTTAAACCAATTGACCAATTGATGGGTAAAATATCAGAAATTGCCTTTTCCCAATCAAAACCCTAATTTTGACCATTTTGCCCTTTTGGAGATTTGATCAAATTCTTGAGGGATTATGGTCCAAACTTGATCAAATGATACATATGAGTTTAAAATGTTTATTGAGGATAAAAAATTATGAGATTTGACTATAAATTGTCCATGGTTGACTTTTTCCGCAATAGAGTTGATTTTTAGGTCCACAGTTCAATTGACTGATCAAAAGTGTGATTCAAGGCTTGAAACTTGACATGAGTAATATTAGGGATCCATAATGGTCCATGAAAGTAATATGAGGCATAGAAAGTTCAAAAATCCTTGTGCAAACTCAAACCCTAATTTTGGTCATTAGTGCTTGAGAAGGTGTCTTGAGCTGATCAAACCCTAGTGCAGTCTTGAGCCCAAGGAGATCTTGTGAGAAAATTCTTGATAAGTGAGAGGGAAAATTTTGGGGTACAACAGCTTCTCCTGTTCAATCTTCTTAAACCTGAAGAGTTAGATGGACATGTCTTGCCATTCGTGACTCGAAGGTGGAAGATGATTGGACACTAGAGTGCCTAGAAATTTGCACTCGACGATGTGATGGTAGAGGGAATGGGCTTAAAGATGCCATTTGGAGAGGTGATAGGAAGTTGTAGGAGATGGGCTTAAAGATGTCATCTAAAAGTGATTGTTTGTGTTGTAATTTGTAAGCTGAAAGAATGAGTATCAGAATGGCGGCCGTGTCTGGAGCGTATCTGAACTGTATCTGGGAGGTGATTTTGAATGATTATCAGAATTGCATCCGTGTCTGGAGCATATCTGAACTTTATCTGAAAGCTGGTTTTGAATGAGTGTCGGAATGACATTCGTGTCTGAAGCGTATCTGAACTGTATCTGAGAGTTGAATTTGAGTGAGTATCAGAATAGCATCCGTGTCTGGAGCATATCTGAACTGTATCTGAAAGCTGGTTTTGAATGAGTGTCAGAATGACATTTGTGTCTCGAGCGTATCTGAACTGTATCTGAGAGTTGAATTTGAGTGAGTATCAGAATGGCATCCGTGTCTGGAGCGTATCTGAACTGTATCTGAGAGTTGAATTTGAATGAGTATTAGAATGGCATCCGTGTCTGGAGCGTATCTGAACTGTATCTGAGAACTTTGAACATTGTTAATGATAGTTGTTAATCTTATTCTGAAAAGGGTAAAATGTTAGCTAAAATGCAGGGTCATGTTGTATGAAATGTATGATATAATGCATTCGTTTTATCGATGTTTATGATATACAGATGCAATGTATGCGTATGTGAGCTAGTCTATTGCGCTGTTTGTTGGATTGGGGAAAATAAATCCCCGAATGTTGCTGAGGATATGTAAGTCTTCATGTCTTGAAGTCGAAGTGTTGATGAATTTCCGTTTAGAGAAATAAACTATGTTGTAAGGTAAATGCCAGGTACTTCTTAAAAAATATGTTTGGGGAATCTAGAGAAACTGGATGATTTCTACCGGGGATTGATAATTGGAAGTTTTATTCCGCTGGGGATTAAACTGTACACTGCGGGGAGTTTTTAATTTTTTTAATTTTTTTATGGAAAATAAGTTGGAGAGATTTCCCTATCCCTTAAAGCCATCGGTAATTGTCTTTTATTTTGTTTATTTATAAACAGTAATTATGTTCAAATGCACATGTTTAATAATGAATCATTGGACGTTTTTGTAAACAAAACACAAGAGTAAAGAAAAACAGATAGTTTTACACTTTCAAAGGAATATCTTTGTATTGACTTTGAGTAAGTATTTTTGTACAGTGAGACAAAAATTCTAGTAGGAGAGTGCCGTCGTAAAAAAATGAAAGTTTTAATACAAAGAAAAGATAGCTATGTGTAATCATCCCATGGGGTTCCCATTCTGCTATAGCCTTTGTATCTCTGAGCATCTTGTCTATTTGTTGCCTTGTCCGAAGATGATTGAATTGGTCAGAAATGTTGAGTTTGCAAGTTATCCGTAAGGTGATCCAACGGGACATAGTCATACACTTTAATTCCCTAACTTTTTCCTGGACCGCCCTTTCGGGTTTTCAGTCCACCGGGATACCCATTTTTTCCCAAGTCGCCCTTTCGGGTTTTCAACTTGCCGGGTGTACATATTTTTTTGTTTTATCCCTAATTCTTTCCCGAACCTTTTGGTTCACCGGGACGCCCTTGTTTTACCTAGGTATATCAACCTAGCGGGTCTCTTATGCGTAGTATCTTTTGACTATGTCCGCGTTCGCAGGGTACGGTAGGTCGTCGCCATCCATGGTGGTCAAGATAATTGCCCCACTAGAGAATATATTTTTGATCACAAATGGTCCTTCATAGGTAGGAGTCCATTTTCCCCTGCGATCACCTTGTGGCAGTATGATGCGTTTGATCACTAGATCCCCAACTTGATACACTTGGCGTCTAACTTTCTTGTTGAAAGCCTTAATCATCCGTTTTGGATATGTTTGACCATGGCAAAAAGCAGTAAGTCTCTTCTCATCAATCAAGTCCAGTTGATCAAGTTAGGTCTGGATCCAACCGTCTTCGTTCAGCCCTGCATCCTTCATAATCCTCAGAGAGGAGATCTAGACCTCGATAGGCAAGACAACTTCCATGCCGTAAACCAGAGAATAGGGTGTTTCCCCGATTGATGTGGGAGTTGTGGTACGATACCCGTGGAGAGCGAATGGTAGCATCTCATGCCAGTCTTTGTATGTGACTGTCATTTTCTGCACGATCTTTTTAATGTTCTTATTTGTAGCTTCGACAACACCATTCATCTTTGGTCGGTAAGGAGAAGAATTGTGATGTTGAATCTTGAACTGCTCGTACAAGGCGATGATCATATTGTTGTTGAGAATTGTACCATTGTCAGTGATGATCCTTTCCAGGATACCATACCGATAAATGAGATTTTACTTGATGAAATGGGCAACAACATTCTTGGTAACAGAGGCGAAAAAGGCTGCTTCAACCCACTTTGTAAAATAGTCAATGGCCACTAGGATGAAGCGGTGTCCATTGGAGGCTATTGGCTTTATTTCCCCAATCATATCAATTCCCCACATAGAAAAGGGCCAAGGAGCCGTTAAGACATTCAGAGGAACCGGAGGTACGTGCACCTTATCAGCATAAATCTGACACTTATGGCAGGTTCGAGAGTGTTGATAACAATCTGCTTCCATGGTAGACCAGTAATAGCCTGCCCGTAGAATTTTCTTTGCCATCGTATACCCACTGGAATGGGTTCCAAAAGTGCCTTCATGCAATTCAGCCATGATCCTTTCAGCTTCAACCTTATCTATGCACCAAAGTAACACAGAGTCATGACTGCGTTTGTACAAGATGCCGTTACTAAGGAAGAACTTAGCGGAGAATCTCCTTAAGAACTTCTTGTCATTAACTGAAGCTCTTTCCGGATATTCTTGAGCCTCGAGATACCTCTTGACTTCGTGAAACCAGGGCTGGTCCCCTACTTCTTCAGTATTAATCTCATGACAGTGTGCTGGTTCATCCATTCGTTCGATGGTGATTTGGGGAGCCTCGTCATCCCATTTAAGTTTAAACATGGATGACATTGTGGCTAGTGCGTTTGCTAGCTGATTTTCTTCTCGCGGGAAATGCTCGAAGGTAATATTCTCAAAATGTGGTAGCAACGTCAAAACATGTTCTTTGTAAGGGATAAGGTTAGGGTGTTTGGTGTCCCATTCCCCTTTGATCTGACTGATGACCAAAGTTGAATCTCTGAACACACTCAAAGATATGATCCCTAAGTCTATGGCAGCTCTGAGACCAAAGATGCACGCTTCGTATTCCACCATGTTGTTTGTACAATTGAAGCAAAGTATGGAAATAAAGGGATTATGAAACCCTTCCGGAGATATGAGTACAACACCGATACCATTGCCAAGTGCGTTGGATTCCCCATCAAAGAACAAGGTCCATCGGGATCCTTGTTCCAGTCCGTCAAGTGGCCTGAATTCTTTACAGTTGTCTAACGTCATGATGTCTTCATCCAGAAATTCGAACTTCATGGATTGGTAGTCTTCCACGGCTTGGTGAGTAAGGTGATCAGCTAATACACTGCCCTTTATTTCCTTCTGGGTGGTATACTGTATGTCATACTCTGTTAGGATCATCTACCATCTCGCTATTCTCCCGGAGAGAGCAGGTTTCTCGAAGATGTATTTTATCGGATCCATTTTAGATATCAACAAAGTAGTATGAGTCAGCATATACTGTCTTAGCCGGCGAGCAGCCCATGCCAGAGCGCATCAAGTTTTCTCAAGCAGTGAATATCTAGTTTCACAGTTGGTAAACGTTTTGCTCAGGTAGTAAATAGCATGCTCTTTTCGGCCAGACTCGTCATGCTGCCCGAATACACACCCATTGAGTTTTCTAAAACAGTCAGATACATGATCAACGGTCTTCCCTCGACTGGTGGCATCAACACAGGAGGCTCTTGTAAGTATTCTTTGATTTTGTCAAAAGCAACTTGGCACTCGTCATTCCATTTGACTACTTGATCTTTCTTCAATAATTTGAAGATTTGCTCACAAGTAGCTGTCAAGTGAGAGATGAATCTGGCAATGTAGTTCAAATGCCCCAAGAAGCCTCTGACTTCCTTCTCAGTACGAGGAGCAGGCATCTCTTGTATCTCTTTAACTTTGGCAGGATCGACCTCGATACCTTTTTTGCTAACGACAAAGCCTAGGAGTTTACCTGACCTTACTCCAAATGTGCACTTGTTTGGATTCAACCTCAGCTTGTACTTCTTCAGTCTCTCAAACAGCTTTTGTAAGTGATCAAGATGCTCTTCTTCTGTTTGAGATCTGGCTATCATATCGTCCACGTAGACCTCTATTTTGTGATGTATCATGTCATGAAATAAAGCTACCATGGCACGCTGATAGGTTTCCCCAGCATTCTTTAGTCCGAATGGCACCACCTTATAGTAGAAAGTACCCCACTACGTGACAAACGTTGTTTTCTCCATGTCCTCAGGCACCATTTTGATTTGGTTTTAACCTGAGAATCCGTCCATGAAGGAAAACACTTTGTGTTATGTCGTATTGTTAACTAGGATGTCAATGTGGGGAAGTGGGAAATCATCCTTAGGGCTTGCCCTATTCAAATCTCCATAGTCCACGCACATTCGTACCTTTCCGTCTTTCTTGGGTGCGGGAACAACATTAGCAACCCATTGCGGATAGGAGGTGACAGCCAAGAATCCAGCGTTAAATTGTTTCATGACTTATGCTTTAATCTTCTTTGACATATCTGGTCGCATTCGACATACCTTTTATTTTACTGGTGGGCAATCCTCTTTTGTAGGCAGACGATGTACCACAATATCTGCATCAAGTCCCGACATGTCTTCATATGACCAGGCAAAGACCTCAACATACTCGTGTAGCAATTGAATCATATGCTCCTTGACACCCAGTTCTAGATTGGCACCCACATTGACTTCTCTTTTGTCTTCTTTGGTACCCAGGTTGATTGTGTCCACGGGTTCTTCGTGAGGCTGAATGGTTCTCTCTTCTTGCAGTAGTAATCTGGAAAGTTCTCCTAGTACTTCACAATCTTCCTCACCTTCGTCTTCGGCTTGGTAGATTAGATTTTCAGAGTCACAGAAAGCCATAGCAGAACCGTTACCCATGGGATCCCGAATGGATGTAGACCTGCATTGTGAGTGTGAGTGTGTGTAAGGGTGTGATCGGTGGGAATAGAACTGACTGTTTTTAAGCTGGTTTCGTGAAATGTCGCGGAAGCAAGAGTCGCCATCGTCTTTTATTTTCTCCAACATGGAAAGGACAAAAGCACAACAAAATTCCTTATGAGAACGTTTCTCGGTTCGGGAGGTAGATTTATAGAAAGGGAAGGTGTTAGCACCCTTTCTATCCATGGTTATCCATGGGCTCTTAGGTACTTGCTCTTATGTTTTCAAAATGTTTGCTTTTCAAAATGTGAGTGGGTTTGAAAAAGTTTCTTTGAAAGATTTCTGAATAACTCTTGTATCTGTCCTCAAGAGTGTTTGAAAAATTTGTTTTGAAAGCTTTTTGAAAGTGTAAGGTGTGAAAAGTATTTTGTTTGTTTTTGAAAAGAGCAAGTATCTATGAGTCATCTACCTACCCTAAGGAATTAAGCTGTGTAAGTGTCCTTTAGGTAGTGCCATCCCACCATTGAGAGGTAGGTAGCACCACCGTTGGAGGTGTTCGGGTCAATTCGATTAAGGGACATTATGGTCACCGAAGCAATAATAGGACACCTTAGAAGCTACCCTTATATCCTTGATCCTTTTTTAATCCGAGGCAACCGTTTCGAGGCAACTGTTTCGAGGCGACTGTTTCGGGGAAACTGTTTCGAGGCAACTGTTTCGAGGCAATTGGATCATGGACATAAGGACCGCTAAACGTCCTATACTTGACGACCACGTTTCGAAGGCAACGAGTGAGGCGTACCCTAGAAGTGGTGTGTGTATTGTGTGTTGTTTTCATGTTATGTTTGTCTTTGTTATTAGTGAGCTACGAGTTGTTTTTATTTACATACATTCTTTCACGCAAGTTTAGCAGTTAAGGGGTGCGGAAAGTAAATTGCGGAAACATAAATCCTACGCTATTACAAGGCGCAGGTCTATACATCGCCAAAAATTACAAAGACCCGTTTTTTAGTAAATAAGTACGAAAATTAAATAAAGCGATAAACCTATTTAACTATTACATTCTTGAAGGCAATTACATAATAATCAAATAAAGTAAATGCGCGCGAATAAATTAATCGGGAATGTCTAAGGGTGTTGACCCTTTTAAGAAAAGAAATTGATATTTTGGCTTTTTTATAATTAAAGTGAAATTAAAGCTAATTAATGACTAATTAATTAATTTAATTAAAAAGAAAATATTTTTTTGTTTTTATGTTTTTATGAAATAAAATAAAAAAGAAATAAAATTCTAGGTTAACTTTACCTAATTCTAGATCTATTTTAATTATTTAAGAAAGGAATTAAAATGGCCTAATTAAACTATTTTTAGTTAATGTTTTTTACAAAATAAAATAATAATAATAATAATGATGTAATTCTATTTTTTTGGTTTTTTTATGAAAATGTGTTAGTTGATTAATTTGTTAATAATAATAAAATAAAAAAAGTTAGAAATCAAATTGGAAAATAAAAAAAATGAAAAGAAAAAATAAACCAAATGGAAGGGGTATTGGGCCAGGAATGGGGGTGTAAGACTGAGATTGTGGCCCATTTGAGCAAGCCACGTTGACTTTCTTGGATCGCCTACAGCATGCTTGACTCCAGACCATGGTGTTCCTTGCTTTTTGTCCTTTGGATCTACCTTGATGACACCTGGCTTGTTGGATCTATGAGGTTTATGATGAGTCTTCCTTGGAGTGCTGCACAGGAAAGCCATTGAAAAAATAATATGGAAATTATAAGGGGACCTGGGAATCGAACCCAGGTCCCAAAGATTACATGACACGCTGCCAGCCACTACACCAAACGCAATTAGTTGTAAACATAATAGGAACAAAACAATGTATGGAATAAGTGCCCTATAGGCTGAAACAACGCGCGCGAATTTGAATACACCTATGCCTGGCTGCCACGCAGTCATCTTCAAGCTTTTTCTGCAAAATACAAAACATATAGCGGGGGTTTTAAACCCCCACAAAATACAGGCATTTCAATAATAGCGAATAGATGCTCGTGAAGCATAAATTAGGCGCGAGGTGTCCATCAAAACCGTCTAGTCCAGCTGATTTCATCCATGCTTGTTTGGGACCCTGATTTAACAGTATGGTGAAACCCCCAATTTTAAACCTTGAAAACCCTAAAATGTTTTAATGGTAAATCATGATTTAACGCGTTAGAATGCAATTAGATTATTCCATTAGCTTCAGAAGGCCCCTAACAATACAAACCAATAAAAAAATGGATCAAATGCTCATGAAATATGATATACAGTTTTGAGAAATGAAGCAAACCGAGTGAGTTGTATGGGATGATTCCTTGATTGATTGCGCTTGGTTCTGATTGCCAAAGGTTCCTAGGGATACAAGGAGTGTATTTGGATTGAAATGGAGGCTTGGAACAGGCTGCAAATAGGTTTTCAGTTTTGCTTTTTTCTCTTGAAAGTTTGAAATGTGTTTGGCCGTTTTGAGGGTTTCTAGGTCGTGAATCCCGTTGTGAATGCTTGCATATGTGTTATGTAATGTGTATCAAACAATATTATGGTCATTGAAGCCTTGCATTGAAGTTCTTGATTTCCTCCATAACCAACATTGAACCATTTGCCATATTTGTGAAAATTTGAATTTTTATGCCCATAATATGCCTTGCACGAATTTGGAAGGTATTTCAAGGTGTATCAAAGCTAATCAACACAAAATATATCCCTCCATTAATTTCTTTGATTTTTATTTGATTTTAAGGATTTAAAATGAATTAAATCAAATAAAATTAAATAAAAATGAAAAAATTAATTTTAAATATTGAAATAAATTGTGGGACACGTGGGAGGCATGGCCAAGCTGAATCAAGTGGAAAAAGTGGGCCCCTTTTGTCAAAAATGAAGTTTCAAGGATAATTGACTTTGGCCATTTCACAAAAATTTCCCAACTTCTCCAATGCATATCTTGCTCAATTTTGAAGCTATGAACATGTTCTTTGACATTTTGGAAAGGTCTTGAAATCCTCTAACCAATGTCGTTGGTCCCATGTCATTTTCATTTACCAATATCAAGTTATGGTCTTTGACTTAAAGTCCCTTTTTGTTGACTTTTGAAAATGACCTATAATGTTGAAATTGATAACTTTTTGTGAGAGCATTTCTTGGACTTGGAATGTGAATATGAGTTGTAGGAAATGTCTTCCCCTTCAAGATGAGAATTGGATGGGATTTTTATGATGAACCATGAAAAAGTTATGCCTTGGTCAAGTTACAGTTGACTTTTCAGCTGTCCAAAAATAGAAACTTTTGACACCTTGATGATTTTTGAGCCATTCTTGTGAAATCACGATCAAGAATTGATCAAATGATGATTGTGGCTTCAAAATAAGACGTTGACCAAAATTTTTGACTTTTGACTGCCAAATGACCATTTTGCCCCTACAGTTGACTGTGAGGCAATTAGGGTTTTTGACTGTGCAACTTGACCTTGTGAGCCTCGAAACTTGATATGTAGATGCTTGACAATGTGTATAGGCATATGTGACTTGATTGAGCCCTTGAAAACCTCAACTTCCTTGCAAGAACCAAAACCCTAGTTTGTCTGGCTTTAGGAGGGTGGTTGACTGTGTAGCCCTTGAGTAGCCTTTGAACCATTTGAGGTGATGCTTGTCAAAACTTTGAAGAATATGGGAGGGAAAATTTTGGGGTACAACAGTTTCCCCTGTTCAATCTTCTTAAACCTGAGGATGTAGATTGGCTTGTGTGCCTTTCGTGATCCGAGGGTGGAAGATGATTGAACACTAGAGTGCCCAGAAATTTGCACTCACATAGTAGAGTATCAGTAGTGTGGTAGCGGGAATGGGCTTACAGATGCCATTTGGAGAGATGGATAGGAGGATGGGCTTATGATGCCATCTGGAAGTGTGACAGAACTTTGTCGGGAATGGGCTTATAGATGCCATTTGGAGACTGTCGGTATGTGGGTGGGCTTATAGATGCCATCTAGGTGTCGATCGCGTAAGAGATTCCTTAGCGAGAACTTGTGTACCTGAGCAAGAAAGATAATTACCTGGCCTGTTACCGGTGTTGATCTTCAAACTCTTCAGACGTGCCCTGGCTGGATACAGGAATCGAATCCGGAAAATAGTCGTCAACAGATACACCCTGGCAAGATACAGGAATCAGATCTTCAAACTCTTCAGACGTGCCCTGGAAGGATACAATAATCGAGTCTGGAAAATAGTCGTCAACAGATACACCTTGGCTGGATACAGGAATCGGATCTTCAAACTCTTCAGACGTGCCCTGGCAGGATACAGGAATCGAGTCTGGAAAATAGTCATCAACAGATACACCCTGGCTGGATACAGGAATCAGATCTTCAAACTATTCAGACGTGCCCTGGCAGGATACAGGAATCGAGTCTGGAAAAAAGTCGTCAACAGATACACCCTGGCATGATACAGGAATCGGATCTTCAAACTCTTCAGACGTGCCCTGGCAGGATACAGGAATCGAGTCTGGAATATAGTCGTCAACAGATACACCCTGGCAAGATACAGGAATCGGATCTTCAAACTCTTCAGAAGTGCCCTGGCAAGATACAGGAATCGAGTCTGGAATATAGTCGTCAAAAGATACACCCTGGCAAGATACAGGAATCAGATATTCGAACTCTTCAGACGTTCCCTGGCAAGATACAGGAATCGAGTCTGGAATTAGTCGTCAATAGATACACCCTGGCAAGATACAGGAATCGGATCTTCGAACTCTTCAGACGTGCCCTGGCAAGATACAGGAATCGAGTCTGGAATTAGTCGTCAACAGATACACACTGGCAAGATACAGGAATTGGATCTTCGAACTCTTCAGACGTGCCCTGGCAAGATACAAGAATCGAGTCTGGAATTAGTCGTCAACAGATACACCCTGGCAAGATACAGGAATCGGATCTTCGAACTCTTCAGACGTGCCCTGGAAAGATACAGGAATCGAGTCTGGAATTAGTCGTCAACAGATACACCCTGGTAAGATACATGAATCGGATCTGGAATTACGACAGTTGATAGTAATCATCTTTGTATTGACCTTTGTCCTGAAAAGACAAAACGTTAGTTGTATGCGATGTCATGATGTATGACATGCGTGATGTTTTCAGAATAAATGAGATTGTATGCTCATGATGCGTATGTGCATGCTATAATGTATAAAGATGTGATGTCTATGAATGCATTTTCGTCTAGGAAAATAAATCCTTGACGAATGCCGGGAAATTAACTCCTGGGCTGATGTTGAAGAATAGAGTTCTTCGTTTCCGCTGGGGATGATGGTTGCAAGAATACCGGTAGGAGAAGATTACTCCGTTGGGGAATAAACTTGGCGAATAGATTGCTCTGCGGGGAATGAACTCTGGGGAAAGAGGTACTTTACTGAGATGCTGATGATAACTCTGCTGGGGATAAGCTTCCATTGATAAGTTATGTTGGAAGATGAACTCCGCTGGGGATTGGAAGACTTCGCCGGGGACGATCTTTCTGTGGCACTTGGCTGAGGATAAACCAGTTATATCCTAGTGAGGAAATAACCTTTGAATAAAACCGGGGAGGCGCGTTCGTGCTCTGCAGGGTGACAAGCTTCCAGAATCTACTAGGGATAAGCTTCAAGACCCGCTGGGGAGGATGATTCCTCTCTCCTGGGGAAACTTTTGAACTGCACTGGGGCAATGGCTCCACTAGATGTCCGGTATTCCGCCGGGGAACAATCTGAGATCAAGATTGCCGGGGATGCTTGTTAGGAACATTTGTATACTCCGCTGGGGAATGTTGAGATCTTCGGGGGATAATCCAACTTCCTTAAGGCTGACAGTAGGCTAACTCTGCTTGGGGAGAGTGTTGCTGACTTGCTGGAGATACGGTGCCTTTTCAGGGCTGATGGGAGACCAACTCTGCTCGGAGGAGAGTATTGTTGAATCTTGGTCTTACTCTGTGGGGAGTGAAGGTATCTTGGTTACGTTCTTCAGCTGAACTTACCTTGGTACCTTGGTGGACAGAGCAACTAGATCGCTTAGACAAATCATTATTGCCCCTGTTTCTAATGTCACCTGTAATTAGTCCTTTGTTTCGCATGTAAATATTTATGAGTTAGCAATTAGTGTCAAATGCATATATCACAATTGAACATTGGACGTTCTTCGCAAAACAAAACAGGAAAAGGAAAAACAATTGGCAATTGGTCTGAAAAGTGAATTTGTATTGATTTTTGAATTTGCCTGTAAATAGGCGTTCATGTACAGGAGGCCGACATCCTAGTAAGAGAACGCCGCCGAACAACATAGAGTTTATACAATTTTGTACAAAGAAAAAAAAACAGATATGTGAAAATGTCCCACTGGGTTTCAACTCTGCTATCGCCTTTATGTCTTCAAGCGTCTCATCACTTTGCTGCTCAGTTGAAGATGAAGATGATTGATCGATGCTGTCTGAACCTGATAGTCGATACCGGATTCTGGATGCAAGGTGATCCAATGAGACATAGTGTTACGCTTATCCCTAACTTTTGCCTGGACCGCCCTTTCGGGTTTTCAGTCCACCCTGATACCCATTTTTGCCCAGTCCGCCTTTTCAGGTTTTCGACTTGCCGGGTGTACAGACTTTTTCCATTTCATCCCTTATTTTTGCCCGAACCCTTTTGGTTCACCGGGAAGCCCTAATTTTTGCCTAGGTATGTCAACCTAGCGGGTCTTTTATCATGCGTAGTATCTTTTTACTATGTCTGCATTGGCGGGGTGAGGAAGGTCGTCACCGTCCATGGTGGTTAGAATCATGGCTCCTCCTGAGAAGACATGTTTAACCACAAATGGCCCTTCGTATGTAGGGGTCCATTTGCCCCTAGGATCACTTTGAGGAAGAATGATGCGCTTGATTACCAGGTCTCCGACTTGATACTCTTGTCGTCTGACTTTCTTGTTAAATGCCCTGATCATCCGTTTTTGGTACGTCTGACCATGACAAATAGCAGTGAGTCTCTTTTCGTCAATTAGGTTTAATTGATCAAGCCGAGTCTGGATCCAGTCATCTTCACTCAGATCTGCATCCTTCATTATCCGGAGAGAGGGTATCTGGACTTCAATCGGCAAGACTGCCTCCATGCCATAGACCAAGGAAAAGGGAGTTGCCCCTGTTGACGTCCTTGCTGAGGTACGGTACCCATGAAGAGCAAACGGTAACATCTCGTGCCAATCTTTGTAGGTCACTGTCATCTTCTGCACAATCTTCTTGATATTCTTATTAGCTGCTTCTACAGCCCCATTCATCTTCGGCCGGTAAGGGGAAGAGTTGTGGTGCTGTATCTTGAATTGCTCGCAGAGCTCAGTGATCATCTTGTTATTAAGATTGGTACCATTGTCTGTAATGATCCTTTCCGGGACACCGTATCGACATATTAGGTTATGCCGAATGAACCGTGCCACGACGTTCTTGGTTACGATAGCGTAGGAAGCCGCTTCAACCCACTTTGTAAAGTAATCGATCACCACCAGGATGAAGCGATGCCCGTTGGATGCCGTAGGTCTGATCTCGCCGGTCATATCAATGCCCCACATTGCAAAAGGCCAAGGTGCTGTCAAGACATTCAGAGGAACTGGAGGAACGTGCACCTTATCTGCATAAATCTGGCACTTGTGACATGTCCGAGAATGTTGGTAACAGTCGGCTTCCATTGTGGACCAAAAATATCCTGCCCGGAGGATTTTCTTTGCCATAGTATGTCCACTGGAATGTGTTCCGAAGGTACCTTCATGCAGTTCTGCCATGATTCTTTCTGCTTCAGTCTTATCCACACAACGCAATAAGGTTGAATCATGGTTTCGTTTATAGAGAATGCCATTGCTGAGGAAGAACTTTGCAGCGAACCTTCTCAGAAACTTTTTGTCATTGATGGATGCACCTTCAGGGTATTCTTGAGCTTCCAGATACCTCTTCACCTCATGATACCAGGGTTTTTCAGTTACCATCTCAGCCTCAAGATCACAACAATATACAGGTTCGTCCAGTTTCCAGATAATGACCCGGGGAGCTTCGTTGTCCCATTTGACTTTGAACATAGAAGACATCGTAGCCAGCGCGTCCGCCAACTGATTCTCCTCTCTTGGGAAGTGCTCAAAAGTTATCTCCGTGAAGTGCGGAATCAACGTCAACACACATTCTTTGTAAGGGATAAGGTTTGGGTGTTTCGTATCCCACTCACCTTTGATCTGATTGATCACGAGAGCGGAATCTCCGAAGACACTCAGAAACTTGATCCTTAAGTCAATCGCAGCTTGAAGACCCATGATGCATGCCTTATACTCCACCATGTTGTTGGTGCAGTTGAAACATAGCCGGGCAGTAAGTGGAGTATGAGTGCCTTTGAGGGATATGATCACAGCGCCGATACCATTACCTAAAGCGTTTGAGGCTCCGTCAAAGTGCATAGACCATCGGGATCCTTCCTCAGGTCCTTCATCCGGTCCAGGTACTTCACAATCAGTTACTACCATGATGTTCTCGTCTGGAAACTCAAAGTTCATTGACTGGTAGTCATCCACTGCCTGGTGTGCCAAATGGTCTGCCAATACACTTCCCTTGATTGCCTTCTGAGTCGTGTACTGGATGTCGTATTCTGTCAAGATCATTTGCCATCTTGCTATTCTTCCGGACAAAGCAGGCTTTTCGAAGATATACTTTATTGGATCCATTTTTGAGATCAACAGAGTAGTGTGAGTCAGCATATACTGTCTCAGCCGGCGAGCAGCCCATACCAAAGCGCAACAAGTTTTCTCGAGCAGTGAGTATCGGGTCTCACAGTTGGTAAACGTTTTGCTAAGGTGATAAATGGCGTGCTCTTTTCGGCCAGACTCGTCATGCTGCCCCAGCACACACCCCATTGAGCTGTCAAGTACTGTCAGGTATAATATTAGAGGTCTCCCTTCAACCGGTGGCATAAGAATGGGTGGTTCTTGGAGGTACTCTTTAATTCTGTCGAAAGCGGCCTGACATTCATCGTTCCAACGTACTACCTGATCTTTCTTCAGCAGCTTGAAGATTGGTTCACAGGTAGCAGTTAGATGCGAGATGAATCGGGCAATGTAATTCAACCGTCCCAGAAAGCCTCTGACTTATTTCTCTGTCTTGGGAGATGGCATCTCTTGTATGGCTTTCATTTTGGCAGGGTCCACTTGAATACCCTTGTCACTTACGACGAAGCCTAGCAGTTTTCCAGATCTTACCCCGATGGTGCACTTGTTCGGGTTCAACCTCAGCTTGTAGAACTTCAGACGGTAAAACAACTTCTGTAGATGGTCAAGGTGTTCCTCCTTAGTTTGGGACCTTGCAATCATATCATCGACGTACACTTCAATCTCATGATGGATCATGTCATGAAATAAAGCAACCATGGCACGTTGGTAGGTTGCCCCAGCATTTTTCAAACCGAATGGCATGACCTTGTAGCAGAAGGTGCCCCACTGAGTAACAAAGGTAGTCTTTTCCATATCTTCAGGAGCCATCTTGATCTGATTATAACCTGAAAAGCCGTCCATGAAGGAGAACACCTTATGCTGGGCAGTATTGTCAACCAGAACATCAATGTGAGGTAGGGGGAAGTCATCCTTGGGGCTGGCCCTGTTCAGATCCCTGTAATCGACACACATTCTGACCTTACCATCTTTCTTTGGCACTGGAACCACGTTGGCAACCCACTGAGGGTAAGAAGTCACTGCAAGAAAACCGGCGTCAAATTGTTTCATAACCTCAACCTTGATTTTCTCGGACATCTCTGGACGCATGCGACGGACCTTCTGTTTTACTAGCGGGCAGAGTTCCTTGGTAGGCAGGTGATGGACCACAATGTCGGTATCCAACCCAGGCATGTCTTCGTAAGACCAGGCGAAGATCTCCACATAATCATGCAACATCTGAATCAACCGTTGTTTCACGCTGAGCTCTAGATTGGCACCAATCTTGACTTCCTTTCTGTCTGTCTCAGTACCCAGATTTACCATTTCCACTGGCTCTTCATGTGGCTGAATGGCCCTCTCTTCCTGAAGTAACAGTCTTGCAAGCTCGCCAGGCACTTCGCAATCATCTTCACCTTCGTCTTCGGCTAAGTTGATCAGATTTTCGAAGTCATAACTGGCAGTAGCGGAGTCGTTACCAGTGAGATCCAGAGTGGATTGGAACCTGTATGAGTGAGTGTGTGTAAATACAGCTGTTTTGCAATATATAAAGAAAGAAAGGGAGCGCAAGATTTGAAATGTGAAAAACGTCCAATGCTTTTATTCATGATATATGAAAGTGACAAACAAAAGCCCTCACAAATAAAACCACGGTGCCCCGGGTAAGACACCGGGCCATAAAGTTTAGAATTATTGTTTATAACAAATCCAAAACAAAGAAGTTCGTTACTGGGTGACAAAAGTAATAGGTGTAAAGTCTTTTGCAGTCCAGTTGCTAGGTCCACCGTTGGTCGTTGGGTAGATCCAGCTGTCAAACTCGGATTTTTCCACTTCATCTTCATCCCCAATAGAATTCACTCCTGGATTGGTGATGAGCACAGGAGGTATTCCAATCCTTGCCTTGCGCACAGCCTTCTGAGCTTTTGCAGTGAAACCCAAGCCAAATTTGTCAGTCTTTGGAGTAAAATCAGGGAGCCTGCCCCAGTTTGCACATTCACCTTTTTCAACCACAGCCCGGGCATCCTTCAAGGAAGCCATCTTCAAAGGAGAACCCTCTCCAGTCACTGCTTCTGCTGCTGCCAATGTTTGAGGTACCTCTTCAAAATGTTGAAAGGGGGTCTCAATGAACTCCCCGTCCATTTCCACATACCTGAAGGAGTTGAGGTGGCTGACCATGTATTCCTCTTCCCCTTGCACTATTATGATCTTCCCCCTGACCGGGTATTTGAGCTTCTGATGTAAAGTTGAAGTCACAGCTCCAGCCTTGTGGATCCACGGGCGACCCAGCAAACAAGAATAGGATGGACGGATGTCCATCACATAGAACTTTGAATCAAATACCTGCGAACCAACCCTGATCGGGATGTCAACCTCACCATGTACCATCCTTTTGGACCCGTCAAAGGCCCGAACAACAATGTTACTTGGTTTGAGCTCTAAACCCTCACAGTCCAGCCTGTCTAGAGCTTTCTTGGGTAGTACGTTTAGTGAAAAACCAGTGTCAACCAGCACGTGAGCAAGAGTACTGCCCCTGCATTCAATAGAGACATGCAGGGCATCATTATGGTTCTTCCCCTTGGCCGTTAGATCAGCATCATAGAAACCCAGACCATTATCAGCGGTTAAGTTGGCCACACAGTCGGTGAATTGATCAGCAGACGTTTCTTGGGGCACGTGGGCCGTCTTCAGGAAAGCAATCAGGGCCTTGGCATGGGCCTCTGAACACAGAAACAGTGATAGCATGGAGATTTTAGAGGGGGTGTGCCCCAGCTGTTCAACGACGTTGAAATCACTTTTCTTTATAATTTTGAGGATCTCTTCCATCTCTTGCTTGGAAGCCTCAACAGTAGCCTTTGGTGCCTCCGTCCGGGCAGGCATATCAGCAGCAATCCCCTTGCCCCGAGCGTTAGATGACTCGGCAGCAGGGGTGGAAACTTGATCAGGGGGGGAAACAGGCACACTGGCAGGTGTGATGACAAGAGGCCTTTGAATGGCTGGAGGTGCAATGTATGGTAAGAACAGTCTTCCACTACGAGTGACCTTAGCAGGCCCGGTGATATTGGTGACACCGGTACCAGTGTTGAACTCTTGTTTCACTCCCAGGACATAAAAATCTGCCCCATAGTGCCACGGGATAGCTTTATCAGACTTGTAGGGGATGGGCCCCGGAACAGTAATGGTTATAGGAGCAATCTTGTGAACAGGCATAATTTTGATAGGCTTCTTTGAAGGAGCATTGGAAGGGTTGTTGAAAATGGTAACAATTGAAACTTCTTCAACAGGGGCAGCAGGAACAACAATCTTCTTGAACAAGATATCTTTACTATCCATCAGGTTTTAGACGCCTGATTTCAGCAAAGAACAACCAGTAGGGGAATCAGCACATAAAGGGCAACCTTTGCTACATCCCGGAAATAAACCGGCTTGCAACAGGTTCCTCTTGACGGTCAGCAGCGGAGTAACAACATCATCCACAAAAGCTACATACAAATCCTCCTCAACAGCGTTCACTCCATGCTGGGGCATGGGAGCGGTCACAACATTTGGCCTTTCGGGCGCCTCGAATTGTATTTCCTTGGCATCAATAAGGTCCTGAACCTTATTCCTTAGGGCCCAACAATCATCAGTAGAATGTCCCGGGCTATCAGAATGATAAGCGCAACGGGCGTTGGGGTTGTATTTCGGAGATGCCATGTTTACCATCTTCAGAGCTTCCTTGACAGTTACTAGGCTAGTTGACAGCAGTTGCGGCAGGATCTGAGAGAGAGTCATGCTGAGCCGAGTATACTGCCTTTTGGGCCTCTCAGCTCTGGGCTGGTTGTATTGCTGAGGAGCAGCAACATGCTTAGAAATAACCACCGCGCTGACAGCTTGGCGGCGTTCTGGTTTGTTCTGTCTTCTAGGACCATACACAGCACTGGCCTCCTTCTTGAAGGGCTTCTTTTCAGTATTTGAGGAGGCACCCTTCTGTATCTTTCCCGATTTTATACCAGCTTCGATCCTTTCACCTGTCTGGATCAGGTCAGTAAACCCAACAGAGGAATTACCAATGAGATGGTTGAAGAATGGACCAGATAGGGTCCCCAAGAACATGTCCACTAGTTCACGATCCATCAACGGTGGCTGCACCCTGCCAGCCAGGTCTCTTCATTTCTGTGCATATTCCTTAAAACCTTCACCCATTCCCAGTGACATACCCTAGAGTTGGGTACGTGTAGGAGCGAGGTCGGAATTATATTGATACTGCTTGTAAAAAGCAGTGGCCAAATCCTCCCAGTTACGAATGTTGGTTCCATCCAGCTGATAGAACCATTCGAGATGAGTCCCTGAAAGACTCTCCTGGAAGAAGTGGATCCATAAGTTCTTGTCTGCTGTGTAATGCTGGATCTTCCTTACATACGAGCAGAGGTGCATCTTAGGACATGAAGCCCCATCATACTTCACAAAGGCAGGCGCCTTGAACTTGTGCGGGATCACCACCCCAGAAGATAACCCCAAGTCTCCGAAATCCAACACAGGCACACGTTGAATCTCCATAGCATTTAATTTGTCCTCCAGTTGTTTGTACTGGTCCTCAGCAGGAGGGTACTGTTCATCGTTGAAGTCTGTCTCAGTGTCAGAGACCACAGGACTAGGGACCTCTCTCCCTTGGTGACTACCTTCCCCCACAGATGGAGTAGTCCTCTCAGTTTCATTCTGCAATGTATTCCCGAGTCTGCACCCAGTGTTGAATAGCACAATCCTCTTCTTCTTCTTATTCTTCTTCAGGAGCAAAGCCTTCAGCTCTTGTTGTCCCTGGGCCAAATTCATGACCATCTCTTGAAATTGGGCATTCTGGGCCTGGAGGGCCTTGATAGCTTGCTCGGTAGTGAGTTCAGGATTCATGATGCTTGAGTTGCTGAAATAAACAGCGAAGAAGATTAAGCAACCTGTAGAAAAAGGGGTACCTGTTATGCACATGATGCATGATATGCTATTTATGCAATGCATTCAAGGGTTCGAAAGTTCAAATTCGTTGCATCCAAAAAAGGAACACACTTTTTATTAGGAAATAACTTTGTTCAGTACATCAGGGCCTCATGGGCAAAACATTACAAAATAATTAATCCCAAAAGACACTGCGCATCCTCTTTGAAGCAATGTAAGTGTTGAGAATCTTTTCCTCATGCAGTAGACGCGTGAGCTCCAAGACCTTCTTCTCACTCGCATGTAGACTGGACTCAAGAGAATTCCGTTCTTCCTTAAGCTGGATCCAGCTCTTCTACATTTTTTCCCAGGATGTAGGCATGTCAGGATGTTGAATGGTGTAGGACACCTCTCCTTCCAAAACTGGCTCTTTGATCACAGGGAGAACATGAGGATATGGCATCACTAGCTTCTGGGAGCGGACTCGTACCCACTTGAGATAAGGCTCCAAGGGGATGGAGTTCTTGTGCCCCAGTGTCTTGCTGTCTACCCTGTTGGGCATCCTCCAAGCTCTGATAAATCTCTGGCGAAGTCCTTGTGCATCGTTGTCGAAGTCAAAAACTATGTCAGGAATTACCATGTCATGAGGGCCATCCCTCTGAGCATATCCAAACTGTCTTAAGGCCAGACAGGGGTTGTAAGTAATACCTCCTCTGATTCCAAGTAAAGGAACATTAGGAAACTCCCCGCAACGATCAATGATAGTGACGTCTTCTCTGGACCAAGAACACCAATGTATATCAGCATGCGTAAGAGTCATCAATCGCTGTGAACATCTCAAACCCCGCTCGTTCTTCAAAACTGATTGTGGAAGGTGCGAAATAAACCACCTTCCCAGGAGAGGAGTGCAGCACATAAGAACACCTCTTTTTCTCATGGTTCGAGTGTAACATGAGTGAAGGATGTCCCCGAGCAACATAGGTATATGATTCATGGACATGAAGATCTTGACAGCATTGATATCTATAAGCTGATCTGGCTTAGGGAACAACACCAACCCATAGACAAGGAGGGCTACAACTTCTTCAAAGGCTTGTAGGTCAAGGGAATTCCAACATTCTTGTGCTTTCTCAAACAGAAACTTGGCCAAGAACCCTTTGATACCACTTTTGGTTTCCCAATGTCCCTTGATGTCAGATGGTTGTAGGCATAATGCTTTAGCAACCTCTTCAAGTTTTGGTTCCCTTTCTGTACTGTTGTAGGGTAGTTGACTGAGGATATGGATCTTCAGAAGCTGGGAGATCTCTTCCAATGTAGGCACCAGTTGATAATCCAGGAAAGTAAAGCAGTGGTGCAGAGGGTCAAAGAATTGGAACAACACTTTCACCATGTCCTCTTCAATGTTGGTATTGACCAAGCTGATGAGTCTACCATGTCTTTCACTGAATGAAGAGTTCTCGGGAATCCTGGATGTAAGTTCCTTAAGCTGAGGAGGGACCCTTACAAGGTTGACCTGAATTGTCTTTCTGCGGATAGTTTCCATGTCCTACAAAACAGGAACAAAGATGAAGATTCGAACCCCTGAAGTGGTTAGTGGATGCATATGATGCTGTATGATGTTATGATGCTATGATAAGACACACCACAAGTATTCACAAAAGGCAAACATGATAAGGCACACAAGTCACACCACAACCCTTAGAGTTTAGGCCAGCATGAAGTTTGGGGTACTACCCTCTTGAAGTTGGTGGGCTCAAACCTGTCCTATCAAAGTAACCGGGTTCTAAGGAGCTCAATATCATTGGATTGTTTTCTGTGTTCATCGTTTCGATTTAGCCACTGAACTGGCGATCAAAATATCCCAAGAAAACAAACCTCAACTGAGTGTAGTATCGAGTATCAACCAACTTCGGACTGCACCATAGTCAGTTATCTCACTACCCTAAAGAGGCCAGGATGGTTCAATTAAGGTTCCTAAGGTCAGTTGATGCTTCACGACACCACGCGGCGGCCCCGTACTCTCCTTGACTTGACTCAACGGTTACCGGTACTCACCAAAGTGCCACATCAACGTAGCAGACTGCTTCAACCGTGTCGGTATACCCCGCACAGTTCTCTCATAGTCTTGTTGCTACTTTCTAAGAGGTATCCCCCAGATCCGGGTTAGGATCTATAGAACTCCCAAGACAGGCCCAATAATATTAAAGCACACAAATTAGGCAATTGAAAACATAAGTATAATCTATCCTAAGGTACACCTCACTTTAAAGATATCCCCAGCAGAGTCGCCAGTTCTGTGATCGGTGGGAATAGAACTGACTGTTTTTAAGCTGGTTTCACCAAATGTCACGGAAGCAAGAGTCGCCACCGTCTTTTATTTTCTCCAACATGGAAAGGACAAAAGCACATCAAAATTCCTTATGAGAACGTTTCTCGATTCGGGAGGTAGATTTATAGAAAGGGAATGTGTTCGCACCCTTTCTATCCATGGTTATCCATGGGCTCTTAGGTACTTGCTCTTATGTTTTCAAAATGTTTGCTTTTCAAAATGTGAGTGGGTTTGAAAAAGTTTCTTTGAAAGATTTCTGAATAACTCTTGTATCTGTCCTCAAGAGTGTTTGAAAAATTTGTTTTGAAAGCTTTTTGAAAGTGTAATGTGTGAAAAGTATTTTGTTTGTTTTTGAAAAGAGCAAGTATCTATGAGTCATCTACCTACCCTAAGGAATTAAGCTGTGTAAGTGTCCTTTAGGTAGTGCCATCCCACCATTGAGAGGTAGGTAGCACCACCGTTGGAGGTGTTCGGGTCAATTCGATTAAGGGACATTGTGGTCACCGAAGCAATAGTAGGACACCTTAGAAGCTACCCTTATATCCTTGATCCTTTTTTAATCCGAGGCAACCGTTTCGAGGCAACTGTTTCGAGGCGACTGTTTCGAGGCAACTGTTTCGAGGCAACTGGATCATGGACATAAGGACCGCTAAAACGTCCTATACTTGACGACCACGTTTCGAAAGCAACGAGTGAGGCGTACCCTAGAAGTGGTGTGTGTATTGTGTGTTGTTTTCATGTTATGTTTGTCTTTGTTATTAGTGAGCTACGAGTTGTTTTTATTTACATACATTCTTTCATGCAAGTTTAGCAGTTAAGGGGTGCGGAAAGTAAATTGCGGAAACATAAATCCTACGCTATTACAAGGCGCGGGTCTATACATCGCCAAAAATTACAAAGACCCGTTTTTTAGTAAATAAGTACGGAAATTAAATAAAGCGATAAACCTATTTAACTATTACATTCTTGAAGGCAATTATATAATAATCAAATAAAGTAAATGCGCGCGAATAAATTAATCGGGAATGTCTAAGGGTGTTGACCCTTTTAAGAAAAGAAATTGATTTTTTGGCTTTTTTATAATTAAAGTGAAATTAAAGCTAATTAATGACTAATTAATTAATTTAATTAAAAAGAAAATATTTTTTTTGTTTTTATGTTTTAATGAAATAAAATAAAAAAGAAATAAAATTCTAGGTTAACTTTACCTAATTCTAGATCTATTTTAATTATTTAAGAAAGGAATTAAAATGGCCTAATTAAACTATTTTTAGTTAATGTTTTTTACAAAATAAAATAATAATAATAATAATGATGTAATTCTATTTTTTTGGTTTTTTTATGAAAATGTGTTAATTGATTAATTTGTTAATAATAATAAAATAAAAAAAGTTAGAAATCAAATTGGAAAATAAAAAAAATGAAAAGAAAAAATAAACCAAATGGAAGGGGTATTGGGCCAGGAATGAGGGTGTAAGACTGAGATTGTGGCCCATTTGAGCAAGCCACGTTGACTTTCTTGGATCGCCTACAGCATGCTTGACTCCAGACCATGGTGTTCCTTGCTTTTTGTCCTTTGGATCTGCCTTGATGACACCTGGCTTGTTGGATCTATGAGGTTTATGATGAGTCTTCCTTGGAGTGCTGCACAGGAAAGCCATTGAAAAAATAATATGGAAATTATAAGGGGACCTAGGAATCGAACCCAGGTCCCAAAGATTACATGACACGCTGCCAGCCACTACACCAAACGCAATTAGTTGTAAACATAATAGGAACAAAAAAATGTATGGAATAAGTGCCCTATAGGCTGAAACAACGCGCGCGATTTTGAATACACCTATGCCTGGCTGCCACGCAGTCATCTTCAAGCTTTTTATGCAAAATACAAAACATATAGCGGGGGTTTTAAACCCCCACAAAATACAGGCATTTCAATAATAGCGAATAGATGCTCGTGAAGCATAAATTAGGCGCGAGGTGTCCATCAAAACCGTCTAGTCCAGCTGATTTCATCCATGCTTGTTTGGGACCCTGATTTTACAGTATGGTGAAACCCCCAATTTTAAACCATGAAAACCCTAAAATGTTTTAATGGTAAATCATGATTTAACGCGTTAGAATGCAATTAGATTATTCCATTAGCTTCAGAAGGCCCCTAACAATACAAACCAATCAAAAAAAATGGATCAAATGCTCATGAAATATGATATACAATTTTGAGAAATGAAGCAAATCGAGTGAGTTGTATGGGATGATTCCTTGAGTGATTGCGCTTGGTTCTGATTGCCAAAGGTTCCTAGGGATACAAGGAGTGTATTTGGATTGAAATGGAGGCTTGGAACAGGTTGCAAATAGGTTTTCAGTTTTTCTTTTTTCGCTTGAAAGTTTGAAATGTGTTTGGCCGTTTTGAGGGTTTCTAGGTCGTGAATCCCGTTGTGAATGCTTGCATATGTGTTATGTAATGTGTATCAAACAATATTATGGTCAATAAAGCCTTGCATTTAAGTTCTTGATTTCCTCCATAACCAACATTGAACCATTTGCCATATTTGTGAAAATTTGAATTTTTATGCCCATAATATGCCTTGCACGAATTTGGAAGGTATTTCAAGGTGTATCAAAGCTAATCAACACAAAATATATCCCTCCATTAATTTCTTTGATTTTTATTTGAATTTTAAGGATTTAAAATGAATTAAATCAAATAAAATTAAATAAAAATGAAAAAATTAATTTTAAATCTTGAAATAAATTGTGGGACACGTGGGAGGCATGGCCAAGCTGAATCAAGTGGAAAAAGTGGGCCCCTTTTGTCAAAAATGAAGTTTCAAGGATAATTGACTTTGGCCATTTCACAAAAATTTCCCAACTTCTCCAATGCATATCTTGCTCAATTTTGAAGCTATGAACATGTTCTTAGACACTTTGGAAAGGTCTTGAAATCCTCTAACCAATGTCTTTGGTCCCATGTCATTTTTATTTACCAATATCAAGTTATGGTCTTTGACTTAAAGTCCCTTTTTGTTGACTTTTAAAAATGACCTATAATGTTGAAATTGATAACTTTTTGTGAGAGCATTTCTTGGACTTGGAATGTGAAGATGAGTTGTAGGAAATGTCTTCCCCTTCAAGATGAGCATTGGATGGGATTTTTCTGATGAACCATGAAAAAGTTATGCCTTGGTCAAGTTACAGTTGACTTTTCAACTGTCCAAAAATAGAAACTTTTGACACCTTGATGATTTTTGAGCCATTCTTGTGAAATCATGATCAAGAATTGATCAAATGATGATTGTGGCTTCAAAATAAGACGTTGACCAAAATTTTTGACTTTTGACTGCCAAATGACCATTTTGACCCTGTAGTTGACTGTGAGGCAATTAGGGTTTTTGACTGTGCAACTTGACCTTGTGAGCCTTGAAACTTGACATGTAGATGCTTGACAATGTGTATAGGCATATGTGACTTGATTGAGCCCTTGAAAACCTCAACTTCCTTGCAAGAACCAAAACCCTAGTTTGACTGGCTTTAAGAGGGTGGTTGACTGTGTAGCCCTTGAGTAGCCTTTGAACCATTTGAGGTGATGCTTGTCAAAACTTTGAAGAATATGGGAGGGCAAATTTTGGGGTACAACAAAGGGTATAATTATCTTTGAAAGAAATGAAAATGTAAAAAGCAAAAATAATGAGCACAAAGTTTGTATGCAAAATGTCTATGATTCATTGATGTCATATGGGAATGAGATAATAACCCTTACAAATGGACCATTATGCCTCGAGTAAGACACAAGGTTTTAAGAGTTTGAATTGTTTTAATATTACAGATCCAACAAAATGTAAAGACAAATTACTATGGGATAAAAGTGATCGAGACAAAATCTCTAGCCTCCCAATTGCTGAGCCCTCCACTGATAGTTGGGAAGATCTAATCCTCTAGGTTACAACCATCTTCATCACCCTCTACCGCGTTGACTTCACGGTTGCTGATCTTCAGGGGTGGTCCTCCAGCACAAGCGCGACATACATCCTTCTGAGCACTTGAAGAGAAACTCAAATCGAACTTATCTGAATTGTATGGGATATCCGAGATTTTTCCCCAAATAGTGCACCCACCTTCTTCTATTACTGCCTTTGCATCCTTCAAAAATGACATCCTGAGTAGAGGCCTTCTGATCTTGGGAACAACTTTGGTTACTGCCACATCTTGCGGGACTTCTTCAAAGTGTTGGAATGTAGTTTCAATAAATTCACCATCTAATTCCACATATCTAAAGGAATTGAGATGGTTGATCATATACTCTTCTTCTCCATGAACGGTGATAATCTTCCCTTGAATTGGATACTTCAGCATTTGGTGCAACGTAGAAGTGACAACGCCAACATTGTGAATCCATGGTCGGCCTAGCAAGCAAGAATATGAGGGACGAATATCCATTACATAAAAAGTTGAATCAAATGTTTGGGTTCCAACCTTTATGAGGATATCCACTTCCCCATGTACCATCCTTTTCGAGCCGTCAAAATCCCTTACTACTATGTTACTTGGCTTCAATGTCAATCCCTCACAGTCAAGCCTATCAAGAGCTTTTTTAGGCAATACATTCAGAGATGAGCCAGTGTCCACCAAAACATGAGCCAAGGTTGTGCCCCTACCTTCAACTGAGACATGCAATGCCTCATTATGCTTCCTTCCTCTTGGCGTTAAATCAACATCTGAAAAACCTAGACCATTATCTGCAGTTAAGCTAGCTACGCAGTCTTGGAACTGACCGGCATATGTCTCTTGGGGTACATAGGCAGTTTTCAGGAATTTTACCAAGGATTTTGCACGCGCCTCGGAACATAGTAGTAAAGCTAGCATGGGAATTTTAGATGGAGTTTGCCCCAGTTGCTCAACTACATCGTAGTCGCTTATTTTTATGATTTTTAGAATTTACTCCATCTCTTTCCAGGAGGTCTCAGGGATAGCCAATGATTGTGTCTTCGTCTTGACAGACTCAACCAGAACACCTTTTCCTTGAGTCTCGATTAACTCGGAAGCAGGATGTCAATAGGACTGATAACAGGGATTGTAACAGCTTTGTCAGTTGGAGTATTAGTGGAGACGATTGTAGGACTTGTAATAGCCTTCGGGGGAGCAACAACATGAATGATTACGGGTCCATAAACTGCTTTTGGGGGAGAAATTTCTGGAGAGAATATCCTTCCGCTTCGGGTAATATTGCTAGTTCCTGCAATATTACTGATGTCAGAGTTTACTTTCTCGGAACTAGAATCTTCGGCGGCTGGCCAATCCTGCATGATACCGTGGTAGTAGACATCCCCTCCATAATTCCATGGTATGGTTTTGTCTGACGAATATGGGACTGGTCCAGGAATTGTAATTATCAAAGAAGTTGCTTTCGGAATTGATGTGATTCTAACGGGTCTTTTGGTGGAGACCCTGGAAGAATTGGCGGAAATGGTAATGATAGAAACATCTTTAAAAGGAATAGGTGGAACAAAAGTCTTTTCAAACAAAACTTCTTTTTTATCTATTAGGCACTAAACGCCTATTTTCAACAAAGGACAGCTGGTTGGTGAGGACAAACAGAAATGTCAGCCTTTATCACAGTCTGGGAACACACCGACATTCAACAAGTTCACTTTAATAGTCAGGAGTGGAGTCATAAGTTCATTAACTGAAGTAACAAACATTTCTTCTTCAATGGCATTGGTATTATGGCCATGTTTGGGCATAGGGGCAGAAATGACATTTGGATTTTCGGGCGCATCAAATTTAATCTCTTTTGCTTCAATGAGGTCTTGTATTTTTTCTTTAGAGCTCAACAGTAATTAGTGTCATGGCCGGGACTCTCAGAGTGGTATACACAACGGGCATTAGGATGATAGTGAGGAGATGCTATATTAGGATTCTCTGGAGCTTCTTTCAAGGTCACTAGGCTGGATCTTAACAGATGTGGCAATACTTGAGATAATGTCATGTTAATTCTGGTGAATTGTTTGACTGGCCTTTCCATCCTTGGTTGGTTATTTCTCTGCTGATCAGGCGCATGTTTAGGAATCATAACAGCCCCCACCATTGGACGATGTTCGTCCCTATCTTGATTTCTCTGAGGATAAACAACAACCACTTCTTTCTTTCTGATAAATGGCTTTCTTATATCAGCAGAGGATGTATCCTTTTGATTGTTTTCAATCTTTATCCCAGCTTCTACCCTTTCTCCGGTCAATATCAGTTCAGTAAAACCTGTCGATGAACTCCCAATCAGGTGATTGAAGAAGGGACCAGACAAGGTGCCCAAAAACATGTCTACTAATTATCTTTCAGATAGGGGAGGTTGAACTCTTCCAGCTAAGTCTCTCCATTTTTGCGCATAGTCCTTGAAACCTTCATTGGAAACCATGACCATACTCTGGAGTTGAGTACGGGTAGGCGCAATATCAGCATTGTATTGGTATTGTTCGTACAAGGCTGCAATAAGATCTTCCCAGTTATGAACATTGGCTCTTTCTAGCAGATAAGACCAATCAAGTTGAGTTCCAATCAGACCGTTTTCGAAGAAGTGTACCCATAAATCTTTGTCAGCGGTATGTGGCTAGATATTTCTCACGTAGGACTGGAGATGCATTTTGGGGCATGAGACTCCGTCATATTTGGTGAACACATGTGCTTTGAATTTGAGAGGAATGACAATCCCCGACACTAACCCCAATTCCTCAAAGTTCAAGCCAGGCACTTTTTGGATTTCCATCGCACTCAACCGCTCTTCGAGATGTTTATACTTGTCATCAGCTGGAGGGTATTGTTCTTCAAAATAATATTCTTCTTCCTCTTCCTCTTCTGATTCTGACGGGACAACTGTTTCCTTGCCTTTCCCATCTTGATTGTCTCTCTCACCGGATGTCGTTGCAAAGTCTAGGGTCCTTCTTGTCTGCCCATGAAATATTCTTCCCATGTTTAGGACTCCGGTTACCTTCTTTGTCTTCTTTTTCTTTTCCTCAGCTAGCAAAGTTTTAAACTCTTGTTGTCTTTTGGCCAGAGTTAAGAACAAGTGTTGAAACTGTGCATTCTGAGCTTGGAGGTCCTTCACTGTTTGCTCGAGATCCATCTTACTGAAATAAACAGTAGAGAGATGAGGAGACTTGTTGCAAGAAACCTGCTTATGTTATGATGAATGATAAATGCGTATGCAATGATTTCAAGGATTTTAATATTCAAATCCTTTTTAGACAAAAAAGGAAACACACGTTATATTAATAAATTAAAGCTTTTGAGTACATCAATGCCTTCTTGGGCAAAACAAATACAATAAACTCTAAGATAAAAAGGTAGTGCGCATCCTCTTTGGTGCAATGTAGGCACTCAGAGTCTGCTCCTCATGAAGTAGCCTAGTGAGTTCCAAAACCTTCTTATCGCTTTGCATAGAATTGGGCTTCAAAGGTATCTCGCTCTCCCTTGAGTTGTATCCAATCCCTTTGTAGGTCTTCAAGAGAGGTTGGCATGTCAGGATGTAGGATAGTGTATGGAACATTTCCTTCCATGACAGGCTCAATGATTACTGGGAGAATGGAGGGGTAAGGCATCATAAGACTCTGAGCACGAGTTCGTACCCATTTGAGGTAAGGCTCAAGAGGGATGGAATTTTTATACCCCAAAGTCTTTCTATCTACCTTGTTTAACATCCTCCAAGCTCAGATAAATCTCTGGCGAAGACCTTGATCGTCGTTTTCGTAGTCAAATACCAAACCTTGAATCAGCATCTCGTGCGGGCCATCCCTTCGGGCGTAACCAAACTGTCTTAAGGCTAAGCAGGGGTTGTAGGTGATACCTCCCCTAATGCCAAGTAACGAGAAATTAGAAAATTATCCATAACGGTCGACAATAGTAACATTCTCTATGGATCAGGAGCACCAATGAATGTCTGAATGTTTGAGCGTCATCAACCTTTGTGACCACCTTGATCCTTGCTCTTTCTTTAATACAGATTGGGGAAGATGCGAAATAAACCATCTTGCCAAGAGAGGAGTGCAACACATAAGGACACCTATTTTCCTCATTGTGCGAGTGTGAAAAGAGTGTAGGATATCCCCTAGTAATGTAGGCACCGAGTTGCGGGATATGAAGATTTTGACGGTGTTCACATCTATGAGTTGATCAGGATTTGGAATCAACACCATCCCATAGATGAGGAGAGCCACAATTTCCTCAAAGGCTTGTAGATCCAAGGAATTCCAACAACTTTGGGTTTTCTCAAACAGGAACTTTGCTTGGAAACCCTTGACACCACTCCTTGTTTCCCAATGAGTTTTGACATCAGATGAGTGCAAGTGTAGAGCTTGAGCAATCTCTTCTGGATTTGGATCTCTTTCCATACCGTTGAAAGGTAGTTGGATGAGAATGAGAATCCTCAAGATTCGGGAGAATTCTTCCAAAGTAGGCACAAGTTGATAGTCGGGAAATGTGAAGCAATGGTGTAAAGGATCAAAGAACTGAAAGAGCACCTTCATCATGTCCTCATCTGTGTTGGAGGTGACCAAGTTGAGTAGGTGACCATGCCTCTCGGTGAATGGAGAGTTTTCAGGAATCCTAGAAGCTAGCTCCCTGAGTTGTGGAGGGATCCTTACAAGATTAACTTGAATAGTTTTCCTACGAAGTGAGTCCATATCCTACAAAACAAGAACAAAGATGAATCCCAAAATCCTTGAAATGGTTAGTGGATGTATATGATGTTCATGATGTTATGTACAAGTATGTATAAACAAAACAAATAAATCCTTAGGTTTAGGCTTGCATTGAGTTTTATAGGTAAGTACCCTCTTGAAGTTTAGTTGGCTTAAACCCGTCCTAGTAATAGTAACCGGTTTCTAAGGAGCTCAATATCACTGGTTTGTTTCCTTGGTCATTGTTTCAGCACAAGCCTCTTTAATGGCGACCAGAATATTCCAAGAAACTAAACCTCAATGAGTGTAGTATCGAGTATCTACCAACTTCAGACTGCACCAAAGCCGGTCATCTCACTACATCCTAAAGGCCAAGTTGGTCAAGTAAAGGCACTAAAAGTTCATTAGTGATTCATGACATCACTCAGCTGTCCCGTATTCTCTTTGATTAACTCAAAGGCTACCGGTACCCACAAATATGTTGCACTAACGTAGCTATTTCTTAGACCATGTCGGTATACCCCGCACAGTTTCCACAATGTATTGCTAATTACCTATAATGTATCCCAAATCCGGGTAGAGGATTCAAACCCAAACAAAGAACCATAATGTAAAGCATACAAGTCAAACAATGTAAGAAAGTAAATGTGATCTAACCTAAGGTAACCCCACTTTTAAAATTTTCCCCAGCAGAGTCGCCAGTTCTGTGATACAGTGGGAGAACTAACTTGAAGGTTTTGCGTTTGATCGCAAATGTTGCGGTTAGAAAGAGTCGCCACCGACTTTTCTTTTATCCAAAAGGAAAGGTGAAAAAGCACATGAAAGACCTTCGAGATTGTTTCTTAAGTTTGAGGGGTAGATTATGAAATGGGAAGGTACTGGCACCCTTTTCATCCATGGTTTTCCATGGGCTCTTAGTTACTTGCTAGATCACTTGCTTTTTTTGTTTGAAATTGTGCTTTGTGTGGTTTTTTGAAAGTATTTTGTAAAGAGGCCATTGTTTAGGCAATCTTTGTAATGATTCTCATTCGTAAGAATGTATACAAAGATGTTTGATCTTTTGAAAATATTTTCAATTTTGTAAGATGTTTGAAAGTGAATGTGATTGTTTTGAAAATAGCAAGGATGTTTGTTTTGAAATGGATCAAGTAATTAGGAGAATTCTACCTACTCAAAAGTCTTTCTTGTACATTTCCTTTGACATTGATATCTTACCATTGATTTGGTAAGTAACCCTATCTTTGGATGTAAACGGGACGAGCGTGGGTTATCATATAACCATGACTAGCAATGTTGCAAGGCATCTTAGCATTCTCTTTTAGGGACTAAGATCATTTGTAAGGAAACTTAGATAGCGTCATCGATGGACTATGATCTTGTATTCGTTTATTTTTTCTAAGATACCTCACATGCGTAATATGGCCATTTTGTAAGGCAACCAAGTGGATTTTATCCTAGGGGTGCTTGTGTGCAAGTGTATTGTTTTCATGCTTGTTTTTGTCTTGAATTAGGGTTTTCTATTTGATTGATTTTATTCTTTCCATACAAACCTTAATTACTAGCATGTGAATATGAAGCATTTAAATTGCGGAAGATAAAAATACTAAGCTATTACATGATTTGTGGGAAGGGGGGTGTACAAAGTATAAATGAGGATTGCAAGAAATTAAACCCTAATTAATCTATTACAATCATATTGAATTGAATAAATAAATGTACAAAATATGAAAATGAATAATGTATAAAGTAATGAATAGAAAAAGAATGTATTTTATTTGGTTTTTTCGTTGTTAAAAAAAGTTTTTATTTCTTAACCTAATGAACTAAAAAAAATGCTTAATAAAAAAAATAAACTAATTTAATTTAAAAGAGAAAATATTTTTGAAGTTTTATGAAGAAGATCTTAACATTAAACTAAATAGTATGAAAATTAATTAAATTAGGAAAATTATAAATTCTATGTTTATTTTAAGAAAATAAAATAAGCCTAAATCTATTTAATTAAAAAAAGTTAAGTTTGTAACAAAAATATTTTTGATGTTTTAGTCTAGAAAATAAATTAAATGTATATAGTATAAATAAAAATATATATTTTTTATCTATTTTTTGTCAATAAAATAAATATTAATAAATATTAATAAATATTAATAAATAAAAAGAAAAAGAAAAGAAAATAAATAAAAAGTCAGGAGGGTTCATTAGTAAACAAAAGAGTATTCATGAGCAAAAATAAACTAAGCCCAATGAAGAGCCCAAATGCTGCCAAAAAAGAACAAAAAAAAAAGAGTCAGAAAATGTAAAAATAACAAAATGGTTACGTTGGGGCTTGAACCCAGGACCATGGGGTGAACAGGCGCGCACTTTACCACTGGGGTGGCTATACATCCGTTAACATGTATGAAATGATAAATACATAACACAAAATACGCCCTGACTGTACTTCATCTTCAACCTTTAGCCAAAGGATCTGTAACTTTCTCATTTCTCATCCATTTGTAAAAATGTAAACATGAAAATTGCTCCATTTTGTCACACGAATCCAACCATATAAATATCATAAACTATAAATCAAAGATGAATGAGAATTTTTAAAAGTACCAAATTCTGACCTAAATATTTCAGAAAGTTCAAACTCAAAATTCTCCTAGCTCAATCAAAATAAATGAAATTTATGGACATGTACAACTTCAAGGCAATGATGTATACATTTTATCTTCACAAATGTAATCCTAACAATGCCTAAGTAATGAGATAGAAGTTCAAGAAAAATACCTTAAAACTGGAAATCGTGAAATGGATTTGAGCTTGTTTCAGGCAGTGCTGATGATCAGGTTAGCTTCCTTGGACCTCTAGGAAGCTAATGCAATGGCTGGCTTGTGTTGAGGGTGGCTGGAATGGTATGGAGAAGTCCAACTGTGATGCTCTGTTTTTGGTTATGGAAGACATGGAAAATGGTGTTACAGAAATGAAACAAGTACACAGATGAGTTACCCTTGATGCAAGGAAGCTTTAGAAACTAAAAGGCCAAGAAACGCACGAGGGAAATGTGAGTTTGAGGTTCAAGATCAGAAACTGTGCAACAATGGAGTTTTTTGGGAAATTTCTGATTTGAGAGAGTTTTGGTGTATTTCAGGATGCTCAAGTTCGTCCCCTAGCTCACAAATAGTGCCTCTATTTATAAGCAACAAGTTTGGAGACTTGTTGTTTATCAGAATTCAAAATCACAAGTTTATGCATAACATGTGATTTTTGAGAATTTCAAGTTTCCAAGCATTGTGTACTTGCTAAGATAAAGTGGTTATGCTTTAAAAAAGCTTGATTTTGACTTTGTGGATTGAGTGTGATCAGAGGGAACAAGTTAGAGGCTCAAGAATTGAATTTACACAAAAGCTTGCTTTTCTAAAATGGAAGTGTTCACTTTGTGCCATTAATGGAAATGTGGATTGGATAAAGCTTAAACCACTTGGATTAAAGCTCAAAAGTTTTTGTAATACATTAATTATGGATAAATACATAGGTTAGGAGGCCTGTAAAGTAATATTATGCAGCCTAGGTTTGAAATTGGATTCTTGTTCATCACAACTTGCCTTGTAATTCAAGTGACAAAACACCAACTTCATCTCTTCGATTCTCCCTACTCAAGAATGATCTCAAGGAGTTATTGGACATTTTAGAAAGCTTGAAATGTTCTTTACAACCCATATTTGAATTGATTTTGAAGATTCACCTTGGAACTATATGAAAAAGTGCCATGAAGTTGAGTCAAAATCCTGACAAAATTAGGACAAAATTTCACTAAGTGTTTAGTTTTATGATCCTATGTTCTTGAAATTATAACTTGAGATCCAATCACTTTTGGAAGAAGTTGTGTGAAGAAAAGTTGTAGATTTCATGGAGATATTAAAATTTCATGTTGGAAGTTTCTCTTGAATCATCTTGCATCATGGTGGAAATTTGGCTCAAAGTTATGAAAAAACATGAAATTTCAAACACTTAGAAAAATTTCTAAGTTTAGAAATTTTGACTTTTCAAAATGAAATATTGACCTTTTGATTTCTTGATGAATAAGTTTCATATTTTGATATGTTTTGATGAATTGTGATTTTTGGCACTTGAGTTTGACCAAAAGTCAAAGTTTGACTTTTCAGTATACAGTTGACTTTTGATCAATTGACTGCAAAATTCATCTGTCAACCCAATGGATTTGCAATGTTTTGAACCATGTCAATAGGTCAAAATGATTCAATTTGACTCTTGAGATCATGCCTTAAACCAATTGACCATTTGCTGGGTAAAAAATCAGAAATTGCCCTTTCCGAGTTAAAACTCTAATTTTGACCATTTTGCCCTTTTGGAGATTTGATCAAATTTTTTGAGGGATTATGGTCAAAACTTGATCAAATGATACATATGAGTTTAAAATATTGATGTGGATAAAAAATTATGAGATTTGACTGTAAATTGGGCATGGTTGACTTTTTCCCCAATACAGTTGATTTTTAGGTCCACTATTCAATTGATTGATCAAAAGTGTGATCCAAGGGTTGAAACTTGACATGAGTAATCTTGGGGGTACATAATGGTCCATGAAAGTCATATGAGGCATAGAAAGTTCAAAAATCCTTGTGCAAACTTAAACCCTAATTTTGGTCATCAGTGCTTGAGGAGGTGTCTTGAGCTGATCAAACCCTAGTGTAGTCTTAAAGCCCAAGGAGATATTGTGAGAAAATTCTTGATAAGTGAGAGGAAAAATTTTGGGGTACAACAGTGGGGAACTAAGAAACTCTGGTGTGAGGATATCAACTATTGTCGGGTCATGAATCTCAGACTTATCAATTGTATTTGAGTTATAGTAATCGCATATGCCTCTTATATAGGTAAGAAAAAAAATAGTGAATATAACTTAATATATATAATAGAGTAAATTTCATGGATGAGTATAACAACCTGGAATTAAGGCAAGAATATGGTCATTTATATCATCAACAACTTCTAATGTAGAAGCCATAATAGCTTGGCTTTTAAGGTAATTGTTAGATTGATAATTATGAATAAAATCAGGATATGTACTACTCACAATGCCAACAATAGGATTGTTGAAGTCTATTATCAAAATTTCAGGGGGTATTTCAATTTCGGTAACACCATCGTTTGGCTCTAACACTTTTCCCTCACAAATTCTCAAAAGCCAATCTGAGAAGTTTGCAATTTCCTTTTTATCATTCTCCATTGGACCAGAGTATAGATGCATGTTCTTTGTTAATGTTAAGACCTGAACCACATTCCATATGTAATAAGCATTTATTATAGATTGCATGATATCAGAACGACTACTTCTTGGAACAACGGGTAAAATTTTTCGAAAATCACCATTGAAAATAACAACCTTTCCACCAAACACATCCTTCGAATTACTGTAGGTACTCATAGCATCTTTCAAAGTTATGTTAAGTTCTTCTAAAGCATGCTTGTGTGCCATGGGTGCCTCATCCCATATAATAATTTTTGTCTATCTTAGAAGCTCTCCAACGTCATCGTTGTATTCTACTTTGCAAGTAGAATTTTCCATAGTTGGTACAGGAATATTGAACTTAGAATGTGCAGTTCTACGTTCAGGTAATAAGAGGGAAGTTATTACACTAGTTGCAACAGTAAAACATATATCATGTTTGGACCTTAAAGCACTTGCAAGTTCTCCACATGTATGTTTTACCGGTACCTTCGTAACCATGAAGAAAGAACACTCCACCCTTTTGCGACTAAACAACTCCCATAAATCTTTCATATATAACTCTTTATTCATATAAGAAATAGTTAATAAGATTAAATATAGACCAGTAATGATGATAAAGAAGAAAATAAATAATAAGCATGAGGGAGAATAATAATGGTGAAATTAAGGTAATAATCATGAAGACGAACCTGTAAGAGTATTGCAGATATTTGTGAATTGGGATCTCATTGTCGACGCATCGTAATTACGTTAGTCATATATGAGTTTATTTCCTAACTGTTGCAGAATATACCTGTTGTACCCAAAAATTTGCCCTCCCATATTCTTCAAGGTTTGTCAAGAATCATCTTCAAATGGTTCAAGATTACTCAAGGGTTGCACAGTCCAAACATCCTCCTAAACCAGTCAAAATTAGGGTTTTGGTTTCTTCAAGGAATTTGAGGTTTTCAGTGGTCCAACCAAGTCCCATAGGCCCATATACATTGTCAAGCATCTACATGTCAAATCTCAAGACTCATAACATCAAGTTGCACAATCAAAAGCTTCATTTGGTTCACAATTAACTGTAGGGGTAAAATGGTCATTTTACAGTCAAAAGTCAAAATTTTTGGTCAACATCTTATTTTTAAGCCACAATCATCATTTTATCAAGTCTTGATCATGATTCCACAAGCATGGCTCAAAAATCATCAAAGATGCAAAAGTTATTATTTTTGGAAAGCAGAAAAGTCAAATGTTACTTGACCAAGGCATAACGTTTTCATGGTTCATCAGAAAAATCCCATCCAATGCTCATTTTGAATGGGATGACATTTCCTACAACTCATATTCACATTCCAAGTCCAAGAAATGCTCTCACAAAGAGTTATCAATTTCTACATTATAGGTCAATTTCAAAAGTCAACAAAAAGGCATTTTAAGTCAAAGACCATAACTTGAGATTGGTAAATCAAAATTACATGGGACCAAAGGAATTGGTTAGAGGACTTCAAGACCTTTCCAAATTGTCCAAGAACATGTTCATATGATCAAAATTGAGCAAGATATGCATTGGAGAAGTTGGGAAATTTTTGTGAATTTGCAAAAGTCAACTTTGCTCAAAACACATCATTTTTGCTAATGGGCCTCAAATTTCTTCTTGAAACATTGTCCAAGGCCTATGCACGACCCATTGGGATTATTTGAATTTATTTTCTCATTTTTTGTTAATTAATTGGATTTTTTATTAATATTAATTCATTTAATTGATTTAAAATGTAGGAAAATATCAAGATATGTTTTTCTCAATCTTTTGTGATGCAAATAAGCTCAAGAGAAGCTGGAGATTTCGTGTACACATCAAGGGGACAAAATCTCCCAATTTGGCAAGGTTTTTCAATAAAAAAGATGCAAAAATATTTGATTGGAAATCAAATATGCAAATCATAATGCCATGGATCTTTGACCAAGATTGTACCCTAATTCCATTCTACTATATATGCTGAAGCCAACCCTAATGGATTCACGTGAGATTGCTGCATACAGAGCCATAACCAATTCCAAAAAAGTGAAGGAAAATTGAAAACTGTTTTCTCACTTCAAAGCCAATTCAACACTTTTAATTGCTTATAATACATTGCATAAGTCCCCAGGAACGTGTAGGGATCAAAACCACACGCTAAAGCTCCAAGAATCCAAAGATAACAGTTTCACGGTTTGGAATTTTTTTCATAAACGCATACTTTGATTCATGCATCATTAACGTGTTTTGTGGATTGTTTTGTATTCATAGGGACTGTACGAAGCTTTTGGTACAGGATAATTGAGTTATAGAGCCCTGAATCACAAACCACCATGGATGAATTTTAGGGTTTTCAAGCTCTTAAATTGGGGCTTTGTGATATAGGAAAAATACGAGATTCTAAAGCCCATGGTTGAATTCGTCAAGGCCAGACGAATCAAACACCATGCTCGCGAAATATTTATGAGCAGCGAGGAGCTAATCGCTATTTTTCATGCTTGCAGGTTGTGGGGGTTAAAACCCCCCGCTATCTAACTCTGTTTTTTGCAGGCGAAGGAAGAAGACGAATACGTGTTCATGCGTGTTTGGTTGGTTTGAATGAGGCGCGCGTTTTTTTGTTTTAATAGCATATGCATTGATTTTGCCATATTATATTCTCTCTCCATTATGTTATCAAAGCAAGCAGGTGGTCGGGTTGGTGGAAAGCGCGTGCAATAAGCATTGGGACCTGAGTTCGATTCCCAGGTCCCCCAAAATTTCTATATTTTTTTTCATAACATAATCGTGTGCAGGCTTCACAAAGGCGCTCCACCATGCATCCCAAACCTCCAGATGCCATGTGGCCACAATCATAGATCCAAAGGCCTGGATTGGACGACCACCATATTCCAAGTCAAAGCGTATGATGGACAATTTCCAGAAAGTCAAACGTGGCTTGTGTGTTAGTGGGCCAGATTCAACAAATTCACCTCCTATGGGCCCAGCATACCCCCCTGGTTTCTATTTTTATTTTCTTTCTTTTTATTTCATTTTAATAATTATTATTACTATCATCTAATTAATTCATAAATTATTTTTTCATAATAAAATCAGAAACCTAAATATTATTTATATTATTATTTATTATTTTCTTTCAATAATTATTATTTTGTAAATAAATTATAAGTAATTAGTTTAGTTGTTTAATTAGGGCAATTTTAATCTTTTTTCATAAATAAATAAAAATCATGTAGAATTAGGGTTGGCAATTTTCAATCATATTTTCTTATTATTATTATTATTATTTTTGTAAATAAATGTAAATTAATTAATTTAATTAATTAGGCTAACTTTGACATTTTTATAATAAATAAAATTAGCTTAGAATTAGGGTTTTTCTTTTGACTTTTAATTTCTTATTTTTATTTTCAATAAAACATAAAAAACACAAAAAACACTTTTTTCTTTTAAATTATTTAATTAATTAGTATTAGGTTTAATAGTTAATTTAATTGCAAAAAAGGACAAATTACTTTCTTTTCTCAAAAAGGGTCAAAACCCTAAGACGTTTCCGAATTTAATTTTTATTTGCGCGTTATTATTTTTGATCATATTGATGTAACTGTTTCCGAGGATGTAATAGTTAATTAGGATTTTATCGCTTTCTTTACTTTTCTTGCATTTATTTCCAAACGGGTTATGTTTTTGGCGATGTATAGACCCGCGCCTTGTAATAGCGTAGATTTACCTTTCCGCACTTTATTTTCCGCACTCTTAACTGTTAATTATGCATGAAAGACTTGTCTGAAAAAATAAAATCAATCCGTAGATCACAATGATGCATGTTCAAAGATAAAATTAATTGAAAAATAACACGCATGCACATGCCACTCCTAGGGTACGCTTCACTGGTTGCCTCGACGTGGTCGTCAAGTATAGGGTATTTTAGAGGTCGCCCTCCTGTCTAAAGATCCAGTTGCCTCGAAACGGTTGCCTCAGATAAAAAAGGATCTAGGACATTAGGGTTACCGCTAAGGCGTCCTACTGTTGCTTTGGTGACCACATTGTCCCTTAATCGAATTGACCCGAATAACTCCAACGACGGTGGTACCTACTTCTCAATAGTGGGATAGTACTGTCTAAAGGACTCTTACACAGCCTAATTCCTTAGAGTAGGTAGATTTCTCCTGGGTACTTGCTCTTTCAAAACAAAAAAAACAACTTTTCACACCTACACTTTCAAAAGGTTTTCAAACAAACAATTCATACACTCTTGAGGACTGATACAAGAGTTACCTAGAAGTTTTCAAAATGAAACTTTTTTCAAAACCCACAAACACTTGAAAAGCAAACAATTTTTGAAAACATAAGAGCAAGTACCTAAGAGCCCGTGGATAACCACAGATAGAAAGGGTGCTAACACCTTCCCTTTCTATAAATCTACCTCCCGAACCGAGAAACATTCTCGAAAAGGAATTTTGCTGTGCTTTTGTCCTTTCCTTGTTGGAGAACATAAAAGACGGTGGCGACTCTTGCTTACCGCGACATTTCGCGAACCAGCTTAAAAAACAGTCAGTTCTATTTCCACCGATCACAGAACTGGCGACTCTGCTGGGGACATATTATAAGTGAGGTGTATATTAGGATTAGATCATTCTGTGTTTTCAATTGAATGCTTTGTTTGCTTTTATATTTATGGGCTTGCATCGGAGTTTCATAGATCCTAACCCGAATCTGGGGAATACCCTTTAGGTAGCATAAGCTGTGAGGGACCTGTCCGGCGTAGACCGACACGGGTGAAGCAGTAGCTACATTGGTGTGACACCTTGGTCTGTACCAATATCCCTTGTGTTGGAACGAGGAGAATATGGGTCTTCTGAGGAGTCATTAAGCACCAACCGGCCTTAGAACCCTAAATTGACCCAACTTGGCCATAGAACAGTAGTAGTATGCTACACTCATTGAGGCTAAACTCTCGCGGTGGTTCTGGCTGTAAGAAAAGATTGCGATGCTGGAGTTATGACCGATCGAGGATAGTCGATGATATTGAGATCCTCTAGAACCTGGTTACTATTTTCTAGGACAGGTCTTAACCAACGAAACTGAAAGAGGGTAGTACCTAAACTTCATGCTGGCCTAAACTCTAAGGGCTGTCTCGTATGACTTGTGTGCCTTTAAACTTGAACTACTTGCATATTCTTGTTATCTGACAACATGAGTTCCTTGCAGGTTTTGTTTACAGTCCTTAATCTGGACTTATTACAGGGCTTACTTACACCTCACACCTTTGCATCCACGTACATAACATCATACGCATCATAACATCATACCATAGCATATCCTTAACCCATTTCAAGGATCTCAAGGGTTTGTGATGCAGGTCACGACGAACCAAATGTCTAACAAGGGGCAAAAGGGGATTTATTTTCCTCTGGCCAAGGTTGTTTGGAGATCAAAACATGATGACTTGAGTCAGGGGCTATGACCCACTCGATATGGTGAGCTTTGACTCTTGAAGAAGGACTCCCAACAACATGAATTTCCTTCAATCAAGCTACAAAATTCAAATTCTAACAATTCTCTTGTTTACCCCGCGAGATCTTTGAAAACATTGCATGCATACTGTGATACGGTGGGAGAACTGACTTGAGGTTTTGCGTTTGTTTTCGCAAATGTTTCGGTTGAGCAAGAGTCGCCAGCGACTTTTTATTTTATCCTAAGGAAAGGTTAAAAAGCACAGCAAAAACCTTTTGAGATGTTTTCTTGGGTTCGGGGAGTAGATTATAGAAAGGGAAGGTATTAGCACCCTTTCTATCCATGGTTATCCATGGGCTCTTAGTTACTTGCTTAGATCACTTGCCTTTTGTTTTCAATTGTTTTAAATGGTGCTTGAGTGTGTGGGTTTGAAAATGTTTTGAAAAGAGGCCAATGTGGTGGCAACCTTTGTAATGATCCATGTGGGGATGTATACAAAGATGTACGTCTTTTGAAAAGGTTTTCACTTGTTTTTGAAAGTTGTTTTGAAAGTGTAGTGATGTGTGGTTTTTGAAATAGGCAAGTGTTTTAGTTTGCAAGATTTGATTCAAGTAACTAAGAGGTTATCTACTCCTAAATTTCTCAAAGATTATTGCTATGTTTTAACCCTTTTAACAAGTTTGTTCCACCATTGTATTTGGTGGACAATCTCATGTTAGGATGTGAAAGGGACGGGCGTGGGTCATCGTTTAGACCATAATTGCAATGGCGCCAAGTATCTTTGGGTATTTTCTTTAAGGGACTTGATCATTTGTTTTTGTTTGTTTTGAAAAATATTATCGAGGGACTATGATCATTCAATTTGTTTGTTTTGCCCAAAGAGACCTAACATGCAATATGGCCCAATTTTGAAAGGCAACAAGTGGAGTACCCTAGGGGGTGCAAGTGTGATTTGTGTGTCCATTTTCATGCTTGTTTATCTTGAGATTAGGTCATAACTATTTTTTGTCGTTTTTCGCATACAAACCCTAATTCTAACATGTTATCATTAGAAAGCAATAAAGTGCGATAATAAATTTACTAAGCTATTACAAAACCAAATATGGGAAAGGGGGTACAAATGTTCAAATGGGGATATTGACAAGTAATGTAAACCTAAAACTATTACATCAATTTGAATTTGTACAGTTTAATTAATGCACAATAACTAAATAAAATAAATGGAATAAAAATGCAAGATGCAAAAATGTTTTGTATATGTATGAAAAAAAGTGTTATTTATGTAAAAATAAAAAGGTATTATTTTTGGAGTATTTTGAATTTAGGGCAAAACCCTAATTTTATTAAAGAAAATGTATTATTATTTAATTTAATACAAGTATTTATTTATTATGTACAAAAATAAAAATAAAATGAAGTATATTATAAAAAAGTATTTTTTTATATCAAATATTAATAAAAATGAAAAATTCAAATATTTTTATATTCTAACCTAAATATATTCATAAACATATATATATATTAAGTTCTAAATATAAAATAATATACATTTGATATTTAATAAAATAAATAAAAAAAGTATTTTTTTATGTGAAATATTTTCAGAAGGTAAACAAAAATAAAAATGTATATAAATGCATTTACACTATTTTTAGTATTTTAAAACAAAATATATGTATTTATTTATTTGTGTATAATCCAAAAGAAAACTATATAAATGCCTAATAAAATCAAAAATGGTGAGAAAAAATATTTTTATATTTTTAATGTCATGAGAAAAAATAAATAAGTCAAACAAAAAAAGAAAAAGTCAAAAAGAAATAAAAATAAAGCAAATGGGCTCAGGGGGTGTAATAGCAATTATGTGGTGTGAATAAGAAAAAATACACAGGCCCAGCCCAAAGACCACTGTCTTCAACCTCCAGCAACAATATTTGAAAAAACGCGCGCCCTGTTCCTCATCTTCCAACTCTTGATTCCTGGCTTTTTAGCAAAAACTCATAACATAACAAATGTTCAGCATGAAGAGACGATTCTAACCATGTATGGAACTTGACCTAACTCTCTAAGATGAAGGAGAATTTCTTCTCCCCCAATTTCTGACCTAACTTTTATGCCATGTTCAGACTCAAAATTCTTGCAGCACACATAACATAAATGAAATCTAACTATATGGGCATGTTCAGGGCTATGATTGTGACATATTTTCTTCACAAACCTAAAGCTAACAATGCCTAATAAGAGAGATAGAACTTCATGAAGATACCTGTTCAGTTGGAATCGTGCTTTGCAATGGAGGATGTTTCAGAGGAAGATGATGATTTTTATAGCTTCCTTGAAGTGTAAGGATGCTTTTCCAAGTTCTACTTTGTCTTGAAACTCCCTGAATCGAGCTGTGGAACTTCAACTGCAAAATGAAAAAATGAAAATGGTGGAACTTGTTAGAGGGATTACAGGTCAGGTTTCAGGTCATGGTTAGCTTGCATAGATGCTAGGGGATGTGTATGAACTGGTTTTTGCAAGAATGCTTGAGAGAAATAGGAGTTGACACTCAAACTGCAGAGGCAACTCTGTTTTTGCAGTTTGAGAGTGATTCTGAGATGGAGGGTGTATTGGAGGTCAAAGGCTCGTGCAATAGCTTGGTTTTGATGTGTGGAATGTGTTTGATAAGTTTGTTCTTGTGTTTGTAAGCTGGTTTGTGTGTTGGTACAAGTTATGCTATGTTTCTTCTATGTGAAGCAAGGAAATGCAAGTTGGTGTTTTAGACTGATGCAGGCCCCCATAACAAGCTGCAAACCCTTGTCTTGATCAGTGCAATTAGCTCCTAAACTTGTGCCAATGAGATCCTAACTGTACTTGCTTGGATTTCAATTTGACATAAAGTGATCTTTTTCAAAAATGGAAAGAATGCTTTATCTAGTTTGGGATTAATCTTGCATACAATGTTCAAACTCATAGAACAACACCTTAACACAATGAATATGCATTAAATTATTGAGTGCAACTTGGTTTAAGGACCTGTAATCTAACCTAAAGCATGCTGAGTTCAAATTGCCAAGTTATGAACATGAAAAATGGCCAATTCAAAAGTGAGTTTTTGCTATATTGTGAAATTCGATTCTCCCTAATCATGAGGTTGTTTGATGAGTTCTTGGACATTTTGGAAAGCTTGGAATGTGTACTACAATCCATCTTTGAAATGCAAATTGAAATTCCTAGTGGAAGTGTATGGAAAATGGCCTTGAAGTGGGGTAGAAAACCTTGTCAAAATAGGTTAAAATTTCACTAAGTTAAAAATGGTTTAGTGCCCTTATTCAAAAAATTGTAACTTGAGATACAAGCTTCAAATGAGAAAACTTTGTGAATCAAAGTTGTAGATTATGTAACAAGCTACAACTTTCATGTTTTGACTTTTGTTTGAATCCAAATTAATCATGGTGAAAAAGTGGGGCAAAGTTGGGAAAAAATTAGGGTTTTCCATAACTTAGAAAAATTCTAAGTTATGAAAAATTCCATTTTAAAACCCTAATTTGCATTTCTTGGTTTCTTGGTGAACAAGTTTCATGATTTGGCATGTTTTGATGAAAAATGAATCTTGACTCTTGATTTTGACCAAAAAGTCAAAGTTTGACTTTTCAGTGTACAGTCAAAATTGACCAATTGACTGGGAAATTCAACTGTCAAACTTGTGTACTTGGGATCTTTTGAGCTTGATGAATGTGTCAAGACCATTTCATTGAGTCCTTGAGTCCATATGTGAGCTTGGTTTGCCATTGGTTAGGTCAGACAGTCAAAAATTGCCTTTGTGCAGTCAAAACCCTAAAAATGACCATTTTGCCCTTTTGGTGATCTGATCAAATTTCTTGTGGAATTGTGATCCAAACTTGATCAAATGGTCCATATGAGTTCATAATGTTGATGTGGGTCAATTTTTATGAGATTTGACTGTCAATTGGCCACAATTGACTTTTTCCCCAATACAGCTGATTTTTAGGTCAACTGTCCAATTGACTGGGTAAAACTTGGAATTAGGACTTGAAACTTGGTATGGGTAATCTTGTGAGTCAAACATGAAACATGAAAGTCATCTTAGGCATTTTAGGTCAAAACATCATTGGGCAAACACAAACCCTAATTTGAGTCCACAGTGCAAGAAGAGGTCTTGAGTAGAGGAAACCCTAACTGGATCTTGATCTTCAAGGGTCTTGTGATGAGAAAATGTTGAGGAAATGGGAGGGCAAATTTTTGGGTACAACAGTTGCCCCTGTTCAATCTTCTTGAACCTGAAGAGTTAGATTGGCAAGTTTGCCTTTCGTGACTCGAGGGTAAAAGGAGATTGGACACTAGAGTGCCCGGAAATTTGCACTCGCATGTTGAGGTATCAGTAAATGTGATGTCGGGAATGGGCTTATAGATGCCATTTGGAGAGATGATGGATAGGGAGATGGGCTTATAGATGCCATCTGGAGGTGTGACAGAACCTTGTCAGGAATGGGCTTATAGATGCCATTTGGAGAGATGATGGATAGGGAGATGGGCTTATAGATGCCATCTGGAGGTGTGACAGAACCTTGTCAGGAATGGGCTTATAGATGCCATTTGGAAGTATCGGTCGCATAAGAGATTCCTTAGCGAGAACTTGTGTATTTGGGAGAGGCTGATGTTTCCCTGGCTTGTTACAGGTGTTTGATCTTCAATCTCCTTATGCAGATATGCCTTGGCTAGATACAGGTATCGAATCTACAATCGGTTGCTCACAGACGTGCCCTGGCTAGATACAGGAGTCGAATATGGAAATAGTCGTCAATGGATATGCCCTGGCTGGATACAGGAATCGAATCTTCGAACTCTTCAGACGTGCCCTGGCTAGATACAGGAATCGAGTCTGGAAATGTCGTCAACAGATATGCCCTGGCTGGATACAGGAATCAAATCTGGAAATGTTGTAGTTGATAGATGTGCCCTGGCTGGATACAGGAATCGAAACTTCGAACTCTTCAGACGTGCCCTGGCTAGATACAGGTATCGAATCTGGAATTGTGACAGTTGAGGGTAATCGTCTTTGGGATTGTCTTTTTCCCTGTAAAGGCAAAAACATAAGTTGTATGCAATGTCATGATGTATGATATGCATGGCGTCATGAGGTTTAACATGAGATAGTGTGAGTATGCACTTTATCACGTATGTAAACAAAATGTATTGGAAATGCGAAATGTTTATGAATGTAATTTTCGTCCTTGGAAAATAAATCCTTGACGACCTGCCGGGGAGTTGCTCTGTGGAAGAGATACTTGGCCGAAGTTTTGATGAGAGGCCTGCTGAGGACTTTAATGATGGATTCCGCTGGGGATAACGATGATAAACTCCGCTGGGGAATGAAAGAACCTTGCCGAGGGCGATCTTCCGCGGTAATCAGCTGAGGATAACCCAGTTATAAGTCCTTGTGAGGAAATAACTCTGAATAAAACTCGGGAGAGACGTCCGTACCCTGCAGGGAACAAGCTTCCAGAATTTACTGGGGAGTGAGCTTTAAGACCCGCCAGGGGATGTTGAGACTTCACAGGATTGACGGGGAATCAACTTCGCTTGGGGAAAGTATTGCTGAATCTTGTTTTACTCTGCGGGGAGTTGAGATGATTTGGTCACATTCTTCAGTCGAATCTACCTCGGTACCTTGGCGGATAAAACAACCAGACTGCATCAGACAACTCCATATTGCCCCTGTTTCTGATGTCACCTGTAATCAATCTCTTGTTTCATACGTAAACATTTACGAATCAGCAATTTAGTGTCAAATGCATATATCAAAAATGAACATTGGACGTTCTTCGCAAGACAAAGCAGAAAAAGGGAAAACAATGGCAATTTGTATGGACAAGTGAATTTGTATTGATTTAAACTTTGCCTGTGAATAGGCGTTTTTGTACAAGAGGTTGACATCCTAGTAAGAGGACGCCGCCAAATAACATAGAGTTTACAAATTTTGAAAAGAAAACAAAACAGCTGTGTGAACAATCCCACTGGGTTCCAACTCTACTATCGCCTTTATGTCTTCGAACGTCTCATCGCTTTGCTTCCTAGTTGAAGATGAAGCTGATTGGTCGATGCCGAAATCTGAGCCAGATAGTTGATGCCGAATTCCGGATGCGAAGTGATCCAAGGAGACATAGTGTTACGCTTTATCCCTAACTTTTACCTGGACCGCCCTTTCGGGTTTTCAGTCCACCGGGATACCCATTTTTGCCCAAGCCGCCTTTTCAGGTTTTCGACTTGCCGGGTGTACAGATTTTTATTCGTTTCATCCCTTATTTTTGCCCGAACCCTTTTGGTTCGCCGGGAAGCCCTTAGTTTTTCCTAGGTATATCAACCTAGCGGGTCTTTTATTTACGCGTAGTATTTTTTCACTATGTCTGCATTGGCGGGGTGAGGAAGGTCGTCACCATCCATGGTGGTTAGGATCATGGCTCCTCCTGAGAACACACGTTTAACCACAAATGGCCCTTCGTATGTAGGGGTCCATTTGCCCCGGGGATCACTTTGAGGAAGGATGATGCGTTTGATTACCAGGTCCCCAACTTGATACTCTTGCGGTCTGACTTTCTTGTTAAATGCCCTGATCATCCGTTTTTGATACGTTTGACCATGACAGATAGCAGTGAGCCTCTTTTCGTCAATCAGATTTAATTGATCAAGTCGAGTCTGGATCCAGTCATCTTCACTCAAGTCTTCATCCTTCATTATCCGGAGAGAGGGTATCTGGACTTCAATTGGCAAGACTGCCTCCATGCCATAGACCAAGGAGAAGGGAGTTGCCCCGGTTGACGTCCTTGCTGAGGTACGGTACCCATGAAGGGCGAACGGCAAAATCTCGTGCCAATCTTTATAGGGCACTGTCATCTTCTGCACAATTTTCTTGATATTTTTATTAGCTGCCTCTACAGCCCCATTCATCTTCGACCGGTAGGGAGAAGAATTGTGGTGCTGTATCTTGAATTGTTCACAGAGTTCAGTGATCATTTTGTTATTGAGATTGGTACCATTTTCCGTAATGATTCTTTCCGGGACTCCGTACCGACAGATCAGATTATGCCGGATGAAACGTGCCACGACGCTCTTGGTTACTGTGGCGTAGGAAGCTGCCTCAACCCACTTCGTGAAGTAATCGATCGCTACCAAGATGAAGCGATGCCCATTGGATGCCGTCGGTCGGATCTCACCGATCATATCGATGCCCCACATTGCAAAAGGCCAAGGTGCCGTCAGGACGTTCAAAGGAACCGGAGGGATATGCACCTTGTCAGCATAGATCTGGCATTTATGACAAGTTCGGGAGTGTTGGTAACAATCGGCTTCCATTGTGGACCAGAAATATCCTGCCCGAAGGATTTTCTTAGCCATGGTGTGTCCACTGGAATGTGTTCCAAATGTGCCTTCATGTAATTCTATCATAATTTTCTCTGCTTCAGCCTTATCCACACAACGTAGCAGAGTTGAATCATGATTCCGCTTGTAGAGAATGCCGTTGCTGAGGAAGAATTTTGCAGCAAACCTCCTCATGAACTTCTTATCATTGACAGACGCACCTTCAGGGTATTCCTGAGCTTCCAAGTACCTCTTCACCTCATGATACCAGGGTTTTTCAGCAACCTTCTCAGCCTCGAGCTCGCAGCAGTATGCCGGTTCATCCAACTTCCAGATAATGATCCGGGGAGCCTCATTGTCCCATTTAACTTTGAACATTGAAGACATCGTAGCTAGGGCGTCCGCTAGCTGATTCTCCTCTCTAGGGAAGTGTTCGAAAGTTATCTCTTCAAAGTGGGGAAGCAAGGTCGACACATACTCCTTGTAAGGAATAAGATTCGGGTGTTTCGTATCCCACTCGCCTTTGATCTGATTGATCACGAGAGCGGAATCTCCGAAGACACTTAGAAATTTGATCCTTAAGTCGATTGCAGCTTGTAAACCCATGATACATGCCTCATATTCTGCCATATTGTTGGTGCAGCTGAAACATAATCGAGCGGTGAGGGGAGTATGAGTTCCTTTGGGAGATATGATTACAGCACCGACGCCGTTACCCAAAGCATTGGAGGCTCCATCAAAATGCATAGACCATCGGGATCCTTCCTCAGGTCCTTCATCCGGCCCAGGTACTTCACAGTCAGTTACCACCATGATGTCTTCGTCCGGAAAATCAAAGTTCAATGATTGGTAATCGTCCACAGGTTGGTGTGCCAAATGATCTGCCAATACACTTCCCTTAATTGCTTTCTGAGTTGTATACTGGATGTCATATTCTGTCAAGATCATTTGCCATCTCGCTATTCTTCCTGACAAAGCGGGCTTTTCGAATATGTACTTGATGGGATCCATCTTTGAAATCAATAGAGTAGTGTGAGTCAGCATATACTGTCTCAGCCGGCGAGCAGCCCATACAAGAGCGCAGCAAGTTTTCTCAAGCAGTGAGTAACAAGACTCACAGTCGGTAAACGTTTTGCTCAAGTAATAAATAGCGTGCTCTTTTCGGCCAGACTCGTCATGCTGCCCCAGCACACACCCCATTGAATTGTCAAGTACTGTCAAGTATAGTATCAGAGGTCTTCCTTCCACTAGTGGCATAAGAATGGGTGGCTCCTGGAGATATTCCTTTATCTTTTCAAAGGCGGCCTGACATTCATCATTCCAGCGTACTACTTGATCTTTCTTCAGCAATTTGAAGATTGGCTCACAAGTAGCAGTCAGATGTGAGATGAATCGGGCAATGTAATTCAGTCGTCCCAAGAAGCCTCTGACTTCTTTCTCTGTTTTTGGAGCCGGCATCTCTTGTATGGCTTTTACCTTGGCATGGTCCACCTGAATACCTTTATCGCTTACAATGAAACCTAGCAATTTTCCGGATCTTACCCCAAAGGTGCATTTGTTGGGATTCAATCTCAGCTTGTACAACTTGAGTCGGTCAAATAACTTCCTCAGATGGTCAAGGTGCTCCTCCTCAGTTTGAGACCTTGCAATCATGTCATCAACATATACCTCAATCTCATGATGGATCATATCATGAAATAAAGCAACCATGGCACGTTGATAGGTTGCCCCAACATTTTTCAATCCGAATGGCATGATCTTATAACAGAAGGTCCCCCACTGAGTCACAAAGGTAGTCTTCTCCATATCTTCTGGAGCCATCTTGATTTGATTATACCCTGAAAAACCATCCATGAAGGAGAACACCTTGTGTTGAGTTGTATTGTCAACAAGGACATCAATGTGAGGTAGGGGGAAGTCATCCTTGGGGCTGGCCCTGTTCAGATCCCTGTAGTCGACACACATCCTGACCTTTCCATCCTTCTTTGGTACTGGCACCACGTTGGCAACCCACTGAGGGTAAGAAGTCACTGCAAGGAACCCGACATCAAACTGTTTCATAACCTCGGCCTTGATCTTCTCAGACATCTCTGGTCGCATCCGTCGGACTTTTTGCTTTACCGGAGGGCAGTCTTCTTTGGTTGGCAGGTGATGAACTACAATGTCGGCATCCAAACCAGGCATATCTTCATAGGACCAAGCAAAAATCTCCATGTAATCCTGTAGCATCTGGATCAATCGTTGCTTCACGCTGAGCTCTAGATTGGCACCAATCTTGACCTCTTTCCTATCTGTCTCAGTACCCAGGTTAATTGTCTCCACCGGCTCTTCATGTGGTTGAATAGCTCTCTCTTCCTGGAGTAGCAGTCTTGCGAGTTCACCAGGCACTTCGCAATCATCTTCACCTTCGTCTTCGGCCAAGTTGATCGGATTCTCGAAGTCATAACTGGCGGTAGCAGAGCTGTTACCAGTGAGATCCAGAGTGGGTTGAAACCTGTATGAGTGAGTGTGTGTAAATATAGCTGTTTTGCAATATAACACAGAAAGGAAAAGAGCACAAGATTTGAAATGCAATAAACGTCCAATGTTTTGATTGATGATATATGGAAATGTCATACAAAAAGCCCTCACAAATGGAGCTACGATGCCCCGGGTAGGACACCGAGCCAACAAAGTTTTAACATATTGTTTGTTACAAATTTGGAAATCAAAAGAAATCAATTACTGCGTGACAAATGTGATAGGTGTAAAATCCTTTGCCGTCCAGTTGCTTGGTCCGTTGCTGGTAGTCGGGTAGATCCAACTGTCAAACTCTGCTTCCTCTACATCCTCCTCGATAGCATTCACCCTTGGATTGGAGATAAACACCGGAGCCTTTCTGATCAGCCCTCTGAGCCTCTACAGTAAAGCCCAGCCCAAACTTGTCGTTCTTCTGAGTGAAATCAGGAAGCTGACCCCAGTTTGCATAATTGCCTTTCTGAACCACAGCCCGGGCATCCCTTAGGGAAGCCATCTTCAAAGGAGCCTTCTCTTCGACTGTTGTTTCTGCTGCTGCTGAAATTGGATGCACCTCCTCGAAATGCTGAAAGGGGGTTTCAATAAACTCCCCGTCCATCTCAATGTATCTGAAGGAATTCAAATGGCTCACCATATACTCCTCTTCTCCTTGCACAGTGACGATCTTCCCCCTGACAGGATACTTCAGTTTCTGGTGCAAGGTAGAGGTCACTGCCCCGGCTTTATGGATCCAAGGTCGACCCAGTAGACAAGAGTACGATGGACGTATATCCATCACATAAAAAGTAGAGTCGAATACTTGAGAGCCCACACGAATAGGGATGTCAACCTCTCCATGAACCGTCCTTTTTGAACCGTCAAAGGCCCTGACGATGATATTGCTGGGCTTCAGTTCCAGACCTTCATAATCTAAACGGTCTAAAGCCTTTTTCGGTAGAACATTCAAGGAAGAACCAGTATCCACCAATACATGCGCCAGAGTAGTGCCCCTGCATTCGATAGAGACATGCAGGGCACCATTATGGTCTCTTCCCTTCGCAGTCAGGTCAGCATCTGAAAAACCCAAGCCGTTGTCTGCTGTCAGATTTGCTACGCAATCAGTGAACTGGACTGCAGACGTCTCCTGTGGCACATGGGCCGTCTTGAGAAATGAGATCAAGGCCTTAGCATGGGCCTCGGAGCATAGCAATAAGGAGAGCATGGAGATCTTGGAGGGCGTATGCCCCAGCTGCTCGACAACATTGAAATCACTCTTCTTTATTATTTTCAGGATTTCCTCCATTTCTTGTTGGGAGGCCTCAGCATTTATAGGTATCGGTGCCTCCATCCGGGCAGGATCCTCTTCAATCCCTTTGCCCCGAGCATTTGATGACTCGGCAGCAGGGGAAACAACTTGATCAGCAGCAGGAACAGGTAAACTTGTAGGTGTTATAAGTAGGGGTCTTCGAATAGCGGGCGGTGCAATGTCAGGTGAGAAGAGCCTGCCACTGCGGGTGACCTTGGCTGGACCAGTGATATCGCAGATACTGGCGCCAGTGTCGAATTCTTGTTTGATTCCATTTACATATACGTCTGCCCCATAATGCCAGGGGACAGCTTTATCAGATACGTAGGGGAGAGGTCCCGGAACAGTAATAACCACAGGTGCAACAGTCATGATTTGAACAGGCTTCTTCGGGAGAGCCTTGATTGGATTTTTGAAGATGGTAATCACAAAAACTTCTTTTACTGGAACCAACTGAACAGCAGACTTCTTAAACAGAATCTCCTTGCTATCCATTAGGTTTTGAATGCCTAACTTCAGCAAGGGACAACCAGATAGGGAAACAGCACAGAACATGCAACCTTCACTGCAACCCGGAAATAAACCGGCCAGCAGTAGGTTCTTCTTGACAGTCAAAAGAGGGGTAACAACTTCATTTACCGAAACAACATACAATTCTTCCTCAATGGCATTTACTCTATGCTGGGGCATAGGAGCAGTTACAACATTTGGTCTCTCCGGCGCTTCAAACTGAATTTCCTTTGCGTCGATCAGATCTTGCACTTTGTTTCTCAAGGCCCAGCAATCATCAGTAGTGTGCCCGGGACTATCAGAATGATAAGCGCACCGGGCATTTGGGTTATACTTAGGAGACGCAGTGTTGACGACCTTAGGAGCTTCTTTGAGGGTCACCAGGTTGGTGGATAACAGTTGGGGTAAAATTTGAGATAAGGTCATACTCAGTCGAGTATACTGCCTCTTAGGCCTTTCGCTTCTTTGTTGATTGTACTGCTGAGGAGCAGCAACAGGTTTCGAGATGACCAAAGCATTGACATCTTGGCGACTTTCGGGCTTGATTTGTCTTCTAGGACCATAGACGGCACTTGCTTCTTTCTTAAACGGCCTCTTCTCAGCACTTGTGGAGGCAGCCTTTTGTATCTTGCCTGACCTGATGCCAGCTTCAATTCTTTCTCCCGTCAATATCAAATCTGTAAACCCAGCGGAGGAGTTACCAACCAAATGATTGAAAAACGGACCAGACAACGTCCCTAGAAACATATCAACCAGCTCACGATCAGTCAATGGAGGCTGCACCCTGCCAGCCAAATCTCTCCATTTTTGTGCGTACTCTTTGAACCCTTCACCCGTTCCTAGAGACATACCCTGAAGTTGGGTACGCATAGGAGCGAGATCAGAATTGTATTGGTATTGTCTGTAGAACGCGGTTGCCAAATATTCCCAGTGTCGGATGCTGGTTCCATCTAATTGGTAGAACCATTCAAGCTGTGACCCCGAGAGGCTATCTTGGAAGAAGTGAATCCAAAGGTTCTTATCCGCCGTGTAAGGTTGGATCTTCCTTACGTACGACCTCAGATGCAGCTTTGGGCAGGAGACCCCATCATACTTGGCGAAGGCAGGCGCCTTAAACTTGTGTGGAATTACTACCCCAGAAGATAACCCCAAATCTCCGAAATCCAGCCCCGACACATTCTGAATTTCCATGGCGCTTAAGCGGTCCTCCAATTGCTTGTATCTGTCAGCAGCAGGTGGGTATTGTTCGTCGTTATAGTCCGTCTCGTTGTTGGAGACTGCGGGACTAGGAGCTCCTCCCCCTTGGGGACTATTTTTCTCAGCAGAAGAAGTAGTTGGATCAGCTTCATTATGGAGTGTGTTCCCAAATCTGCGTCCGGTGTTGAACAACGCAGTCCTCTTTTTCTTCTTCTTCTTTAGGAGTAGAGTCTTCAACTCTTGCTGACCTTGGGCTAGGCTTAGGACCATCTCTTGAAACTGTGCACTTTGGTCCTGAAGGGCCTTGATTGCTTGCTCACTGGAGGAGTCTGGATTCATGATGACTGTTCAAAATAAACAGCGAAGGAGATTAAGCAACCTGTGAAATAGGGTACCTGCTATGCATATGGTGCAATGGAATGCGTATGTTTTATGTTTTCAAAGACAAACAAGATTCAACTTTGTAGACAAAAAAGGGAAACACACTTCATTAGATTCAAATTTTCAATTGTTCAACAATTTACCCTTAGGCATTACAAGAATGAAAAATACTGGAAAGGAAATAAAACTATAAAAGGAAACATCCAAAGCTTATCAATGCTCCCATGGCCTCCTCTTTTCAGTGCTGATGTAGTTGTTCAGGACCCGCTCTTCCTCCAATTGCTTAGTCATCCTCTGGATCTTTCGTTCCTGCTCGTTGAACTTCTCTCGATAGAAATCCCGTTCTTCCTTTAGCTGTGCCCAAGATCTCTTCATCGTGTCAAAATCAGTAGGTATCTGAGGAGGGAGGACAGTTGGAGGAACCCCATCTTCATCAGGAGATTCAAGAATGAGAGGTCTAACAGCTTCGTAGGGCATACCTAACCTCTGAGCACGGATGCGGACCCACTTGCAATAGGGCTTCAATGGCAGGGAAGTCTTTGGTCCCAACTCATGTGGGTCGGCTTTGTGAATTCTGTCCCAAGCTCTAATGAATCCCTGGCGTAGTTTGTCACTGTCTGCCTGAAACTCAAAATGGAAGTGAGGAACCAGCATTTCATGAGGCCCATCTCCTCTGGCTCTTCCAAACTGACGGAGAGCTAAGCATGGATTGTAAGAGATTCCTCCTTGGATACCAATCAACGGGACATTAGGGTATTCTCCGCAACGGTCAATAACAGCTACCTCATCCAAACCTCTGAGAGTCCAGGTGATGTCATTATCAGTGAGAGACATTAACCTCCGAGCCCAACCTTTTCCTTCTTCATTCTTCAGCACGAACTTAGGAAGGTGCGAAATAAACCACCTTACTAGCAAAGGAGTACAACACCACGGAGTTCCCCGTTTTCGAGCAGTACGAGCATAGAGTTGTTGTAGAATATCACCCAAAAGAGTGGGTACCGGATTCCGAGACATGAAGATCCTTATGACATGGATACTGATAAAGGTGTCAGGGTTGGGAAACAATACCAGACCGTAGATCAAAAGAGCCAGAACATCCTCGTACGCCTTGAAGTCCAAGTCATTCCAGAAATCATTAGCCTTGCCAACCAGAAATTTGACCAAAAAGCCCTTGATCCCATTTCTAGTTTCCCAGTTGGACAATACCTCTTCTTTGGTCAAGGGGAGAATTGCAGCAATCTCTTCAGGCCTAGGAGTCTTTTCCAAACTAGTGTATGGAGTTTGTTCCAAGACAGGGATCCCAAGCAAATAAGAAAATTCTTCCAGGGTAGGAACCAGCTGGAAGTCTTGAAAGGTGAAACAATGATACATAGGGTCATAAAACTGGGTCAGAACACTCATCAGTTGTTGGTCCCATTTTGCAGTGACCAAGCCAAGGAGAGAACCATGTCTGTTGATGAAAGAAGAAGTATTTGGAATCCTTCCAACCAAATCCTTGAGTAAAACTGGTGGTTGAACAAAGTTGAGCCGGACAGTATTCCTACGCACGGGCATCATGATGTCCTACAAAACAGAGCAAAGATGAAACTCTTTTGTCTTTGAAATGGGTTAGTCCTTTATACAGGATGCATGCAATGGTATGATGGCATGATGCTATGATGAAGCACACCACAAGTATTCACATAGGCAAATAAGGCACACAAGTCACACAAGACACCCTTAGGTTTCAGGCCAGCATGAGTTTCAGGTATTACCCTCTTTTGGTTTTGTTGGTTAAAACCTGTCCTATTGAAAAGTAACCGGGTTCTAGAGGATCTCAAATCATTGGCTACCCTCAATCGGTCATAACTCCAGCATCGCAATCTTTTCTCGCGGCCAGAACCATCTCGAGAGTTTAGCCTCAATGAGTGTAGCATACTGCTACTGTCCTAATAGCCAAGTTGGTCAATTTAGGGTTCTAAGGTTGGTTGGTGTTTAATGACCCCTTAGAAGACCTATATTCTCCCCGTTGCAACACAAGGGATATAGGTACAGACTAAGATGCCACACCAACGTAGCCACTGTTTCACCCATGTCGGTCTACGCCGGACAGGTCCCTCACAGATTATGCTACCTAAAAAGGGTATTTCCCAGATCCGGGTTAGGATCTATGAAACTCCGATGCAAAGCCCACAAATATAAAAGCAAACAAAGCAAACAATTGAAAACAAAGGTGATCTAAACCCTAAGGTTACTCCACTTTTAAGTACTCCCCAGCAGAGTCGCAAGTTCTGTGATACGGTGGGAGAACTGACTTGAGGTTTTGCGTTTGTTTTCGCAAATGTTTCGGTTGAGCAAGAGTCGCCACCGACTTTTTATTTTATCCTAAGGAAAGGTTAAAAAGCACAGCAAAAACCTTTTGAGATGTTTTCTTGGGTTCGGGGAGTAGATTATAGAAAGGGAAGGTATTAGCACCCTTTCTATCCATGGTTATCCATGGGCTCTTAGTTACTTGCTTAGATCACTTGCCTTTTGTTTTCAATTGTTTTAAATGGTGCTTGAGTGTATGGGTTTGAAAATGTTTTGAAAAGAGGCCAATGTGGTGGCAACCTTTGTAATGATCCATGTGGGGATGTATACAAAGATGTACGTCTTTTGAAAAGGTTTTCACTTGTTTTTGAAAGTTGTTTTGAAAGTGTAGTGATGTGTGGTTTTTGAAATAGGCAAGTGTTTTAGTTTGCAAGATTTGATTCAAGTAACTAAGAGGTTATCTACTCCTAAATTTCTCAAAGATTATTGCTATGTTTTAACCCTTTTAACAAGTTTGTTCCACCATTGTATTTGGTGGACAATCTCATGTTAGGATGTGAAAGGGACGGGCGTGGGTCATCGTTTAGACCATAATTGCAATGGCGCCAAGTATCTTTGGGTATTTTCTTTAAGGGACTTGATCATTTGTTTTTGTTTGTTTTGAAAAATATTATCGAGGGACTATGATCATTCAATTTGTTTGTTTTGCCCAAAGAGACCTAACATGCAATATGGCCCAATTTTGAAAGGCAACAAGTGGAGTACCCTAGGGGGTGCAAGTGTGATTTGTGTGTCCATTTTCATGCTTGTTTATCTTGAGATTAGGTCATAACTATTTTTTGTCGTTTTTCGCATACAAACCCTAATTCTAACATGTTATCATTAGAAAGCAATAAAGTGCGAAAATAAATTTACTAAGCTATTACAAAACCAAATATGGGAAAGGGGGTACAAATGTTCAAATGGGGATATTGACAAGTAATGTAAACCTAAAACTATTACATCAATTTGAATTTGTACAGTTTAATTAATGCACAATAACTAAATAAAATAAATGGAATAAAAATGCAAGATGCAAAAATGTTTTGTATATGTATGAAAAAAAGTGTTATTTATGTAAAAATAAAAAGGTATTATTTTTGGAGTATTTTGAATTTAGGGCAAAACCCTAATTTTATTAAAGAAAATGTATTATTATTTAATTTAATACAAGTATTTATTTATTATGTACAAAAATAAAAATAAAATGAAGTATATTATAAAAAAGTATTTTTTTATATCAAATATTAATAAAAATGAAAAATTCAAATATTTTTATATTCTAACCTAAATATATTCATAAACATATATATATATTAAGTTCTAAATATAAAATAATATACATTTGATATTTAATAAAATAAATAAAAAAAGTATTTTTTTATGTGAAATATTTTCAGAAGGTAAACAAAAATAAAAATGTATATAAATGCATTTACACTATTTTTAGTATTTTAAAACAAAATATATGTATTTATTTATTTGTGTATAATCCAAAAGAAAACTATATAAATGCCTAATAAAATCAAAAATGGTGAGAAAAAATATTTTTATATTTTTAATGTCATGAGAAAAAATAAATAAGTCAAACAAAAAAAGAAAAAGTCAAAAAGAAATAAAAATAAAGCAAATGGGCTCAGGGGGTGTAATAGCAATTATGTGGTGTGAATAAGAAAAAATACACAGGCCCAGCCCAAAGACCACTGTCTTCAACCTCCAACAACAATATTTGAAAAAACGCGCGCCCTGTTCCTCATCTTCCAACTCTTGATTCCTGGCTTTTTAGCAAAAACTCATAACATAACAAATGTTCAGCATGAAGAGACGATTCTAACCATGTATGGAACTTGACCTAACTCTCTAAGATGAAGGAGAATTTCTTCTCCCCCAATTTCTGACCTAACTTTTATGCCATGTTCAGACTCAAAATTCTTGCAGCACACATAACATAAATGAAATCTAACTATATGGGCATGTTCAGGGCTATGATTGTGACATATTTTCTTCACAAACCTAAAGCTAACAATGCCTAATAAGAGAGATAGAACTTCATGAAGATACCTGTTCAGTTGGAATCGTGCTTTGCAATGGAGGATGTTTCAGAGGAAGATGATGATTTTTATAGCTTCCTTGAAGTGTAAGGATGCTTTTCCAAGTTCTACTTTGTCTTGAAACTCCCTGAATCGAGCTGTGGAACTTCAACTGCAAAATGAAAAAATGAAAATGGTGGAACTTGTTAGAGGGATTACAGGTCAGGTTTCAGGTCATGGTTAGCTTGCATAGATGCTAGGGGATGTGTATGAACTGGTTTTGGCAAGAATGCTTGAGAGAAATAGGAGTTGACACTCAAACTGCAGAGGCAACTCTGTTTTTGCAGTTTGAGAGTGATTCTGAGATGGAGGGTGTATTGGAGGTCAAAGGCTCGTGCAATAGCTTGGTTTTGATGTGTGGAATGTGTTTGATAAGTTTGTTCTTGTGTTTGTAAGCTGGTTTGTGTGTTGGTACAAGTTATGCTATGTTTCTTCTATGTGAAGCAAGGAAATGCAAGTTGGTGTTTTAGACTGATGCATGCCCCCATAACAAGCTGAAAACCCTTGTCTTGATCAGTGCAATTAGCTCCTAAACTTGTGCCAATGAGATCCTAACTGTACTTGCTTGGATTTCAATTTGACATAAAGTGATCTTTTGCAAAAATGGAAAGAATGCTTTATCTAGTTTGGGATTAATCTTGCATACAATGTTCAAACTCATAGAACAACACCTTAACACAATGAATATGAATTAAATTATTGAGTGCAACTTGGTTTAAGGACCTGTAATCTAACCTAAAGCATGCTGAGTTCAAATTGCCAAGTTATGAACATGAAAAATGGCCAATTCAAAAGTGAGTTTTTGCTATATTGTGAAATTCGATTCTCCCTAATCATGAGGTTGTTTGATGAGTTCTTGGACATTTTGGAAATCTTGGAATGTGTACTACAATCCATCTTTGAAATGCAAATTGAAATTCCTAGTGGAAGTGTATGGAAAATGGCCTTGAAGTGGGGTAGAAAACCTTGTCAAAATAGGTTAAAATTTCACTAAGTTAAAAATGGTTTAGTGCCCTTATTCAAAAAATTGTAACTTGAGATACAAGCTTCAAATGAGAAAACTTTGTGAATTAAAGTTGTAGATTATGTAACAAGCTACAACTTTCATGTTTTGACTTTTGTTTGAATCCAAATGAATCATGGTGAAAAAGTGGGGCAAAGTTGGGAAAAAATTAGGGTTTTCCATAACTTAGAAAAATTCTAAGTTATGAAAAATTCCATTTTAAAATCCTAATTTGCATTTCTTGGTTTCTTGGTGAACAAGTTTCATGATTTGGCATGTTTTGATGAAAAATGAATCTTGACTCTTGATTTTGACCAAAAAGTCAAAGTTTGACTTTTTAGTGTACAGTCAAAATTGACCAATTGACTGGGAAATTCAACTGTCAAACTTGTGTACTTGGGATCTTTTGAGCTTGATGAATGTGTCAAGACCATTTCATTGAGTCCTTGAGTCCATATGTGAGCTTGGTTTGCCATTGGTTAGGTCAGACAGTCAAAAATTGCCTTTGTGCAGTCAAAACCCTAAAAATGACCATTTTGCCCTTTTGGTGATCTGATCAAATTTCTTGTGGAATTGTGATCCAAACTTGATCAAATGGTCCATATGAGTTCATAATGTTGATGTGGGTCAATTTTTATGATATTTGACTGTCAATTGGCCACAGTTGACTTTTTCCCCAATACAGCTGATTTTTAGGTCAACTGTCCAATTGACTGGGTAAAACTTGGAATTAGGACTTGAAACTTGGTATGGGTAATCTTGTGAGTCAAACATGAAACATGAAAGTCATCTTAGGCATTTTAGGTCAAAACATCATTGGGCAAACACAAACCCTAATTTGAGTCCACAGTGCAAGGAGAGGTCTTGAGCAGAGGAAACCCTAACTGGATCTTGATCTTCAAGGGTCTTGTGATGAGAAAATGTTGAGGAAATGGGAGGGAAAATTTTGGGGTACAACACATACATACACATCATTGCATAACAAGTACCCTTTTGGCAGGTCACTTACCTTCTTCGCTGTTTATTTCAGCAGTCATCATGAATCCTGAGCCATCCACTGAACAAGCTATCAAGGCCCTCCAGGCCCAGAACGTCCAGTTTCAAGAGCTTGTCATAAGCTTAGCTCAGGGTCAACAGGAGTTGAAGACTCTGATTCGGAAGAAGAAGAAGAAGAAGAGGACTGTTTTGTTCAACACTAGACGCAGATCTGAGAATGGATTACCGAATGAGGCTGAGCTGACTACCACATATGTGGGTAAAGACAGTTCCCAAGAGAGAAGGGTTCCTAGTCCCGTGGTCTCCGACAACGAGACAGATTATAATGATGAACAATACCCTCCTGCTGAGGATAAGTACAAACAACTCGAAGACCGGCTAAGTGCTATGGAGATACAGAAAGTGCCCGGCCTGGACTTCGAAGATCTAGGTCTATCCTCTGGGGTGGTGATTCCCCACAAGTTCAAGGCACCTGCCTTTGCAAAGTACGACGGAGCTTCCTGTCCTAATCTGCACCTCCGTTCATACATAAGGAAGATCCAGCCCTACACGGCTGACAAGAACTTATGGATCCATTTATTCCAGGATAGTCTTTCAGGGACTCAACTCGAGTGGTTCTATCAGCTGGATGGAACCAGTATTCATAACTGGGAGGACTTGGCTACTGCATTTTATAAGCAGTATCAGTACAATTCCGACCTCGCTCCTACGCGTACCCAACTCCAGGGTATGTCACTAGGGACTGGTGAAGGTTTTAAGGAATATGCTCAAAAGTGGAGAGACCTGGCTGGAAGAGTGCAACCACCTCTAACTGACCGTGAGCTCGTTGATATGTTCCTGGGGACCCTGTCTGGTCCATTCTTCAACCACTTGATTGGTAATTCTTCTGCTGGGTTTACAGATCTGATCTTGACTGGTGAGAGGATCGAATCTGGTATCAAGTCTGGGAAGATACAGAATGGCGACTCCTCGAATACTGAGAAGAAACCATCCAAGAAAGAATCTAGTGCTGTCTATGGTTCAAGAGGGCAGAATAGGTCCGAACACCGCCAAGATGTCAATGCGGTAGTTATTTCAAAACTGGCCAGTGCTCCTCAACATTGCAACCAACAAAGGGAAGAGAGACCTAAAAGGCAATTCACTCCCCTCGGCATGACCTTGTCCAAGGTATTGCCACAGTTGCTGGAGACCAAGTTGGTAACTCTAAGGGACCCTCCTAAGAATCCCAACAGGACACCTTCAAGGTATAACCCCAACGTTCGCTGCGCTTATCATTCTGACAGCCCAAGGCATGCTACAGATGGTTGTTGGACTTTGAGAAACAAGGTTCAGGATCTGATCGACGCAAAGGAGGTCGAGTTCGAAGCGCCTGAGACTCCCAATGTGATCACTGCTCCCTTTCCAAAACATGGCTAGCATTGAAAAAACTTTTGTTCATTCGAATGTTCAAGTTGTATTTTTCTTTGATTGTTCAAACATTTTATTCATGTCAAACGTTGTTATTTCATTAATGCATTACACATGTCTGTTTTGAAGTAATTATTTCGTATTCACTATGCCTAAAACTACTTTCATTTTTTGTGATGTTCAACGCTCGATTAATAATTCTAAGCCTCTTGAGGGAGGATGACGAAAACGATACCATGATCTTTACAGTATGCTTTTAAACAGACCTCGCTGATGAGGTACATGCATTGTTTCAAATCCTAAACACTGGAGCTATAAGGAAGATAATCCCTCGTCAACCCCTTTGAGCCAAAGAAGTCGGAGTTTTTCTTTTCACAAAAATTAAAACCCTTAATCATAACCTGGGGCAGGGTAGTTCTCTCAGTTGATCCAAGTGCACAAAGAATGGCACCAAAGGAGTCCTTCCAAGGCAAAAGAAAGTGATGGTTCCGAATAATCATAAAGACAGACAGTCATTACCCCAAAAATAAAAGCCCATTAAGTCCAAACCTATGAAGGAGACTTACAAACTGGGGCATCCCGCTGACTGTAAATACAAAAAGAAACAGTTCTGGCAAAAAACAGGGATAATGAAATAAAAAAGAAAGAGGTCATGCAAACCCTCAACAAAAAAGAAATGACTGCCTATTCAAAATAAATTGTCAATATCCGAACCATCACCGGAATATCAAAGCAAAGACTCAAACAAGGTCTAATGCACGATTAGCTGAGTTTAGGATCGAAGAACATCACGAAGAGCGGGTGGGTACAAATAAATTTTGAGCCTTTATCCTTTGTTTCTTAAACCGTGAACCAGGCCACATTATAACCCTTAAAAAGTCCTAGCCGAAGCATGGGTTAGTTCGAAAGCATACTGTTACGAAAGGTATCCTGACTCCTTAAGGCTCGCGGTAAAATAACGAGTTGACATCACAGTTTACAAAATTCACTTGTTTTATTGAAAACTGCATTTTCAAAAACTTCAAGACAGACATAAGCTTTGCATTTTTAATATAACATCGTTTGCATACGACTATTTGTTCGAACAACAGAGAAATTCGCACGACGAATGTCTAAGTGAACAAGAATCTTCTCAACAGAAGGATCACCTCAAGTGGAAGAAACACTTCCAATCAAGGGGCATGGCATGATCATTGTCCGTCATCTGGGGCAGTCAGGTCAAGATATAAAGAATCTCTCAAATGCCAAATAGCCAGGGGAAAATCTCCGCCTGAGTCACTTGGGGCATTGGGCATGAATTCCAGCGACGAATCTTGCATGATCAACGAAGACCTTCTGGTGGTATGGCTACACTATTGACAGTGACAACTCCCTACATCCTGAGAGCGTGGACATAGTCGAAAAATACTGCGCATAATTAAAGACCCGCTAGGTTGACACACCTAGGCAAAAATAAGGGCTTACCGGCGAACCAAAATGGTTCGGGAAAAAATAAGGGATGAAATGAAAAAAATATGTACACCTGGCAAGTCGAAAACCTGAAAAGGCGGTGTGATCGGTGGGAATAGAACTGACTGTTTTGGAATGCTGGTTCACGAAATGTCGCGGTAAGCAAGAGTCGCCACCGTATTTTATGTTCTCCAACAAGGAAAGGACAAAAGCACAGCAAAATTCCTTTTCGAGAATGTTTCTCGGTTCGGGAGGTAGATTTATAGAAAGGGAAGGTATTAGCACCCTTTCTATCTGTGGTTATCCACAGGCTCTTAGGTACTTGCTCTAATGTTTTCAAAAGATTGTTTGCTTTTCAAGTGTGTGTGGGTTTTGAAAAAAGTTTCGTTTGAAAAAATTTCTAGGTAACTCTTGTATCTGTCCTCAAGAGTGTATGAAAATTTTTGTTTGAAAACCTTTTGAAAGTGTGAGTGCGAAAAGTTGTTTTGTTTGTTTTGAGAGAGAAAGTACTTAAGAGAAATCTACCTACTCTAAGGAATTAGGCTGTGTAAGAGTCCTTTAAACAGTGTTATCCCACTATTGAGAAGTAGGTAGCACCGTCGTTGGAGGTATTCGGGTCAATTCGATTAAGGGACATGTGTGGTCACCGAAGCAATAGTAGGACACCTTAGCGGTAACCCTAATGTCCTAGATCCTTTTTTATCCGAGGCAACCGTTTCGAGGCAACTGGATCTTAGATAGGAGGGCGACCTCTAAAACACCCTATACTTGACGACCACGTTCGAGGCAACCAGTGAGGCGTACCCTAAGAGTGGCATGTGCATGTGTGTTGAATTCAGTTTATGTTTATCTTTGAACATTTTATTTGTGAGCTACGGATTGGTTTTATTATTCATACAAGTCTTTCATGCATATTAACAGTTAAGAGTGCGGAAAATAAAGTGCGGGAAGGTAAAGCTACGCTATTACAAGGCGCGGGTCTATACATCGCCAAAGACATAACCCGTTTTGGAAAATAAATGCAGAAAGTAAAGAAAGCGGTAAATCCTAATTAACTATTACATCCTCGGAAACAGTTACATAAATATAATCAAAATAAATAGCAATGCGCAAAAAGAAATTTAATCGGGACGTCCTTAGGGTTTTGACCCTTTTGAGAAATAAAGAAATTTTTAGTCCCTTTTTGCAATTAATTAAATATTAAACCTAAACTAATTAATTATTTAATTAAAGAAAAAAAATGTTTTTGTGTTTTTTATATTATTATGAAAATAAAATAAGAGAAATTGAAAGTCAAGAAAAAACCCTAGTTCTAAGTTGATTTTATTTATTGTAAAAATAGTCAAAATTACCTAATTAAAACTAAGTCAATTTGGTTAATATTTATTTACAAAATAATGAAATAAAGTGAAATTAATAATTAGTAATAAAATATTTACATTTTAATAGTCTGAATTTATTATGAAAATTAATTTGTTAGTTAATAATAATAATAATAAGTTAAAAGAATTAAAGGGAAAAAGAAAATAAAAATAGCAAACCAGGGGGGGGTGATGGCCCATGTATGGAGGTTTTGTTCTGGAAATTTAGGCCCATAACACTCAAGCCTGTTGACTTCTGGAATCAAGTGTGCAAGCATTGACTGGAACGTACCATGGTCTTCATCTTTTGACCATTAGATTGGTATTGTGAGACACTTGGCAAGCTGAGCGCTGGAGTCCATGATGGAATATGGTTGTGAATCTGCACATGATTATGGTATGAAAAATATGAAACAAATATTGGGGGACTTGGGAATCGAACCCAGGTCCCAATGCTTACCAAACACATCATCTCCCACTAGGCCATTGCGTTGCATCTGTTAACATAATGATGAGTAATTATAATATAGCAACATTAATTCATATGTTATCCAAACAAAAAGCGCGCGTCTCGTTCAAACCATCCAATCCTGTATCAACACGCAATCATCTTCTTCCTTTTGCCTGTAAAAACAAAACAAATAGCGGGGGTTTTTAACCCCCACAATATGGAACAGCCAAAAATAGCGAATAGAAATCCACGCTATATAAATAGGGCGCGAGGGTTGGGTTTGATTCGTCTGGCCTTGACGAATTCAACCATAGGCTTTATGAGTCCTAATTTTGCTTATGCTGTAAAGCCCTAATTTTGAAGCTTGAAAAACCTAGAATTCTCCAATGGCAGTTTTCGTTTCAGGGCACCATAATCAAATTAATCTGTACCATTAGCTTCACCTGAGTTATGGCAATGCAAAGCATACAAAAAATCACATTAAATATGCAGGAATTATGAGTTTCGATTATGAGAAAGAAAGCTAAACCGTGAATCTGTTCTGGGCAGTTTCTTGAGCTTTGGAGCTTGGTTTTGATTGCAACACATTCTGGAGACTCCCAACAATGTATCTGGATCCACAAAAGTCCTTAGTTTGCCATAGAATACTGAAAACAGTTTTGAGTTTTTCTTGGTTTTTTTCAATATGGCATATGGTTTTCTGCAGCAGTTTGCCCGTTTACAGCATTAGGGTTAGCTTCAGTATTTATGTTGGAAGGGAATTAGGGTACAAACTAGGTCAAAGATCCATGGAATAAAGTTTTCAATATTTGATTTTCAATCAAATATTTTTCAATCTTTTTGATTGAAAAACCTTGCCAAATTGGGAGATTTTTGTCTCTTTGATGGATGCACGAAATTGCCAGCTTGCCCTGAGTTTATTTGCTTCACAAAAGATTTGAAAAAACATATCTTGGTATTTTCCTACAATTAAATCAATTAAATGAATTAATAATCAATTAAAAATCCAAATAATTAATAAAAATAAGAAAATAATTCAAATTAATCTCAATGGGTCGTGCATAGGCCTTGGGCAAAGTTTCAAGAATGAATTTGAGGCCCATTAGCAAAAATGAAGTGTTTTGGGCAAAGTTGACTTTTGCAAATTCCCAAAAATTTCCCAACTTCTCCAATGCATATCTTGCTCAATTTTGATCATATGAACATGTTATTGGACATTTTGGAAAGGTCTTGAAGTCCTCTAGCCAATGCCTTTGGTCCCATGTCATTTGGATTTACCAATCTCAAGTTATGGTCTTTGACTTAAAATGCCTTTTTGTTGACTTCTGAAAGTGACCTATAATGTAGAAATTGATAACTTTTTGTGAGAGAATTTCTTGGACTTGGAGTGTGAATATGAGTTGTAGGAAATTTCATCCCATTCAAAATGAGCATTGGATGGGATTTTTCTGATGAACCATGAAAAAGTTATGCCCTGGTCAAGTTACTGTTGACTTTTCAGCTTTCCAAAAATGGAAACTTTTGCATCTTGATGATTTTTGAGCCATGCTTATGGAATCATGATCAAGATTTGATCAAATGATGATTGTGTGCTCAAAATAAGATGTTGACCAAATTTTTTGACTTTTGACTGCCAAATGACCATTTTACCCCTACAGTTGATTGTGAAGCAATTAGGGCTTTTGACTGTGCAACTTGATGCTGTGAGTCTTGAAACTTGACATGTAAATGCTTGACAATGTATATAGGCATATGGGACTTGATTGGACCATTGAAAACCTCCAATTTCTTGAGAGAACCAAAACCCTAGTTTTTGATTGGCTTAGGAGGCATTTGGCTGTGCAACCCTTGAGAGATTTTAAACCATTTGAGGATGATTCTTGACAAATCTTGAAGAATATGAGAGGGAAATATTTGGGGTACAACAGTTGCCCCTGTTCAATCTTCTTAGACCTGAGGATGTAGATTGGCTTGCGTGCCTTTCGTGATCCGAAGGTGGAAGATGATTGAACACTAGAGTGCCCAGAAATTTGCACTCGCATAGTAGAATATCAGCAACGTGATGTCGGGAATGGGCTTACAGATGCCATTTGGAAAGATGGTGGATGGGAGGATGGTCTTATAGATGCCATCTGGTTGTGACAGAACCTTGTCGGGAATGGGCTTATAGATGCCATTTGGAAGTGTAATGGATAGTTGTGGAGATGGGCTTAAAGATGCCATCCGAAGGTGTCAATCGCGTAAGAGATTCCTTAGCGAGAACTTGTGTACCTGAGAAAGAAAGATAATTTCCTGGCCTGTTACAGGGGTTGATCTTTAAACTCTTCATGCAGATATGCCCTGGCTAGATACAGGTATCGAATCTACAATCACTCGCTCACAGATATGCCCTGGCTAGATACAGGAATCGAATCCGCAACTTCAAAAGGTTGCTTACAGACGTGCCCTGGCTGGATACAGGTATCGAATCTCTAAACTCTTCATGCAGACATGCCCTGGCTGGATACAGGTATCGAATCTACAATCAAATACTCACAGATATGCCCTGGCTAGATACAGGAATCAAATCTGGAATTAGTCGTCTACAGATATGCCCTGGCTAGATACAGGTATCGAATCTCTAAACTCTTCATGCAGACATGCCCTGGCTGGATACAGGTATCGAATCTACAATCAAATACTCACAGATATACCCTACCTAGATACATGAATTGAATCTGGAATTAGTCGTCTACAGATATGCCCTTGCTGGATACAGGTATCGAATCTCTAAACTCTTCATGCAGACATACCCTGGCTGGATACAGGTATCGAATCTACAATCAAATACTCACAGATATGCCCTGGCTAGATACAGGAATCGAATCTGGAATTAGTCGTCTACATATATTCCCTGGCTGGATACAGGAATCGAATCTCTAAACTCTTCATGCAGACATGCCCTGGCTGGATACAGGTATCGAATCTACAATCAAATACTCACAGATATGCCCTGGCTAGATACAGGAATCGAATCTGGAATTGGTCGTCTACAGATATGCCCTGGCTGGATACATGAATCGAATCTCTAAACTCTTCATGCAGACATGCCCTGGCTGGATACAGGTATCGAATCTCTAAACTCTTCATGCAGACATGCCTTGGCTGGATACAAATATCGAATCTACAATCAAATACTCACAGATATGCCCTGGCTAGATACATGAATCGAATCTGGAATTGCGACAGTTGATAGTAATCATCTTTAGATTGACCTTTTTTCTGAAAAGGCAAAACATCAGTTGTATGCAATGTCATGATGCATGAACTGCATGATTTTAAGATGTTCTAAAAAATAAATGAGATTTGTGTTGTATGATGCGTATGCATGCTATAATGTATGAAGATGTGATGTTTATGAATGTATTTTCGTCTAGGAAAATAAATCCTTGACGGATGCCGGGAAGTTTGGTCCTGGGATGATGTTTGAAGGGTAGAGTTCCTCGTTTCCGCTGGGGATGATGGCTGCAAGAATAAACCGGTAGAAGAAGATGACTCCGTTGGGGAATAAACTTGTTGGAGAGGTTACTCTGCGGGGAAATACCCTGTGGTAAGAGATACTTTGCTGAGAATTTGAAGATAACTCCGCTGGGGATTCCATTGATAAGTTATGTTGGGGAATGTGATGAACTCCGCTGGGGGATAGGAAGAACTTCGCCGAGGACGATCTTTCCGAGGTAATTAGCTGAGGATAACCCAGTTATAAGCTCTGGTGGGGAATAACCTTTGAATAAAGTCGGGGAGATGCGTTCGTACTCTGCAGGGGGATAAGCTTCCAGAATCTACTGAGGATAAGCTTCCAGAATCTCTTGGGGAGGATAATTCAACTCTCCTGGGGAAACTTTTGAGGACTGTATTTGGGAAGTGGCTCCACTGGGATGTCTGTATTCCGCCGGGGAACCATCTTATATTAAGACTGCCGGGGATGCTTGCTGAGGAACATCTGTATACTCCACTGGGGAATGTCGAGATCTTCTGGGGATACCCAATTTCCTTAAGGCTGACAGTAGACTAACTCTGCTTGGGGAGAGTGTTGCTGACTTGCTGGAGATGCTGTGCCTTTTTAGGGCTGATGGGAGGCCAACTATGCTCGGGGGAGAGTATTGTTGATTCTGGTCTTACTCTGCGGGGAGTGGAGATATCTTGGTTACATTCTTCAGCTGAACATACCTTGGCACCTCGGTGGACAAAGCAACCAGATCGCTTAGACAATTCTTATTGCCCTAGTTTCTGTGGGAGAAGGTACCTGTGGAGGCCTTGATAACTGCCGGTTGATGACTCTTCTTCTGGTTAGGCGAGTAACGAGATGACGGGACATAGTCGTACACTGTGATCCCTAATTTTTGCCTGGACCGCCCTTTCAGGTTTTCAGTCCACCGGGAAACCCATTTTTGCCCAAGCCGCCTTTTCAGGTTTTCGACTTGCCGGGTGTACAGATTTTTTCATTTTCATCCCTTATTTTTGCCCGAACCCTTTTGGTTCGCCGGGAAGCCCTTGTTTTTGCCTAGGTGTGTCAACCTAGCGGGTCTTTGATTGCGCGTAGTATTTTTCGACTATGTCCATACTCTCAGGATGTAGGGAGGTTCCCTTGTCAGTAGTGTTGCATTGCCCTACTACCAGAAGATCTTCGTTTGATCGTGCAAGATTCGCAGCTGGAATTCATGTCCAATGCCCCAAGTGACTCAGGCGGAGATTTGCCCCTGGTATTTGGCATTTGAGAGATTCTTTGAATCTTTACCTGACTGCCCCAGATGATAGACCATGATCATGTCATGCCCCTTGATTGGGAGTGCTTTTGTTCATCAGATACTCTTCGTGCGAGCTTCTATGCTGTTCAAACAAATAGTCATATGCAAGCAATGTCATATTAAAAATGCAAAGCTTATGTCTGTCTTGAATTTTTTTTTTGAAAATGCATTTTTTTTCATAAAACAAGTGAATTTTTGTAAAATGTGATGTCAACTCGTTATTTTACCGCAAGCCTTAAGGAGTCAGGATACCTTTCGTAACAATATGCTTTCGAACTAACCCATGCTTCAGCTAGGACTTTTAAGGGTTGTAACGTGGCCTGGTTCACGGTTTAAGAAACAAAGGATAAAGGCTCAAATTATATTTGTACCCACCCGCTCTTCGTGATGTTCTTCAAACCTAAACTCAGCTGATCATGCATTAGACCTCGTTTGAGTCTTTGTCTTGATATTATGGTGATGGTTTGGATATTGACAGTTTATTTTGAATAGGCAGTCATTCCTTTTTTGGTTGAGGGTTTGTAGGACCTCTTTCCTTTTTTTTTTGATTTCGTTATCCCTGTTTTTTTTTGTCTGAACTGCTCCTTTTTGTGATTACAGTCAGCGGGATGCCCCAGTTTTGTAAGTCCCCTTCATAGGTTTTGACTTATTGGGCTATTATTTTGAGATAATGACTGCCTGTCTTTGTGATTATTTAGAACCATCATTGTCTTTTTGTTTTGTAAGGACTCCTGTGATGCCATTCGTCGTGCACTTGGATCAACTGAGAGAACTACCCTGCCCTAGGTTATGAATAAGGGTTTTTAATTTTTGAAAAGAAAAACTCCAACTTCTTTGGCTCAAAGGGGTTGACTAGGGATTATCTTCCTTATAACTCTAGTGTTTAGGAATGGAAACAATGCCTGTACCTCATCAGCGGGGTTTGTTCAAAAGCATACTGTAAGGATTGTGGTATCGTTTTCGTCATCCTCCCTTAAGAGGCTTAGAATTATTAACCGAGAGTTGAACATCAAAAATGAAAGCAGTTTTAAGCATAGTGAACATAATTACTTCAAAACAGACACGTGTAATGCATTAATGAAATAACAACGTTTGACATGAATAAAATGTTTGAACAATCAAAGAAAAATACAACTTGAACATTCGAATGAACAAAAGTTTTTCAGTCTCAGGACTGGTCACTTCAAATGGTGAACCTTGCAGGGATAGTAGAAGAACTCATCCTGACCATCTTGGGTGAATTCCACTGCTCCTTCATCAATCAGGTCCTGGATCTTGTTCTTCAGAGACCAGCAGTCGTTTGTGTCATGTCGCGGACCATCAGAGTGGTATGCACATCTTCTATTGGGATGATAAGTAGGAGCAGAGATGTTGGGATTCTAGGGAGGAGCCCTTAGAGTTACCAAATTCAACCTCAACAGGTGTTGTAAAGCTTGAGACAGCGACATGTTGAGCTTGGTAAATTGCCTTCGGGGCTTACTCTAATCAACCCGTTGCTCTGGGCGAGGTTGAGGTTGGACCTGTGAAGTGGTAGCAATTTGGAGAGGTCTAATCTTCACCGTACCAGACTCTTGTCCTCTTGGAAGCTGATCAATGACCTGGTCCCTGACTTGGACTGTTTGCTTCATGTTGTATCTCTCTTGGCGAAGCTGGTTGACCATGGTTCTCAACTCTTCTTGCTCCCGAGCCAAGCCTTGGATAAGGGCCATCTGCCCCAGCATCTGAGTCCTCATTGCATCTACCTCAGCTTGCAGATGTTTCAACCGTTCATCCTTACTGTCTTCTGGACTCTTCTTGACCAAATTCCCCATGAGGAGTGTTCTCAACTCTTCCTGCCCCTTGGATAGGCTTAGGAAGTTTTCCCTGAACTGAGTCTCTTGAGTATGAAAATCCTGGTTGTCTTGTTGGAAAGCCATTGCTGAAATAAACAGCGAGAACGTGAGAGACCTATAAAGGGTGACCTGTGATGCAATGATATGTATGATATATGTATGCAATGTTTTCAAGGATCTCGCGGGGTAAACAGGAAACTGTTAGAATTTGAATTTTGCAGCTTGATTGAAGGAACTTCCTGTTGTTGAGAGTCCTTCTTCAAGAGTCAAGGCTCACCATATCGAGTGGGTCATAGCCCCTGACTCAAGTTGTCATGTTTGGATTTCTGAACAACCTTGGCTAGAGGAAAATAAATCCTCTTTGCCCCTTGCTAGACATTTGGCTCATCCTGACCTGCATCACAAATCCTTGAGATCCTTGAAATGGTTAAGGAAATGCTATGGTATGATGTTATGATGTGTATGATGTTATGTACGTGGATGCAAAGGTGTGAGGTGTAAGTAAGCCCTGTAATAAGTCCAGATTAAGGACCGTAAACAAAACCTGCAAGGAACTCATGTTGTCAGATAACAAGAATGTGCAAGTAGTTCAAGCTTGAAGGCACACAAGTCACACAAAAGAGCCCTTAGATTTCAGGCTGGCATGAAGTTTAAGTACTACCCTCTTGAAGTTGGTTGGCTCAAACCTGTCCTATCAATAGTAATCAGGTTCTAAGGAGCTCAATATCATTGGGTTGTTTTCTATATTCATTGTTTTGATTTAGCCACTTAACTGGCGACCAAAATATTCCAAGAAAACAACCCTCAATGAGTGTAGTATCGAGTATCTACCAACTTCGGACTGCACCAAAGTCGGTCATCTCACTACCCCTAATGAGGCCAGGATGGTCAAGTAAGGTTCCTAAGGTCAGTTGATGCTTCACGACACCACGTGGTGGCCCCGTACTCTCCTTGACTTGACTTAAGGGTTCCCGGTACTCACCAAAGTGCCACATCAATGTAGCAACTGCTTCAACCGTGTCGGTATACCCCACACAGTTCCCTCACAGTTTGTTGCTACCTAAAGGGTATTCCCCAGATCCGGGTTAGGATCTATAAAACTCCAATGCAAGCCTACAATATTAAAGCAAACAAGGCATACAATTGAAAACATAAGAGTGGTATAATCCTAAGGTACACCTCACTTTTATAAATTCCCCAGCAGAGTCTCCAGTTCTGTGATCGGTGGGAATAGAACTGACTGTTTTGGAATGCTGGTTCGCAAAATGTCGCGGTAAGCAAGAGTCGCCACCGTCTTTTATGTTCTCCAACAAGGAAAGGACAAAAGCACAGCAAAATTCCTTTTCGAGAATGTTTCTCGGTTCGGGAGGTAGATTTATAGAAAGGGAAGGTATTAGCACCCTTTCTATCCGTGGTTATCCACGGGCTCTTAGGTACTTGCTCTTATGTTTTCAAAAGATTGTTTACTTTACAAGTGTGTGGGTTTTGAAAAAAGTTTCGTTTGAAAAAATTTCTAGGTAACTCTTGTATCTGTCCTCAAGAGTGTATGAAAAATTTTGTTTGAAAACCTTTTGAAAGTGTGAGTGTGAAAAGTTGTTTTGTTTATTTTGAGAGAGCAAGTACTTAAGATAAATCTACCTACTCTAAGGAATTAGGCTGTGTAAGAGTCCTTTAAACAGTGCTATCTCACTATTGAGAAGTAGGTAGCACCGTTGTTGGAGGTATTCGGGTCAATTCGATTAAGGGACATGTGTGGTCACCGAAGCAATAGTAGGACACCTTAGCGGTAACCCTAATTTCCTAGATCCTTTTTTATCCGAGGCAACCGTTTCGAGGCAACTGGATCTTAGACAGGAGGGCGACCCCTAAAACACCCTATACTTGACGACCACGTTCGAGGCAACCAGTGAGGCGTACCCTAAGAGTGGCATGTGCATGTGTGTTGAATTCAGTTTACGTTTATCTTTGAACATATTATTTGTGAGCTACGGATTGGTTTTATTATTCATACAAGTCTTTCATGCATATTAACAGTTAAGAGTGCAGAAAGTAAATTGCGGGAAGGTAAAGCTACGCTATTACAAGGCGCGGGTCTATACATCGCCAAAGACATAACCCATTTTGGAAAATAAATGCAGAAAGTAAAGAAAGCGGTAAATCCTAATTAACTATTACATCCTCGGAAACAGTTACATAAATATAATCAAAATAAATAGCAATGCGCGAAAAGAAATTTAATCGGGACGTCCTTAGGGTTTTGACCCTTTTGAGAAATAAAGAAATTTTTAGTCCCTTTTTGCAATTAATTAAATATTAAACCTAAACTAATTAATTATTTAATTAAAGAAAAAAATGTTTTTGTGTTTTTTATATTTTTATGAAAATAAAATAAGAGAAATTGAAAGTCAAGAAAAAACCCTAGTTCTAAGTTCATTTTATTTATTGTAAAAATACTCAAAATTACCAATTAAAACTAAGTCAATTTGGTTAATATTTATTTACAAAATAATGAAATAAAGTGAAATTAATAATTAGTAATAAAATATTTACATTTTAATAGTCTGAATTTATTATGAAAATTAATTTGTTAGTTAATAATAATAAAATAATAAGTTAAAAGAATTAAAGGGAAAAAGAAAATAAAAATAGCAAACCAGGGGGGGTGTGATGGCCCATGTATGGAGGTTTTGTTCTGGAAATTTAGGCCCATAACACTGAAGCCTGTTGACTTCTGGAATCAAGTGTGCAAGCATTGACTGGAACGTACCATGGTCTTCATCTTTTGACCATTAGATTGGTATTGTGAGACACTTGGCAAGCTGAGCGCTGGAGTCCATGGTGGAATATGGTTGTGAATCTGCACATGATTATGGTATGAAAAATATGAAACAAATATTGGGGGACCTGGGAATCGAACCCAGGTCCCAATGCTTACCAGACACATCATCTCCCACTAGGCCATTGCGTTGCATCTGTTAACATAATGATGAGTAATTATAATATAACAACATTAATTCATATGTTATCCAAACAAAAAGTGCGCGTCTCGTTCAAACCAGCCAATCCTGTATCAACATGCAATCATCTTCTTCCTTTTGCCTGTAAAAACAAAACAAATAGCGGGGGTTTTTAACCCCCACAATATGGAACAGCCAAAAATAGAGAATAGAAATCCACGCTATATAAATAAGGCGCGAGGGTTGGGTTTGATTCGTCTTGCCTTGACGAATTCAACCATAGGCTTTATGAGTCCTAATTTTGCTTATGCTGTAAAGCCCTAATTTTAAAGCTTGAAAAACCTAGAATTCTCCAATGGCAGTTTTCGTTTCAGGGCACCATAATCAAATTAATCTGTACCATTAGCTTCACCTGAGTTATGGCAATGCAAAGCATACAAAAAATCACATTAAGTATGTTGGAATTATGAGTTTCGATTATGAGAAAGAAAGCTAAACCGTGAATCTGTTTTGGGCAGTTTCTTGAGCTTTGGAGCTTGGTTTTGATTGCAATATGTTCTGGAGACTCCCATCAATGTATCTAGATCCACAAAAGTCCTTAGTTTTCCCTAGAACACTGAAAACAGTTTTGAGTTTTTCTTGGTTTTTTTCAATATGGCATATGGTTTTCTGCAGCAGTTTGCCCGTTTACAGCATTAGGGTTAGCTTCAGTATTTATGTTGGAAGGGAATTAGGGTACAAACTAGGTCAAAGATCCATGGAATAAAGTTTTCAATATTTGATTTTCAATCAAATATTTTTCAATCTTTTTGATTGAAAAACCTTGCCAAATTGGGAGATTTTTGTCTCTTTGGTGGATGCACGAAATTTCCAGCTTGCCCTGAGTTTATTTGCTTCACAAAAGATTTGAAAAAACATATCTTGGTATTTTCCTACAATTAAATCAATTAAATGAATTAATAATCAATTAAAAATCCAAATAATTAATTAAAATAAGAAAATAATTCAAATTAATCTCAATGGGTCGTGCATAGGCCTTGGGCAAAGTTTCAAGAAAGAATTTGAGGCCCATTAGCAAAAATGAAGTGTTTTGGGCAAAGTTGACTTTTGCAAATTCCCAAAAATTTCCCAACTTCTCCAATGCATATCTTGCTCAATTTTGATCATATGAACATGTTATTGGACATTTTGGAAAGGTATTGAAGTCCTCTAACCAATGCCTTTGGTCCCATGTCATTTGGATTTACCAATCTCAAGTTATGGTCTTTGACTTAAAATGCCTTTTTGTTGACTTTTGAAAGTGACCTATAATGTAGAAATTGATAACTTTTTGTGAGAGCATTTCTTGGACTTGGAGTGTGAAAATGAGTTGTAGGAAATGTCATCCCCTTCAAAATGAGAATTGGATGGGATTTTTATGATGAACCATGAAAAAGTTATGCCCTGGTCAAGTTACAGTTGACTTTTCAGCTGTCCAAAAATGGAAACTTTTGCATCTTGATGATTTTTGAGCCATGCTTGAGGAATCATGATCAAGACTTGATCAAATGATGATTTTGGCTTCAAAATAAGATGTTGATCAAAAAATTTGACTTTTGACTGTAAAATGACCATTTTACCCCTACAGTTGATTGTGAAGCAAATGAGGCTTTTGACTGTGCAATTTGACCCTGCGAGTCTTGAAACTTGGCATGTAGATGCTTGACAATGTATATAGGCATATGGGACTTGATTGAGCCCTTGAAAACCTCAAATTCACTGAAGGAACCAAAACCCTAATTTGACTGGCTTAGGAGGATGTTTAGACTGGGCAACCCCTTGATCCACTTAAAGATTGATCTTGACAAATCTTGAAGAATATGGGAGGGCAAATTTTAGGGTACAACAAGCGGATTGGGAAAAAATGGGTATCCCGGTGGACTGAAAACCCGAAAGGGCGGTCCAGGCAAAAGTTAGGGATCAAAGCATACGACTATGTCCCGACATCTCGTCACTTGCCTACCAGAAGAAGATTTGTCAAATCGGAAGTTATCAAGACCTCCACAAGTATCTTCTCCCGCATAAACTGGGGCAATAAGAATTGTCTAAGCGATCTGGTTGCTCTGTCCACCGAGGTACCAAGGTAAGTTCAGCTGAAGAACATGACCAAGTTACCTCCACTCCCCGCAGAGTAAGACAGGTTTCAGCAATACTCTCCCCAAGCAGAGTTGATCTCCCATCAGCCCTAAAAAGGCACAGTATCTCCAGCAAGTCAGCGATACTCTCCCCAAGCAGAGTTAGTCTACTATCAGCCTCAAGGAAGTTGGACATCCCCAGAAAATCTCAATATTCCCCAGCGGAGTATACAGATGTTCCTAAGCAAGCATCCCCGGCAGTCTTAATATAAGATTGTTCCCCAGCGGAATACAGACACCCCAGTGGAGCCACTTCCCCAGTACAGTCCAAAGTTTCCCCAGGAGAGTTGAATCATCCTCCCCAGTAGATTCTGGAAGCTTATCCCCAGTAGATTTTGGAAGCTGGTCCCCTGCAGAGTGCATACGTCTCTCCCCGACCATATTCAGAGGTTATTCCCCACCAGAGCTTATAACTGGGTTATCCTCAGCTAATTACAACGGAAAGATCGTCCTCGGCGAAGTTCTTCCTATCCCCCAGCGGAGTTCATCAAATCCTCCAACAAAACTTATCAACGGAATCCCCAGCGGAGTTACCATCAAATCTCAGCAAAGTATCTCTTCCCACAGAGTAGTTCCCCGCACAGTAATATCTTCACCAAGTTTATTCCCCAACGGAGTCATCTTCTCCTACCGGTTTATTCTTGCAACCATCATCCCCAGCGGAAACGAAGAACTCTACTCTTCAGCATCAGCCCAGGATTCAACAAACTTCCCGGCATTCGTCAAGGATTTATTTTCCCAGACGAAAATACATTCATAAACATCACATTGTTATACATCATGATACATGCATATACGCATCATATCATATAATCTCATTTATGTCGAGAACATCGTTGCTTGATCCATATCATGCATTGCATACGACTGACCTTTACCTTTCAGGAAGGATACAGTCAAATGATCAGCTATGTCAAAGTAGACAAATAAATGTCAAAGTAGACAAATACAGTCAAAAGAGACCAATCCAGTCAAAGAAGACAAATCCAGTCAAAGAAGACAAGTCCAGTTAAATTAATTCCTAAAGTCAAAGAAGACAGCCCGTCAATATAGACACCCGTCGTTATAGACACCCGTCGTTATAGACACCCGTCGTTATAGACACCCGTCGTTATAGACACCCGTCGTTATAGACACCCGTCATTATAGACACCCGTCATTATAGATACCCGTCGTTATAGACACCCGTCGTTATAGACACCCGTCGTTATAGACACCCGTCGTTATAGACACCCGTTGTTATAGACACTCGTCGTTATAGACGCCTGTCGTTATAGACACCCATCGTTATAGACACCCGTTGTTATAGACACTCGTCGTTATAGACACCAGTCGTTATAGACACCCGTCAATATAGACACACATCGTTAAAGACAACCCGTCCTTGAAGACAACCAGTTAAAAGAGACAACTCGTCAAAGAAGACAACACCTCCCCCGGTTCAATTAAATCGATTCCTGAAGATTTTCTAAGATAACCTGTCAGTAGAGACAACCCATCAACCTTTTGAAGTTCCAGATTCGATACCTGTACCTAGCCAGGGCATGTCTGTGAGCGATTGATTGTGGATTCGATACCTGTATCTAGCCAGGGCATATCTACATGAAGAGTTTGAAGATCAACCCCTGTAACAGGCCAGGAAATTATCTTTCTTTCTCAGGTACGCAAGTTCTCGCTAAGGAATCTCTTATGCGATCGACACACAATTCCAAATGGCATCTATAAGCTCATTCCCGACAAGGTTCTGTCACACTTCCAGATGGCATCTATAAGCCCATCCTCCTATCCACCATCTCTCCAAATGGCATCTGTAAGCCTATTCCCGCCATCACATTGCTGATATTCCACTATGTGAGTGCAAATTTCTAGGCACTCTAGTGTTCAATCATCTTCCACCTTCGGATCACGAAAGGCACACAAGCCAATCTACATCCTCAGGTTTAAGAAGATTGAACAGTGGCAACTGTTGTACCCCAAAATTTGGCCTCCCATATTCTTCAAGGTTTGTCAAGAATCATCTTCAAATGGTTCAAGATTACTCAAGGGTTGCACAGTCCAAACATCCTCCTAAGCCAGTCAAAATTAGGGTTTTGGTTTCTTCAAGGAATTTGAGGTTTTCAGTGGTCCAACCAAGTCCCATAGGCCCATATACATTATCAAGCATCTACATGTCAAATCTTAAGACTCACAGCATCAAGTTGCACAATCAAAAGCTTCATTTGGTTCACAATCAACTGTAGGGGTAAAATGGTCATTTTACAGTAAAAAGTCAAATTTTTTGGTCAACATCTTATTTTGAAGCCACAATCATCATTTGATCAAGTCTTGATCATGATTCCACAAGCATGGCTCAAAAATCATCAAAGATGCAAAAGTTACTATTTTTGGACAGTAGAAAAGTCAACTGTAACTTGACCAAGGCATAACTTTTTCATGGTTCATCAGAAAAATCCAATCCAATGCTAATTTTTAAGGGGATGACATTTCCTACAACTCATATTCACATTCCAAGTCCAAGAAATGCTCTCACAAAAAGTTATCAATTTCTACATTATAGGTCAATTTCAAAAGTCAACAAAAAGGCATTTTAATTCAAAGACCATAACTTTAGATTGGTAAATCAAAATGACATGGGACCAAAGGCATTGGTTAGAGGACTTCAAGACCTTTCCAAAATGTCCAAGAACATGTTCATATGATCAAAATTGAGCAAGATATGCATTGGAGAAGTTGGGAAATTTTTGTGAATTTGCAAAAGTCAACTTTGCTCAAAACACATCATTTTTGCTAATGGGCCTCAAATTTCTTCTTGAAACATTATCCAAGGCCTATGCACGACCCATTGGGATTATTTGAATTTATTTTCTCATTTTTTGTTAATTAATTGGATTTTTTATTAATATTAATTCATTTAATTGATTTAAAATGTAGGAAAATATCAAGATATGTTTTTCTCAATCTTTTGTAATGCAAATAAGCTCAAGACAAGCTGGAGATTTCGTGTACACATCAAGGGGACAAAATCTCCCAATTTGGTAAGGTTTTTCAATCAAAAAGATGCAAAAATATTTGATTGGAAATCAAATATGCAAATCATAATGCCATGGATCTTTGACCAAGATTGTACCCTAATTCCATTCTACTATATATGTTGAAGCCAACCCTAATGCATTCACGTGAGATTGCTGCATATAGAGCCATAACCAATTCCAAAAAAGTGAAGGAAAATTGAAAATTGTTTTCTCACTTCAAAGCCAATTCAACACTTTTAATTGCTTCTAATACATTGCATAAGTCCCCAGGAACGTGTAGGGATCAAAACCACACGCTAAAGCTACAAGAATCCAAAGATAACAGTTTCACGGTTTGGAATTTTTTTCATAAACACATACTTTGATTCATGCATCATTAACGTGTTTTGTGGATTGTTTTGTATTCATAGGGACTGTACGAAGCTTTTGGTACAAGATAATTGAGTTATAGAGCCCTGAATCACAAACCACCATGGATGAATTTTAGGGTTTTCAAGCTCTTAAATTGGGGCTTTGTGATATAGGAAAAATCAGAGACTCTAAAGCCCATGGTTGAATTCGTCAAGGCCAGACGAATCAAACACCGTGCTCGCGAAATATTTATGAGCAGCGAGGAGCTAATCGCTATTTTTCATGCTTGCAGGTTGTGGGGGTTAAAAACCCCCGCTATCTAACTCTGTTTTTTGCAGGCGAAGGAAGAAGACGAATGCGTGTTCATGCGTGTTTGGTTGGTTTGAATGAGGCGCGCGTTTTTTTGTTTTAATAGCATATGCATTGATTTTTCCATATTATATTCTCTCTCCATTATGTTATCAAAGCAAGCAGGTGGTTGGGTTGGTGGAAAGCGTGTGCAATAAGCATTGGGACCTGGGTTCGATTCCCAGGTCCCCCAAAATTTTTATATTGTTTTTCATAACATAATCGTGTGCAGGCTTCACAAAGGCGCTCCACCATGCATCCCAAACCTCCAGATGCCATGTGGCCACAATCATAGATCCAAAGGCCTGGATTGGACGACCACCATATTCCAAGTCAAAGCGTATGATGGACAATTTCCAGAAAGTCAAACGTGGCTTGTGTGTTAGTGGGCCAGATTCAACAAATTCACCTCCTATGGGCCCAGCATACCCCCGTGGTTTCTATTTTTATTTTCTTTCTTTTTATTTCATTTTAATAATTATTATTACTATTATCTAATTAATTCATAAATTATTTTTTTATAATAAAATCAGAAACCTAAATATTATTTATATTATTATTTATTATTTTCTTTCAATAATTATTATTTTGTAAATAAATTATAAGTAATTAGTTTAGTTGTTTAATTAGGGCAATTTTAATATTTTTTCATAAATAAATAAAAATCATGTAGAATTAGGGTTGACAATTTTCAATCATATTTTCTTATTATTATTATTATTTATTAATTATTATTATTTTTGTAAATAAATGTAAATTAATTAATTTAATTAATTAGGCTAACTTTGACATTTTTATAATAAATAAAATTAGCTTAGAATTAGGGTTTTTCTTTTGACTTTTAATTTCTTATTTTTATTTTCATTAAAACATAAAAAACACAAAAAACACTTTTTTCTTTTAAATTATTTAATTAATTAGTATTAGGTTTAATAGTTAATTTAATTGCAAAAAAGGACAAATTACTTTCTTTTCTCAAAAAGGGTCAAAACCCTAAGACGTTTCCGGATTTAATTTTTATTCGCGCGTTATTATTTTTGATCATATTGATGTAACTGTTTCCGAGGATGTAATAGTTAATTAGGATTTTATCGCTTTCTTTACTTTTCTCGCATTTATTTCCAAACGGGTTATATTTTTGGCGATGTATAGACCCGCGCCTTGTAATAGCGTAGATTTACCTTTCCGCACTCTTAACTGTTAATTATGCATGAAAGACTTGTCTGAAAAAATAAAATCAATCCGTAGATCACAATGATGCATGTTCAAAGATAAAATTAATTGAAAAATAACACGCATGCACATGCCACTCCTAGGGTACGCCTCACTGGTTGCCTCGACGTGGTCGTCAAGTATAGGGTATTTTAGAGGTCGCCCTCCTGTCTAAAGATCCAGTTGCCTCGAAACGGTTGCCTCGGATAAAAAAGGATCTAGGACATTAGGGTTACCGCTAAGGCGTCCTACTGTTGCTTTGGTGACCACATTGTCCCTTAATCGAATTGACCCAAATAACTCCAACGACGGTGCTACCTACTTCTCAATAGTGGGATAGTACTGTCTAAAGGACTCTTACACAACCTAATTCCTTAGAGTAGGTAGATTTCTCCTGGGTACTTGCTCTTTCAAAACAAAAAAAACAACTTTTTGCACCTACACTTTCAAAAAGTTTTCAAACAAACACTTCATACACTCTTGAGGACTGATACAAGAGTTACCTAGAAGTTTTCAAAACGAAACTTTTTTCAAAACCCACAAACACTTGAAAAGCAAACAATTTTTGAAAACATAAGAGCAAGTACCTAAGAGCCCGTGGATAACCACGGATAGAAAGGGTGCTAACACCTTCCCTTTCTATAAATCTACCTCCCGAACCGAGAAACATTCTCGAAAAGGAATTTTGCTGTGCTTTTGTCCTTTCCTTGTTGGAGAACATAAAAGACGGTGGCGACTCTTGCTTACCGCGACATTTCACGAACCAGCTTAAAAAATAGTCAGTTCTATTTCCACCGATCACAATACCCATCTAAATATGGAACTGGCTTAAAATCTGTGAGACTCCTTCTATTTGCTTGAAGGATTTTTTCAATTTCTATTAAAGTTAAATTATGTAATTCAGCTTCTATCAATAGCAATTATGAATGCATTGATATGAGAAAACAAAGTTCGAACGTAATTAGAATAGTTGTTAGTTAAGTAAAAAACAGATACATATGTCGGGTTAATAAGTTTTAATGTTCGAACATAGTTAGAATAGTTGTTAGTTAAGTAAATAAATAAATAATTATGTCGGATTAATAAGTTTAAAGCATGGATTATTTTGTAAGTTGACATTGTAAAAATTATATGGAAATATAATTCATTCTATAAATTTATATAAAATGTACATAATCTATTTACCTATAATATCTGAGGTAAGCTATAACAACATATTTGACAAAGCTGTTACAAATATATAAGGTAGTAGGTAAACAAATATTGCGCAAGAATCTGTGAAATTGAAATGTGGTAAACCTGGATTTTGAGCCAATTGTCTTTGGCCATGCAACACACCATCTTCTAATAGCACCCATGACTCTTTCCAAACATAAGAAGGACGATCAACAACACCTGACAGAAGTATAACCATGAAAAGTTTGCAAAGAAAATGACATCAACCCCGATCACTCGTCTCTTTGATATCCCCGATATATTCTCTGTCATCTTTAAGAAATCCCATTGCAAAGCATGCATCCCTAAATGTATCAAGTTGGTTGTCACCAAATTTGGGAATTTCCTCATAAGTCGTCAGTCCTTTGACTAGCGTCAACATCATCCATACGTAAAATAGTTCTCCAGTGGTTGGTGGAACCCATATCAAACGACCAATGGTGAAACCCCTTTTCCGAGGCCTCCACATTCTTTTTTTCCTGTTATAAACAAATTTTGATACAAATTGACCATACATCAGTGATCGGGCTTCTTCGTATTTCCTATTTGCAACCAGCCAAGCAGTAAACATAGATTCAGTGACACTTGTATTTTTCCAATATATTCTCTATTCAATCATGATCGGTGTAGTAAACCGCTTTCTCACCTATTAAATGATAGAACATACATTCGAACACATATTTTCTGCCATGAATATTGTAAGAGTAAATTCTCCAACACGCATCACTCAGGGAGACATACATGCAGTCCAAATATTGTTTAATTTCATCTACAGGCTCATTGTCATTCCGTGAAACTGTTGTTGTGATTCTATCAAATCCTTTATGTATATATTTGAAAATATATTTGATAGATGTACTTTGGTTACACTATTCCATGTTTATATGTGCATGGTATTTCAAAAGTAATATTGTATTGTAAGGTACAACATGTTGATTTTCCAATGCAATCCCATTCTTTTGAAGAACGTGGGATTTAGATATTCTTCTGTAAAGAGGATAACCTTTAGCATTAACAACAATGTGTTTAATGAACATCTTGGGGGAAGTATTTCGAGCATTTTCTGTTTTTCACACATGGTGATTTCATTCGTGACAGGCCACAAGGTCCATGCATCATGTGTGCCTTAACTAAATTGTATAAAGTCGGGTGAAGATTAGGGTCTGGAATTTCAATATAAATGATGTTATTTATGTCTGAAGGTGTTGGGTACTTGCTCTGAGGGTGCAAGAAGATTAAAATGTGCGCATGCAACAATCCTCGCTTTTGAAATTCAATGGTGTACATAACTGTAAACATAATAATTAGTTAAGAGGTATTGTTGTTGGAATAAAAACAATTGAAAAATTGTATTATTAAATGAAGAACAACACTTACATGCCAACACTTTGTCGAGAACATGGTGTTTTGTAATATCAATCATGAGTTTGTCAAACTTGATTTTGAAAACTCTGGTAATAATATCAAGTCGGTCGTGCGGCTTTAACCCAGTGGTAGCCAATGCACAAGTGATTTATGGCCAAGTAGGATTGCAAGTAAATGTAACAAATAAATCTGGGAATCCTAACTTGAAAAGGCCATACCATGAAAATACAATTTATCCATGTATCTCTTGCTACCAACAAAATTAGATGGTAATACTACATGTTTCCCCGCTTTGGTGGTTGATTTTGCTCAGAAGTCCCACACTGGTCATTCAACTTATTATATTTTCTAACTCTTAATTTTGATTTATTATCCCTCAACCAATTAAGTCCTTCAGATTCCATCATTGAATAACCATCAACTAAGAACTGTTGAAACAATCGTCTTCAATGAAGTAACGTTTTTGCCTCGTTGCGGTGTTGCTGCAACGAGTAAGAAAGTGAATCTTTGATGCTTTAAAGATTTTTCTTGGTAACCTACTTTTCATGCTCATACTTTGTGAAGTATATTTTTTATATAACCATCTTTTCCATACGTAAATATAAGAGGGTATTGATATGCTAAATATGCAGGATGAAATTCATATATTCATTACAAATGGCCATCGCATGCTTGAACAATGATGTCTCTTTTAGAAGCAGAATCAATATCTCCAACAACCAAAGCATCAACTTCTGACATCGTAGGTATATTTTTCACGTGTCCGTCCTCGGGTCTATCACTAATGAGCCTCAGCTTTAAGTCTAAGAAAGTATTATCATTCAAAAGAACACTTGTCATCCTAAAATCCTTTGCATGAACATTGAACTTGTCTAACATAAGCTTCAGCTTGGTGAAAATGTCCCTTTGGACCACTTTATTGTCCCTGTGTATTGGATAACATGTGAAAAATTGAGACAGGATATGTGCCGACACACGAAATATGTATAGCTAAATAATTACAAATACCTGAAACATTCCATTATGTCATCAAATTTGTTGTCGGTGTTAATATATAGCTGAGCATATTGGGGAGGATGTCGAATTTCTGGTAGTAGAGTACCTATTCGATGACAAGTTTGACCATGCAGTTATCCATGTTTGCAATATTACATGACCTTTTCCAATTAGATAAGATTAGCTTCCTTCTCTTTCTAGAAATAGTAGGTTCAGAAGTATTTTCCAAGTTTTCATAGCTAGTAGAAGAAGGGCTATGATTTTTTGTATTAGATGAAGGGGTTGAAAGAGAAGCTAGTACTCGGGATGAACAATTACAGGTTTTAGAGGCAGTAGGCTAACATGTCTTGACACCGTCATGTGAGTTTCTCTATGCTTTCAAAATGAGTCTCCTCGTATGTCTAACAATATATGATTGAGTGACGTTGTTTTGAATATAATTGGATGCATCATTTGAAGATAAAGCTGTGAATAGAATTACTGGACAGATCTGCTTGAGGGAGAAAAAATCCTAGATTAAAACAGAAAAGTAGCACACTATGGAAAAATAAATATAGAAGATAAAATAATTTGTATTAAAAACAGAAGACTAAAAGTCGCAAATTATGGATCTAAGAGGCAAGGGAAGTTTTAAAACCACCTAACTGTATTAATGAATGACGTATTTGAATTGAGTGGTGAAGTGTAGCATTTAGAATATAATGAAGGTTGCAGCAGAACGCTAAAGGTGGGATGTTATGGATTCAAGAGGCAAGGAAAGTTTTAAACTTATTAACTCTATTAATATGTGAATTATTTTAATTGATTTGTGAAGGGGTTTCTATTAAAAGCAATAATCATTATACAAACACAACTTCCAGTATGAGTAATTTAATATATAACGGCAGGAGTTTGCATTGGGTAGGGATATATGGACTATCGGGTTAGAATATGACATATATAGATTATGATTATGTTGGCTTTATATTATACAGTGTACCATAATTACAAACAAGTGGTGTTCAAATGAGCATGTAATCACATGTTCATTCTATACTTGCAATAAGATGACATTCATATCTTACTACTAGGTCATGTTTAAATGAGTATGTATCCACAAGTTCATACTATAATTTATAAGATGACATTCATATCTACATCAAAGAACACAATAAATTTTTTCAACAATTGTATATAGTTTATCATGGATTAGTTGTATTATAATAGAAACTGTTTGTCAAATGTTAGGTTGATAGGTTAGGTATTAGTGGAGAATCTCATATAAGATTCAACTGCTAACATTGCAGTGAATGCTGCTATATTCAATCGAGTGAAACACCCAATGACCAAAGAACAACTATAATTTAACTTATTTCTTATTATTATCCAACCATGCAAGAATAGTACATGGATAAATAATATACGTGCAAATTTAGAAGAATAGATACATGGACCATTACGATTTGTAAAGATTTGGGAGTAAAAATGTAGATATAACAAATGATGTGTATGTTAAAGTAACATAATTATTTAAAAATATAATTCAAGGTAGAGAAATAAAATATAGCTACAACTAATCCTTCTTCTCCAATTTGATAAACTTCTTAAGCTTGGTTGATGAGAGTTCTCCTTCATACAAACCTTCCAAGGTTGTTGATTTCTTTGATCCATATGGAACCTATCTTTTAGTAGTGGGTGTTATTGGATCAAGGTTATGCTTAGATGTAATCTCAAGACCCTGTTACATAATCAATTAGAGTCATGTTTAGCATTACATGCACCGTTATATATTATTTAGGAAATTCATTAAATTCACACAGTGGGAGGTCGTTGAAGGTTACCATAACCAAATCAAATTCATCAGGGGCATCATTTTTAGCCTCATCAACACTCTCTTTAATATAAGCATAATTAAAATTATTTGTAATGTGTAATATATATCAACACAAAACAACTCTAATAAATTAAACAAATAAGAAAATCATGCAATGAACAAAATACTTGCATCAACTCCGATGTTATAGACGGGACATTCGATATTGTCTTTGTATTATGATCAAAGTAGGATCAGTGGAAAGCTTGTAACAAAAAATTAATAAACAACCTAAAATACTAAATCCATGTTGATGAATTATACCTAGATTGTTTCCCATGGAGCCTTAAACTGTTTGATAAAAGGGTCATCTTTTAGGACCATAACAATTGAGCAAGTTTTCCAACGCGACTGACACTTAACTTTAAAAGCCATCTCCAAATTCATCATTTGATCAAGTGCCAATGGAAATTCTAAGGGATCATGAATTCCAGCCTATATAAGGAAACAACACCATGAGTGTTAGTGTGTGTAAACACTATTAATATTCTGATGTTCAAATAAAAAATAAACCTGGGTTATGGTATGGCGCAGCTGAGCAGCAGACAAACCCAAACGTTGTTCACATTCTCTGTCCCAGAAAACAAAGTTATAAGTTTTCCATGCATGACGTACTTCAATTTCTATCTTATACCTACAATATCAAGAATAATGGTCATAATAAATAGGATTACATAGCACATAACATTATATTTTCAGGGACAACTCATAGGTTAGATGAGAAGTAATAATACCAAAAGATCTATGTCTCGGTTGAATGACCAGCTTCACACTCAAACAGAGGTTTGTCACTGCGTGCAACCCTGTGGCATATATGGAAGGCACGATAATACCAACCAAATTGAGATGCTATCAAAATTTTGGTTTCAGAAACTGTAACATCCCTTTTCCCCGTCAGTAATTTAACCAAAAATAAGTGTAGATTAATTCATAAAATAAAACATCAAGAATAGGATACCACATCTTTATACATCATACATGCTCATATAAAAAGATATGCAACACATAATCACTCATTCATCATGTCTAAACTTCGTTTCATTTATTCGCAACAGAAAACATCACTAGTAATTATTCTCAATATGAGTGATAGTTACCAAAATTCAAAATTCAACATAAAACATCAATTAAAATCCAACAAATAGAGTTCTACAATAGTTTACTCCCATTATAATAAAAAGAGCGCAAAACCCCTAAGTGTTACGTATTAGAGCTGAAACTGACTCAATCTAAAAAAAGTGAGGGACTTCTAAGCTAACCTCGACCTTGAGCCACGTTGGATCATCTGCATGTTACCCATGTAAAGGCAACATTCAAAGAAGGGGTGAGATATCATAACAATATAAAAGAAAGCATAATAACAAGTAGATATCAGTTTAAGTACGCATAATTATACTTCTTTACCTCACACCTTTACTTCATTCAACACACCACAAAGTACATCAACATATAAGCAAATATACACACAATACATAACACTTATCATAATATAACTCATACTTTTCAACATCAAAACATCAAGTTATCAGTCATAGTGCAATGCAATGATACCTTCACTGAATTAATGCATGTGGTACCAATAGGGCAGAACCCTCATCATAATGCCAACTTAGGTAAACAACATCATAACGCCAATACAGGAAATCTTTTGCCAATACAAACCATCTTTTGCTAATACAGATCATCTTTCACCAATACAAGCCATCTTTCGCCAATATAGGTCATCTTTCATGAATGCATGTGACATTGACATGAAAAAACATAATTTAAATTGGTTATTCTTTCTCATAAATGCCACACCAATATAGGCCATCTTCATCATAATTATCATGCAATACATCTTGCAAAATAATCGAATTATTCATACAACATCATCTTACTCAATCGCAACATAATTCATGGCACGTTACTCAGGAATATACACAGATAGACATCAATGTTGGTCAAATAATCAACTACTATGTTATAATTTATTTTTATAGGATATAAAATAGTTTTAGCTTCCCATCAATCCAAACGGCGCGTCAAACGGGCACTTGAGGTGAAAGTTATGCAATTTACAATTTTTGGAAAATATGACATTTCACTGGTAATCAGTTACTTCCAAGAGGGTAACCAGTTAAACCCCCATGATTCAAAATTACAAAGATACTATCTTGCTAGGTAACCGATTCTCACCCATGTTATACCTGATTACACATTCACGTTTTGCCATTTTTCCCAAAATAGGGTAACCGATTACCCCCGATGCAGTAATCGGTTACACCTGATGCAGAGTTTAAAAATCTGCAATTTTCAAGTTACAAAAATCCATGTTTCAAAACCCCAACTCCTAATATTTCAATCAAAATATTATATTCTAATTATACTAATTATTCACCAACATTTCCTATCAATTCCATTTAATATACATCATCAAATTTCACCAATAACACATAAAATGCATCAAAGAATTCATCAATGGGAAAAACCTCAATAAAGAAAAATAGGGAGAAAATCAAGAACACACAATCATGGAACCTAAACACTACCATACCCAATCATTATGCAACTCGTTATAGTGTTAGAATCTCATCCTTACCTTGAATTTTGTCGATTCTTGACTCTCTACGGTGAACCTTCTTGCCCTAGCCTTTTCCTCTTCTTCTCTCTTTTACGATCTTCTCTATTTTTTTCTACGTTGTTTTTCCTCTTCTCTATTCTCACTCCATTTTGTTCCAAGGACCCCTAAATCATAATACCCATATTGCCCTTCCCTATTAAATAAAATAATAATCATGTTATTCTACTAATAATATTTATTTAATTATTATACTATATTCTTAAATTTAATATTTTAATCCAAATAATGCTAATAACTAGTTATCTCTCTACACCTCATGTTTCTACATTTTTTGGCATACACCCCTATCATCTCAACTACAATAACTCCTAAGTCCTCTAATTCCTAACAAATGCATCACAACACAACAAAAGATTTGCTAACGTGCATAACTACATCACATCGTATAATTAATTTAAATAAAATGATTCAACAAAATCAGGGTGTTACAACTCTCCCTCACTTCGAACATTTTCATCCTCGAAAATTACCTAATGCGAATAACTCTGGATAAGCCTCTTGCATCTTGCTCTCTAATCCCCACGTTGCATTCTCTCCAGCAGCTCCTCCTTAGATCACTTTCACAAGAGTGATCTCTTTTCCCCTCATCTTATTTATTTCACTATCCTCGATCCTCACAGGTACGATTTCAATAGTAAGATTATCTCACACTTGTACATCGTCCATAAAGATCACATGTGATAGATCTAAAATATACTTTTGGAGTTGCGACACATGGAACACATTATACAAATTTGACAGATTAGGTTGCAAGGTCACTCTATATGCAACATTCCCCACTTTTCTGAAATTTGATACAAATCAATAAATCGAGGAGTCAACTTCCTTGACTTCAAAGCACAATCTACACCAGTTATCAGAGATACTCTCAAGAGTACTTGGTCTCCCTCTTGAAACTCGAGATCATTCCTCTTCTTGTCATGGTAACTCTTTTTCCTACTCTTCTAAGCCTTCAACTTTTCTCAAATTAATTTCACTTTCTCCATAGTTTCTCGCACAATTTCAGGTCCGAGCACCACACTTTCAGCAGATTCATACCAACACAAATGTGTTATACACCTCTGACCATACAATGCCTCAAATGGTGCCATATAAATACTAGAATTGAAACTATTGTTATAAGTAGACTCAATTAGTGGAAGATAACTATCCCAGGTACCTCCCTACTCAAGAACATAAGCTCTCAACAAATCTTCTAACGACTGAATAGTTCTCTATGTTTGATCATCTGTCTATGGGTGATACACATAACTTAATCTTAACTTAGAACCGAACACATATTGCATACTCTTCCAAAAATTATAAGTAAATCTTGGATCTCTATCAAATACAACACTTGACAGAACACCGTGTAGCTTCACAATTACGCGGATATAAATCTCCGTCAACTTCAGCATAGGAAAACTGATATTAATCGGAATGAAATGAGCTGATTTTATTAGCCTATCAATAGTCACCCAAATTGTAACATGTCCTCTTGGAGTACTTGGCATCCCTGTCACAGAGTCCATCGATATACTATCCCACTTCCACTCCGGAACCTCTAATGGTTCCAACAATCTCGCAGGTTTCTGATGTTCGACTTTTGACTTCTAACAAGTCAAACACGCATACACGAACTGCGCCATATATTGTTTCAATCTGGACCACCAAAATAACTTCTTCAAGTCGTGATACAATTTATTAGCCCCCGGATGAATACTTAAGCTACTTCTATAACTTTCTTCCAGAATCATCCTTTTCATCTCTGCGTCATCAGGAATACAAATTCTATCTCGGAATCTCAACACACCTTGGACATCCACTTTAAAATCACTATCTTTAGATTAGTTATTCCCAACCATCAAGTCTACAAACTTCACATATAACTTTTGAGCCTCTTTAATATTATTCAAGGAATTATTGTTAATCTTCAACATCCCTAACATCACACTCTGCGGTGTCACTTCACATACTAAACTCATGCCTCTAAATTCTTCGATCAACTCTAATTATCTGACCATCATAGTCGACATATGTAACATTTTCCTACTTAAATCATCTGCCATAACATTTGCTTTACCAGGGTGGTAATTCAAGCCAAAGTCACACACCTTCAATAATTCTAACCACCGTCTTTGCCTCAAGTTCAATTCCTTCTGATCAAATAAATACTTTAAACTCTTGTGATCATTAAACACTTCAAATATGGAGCCATGGTAATGCCTCTAAATCTTTAGTAGAAACACCACTACTGCTGATTCAAGATCGTGAGTAGGATAATTCCTTTCATGAATCCTCAATTGCCTTGACGCATAAGCTACTACTTTATGATTCTGCATAAGCCCGCCACCTAAAATCAGTTTAGAAGCATCACATTACACCACAAATAGTTCTTTCAGATTAGGTAATATTAAAATTGGAGTTGTCATCAATTTCTTCTTTACCTTAACAAAACTTTATTCACATTAGATGTCCCACACAAACGCTCTTCCCTTATAAGTCAGTTGAGTTAGCAGAAGTTCTAAATTAGAAAAACCTTCGATAAACCATCTATAATAACCAGCCAAACCCAAAAAGCTTCTGATCTCCGTAACTGAATTTAGATCTTCTCACTGCAACACTGTATCTACTTTGAATGGATCCATAATAATTCCATCACCTAAAATAATATGACCAAGAAAACTAACCTTCTCCAACCAGAATCCACACTTTGACAACTTCGCATACAACTTCTTCTCTTTCAACACTTGTAATACAATTCGCAAATGCGCGACATGTTCTTTTTCTAGTTTGGAATATACCAAGATATCATCAATTAATACTACCACAAATTGATCAAAATAAGTGCGAAAAATAGGATTCATATACTCCATAAACACTCTCGGCACGTTGGTAACATCGAAAGGCATCACTGAATACTCATAATTTCCATATCGAAATCTGAAAGCTATCTTTTGAATATCATCACTTCTTGACTCGAATTTAGTGATAACCCGATCTCAAGTCAATCATACTAAATACACGTGCACCCACCAATTGATCCATCAAGTCATCTATTCTCAGAATTAGATACTTTTTTTTTAATTTTCACTCTATTCAGATGTCGGTAATCAACACAACCTCATACTACCATCTTTCTTCTTTACTAGTAACACCGGAGCTCCCCAAGGAGATACACTTGGTCTCATAAATTTCTTTTCAAGTAAGTCTTCCAACTGCTTATTTAACTCTAATAATTCAGACGCTGACATCATGTATGTCGCCATAGAAATAGGTCCGGTACCAGGTACAATATCAATAGCAAATTACACTTCTCTTACTGGAAGCACATCTGGAATATCATCTGGGAAAACTTCAGGAAAATCACATACTACTTGCAACTCATCGATCGCAGCCTGATTCTCAATAGATAAAAAATCCATCAATGAAAACACCTGAGCTTCGTCCTGCATCAACTTATTCTGCTGCTAGTAGACAAGAACTCGACTTCCTTATCCTTGTTACGAACATAAAACCAAATGAATTTGTTATAGCAATTAATATGAACGTAATTATATTCCAACCAGTTCATACCAAAGATCATATCCAGACTACTTAGCAATAAACAAAGTAGATCCACAACAAAATCTTTGTCATAGATTGTCAAAGGACACTTCAAGAACACTAGAGAAGTAGTCATTGATCCCTTAGATGGAGTATAGATAACCATCTCTCCACTCATAGAAGATAATACAATACCCTATATTTTTGCACAGTCAGCAGCAATAAAGCAATGTGTAGCACCAATATCAATAATAGTAATTAAAGGAGTACTATTAATGAAACATATACCTTTGATCAAGCAGTCTCCACTAGATGTCTGAGTTCCAGCTAAAGCAAATATTTTCCCACTGAATCGAGCTTACTTCAGTTTCTGGCGCTGAGCACCGATATATCCTTCTTCACCCCAGTTGAAACAAATTACTTCTTTGTGTATACATTCAATCATCTCATGCATAATCTTGCCACAATGTAAACACCTCTTTAATTCAACAGTTCATTCATTAATCTGATGACCAGGTTTTACACATCTGAAACACACAATATTAGCATGAGTACCTCTCCCACTTAGCCTCTTACCATCAATAACTTTCTATTTTCATTTGTCAGTCAGAGCATTGTAAGGCTTCCCAAGATTTTGTTGTTGCTTGCCCCTCCTATCATTCAGGATCTTATAATGCGCCTTACTGTCCTCCTCATAGATTATGCAACTATTCACCAGATCGGGAAACTTACGGATCCGTTGATACCTAATTGCCTTCTTGATCTCTGAAAGCAAGCCATTTTCAAACTTTATGCCCTTTGAAAATTCAGCATTTTCCTTTCTATAATGAGGGTAGAACATTTCCAGCTCCACAAACTTAGCAGCATAATCAGTGACCGACAAGTCTCTCTATTTTAACTCTAGAAATTTGATTTCTTTCTTCCCGCGAATATCTTTTGGAAAGTACTTTCTTATAATTTATATGCTGAACACAACCCACGTAATCTCTTCTCCTTCACCATTCAGCCTTTGGGGAGTACTCACCCACCAGTTTTCAGCCTCTCCTACCAGCTGATGCATATCGAAACATACCTTATGTGCATCCGTATAGTCCATAACCCGAAAAATCCTCTCGATCTCCTTGAGCCAACTTTGCGCTTCATCACGATCATGCTTACCCTTAAATGTAGGTGGATAGTTCTTATGGAATGTCTCTAAGATGTGGGATCCATCTTTCCCACCAACATTAGCACAACCTGAGCCAAAGCTTACAAAGCAGTAGCAAGTGCAGTATCATTCCTTCCAGCCATTTTTTGCTTTACATCATAACATCAAACAATGGTTAGACAAAACACATCGACAATATTCAACTGTCACACTACACTATTGAATCAACAACCTGGCCGAACAGACCGACCTACTTTGATACCACTAATGTAACACCCATTTTCCCCGTCGGTAATTTAACCAAAAATCAGAGTAAATTAATTCATAAAATTAAACATCAAGAATAGGATGCCACATTTTCATACATCATACATGCTCATATAAAAAGATACGCAACACGTAGACACTCATTCATCATATCTGAACTTCGTTTCATTTATTCACAGCGGAAAACATCACTAGTAATTATTCTCAACATGAGTGATAGTTACCAAAATTCAAAATTCAACGTAAAACATCAATTAAAATCCAACAAATGGAGTTCTATAATAGTTTACTCCAATTATAATAAAACAAGCTCAAAACCCCCAAGTTTTACGTATCAGAGTTGACACCAACTCAATCTATGCAAAATAAGGCATTTCTCAGCTAACCTCGACCTCGAGCTACTTTGGATCATCTGCACATTACCCATGTAGAGGAAAAATTCAAACAGAAGGGGTGATATATCATAACAATATAAAAGAAAGTATAATAACAAGTAGATAGCAGTTTAAGTACACATAATTATACTTTTTTACTTCAAACCTTTACTTCATTCATCACACCACAAAGAACATTAACATATAAGCAAATATGCACACAACACATATCACTCATCATAATATAACTCATACTTCTTCAGCATAAAAACATTAAATTATCAATCATAGTGCAATGCAATGAGACCGACACTGACTCAATACATGTGGTACCAATAGGGAAGAACCCTCATTATAATGCCAACTTAGGGAAGCAACATTATAACACCAATACATGCCATCTTTTGCTAATACATGTCATCTTTCACCAATACAAGCCATCTTTCGCCAATATAGGTCATCTTTCATGAATGCATGGGACATTGACATGCAACAACATAATTTAAATTTATTATTCTTTCTCATCAATGCCACGCCAATATAGGCCATATTCATCATAATTGTCATTTTACCACATCTTGCAAAATAATCGAATTATTCATACAACATCATCTTACTCAATCGCAACACAATTCATGGCACGTTACTCAGGAATATACATAGATAGACATCAATGTTGGTCAAATAATTGGATACTATTCTCTAATTTATTTTTATAAGATAGAAAATGATTTTAGCTTCCCATCATTCCAAACGGCGCGTCAAACGGACACCCGAGGCGAAAGTTATGCAATTTACAATTTTTGAAAAATCTGACATTTCAATGGTAATTAGTTACTGCCAAGAGGGTAACTGGTTACACCCCCATGATTCAAAATTACAACACTACTGTCCAATTGGGTAACCAATTCCCACCTATTTTGTACCCGATTACACGTTCACGTTTTACCCATTTTGCCCAAAATTGCACAGGGTAACCGATTACCCCCATGTCATAATCGGTTACACCCGATGCAGAGTTTAAAAATATGCAATTTTTAAAGTTACGAAAATCCGTGTTTCAAAGCCCCAATTCCTAATATTTCATTCAAAACAATATCTTATAATTATATTAATTATTCACCAACATTTCCTATCAATTCCATTCAATATACATCATCAAATTTCACCAATAACACATAAAATGCATCAAAGAATTCATCAATGGGAAAAACCTCAATAAAGCAAAATAGGGAGAAAATCAAGAATACACAACTATGGAACCTAAACACTACCATACCCAATAATTATGCAACCCTTTATGGTGTTAAAATCCCAACCTAACCTTGAATTTTTCCGATTCTTAATTCTCTACGGTGAACCTTCTTGCCCTAACCTTTTCCTCTTCTTCTCTCTTCTACGATCTTCTCTGTTTTTTTTTCTACGTTGTTTTTCCTCTTCTCTTTCTCACTCTATTTTGTTCCAAGGATCCCTAAATCATAATACCCATATTTCCTTTCCCTATTAAATAAAATAATAATTATGTTATTCTACTAATAATATTTATTTAATTATTATATTATAGTCTTAAATCTAATATTTTGATCTAAATAATGCTAATAACTAGTTATCTCTATATACCTCATGTTTCTACATTTTTGGGCATACACCCCTATCATCTCAACTACAATAACTCCAAAGGCCTCTAATTCCCAGAAAATGCATCACAACACAACAAAATATTTTCTAACATGAATAACTACATCACATCTTATAATTAATTTAAATAAAATGATTCAACGAAATCGGGGTGTTACAGAAATAGTAGTACAAAATGTGATATGTATCAATGGTACATAACATAAATAGTAAATTATGTAAAAGGCATGGCCAACACATTTAAATAAAAAGTAAAATTTAAAGGAAAAGTAGTAAATGTTGTTGTACCCCAAAATCTACCCTCTCATTTTATTCAAACCATACTCCTAGGAGTCCTCAAATGCTCAAGGTTGACCAAGAATTGACCAGACAAATTCTCCTCCTAAGCAATGGAATTCCAACTAGGGTTTCAGTTTTCAAAAAGAAGTTTTGGTTTTAAAGGCGTCAAGTGATTTCCATGGCCCCTAATATGTCCTCAAGAGTGATCATGCCAAGTTTCATGCCTTGCATCACAAGTTTGCTCAACCAATTGCTCAGATGACTGAAAATCAACTTAATTAGGTCAAAAGTCAATTGTGGTCAATATACAGTCAAACTGCAAGATTTTTGTTCAACATCAACATTTTGAAGTGATATCAAGGAAAGTCCTCAAATCATCAAAAGTTAAGATTTGCTAAATTAGGGTTTCATAGGAAAAGTCAACTAAACTTTGACCATGCATAACTTTCACATACTTCACCCATTTCCCCCCAACCAAATCTCGTTATTAAGAGAATCACATACTATACAACTTTGTTTTTATTATCAAGTTCATAAAATGCATCATTTGGAAGATATGAGCTCATACATTACATGTCATTTTCAAAAAGTCAACAAAAGACATTTTTTTGTCAAGATAACTTACATCAAGATAATGTCTTCAAAAGAAAAAAAAGGTCAACATAGATATTGTAGAGGAAATCTCGGGATTTCTAAAAGGTCATAGATCATCTTCAAAGGATAAACATTGAGCAAGTTCTGAGTTGCACAAGTTGGACAATTTTTGAGAAAGTGCATGAAGTGCAAATTGAAAAATACTGAACTTGTGGACTGATGGGCTTAGGTTTTAAAGTTTGAATGTGTTTACAACATGATTAACAACCCCTAAACCCATCCATGCATTATTTTAATTTTTATTTCATTTATTTTTGATTTTATTCATTTAAACTCAAATTTAATCAAATAAAATGCTAGATTAATGCACAAGGCATGTAAGGCTTAAGATTTGACTTTCTTGGGCTCCAAGTATCTCATAACAAGCAAGCAAATATCATTAAGCCAAGATTTTCACAAGTTTGGAAAGTTTTTCAAATGAATTTTGGAAACAAATCATACAATTGATGCCATGAGATTTCTTCCATTATTTTTGACCTAAATTCCCCCCTATATAAAAACAACACCCTCATACACTAGAGACCACGAAATTGGCTGCCAAAGAACACTCGCTAAAAATCATAAATTTTGTCAAAACCAGGGAAAAGTCAAAACCAAAGATCCAACCACTTTCAGTCCAAGCCATCCATTACAAATCATTCATGAGGTATCTAAAGATAAGAATAGGTTGAAAGTCATGGCCATTGATGCTTTAAACAAGCATACTCATCTTCTCTGATTTTCTTTTCTTTCAAACATTAATATAATTAATTTTATGCATTGTTAATGTTTATTAACTGCCCAAATGAGTTCCTATTCTTACAGAGTACATGTTTGAATCACAAACAATAGCTTGACTTGGTGGATGAGGCACCTGATTGTGACCCAAAGGGCATGGGTTCAACAGCCACCCCATGCATTTTCACTTTTTTTGATTATTTTATTTTCTAACCCTTTTCATTTATTTATTTTTAATTTAATTTGTTTTCTATCATTAATTTAATTAACATATAAAATCACAAAAATATCATTAAATATTAGTTTTAGACTTTTAATTAATTAAATTAATTTTTGACATAAAAATTGTTTTGATTTAATCAATATTGATTTTATTTCATAATTAACTTGTAAATTGATTATAGTTAGGTTTTTAATTATTAATTCACACTTTTATTATTTTCCAAACAAAAAATACCAAAAATATATTTTCTAACAATTAGAATCTTAGCTTTTAATTATTTTCTTAACATTTTTCTTATTTTTATTTCTATTCATTTGCAATTTATATTTATTAGACAAATTGTATAGGTCGTATAATAATTGTAATAGCCGTAGTTTAAATCCTCGAAGTTTCATTATTTATGTAACTACACCAAAGCCATGTAATAGCGTATGAACTTTATTTCTCGCCTTTATATTTCTTATAAACTATTATATATTTAACTGCTAGTAATTAAGCATGTATGGAAAGATCTAAAAAGAAACAATAGAAAACCCTAATTTCAAGATAAATGTAACTGAATTGAACACACTTCTCACACTTGCACCTCTAGGATAACCTCTCTCGTTGCCTCAGAAAACAATGGTCACGTCCCTCGAACATAGGGATACCATTAGCAAATACCCTCAGTATAAATAATCATAAAAGATCATAGTCCTTTGATGCCCCTCGAAGTTGCCTATGGTATATGATCTTGCCCTTCGAAGTTGCCTACAAATACACGATGACATCCCTTCAATTTTATAAAGGTATCCCTACATGTTGCCTTCAATGACCATAACGATGACCCTGCGCCTGTCCCTCAAACATCCAACGACAGAGCTACCTACTAACTAATGGTAGGATAACACTATCTAAGGGAAGAGGAAAATAACCCGAAAGACTTTTGAGTAAGGGTAGAATACTGTTAATTGCTTTCTCACACAAAAGAAAACATTTTTTCACAAACACTTTTCTGAAATATCTTTCAAAACAAAACGTTTTGTATACATTCTTAAATTATACAAGAATCATTACAAAATTGTTATACTTAGGCATTTTCAAAGTATTTTCAAGCAAACACACACAAAGCATTTCAAAAGTGAGCAAGCGATTAAGAGCCCGTAGGTAACTACAGATGAAAAGGGTGTTAACACCTTCCCTTTTCATAATTTACCCCCCGTACTCAGAAAATTCTCAAAGTTCTTTCCTGTTCTTTTCAACCTTTCCTTTATAGGATAAAATATAAGTCGGTGGCGACTCTTTCTAACCGCAACATTTACGATAAAAAGGCAAAACCAGTAAAGTCAGTTCTCATACAGTATTACAGAACTGGCGACTCTATTGGGGAGACTAAAACTAAAGTGGGGTTACCTTGGAGCTAGATCATATTTAAAATTCTTTCCTTGTTTGATTTGTGTGTTTGATCTTTCGGGTATATGTTTGGGTTATTATTAAAGATCCTACACCCGGATCGGGGAAAACCATTAGTTAAGTAGCAATAAGTCATGGAGGTCGTACGAAGTAGACCTATATGGATGATATGGTAGCTATGTTAGTATGATACTTTGGCTTGTACTAATGTTCCTTGAGTCAGTCAAGGATAACATTAGGCTTCCACATAGTGTCATTAAGCAATAACTGACCTTTAGAACCTTAAAGTGACTCATCTTGGCCATTAGAAAGTAGTGAGATGTTCGGCTTCAGTGCAGACTGAAGTTGGTTGATACTCGATGCTACAATCATTGAGATTGGACTTTCGAGATATTTCGGCCGCAATTTAGATGCTTGACCTGAAACAATTCCTGAGAGAAAGATCAATGATATGAGATCCCAAGAACCCGGTTACTATTGCTAGGACAGGTTGAGCCAACTAAACTTTAAAAGGGTACTTACCTATAGACCTCATGAAATCCTTTAAACCTAAGGTCTTTATGTGACTTGTTTGTGTTTGCTATTTTGTTTTAAGCATAAACATGACATCATAAACATCATAACATCATACTTAAGCATGTCACTAACCATTTCAAGGATCTCAAGGGCATGTGATGCAGGTTATCATGAACTAGACGCCTAGCAAGGGGCGGGAGGATTTAGTTTCCTCTAACCAAAGGCCACCAAAGTATGATGAACCTGACGTCTAGAAAGGGGCAAGGGGATTTATTTTCCTCTAGCCAATACCGTTAAAGCACGATGTCTTGAGTTAGTGGCTATGACCCACTCGACATGGTGAGCTTGATTCTCGTAGAAGGACATTCAACAAGATGAAGTTCTTCAATCAAAGCTATTTTCAAATTCAATTCAAACATATTCTTGTGTTTACCCTGCGAGATCCTTGAAAACATTGCATGCATATCATTACATAACATGTATTCTCAAGAAATGTTTCTCATTTTCTCAATATTTATTTCAACAAGGAAAATGGCTCTCGAATAGAATGACAAACATCTCCAAACTCAAGATACTCAGTTCAAGGAAATGTTCTTGAATCTATCCAAGGGAAAAGAAGAATTGAAAGCACTCCTTGCTGGGAACATGACAAAGAAAAATACTGAAGATAACAAGGATGACCATTTGGAACAATTGAAAACCGAGATGGAAAGGATGAGAATCCAGATGAGTAGTGAGATGACTCTTGTCCAAAGTTTAGCTCAGGGACAAGAAGAGTTGAGGATTCTCATCAACAAGCTTCATCAAGACAGATACGACCATCTGGGGCAATCTTCTAGAGCTTGGGGCCTAACCAATGATCAACCTCTCTTCGTAGACAGGGAATTGGGTGACATGTTCATGCGGGACCATGTTGAAAATAAACTCAGGAGCAGTGAAATTCAGGGGACTGCATCTTCAAGTACTCAGAAGAGATCATACAATGGAAAGAAGGAGTCCAGTACTGTGTACAACTAGAAATATCGTAATAAGAGTGATATCAACCAATCTGTGTTGGTAGTGTGAACCTCTAATCCAGTGTCGACACAATAATAACGACAAGGAAATCAGCGTAAGCAAGACACGTCCAAAAGGAAATTCTCCAAAATCAACATGTCCTTGGCTCAAGTATTGAAAAACATGTTAAAGATGGAGTTGATAACATTGAAGGGTCCTCCTCATAATCCCAACACTGCCTCTCCTCGGTATAATCCTAATGTGAGATGCGCTTATCATTCCAATAGTCTTGGACATGACATTAATATTTGTTGTGCATTGAAAAATAAGATTTAGGACTTGATCGACGAAGGAGGGCTGGAGTTCATACAAGATGGTCTGATTAAAATTTTTTTCCATCCCTCAAATGCACACCACCTGAAGTGACAAGCTCAGACAGAGAGGCTTTTTGTTTATTAGAATTTTCAAACTGTAATTTCTTTTGTTTACTTCGAACACTTATTTTATGTCAAACTTTGTTATTAATGCACTTCATATGTTTGTCTTGAATTAATCCATTCGTTTTTTCACTATACTGAAACCATGATTTTACTTCCTTTTTGTGATATTCAACTCTCAATAAAAATCTATAAGCCTTTGGAGGGAGAATGACAAAAATAATACCATAATCTCATACATTATGCTTTTGAACAGACCTTGCTAACGATGTACAAGCGTTGTTTCAAATCCTAAACAGTGGAGTTATAAGGAAGATAATCCCTATTCAACCCCTTTGAGCCTAAGAAGTAGGAGTTTTATTTTCCATACAAATTGAAACCTTTAATCCTGACCTGGGGCTGGGTAGTTTCTTAGTTAATTCAGATGCGCATTCAGTCGCAATCTTTCACTTCGTAAACAACGAATGATATCGAAGACGTTCTTCCAAATCAAAAGACGGTGATGGTTCTCCATAATCATTAAGTTAGGAAGTCATTATCTCTCAAAAGAAAATCCAGATAAGTTAAAACCTATGAAGGATACTTAAGAAAAAACCTGGGGCATCCCGCTGAATGTAATCACAAAAGAAACAATTCACACAAAAGGTAGGGATAATAAAAAATAGGTCGCCACAAATCCTCAACAAAACAAAAATATTACAAAAAATGACTGCCTCCTCAAAATAAACTTTCAGTATCTGATCCGTCACCGGAATATCAGGGGCAAAGATTCCAGACTCAATTGGGATCTAAATACATAATTAGCTAAGCATAGGACTGAAGAACATCACGAAGAACGGGTTGGGTACAAATAAATTGCGAGCCTTTATCCTTTGTTTATTAAACTTTGAACCAGACCATGCTAAAACCCTTAAAAGTCCTAGTTGAAGCATGGGTTAGTTCGAAAGCATACTATTACAAAAAGGTATCCTGACTCCTGTAAGGTTTACTATAAATCCTGAGTTGATAACACATTCTTTCAAATTTTGTTTTACTAAAAAATGAACTTTTAAAAACTTCAAGACAGACATAAGCTTTGCATTTTTAAATGCCATTATTTGCATGTGACTAATTATTCGACAATAGAGAAATTCGCACGGGGGATACTCAATGAATGGAAATCCTCTCAAGGAACAAAATCACCTCAGATGGAAAGACATTTCCAATAACAAGCCTTTCATAATTAAGGGGCATGGCATGGTGTCCAACTAATATGGGGTAGTCGATTCAAGATTCAAGAAGTTTCTCAAAAGTGCCGAATAGCTAGGGGCAGACTACCATCTGAATCGCTCAGGGCATTGTACATGATTTCCAGTAGAGGATCACGTACGATCAAGCAAACATTTTCTGTCTGTGGACAATGACAATTCTCTGCACCCTGTGAACATGGACATTGTCGGAAAATACTACGCATGAAAAAGAGACCCGATAGGTTGACAGGCCTAGCCAAAAATTAGGGATATATAAATAAAACTGTACACCCGGTAAGTCGAAAACTTGAAAAGGCGGCTTGGGCAAAAAGGGTATCCTGGTGGACCGAAAATCTGAAAAGACAGTCTAGGAAAAAGTTAGGGATTAAAGCATACGACTATGTCCCATCATCTCATCACTTGTCTGTCAGTAGAAGAGTTATCATTCTGATCAACATTTACTAGAGACTCTAGGAGTGGAGATAATGTTGAAATTATACATAAATCCCCACAGAGCAACCACCTCTAGAGGACTATCTTTACCAGTTCATCCTCAACAAAGATACATTCCCTAGTAGGTACAGAAACATGGACATCTTCCTACAGTTCACCGTCATATCTTCAGCATATAGCCTAATGGTTTTAGCTTCTCCAACAACTCCTAATAGATAAGGAAGTTGAATCATATTCCCTAGCATCTTGGAGAATTCCCCAGCATGGTCTATGGATTACTTGGGTTCCCCAAACAGTGTTTCCTAAAATCCCCAAGCAGTCTATGAAGCTTCGTTTCCCAATAGAGTTCATTTCGCTAGCTATGGAAGTCCCTCCCCCAGCGGAGATCATTGCCCAAAATTGGTAAATTCTTCCAATAGAACTCTTCTCTCAAGCAGGATTAATCAGAACAAACCGTCTCCAGAAAAGTAGCCACTCACAAAAAAGGAATATTCGTCTTTTCATTCCCAGTCAGAGTGCATGTAATCCATCCGCTTCAGAAACCATGACAAGTTATCAACTCTCCTTTAAGGCTTCTATCCTCAAACAGAAATCAAAATCTCCAACAGAATATCCTCAGACAAAAAGCGGGAATCCCCTCCAAATTTAACTTCAAAAAATAGTGAGGAATTACATTCTTCATCTCCGACAACAGTAGAGGATTTAGTTTCCCCCAGTCTAACGACACTACAAAAAAAGCAACTGATACTCTCACATATTACATTCATACATCATTTACAAGTGTCATAGAATATGCATACAAAACACATACAACATAATCTCATTTATTTTGAGAACATCATCCCATAATGCATGTCATACATCATGATGTTACATACATATAACTCTTTACCTTTCTAGGAAAAGACAAATTAACAACACCAACATCATCAACTATTGGTAGGACCAGACAGCCTTATCAAAGACAATGTCTTTTGTCTTAGAATAAATCAACCAAAGGTTTTATTCTGATACTTCTTCCAATTGAAGACATTTTTGTGGCTCAGATTAAATAAAACAAAGATTTATTCTAATAATTCTTCTAGATAAAAACAAGCATAAATATCAGCTGGATCAGGTTAAATCGACCAATGATTTATTCTTATACTTCTTCCAGTAGACCTTTTTCTGGCTTAGATTTAATCGACCATTGATTTATTCTGATACTTATTCCAATTAAAGACACAGAGACCTCTTCTGGCTCAGATTAAATCGACCAATGATTTATTCTGATACTTCTTCCAGTTAAACACAGTCGTAGAAAGTTGTGGGCTCAGATTAAATCGACCAATGATTTATTATGATACTTCTTCCAGTAGAACTTTTTTCTAGCTTAAATTAGATCGACCAAAGATTTATTATGATACTTATTCCAAATAAAAACAAGCATAAATATCAGCTGGCTAAGATTAAATCAACCAATGATTCATTCTGATACTTCTTCCAGTGGACCTTTTTCTGGCTCAGATTAAATCGACCAATGATTTATTCTGTAACTTCTTCCAGTTAAAGACACAGAGACCTCTTCTGGTTCAGATTAAATTAACCAATAATTTATTCTGATAATTATTCCAGTAGACCTTTTTTCTGGCTCAGATTTGATCGACCAAAGATTTATTCTGATACTTCTTCCAGATAAAAACAAGCATAAATATCTGCTGGCTCAGATTAAATCGACCAATGATTCATTCTAATAGTTCTTCCAATAGACCTTTTTCTGGCTCAGATTAAATTGACCAATGATTTATTCTGATACTTCTTCCAGTTAAATACACAGAGACCTCTTCTGGCTCAGATTAAATCAACCAAAGATTTATTCGGATACTTCTTCCAGTTGCAGACAGTCGTAGAAAGTTGTGGGCTCAGATTAAATAGACCAATGATTTATTCTAATACTTCTTCCAGTAGATCTTTTTTTTTTGCTCAGATTAGATTGACCAAAGAGTTATTCTGATACTTCTTCCAGATAAAAACAAGCATAAATATCAGTTGACTCAGATTAAATCGACCAATGATTCATTCCGATACTTCTTCTAGTAGACCTTTTTCTGGCTCATATTAAATCGAACAATGATTTATTCTGATACTTCTTCCAGTTAAAGACACAGAGACCTCTTATGGCTCAGATTAAATTAACAAAATATTTATTCTGATACTTCTTCCAGTTGAAGACGGTCGTAGAAAGTTGCTGGCTGAGATTAAATCGACCAATTATTTATTTTGATTCTTCTTCTAGTAGACCTTTTTTCAGGCTCAGATTAGATCAACCAAAGATTTATTCTGATACTTCATCCAGATAAAAACAAGAATAAATATTTGATGGTTCAGATTAAATCGACCAATGATTTATTCTGATACTTCTTCTAGTAGACCTTTTTCTGGCTCAAATTAAATCAACCAAAGATTTATTCTGATACTTCTTCCAGTTGAAGATGATCATAGATAGTTGCTGGTTCAGATTAAATCGACCAATGATTTATTGTGATACGTATTCCACTAGACCTTTTTCTGGCTCAGATTAAATCAACCAAAGATTTATTCTGATATTTCTTCCAATAGACCTTCTTGTATCAAAGATCTATTCTGATACTTTTTCCAGTCAAAGTCGAATATATACATCTTCTGGCTCATATTAACCCAACCGTAGGTTTATTCTGATACTCCTTCCAGTTTGAAGTCAACATTTACTTTGGATGGCATCTATAAGCCCATCTTCGAAGACTCTCATTCATTTCTCCAAATGACATCTTTTAAGTCCATTCAAGCATACCATCAACCGACAATGTTACTCCGAGCACCGACAAACACAAATTTCTGGGCACTCTAGTGTTCAATCATCTTCCAGCTTCAGATCGTGAAAGATAGACAAACTAATATAAATCCTCAGGTTTAAGATGATTGAACAGGGCAGCTGTTGTACCCAAAAATTTTCCCTCACATTTTATTCAAAACATACTCCTAGAGGTCCTCAAATGCTCAAGGTTGTCCAACAATTGACCAGACAAATTCTCCCCCTAAGCAATGGACTTCCAACTAGGGTTTCACTTTTCACAAAGAAGTATGGGTTTAAAAGGACTCAAGTGATTTCCATGGCCCATAATATGTCCTCAAGAATGCTCATGCCAAGTTTCATGCCTTGCATAACAAGTTTTCTCAGCCAATTGCTCAGATGACTGAAAATCAACTATATTAGGTCAAAAGTTAACTATGGTCAATATACAATCAAACTGCAAGATTTTTGGTCAACATCAACATTTTTAAGTGATATTCATCATTTGATCAAGGGTTGATCATGATTCCTCAAGGAAAGTACTTAGATCATCAAAAGTCAAGATTTGCTAAATTAGGGTTTCCTAGGAAAAGTCAACAAAACTTTGACCAGTCATAACTTTCACATGCTTCATCCATTTTCCCCCAACCAAGGCTCATTATGAAGAGAATCCAATCCTCTACAACTTTGTATTTATTCTCAATTTCACAAAATGAATCATTTGGAAGATATGAGCTCATACATTACAAGTCATTTTAAAAAGTCAACAAAAGACATTTTTTGTCAAGACAACTTACATCAAGATAATGTCTTAAAAAATGGTCAACATAGAGATTATAGAGGACATCTTGGGCTTTCCAAAAAGTCCAATATCATATTCAAAGGATAATAATTGAGTAAGTTATTAGTTGAACAAGTTGGGTAATTTTTGAGAAAGTGCATGAAGTGCAAATTAGAAATATTGAACTTGTGGACTAATGGGCCTAGGTTTTAAAGTTTGAACGTGTTTACAACATGATTAAGAACCACTAAACCCATCCATGCATTATTTTAATTTTTATTTCATTTATTTTTTATTTTATTCATTTAAGCTCAAATTAAATCAAATAAAATGCAAGATTAATGCACAAGGCATGTAAGGATTAAGATTTGAATTTCTTTGGGTCCAAGTAACTCATAGCAAGCTGTCAAAATCGTGACAACCAAGCAAATATCATTAATACAAGATTTTCACAAGTTTGGAAAGTTTTTCAAATGAATTTTGGGAACAAATCATGAAATTGATGCCATGAGATTTATTTCATTATTTTTTACCTAAATTCCTCTTCTATATAAACACAACACCCTCATACACTAGAGACTACGAAATTGGCTTCCCAAGAACACTCTCTAAAAATCTCAAATTTTATCAAAACTAGGGCAAAGTCAAAACCAAAGATCCATCCACTTTCAGTCCAAGTCATCCATTACAAATCATTCCTGAGGTATCTAAGGGTAAGAATAGATAAAAAGTCATGGCCATTGATGCTTGAAACAAGCATACTTATCTTCACCGATTTTCTTTTCTTTCAAACATTCATATAATTAATTTCATGCATTGCTAATGTTTATTAACTTCCCAAATGAGTTCCTGTTGTTACGTAGAACAAGTTTGAATCATAAACAATAGTCTAGCTTGGTGGATAGGCGCCAGACTGTGACCCAAGGGGCATGGGTTCAACACCCACCCCTTGCATTTTTCACTTTTTTTGATTATTTTCTTTTCTAACCCTTTTCATTTATTTATTTTTCATTTTAATTGTTTTCTATCATTAATTTAATTAACATATAAAATCACAAAAAAATCATTAAATATTAGTTTTAGGCTTTTAATTAATTAAATTAATTTTTGACATAAAAGTTGTTTTGATTTAATCAATATTGATTTTATTTCATAATTAACTTGTAAATTAATTAGAGTTAGGTTTTTAATTATTAATTCACACTTTTATTACTTTCCAAATAAAAAATTCCAAAAATATATTTTCTAACACTTAGAATCTTAGGTTTTAATTATTTTCTTAATATTTTTCTTATTTTTATTTCTATTCATTTGCTATTTATATTTATTAGACAAATTGTATAGGTCGCATAATAATTGTAATAGCCGTAGTTTAGATTCTCGCAGTTTCATTATTTATGTAACTACACGAAAGCCCTGTAATAGCGTAGGAACTTTATTTCTCGCCTTTATATTTCTTGTAAACTTGTATATATTTAACTTCTAGTAATTAGGCATGTATGGCAAGATCTAAAAAGAAACACTAGAAAACCCTAATTTCAAGATAAAGTAATTTAATTGAACACACTTTTCACACTTGCACCTCTAGGGTAACCTCTCTCGTTGCCTCGGAAAACAATGGTTATATCCCTCGAACATAGGGATACCATTAGCAAAGACCCTCAGTATAAATCATCATAAAAGATCATAGTCCCTCGATGTTTCCTACGACATATGATCTTGTCCTTCAATGTTGCCTACGAATATATGATGACATCCATTCAAATCAATAAAGGTATCCCTACATGTTTCCTTCAATGACCATAACGATGACCTTACGACTGTCCCTCAAACATACAATGATAGAGCTACCTACTAACTAATGTTAGGATAACACTATCTAAAGGAAGAGGAAAATAACACGAAATAATTTTGAGTAAGGGTAGAATATTGTTAATCGCTTGCTCACACAAAAGAAGTTTTTTTTTTCACAAACACTTTTCTGAAATATCTTTCTAAGCTAAACATTTTGTATACATTCTCAACTTATACGAGAATCATTACAAAATTGTCGTACTTAAGCATTTTCAAAGTATTTTCAAGCAAACACACACAAAGCATTTCAAAAGTGAGCAAGCTATTGTAGCGGTAGAAATGTTTAAGACTAATCCATTGGATTGACTAGACTTGTATAAATCAAAATAAAAATTACCACCGCGCTTAATTGTTTCCAAAGGAATGGGAAAAGAGAGAATAACCCAAAAAGAGGGGGAAAGATTCTAGTTAAGGGGGCTGGTTATGCAAAGGGAAGGTATTAGCACCCTAAACATCTATGGTACTTCGCAGGAACCTCTTTGTAAAATCTGTATATTTTGGCTATAAAAATGTTGTATAAAAATAGATGGTGGAGGTGAGAAAAGAAATATATTTTTTTATGATTTTTGCACCTGCCGCGGTTGCGAATCTTTAGTGCCAACGTACCACCTTTCGTGCAATAGGGGATCAGGAAAGACGTAGTTCCACTTTAAAAAATTTAAAACACAAGTGTGTTGGTTAATTTTATGAGATAAGATATCATCGTCATTGTCCGTGTGGAAAAACATACTTACTGCCCACAATCATGAGAATGGAGAATTTGCATCATCTCAAAGTGGAGGATATGACTTGGATTTTAAAATCAACAATGCCTCACTCAACACCCATGTGAGAAATATCTCTCTTCACTACATATTATAGAAGTATAATTGTTTGTATCGCTACAAGGATTGACAAGAGTCTAATATTTTGAGAAAAGTTTTAAAATGGCAAGCTAAAGTGGAAAAATGGTTTGAAATGAGATTTATTGACTTTTAGTCTTCTCACAAAAAAAATGTCAAAGTATTATTAGGTTGATTGAAATTTATTTATGAAATGGTTTTGAAAATGCATGGACATAAGCCCAAGTTTATTATGAAATTGGTTCAAGTTTAAAAATAAGGAGAGTTTACAAAAGGAGGAAGAAGATTTTTTGAAATTTAAGAAGATGGGAGGAGAAGAAGAGGCTATCCTAAAGCATAAGGTAAAAGCTAAGGATAAGAACAGTATAACGAGCAAGAAGCCAATACTTGACATTATGAGTCAAGATAGAATTCCCATTCTTTGGATTGAAACCAAGCAAGCAAAGATACTAGACTTCTTGAGAGAACTAAACATCAAGTGTATTAAGTCTTCATAAAAATTGGACAGAGTAACGGCTGTATACGGGTGAATTCCAGATTACAAACAAAGAGTGTATTCACAATAACCTGCACACAAAACAAACAAAAAACCCAAAGTCTTGAGGTAAACCTCAAGAACTCCAGACAAAATATCAATTAAGGTCATAAAGTCTCCAATATAGGCCAAGGTTTCTAATCCTAAGTCCAAGAAGTCCAATACTCCATAATGCCAAGGATAGTAACCAAATAGTCCAAGTATTTTAAAGGCTTTTATGGTTCATGATGATTATTAGGTTTCTTAGAGGAGGAAAGAAAAAGCTCAACTGAGCAAAATAAAAATGACATGAAATGTAATGCTTAAAGTAAATGGTATATAAAGCATAAAAATTAAAAGGGCATAAAGTAAAAACAATTTAATAATTAGTGGTTAGTTAGATGACCATCTTGAAACTTGCATTTGGAACTCATTAGAGGATTGGTAGAACTAAAGCCTCCACACAACAAGTTGCATTTTCTTTTTGTCAAGTATATCATCCATTGGAATCCTCAAAAGTACCATTTAATGATCAACGATGTTTAAGTGATCCGTGTTGACCAAAAGTGTTGTAGATCCATTAGTGGACTGGTAGAACAAAAGCCTCCACACAATGAATCTCAAGGTTATTGGATCAAAGGGATCAAATTAACATACTTGGGCTTGCAAACATAGGTTTGGGCCACGAGTGATCATTTATTCGAATCAGGACAAAATTTAGCGTTATGTTAAGCAATCATAAGTGGACTTATATAGAAGTCACACCTATTTTGAGGCCGGTCAATAGCAATCTATGCACCATTTGTTTTGAGACATGATATAGAGATCATGCTCCAACAACACTTAGTGCCACAAGAAAGGGACAAGATGAAGAGGGGTGGGAGAGAATATACAAAACACATTTGAATTAAATTTAAATCAAACTATTATTAAAATCATTCATCCATTTTTGTGGAGTTAGACTCAACACCATGGATCCAATGATGTTAACAAAATTCATGACCAAAAATTCAATCCAAGATCAACTAGAAAATAATTACAAAATAATATTGCATTTAATATATATACATTAAAAAAAGGTTTTAAAAATGTTTTAAAATAGAAATAATAGATAAAAATATCAACTATATTTAAATTAATCAAGAAATAAAAAAGTAAGACCATAGAAAAATCAGAAATGAACTAAAATGATTTTATAAAATTTTTGGTAATTTTTTAAAGTCAGAAACTATTTTTAAAATTAAAAGAAATGAGTAAAATAAACCAAAAATGATAAAAAATAACAAAGTCATAAATCAAAAATAAATGAGGTCACCAATATTTGTCACAATATCATTGGATCATTCCATAATTTTTCCAAAATTTAAAAATGCATACAAGTATTTTTAAACATTTAAAATAATTCAAATAAAGTAGAAATTTATAAAAAATATCAAAACACAAAATAAAATTGTGAAAAATTTAAAATCAGAAAGAGAAAAATCAAAATCATTTTTCATTATTTTTTAAGATTTGTTTGACTAAAAATGAATTTTCTCTGATTTTTTGAAATATAAAACAATTAAATATAAAAATCAGAAAAGAAAAATAAAGTAAAAAATATGTGGACCATTGGATGAGAGTCAAAACGCGTTAGTAATCAAATCCAAAGGATCTGGCGCACTGTGCATATCATGGTCATTAGTGAATAAAGCACTGAATCAAATGTAAATTAGAAATTCAAAAAAATCCAAATGGCGCTGTTTCATTGGTTGAAGGATGACACGTTGGTCATCTTCAACCTCCATCCAGTCCCAAAACCAGGTTACTCAATCTGTAAAATTAGAGCACGAGACCTATGCCATTCACTTCGTCTCTTCAAGACGGAGACAACCACACCTTCGCGATAAATTTATATAAACTGTAGCTCAAGTAATTTGGAAAGACAGTTTTAAAAATGGATTTAAAATTTCATGGTGAAAACAAGTTTCCAGATGAAAGTAAGTGTTGCGACTAGAACTAGGGTATGATACGGTGGAAGAACTGACTTGGGTTTTGCGTTTGTTTTCACAAATGTTTCGGTTTAGCAAGAGTCGCCACCAACTTTTTATTTATCCTAAGGAAAGGTCAAAAAGCACAGGAAAGACCTTTGAGATGTTTTCTTGGGTTCGGGGAGTAGATTATAGAAAGGGAAGGTATTAGCACCCTTTCTATCCATGATTATCCATGGGCTCTTAGTTACTTGCTTAGATCACTTGCCTTTGTTTTTTCAATTGTTTGAAATGGTGCTTTGTGTGTGTGGTTTTGAAAATGTTTTGAAAAAGATGCCTTATCTAGGTAACCTTTGTAACAATTCTTGTTTGAATATTTTACAAAGGTGCTTGTCTTTTTGAAAAGATATTTCAATGTTTTTGAAAGTTTGAAGTTATGTTGTGATGTGTGTTTTGAAAAATGGCAAGGATGTTTTGCAAGTTTGATCAAGTAACTAAGAGCTATCTACCCCTTTTTTTTACTCAAAGATCTTTCTTATGTTTTTTAACGCTTTTAAAAGTGTTGTTTCACCATTGTATTTAGTGAACTACCTTATGTTAGGATGTTAAACGGGACGGGCGCGGGTCATCGTATAGACCATGAAAGCAATAGTGTCAAGTATCTTTGGCAATTTTCCTTAAGGGACTTGATCATTTTCTAGGCAACTATGATAGCGTCATCGAGGGACTATGATCATTTTGTTTGTTTTTGTTTTGCCAAAGTACTTGACATGCAACCATGGCCCATTTTTGAAGGCAACAAGTGGTGCAACCCTAGGGGTGCAAGTGTGCATTGTGTTTGTTTTTCATGCGTGTTTATCTTGGATTAGGTCAAACTACTTGTTAATTTTATTTTGCATACAAACCTTAAGTCTAAGCATGGCATAATTGAAAGCTTTTAAATGCGAAAATTTAAATGCTAAGCTATTACAACATGATATAGGGGGGGGGGGGGTACATATTTGCATTGGGGATATTTGACAAAGAAATAAAACCTAAGTTATTACAACCATATCGAATGTATATGTTACAACATTTAATTGTACAATATTTAAATAAATACAATAAATAAATAAAAATGTATTATGCACAAAATGATTTTTTATGTATGTGAAAAGGGTATTTTTTTAATGTGAAATATAAACAAAAATAAAAAAAAGTCAAATTAATTATTTTGGGTCATTTAGGGCAAAACCCTATTTTTTTAAGTAAAGAGTAATATTTATTAATTATATACAACATATATTAATTTATACAAAAATTAGAAGTATATTGTAAAAAAAGATATTTTTGGTGTCAAATATTAATAAAAATAAAAATGTATTATTTCCATATTTTTGTCCTAAGTATCTAATAAAATAAAATATACAAGTATATATATATATATATATATATATATATATATATATATATATATATATATATATATATATATATATATATATATATATATATATATATATATATATATATATATATATATATACTAAACCTATTAAATATAAAAGATAAAATTAATTATTTATGTATATAAAAAAATGTATATTTTCAAGATGTAAATAAAAATAATAACTGAAAAAATAAATATATTTTTCATATTATTTTTTAGGGTTTCAATAAAAAAAAGGATTTATATTATTTACATACATATGCTAATAAAATAAAATAATTACCAAATAAATATGAAAAAAATGTGAAAAATATTTTTAGCATTTTTTATGTTTGAGCAAAAAATAAAAAGTCAGAATAAAAAATCAAAACACAAAAATGACAAATATTTAATTATTTGGGCCAGGGGGGTGCAAACTGGAAAAAGGGGTGCAAAAAGTAAGGATGACTCAGGCCCAGCCCAAGCCATCACCTTCTTCAAGCTCCAGCATACTGTTTGAAATTTCGCGCGCCTCCTTGTTTAAACATCAACTCCTGATTCTTTGATTTTTTTGCAAAACTCATAACATAAACATTGTAGAGCATCAAATCACGAATTCAAACATGTAAAAAACTTGGATTAACTCTCAAAGGCCAGAGGAAATTTCTCTGGCCCTAATTTTTAACCTAACTTTTTTCACATGTTCATGGCTAAAATTCTCACAGCACGCTTAACATAAATGAAAAGTGATCACATGTATGGCTTCAGGGCTATGAGTAGGACATGTTTCATTCAAAAACCGAAGCCTAACTCTTCCTAGATAGAGAGATAGAGGTCCATGGATTACCTGTTTCAGCTTGAATCGTATAGAGCAATATAACAACCTTCAATGGAGTTTGAGCTTTTGTAGAGCTTGCCTGAGGTCCAAGGAAGCTTTTCCAACACCTGGCTTGCTTTGAGACACCCTGTATCGTGCTATAGAAGTTCACCTGCAAAGCTTGAAATGGAATGTGTTTAGGTGGATGGAATGGAATGTGTTTGAACTGTTTTTAGCCAAAGTGTACGAGCCAAATGAGTTGTGGACTTCAATCTGCAGGAGGTGCCCTGTTTTTGCAGCAATATGATGTTTTGGTGTATTAGGAGGTATGAGGGGTGGAAGGGTCGTGTCTTAGGTCAGTTGGGAGGTATGGAAGATGTTCACAAAGTTTGTTTTGGCTCTCGTTTGTAGGAAATCAAAGTTGTATCTGTTTTGCAAAGTTACTTGTTTTTGAAGCCAAGATGTTCAACTTGCAATACATGCCTGTAAAATGTCCTCAAGTATGCTGCAGCATTTGCTCTTGGTAACTGGGATTTGTGTACTCAATCTTGCCTCAAAGATCTGGCCCCATGTCTCAAGGATTTGGAATTTGACATAAAGTGATACTTTATCAAAATGGAAACTTTGCTTTTTCTAATTAAGGGTTAGTTTAGCATGTAATGCCCAAATGAGTGAAATAATATCTTAACACAATGGTTAGGCATTAAATTAAGGAGTGTAAACTTGGTCTTGAGGCCTGCAAGCTAGCATTACACAAACTGATTTGAAAATGCAAGTTGTTATGAACATGCCTTGGCCATGAACAAAAGTGAATTTTGGCAAACTTTGTGAATTCGATTCTCTCTAACCACAAGGGTGTTTGAGAAGTTCTTGGACAATTTGGAAAGCTTGGAACATGTAATACAATCCATATTTGTAATGCAAATTGAAACTCCAAGTGGAACCATATGAAAAATGGCCAAGAAGTTGGGCCAAAATCGTGCCTAGAATAGGGCAAATTTCTTCTAAGTTAAAAGTTTTATGCACCCTTGTTCCAAAAATCATAACTTGAGATACAAGCTTCCTTTGAGAAAACTTTGTGTATCAAAGTTGTAGACTTTGAAATGGACTACAACTTTCATGTTTCAAGTTTTGTTTGAATCCAATTGCATCTTGGTGAAAAAATGGGACAAAGTTAGGAAAAAATAAGGAAATTTCATAACTTAAAAAAATTCTAAGTTATGAAATTTTTTCATTTTAAACCCTAATTTGCAATTTTGGGTTTCTTGATGGACAAGTTTCATAATTTGACATGTCTTGATGAAAAATGAATCTTGACACTTGATTTTGACCAAAAAGTCAAAGTTTGACTTTTCAGTATACAGTCAAATTTTGATTAGTTGACTGAAAAATTCATCTGTCAATCCTATGCATTTGAGATCTTTTGAACTTGTTGAATGGGTCAATACAAGTCCATTGAGTCCTTGAGTCCATATGTGAGCTTCGTTTGCCATTGGTTAGGTCAAATAGTCAAAAATTGCCTTTGTGCAGTCAAAACCCTAAAAATGACCATTTTGCCCTTTTGGTGATCTGATCAAATTTCTTGTGGAATTGTGATCCAAACTTGACCAAATGGTTCATGTGAGTTCATTATGTTGATGTGGGTAAAAAATTATGAAGTTTGTCTGTCCATTGACCATAGTTGACTTTTTTTTTCCAATACAGCTGATTTCTAGGTCAACTATCCAATTGACTGGGCAAAGATTTGAATCAAGGCTTGAAACTTGGTATGGATAAACTTATGAGTCCAACATGAAGTATGACAGTCACTTTGGGAATTTTAGGTCAAAACATCCCTATGCAAACTCAAACCCTAATTTGGGTCAACAGTTGTGATACGGTGGGAGAACTGACTAGGGTTTTGCGTTTGTTTTCGCAAATGTTTCGGTTGAGCAAGAGTCGCCACCGACTTTTTATTTTATCCTAAGGAAAGGTTTAAAAAGCACAGCAAAAACCTTTGATATTTTTCTTGGGTTCGGGGAGTAGATTATAGAAAGGGAAGGTATTAGCACCCTTTTTATCCATGGTTATCCATGGGCTCTTAGGTACTTGCTTAGATCTACTTGCCTTGGTTTTCAATTGTTTGAAATGGTGCTTTGTGTGTGGCTTTGAAAATGTTTTGAAAAAGATGCCTTGTCTAGGCTACCCTTGTAACAATTCTTTACTCGAATGTTTTACAAAAGGTGTTTGTCTTTTTGAAAAGATGTTTCAATGTTTTTTTTTGAAAGTTTGTTTTGAAAGTGTTTGTGAAGTGTGGTTTGAAAAATAGGCAAGTGTTTTTTTTTGCAAGTCAACAAGTACTTAAGAGCTATCTACCCTAAAGTTCTCAAAGATTTTTGTTATGTTTTAACCCTTTTAACAATTTTGTTCCACCATTGCATTTGGTGGACAATCTTGTGTTAGGAGGTGAAAGGGACGGGCGCGGGTCATCGTTTAGACCATAATTGCAATAGTGCTAAGTATCTTTGGGCAATTTTTCTTTGAAAGGGACTTGATCATTTTAGGCAACTTTTTGAAAGCGTTATCGAGGGACTATGATCAATTGATTTGTATTTATTTTGCCCAAAGAAACCTAACATGCAATATGGCCCATTTATTTGAAGGCAACAAGTGGAATATCCTAGAGGTGCAAGTGTGATATGTGTTGTCCATATTCATGCTTGATTATCTTGAAATTAGGTCAAACTAATTTTGTTCTTTTTATTTGCATACAAACCCTAATTCTAACATGGTATATTTAGAAAGCAATAAAGTGCGAAATTTAAATTTCCTAAACTATTACAACACAATATGGGAATGGGGGTACAAATGTTCAAATGGGGGGATATTTAGACAAGGAATTTAAACCTAGCTATTACATCAATTTTGGAATATTTACAAAAATAATTAATTGCATAAATTAAATGGACAATAAAATAAAGATGCAAAAATGAAAAAAGGGTTTTCATATGTATGGAAAAAGGATATTTTTTATGTCAAATGAATACAAATAAAAAGTAATATTTTTTGGAATTTTTGTGTTTTAAGGGTAAAAACCCTAATTTCATTAAATAAGTATATTAACCATTTAATATGTATAATATTTAATAATTATATACAAAAAATAAAATAAAATGGAGTATATTCATAAAAAGTATTTTTCATGTCAAATATTAATAAAATAAAAAATGTATGTATTTTGGTATTTTTTACCTAAATGTACTAATATATATAAATATCTTTATTATTTACTAAATAAATATTATATATACAAAAATAATAATATTTAATATTTATAAAAAAAGTATACTTTGTATAAAATATTTTCAAAAGAAAAAATGAAATAAAAATCAGAAATAAAGTATATTTGCATTATTTTTTCTAGTTTTTCTAAATAATAGTATATATATATATATATATATATATATATATATATATATATATATATATATATATATATATATATATATATATATATATATATATATATATATATATATATATATATATATATATATATATATATATATATATATATATATATATATATATATATATATATATATATATATATATATATATATATATATATATATATATATATATATATATATATATATATATATATATATATATATTTATGTACAAATGTCCATATAAACAAATAAATACCTAAAAAATATAAAAATGGTGTAAAAAATATTTTTTATGTTTTTAATATTATTAGCAAAAATAAATAAGTCAGAATAAAAAAAGAAAAGTCAAAAAATCATTGAATCAAACAAAATGGGCTCAGGGGGTATGAAATCAAAAATATGGTGTGAAAAGAAAAATCAAAACAGGCCCAGCCCACGTGGCTTCTTCTTCAACCTTCAGACAGAAAAACGTTCAAAAACGCGCGCCTGTTTCTTCCATTGCAAGGTCCTGATTCTTTGAGTTTTAACAAAAACTTACAACACCAAACATGTTAAGCATTGAATCACGATTCTAAATATGTAAAGAAATTATCCTAACTCTCAGAAATGAGAGAGAATTTCAACATTCCCAAATCTTGACCTAACTTTTCTTCCATGTTCAGACCTTAAATTCTCATAGCTCAGGCAAAATAAATGAAAAGTAAAAGCATGTACAGATTCAGGGGCATGAGTAGAACACTTCTTATTCACAAACTTAGAGCTAATGATGCCTACACTAAGAGTTAGAAGTTCAAGAAGATACCTGTTCAGTTGAAGTTCTATCTGGAAATGGGGGAGCTTTCAGAGCAAGATGATGATCTGTACAGCTTGCCTGAAGTGTGGTGATGCTATTCCAATGCTTACTTTGCTTTGAAACACCTTGAATCGAGCTATGGACCTTCAACTGCAAAACAAGAAAGTGAAAATGGTGGAACTGCTTAGAGGAGTTACAGGTCGTGTTTTATGTTTGGGTTAGCTTTAAGTGATGCTAGGGAATGTGTTTGATGAGCTTTTAACAAGAAAGCATGAAAGGGATGAGAGTTGGAACTCAATCTGCAGAGGTTACTCTGTTTGGGCAGTTTGAAGGTGATTCGTGGAATGAGAGGGTGTTGGGGATGGTTGGCTCCTGTTCTAGCTTGTGTTTGATGTTTAGGATGTGTTTGATAACTTTGCTTAGGCTTCCTTGTGCTGAGATGAAAGTTCTCTCTTGTTATGCCCTCTTTCTTACACTTTAAGCAAACAAAAACCAAGTTGATGTTTAGACAGGTAGAGGCCCCCTAAACATGCTGCAAACCTTGGCATTGATCAGTGTGATTAGTCCCTAAACTTGTGCCAAAGGGATTTGATCTGTACTTCTTGGATTTGCATTATGACATAAAGCTTGCTTTTGCAAAAATGGCTATTTCACTTTTTCCACTTATGGCCTAATCTTGCATACAATGCTTGGATACACAAGATAAGGCTTTGGTACAATGAGTATGCATTAAATTATTGAGTGTTGGATGGTTTAGAGGCCTGTAATGTAGCATAAACCAAGCTGACTTGAAAATGGCAATGTGTATGAACATGTCTTGGTCAAGAACAAAAGTGACTTTTTGCCATATTGCGAAATTCGATTCTCTCAAGTCATGAGGTTATTTGATGAGTTCTTGGACATTTTGGAAAGATTGAAATGTGTACTACAATCCATCTTTGAAATGAAAATTGAAATTCCGAGGGGAAGTATGTGAAAAATGGTCTTGAAGTTAGGTAAAAACCTTGCCTAAAAAGGTCAAAATTTCACTAAGTTAAGAATGGTTTAATACCCTTATTCCAAAAATTGTAACTTGAGATACAAGCCTCTTTTGAGAAAACTTTGTGAATCAAAGTTGTAGATTATGCAATAGGCTACAACTTTCATGTTTTGACTTTTTCTTGAATCCAAATGAATCTTGGTGAGAAAGTGGGGCAAAGTTGGGAAAAAATTAGGGTTTTTCATAACTTAGAAAAATTCTAAGTTATGAAAAATTCTCATTTCAAACTGTGATCGGTGGATCTGGAACTGACTGTTTAAAGCTGGTTCGCGAAATGTCGCGGTAAGCAAGAGTCGCCACCGTCTTTTATTTTCTCCAATAGGAAAGGACAAAAGCACAGAAAAATTCCTTAAAGAGATTGCTCTCGGTTCGGGAGGTAGGTTATAGAAAGGGAAGGTGTTAGCACCCTTTCTATCCATGGTTATCCATGGGCTCTTAGATACTTGCTCACTTGTGTTTTCAAAATGTTTTGCGTGCTTTTCAATGTGGGTTTAAAAAGTTTCTTTGAAAAATTTCAGTTCGACTCGTACGTCAGAGTGTTTGAAAAATTTGCTTTGAAAGCTTTTGAAAATGTGTTGGTGAAAAGATTTGGATTTGTTTTTTGAAGAGAGCAAGTATCCTTGAGAACCTACCTACCCTAAAGAATTCGTCTGTGTAGATGTCCTTTAAAGTAGTGCCATCCCACCATTGAGAGGTAGGTAGCACCACCGTTGGAGGTGTTCGGGTCAATTCGAGGTTCGGGACATGGTGATCACCAGAGCAATAGGAAGACACCTTAGAAGCTACCCTCATGCCAGGTTCCCGGATCATGAGGACTTACTAAGACATCCTCTACTCGACGATCACCTTTCGAAAGGCAACAGTGAGGCGTACCCTAGGGGTGGTGTGTGCGAATTGTGTGTCATGTTTCAGTTATTTGTCTTGTCATGTTTGTCGTGTTCTACGCTTGATTTTAATTTAAGTCCATTCATTCTTGCATGCATATTTAACAGTTATAAGTTGCGAGGAAATAAAGCTAGACTATTACAAATGGCGCGGGTCCACATCGCCAAAATTAAACCGGACCCGATTTAGCGGAAAAATAAATAATGCGAAGAAATAAAGTGCGAAAAATAAATTACATGGCTTTGGGACATTTACATAATTATAATTAAACGACATAAGATAAATGCGCAATTAAATAATTGAAACGAAACTAGGGCATTGGACCCTTTCTTTGCAAATAATTAAAAGTTAATGAGAATTAAAAATTAAATGATTAAATGTTTTTTTGGTATTTTGTATTTTTTAAGATTTAATAAGGAAAAGAAATTAATGGAAATTAAATTAAAAGACAAACCCTAATTCTAGTATTTTTTATTTGTTATGAAAGATTTAAATATAGTCTAAATTAAACCTAAAATTTATTATGTACAATTTTTAATTATAAAAATAAAAATAATAATTAAATAGTATTGTGAGAAATAAAAATTAAAAAAAAGAAAATCAACAAAGATATTAAACCTAATTCTACATGTTTTTGGATTTTTATTAAAAAAGGAATTAGAATTAAAACCTAATTACACTAATTTATTTACATGCTAGTTTATTTATGAAAATAATTGTAATAAAATAAATATTATATTTTTCTGTATTTTCTGCATTTTTTAATGTTTTTATATTTTTATAGAAAAAGTAAGTTAATTAAAGCAATCAAATAAATCATACAATAATTAAAATAAAAAATAAAATAAAGAAAGCAAACCAGAGTGGGGGTGCTGCCCCAAATTTTGGAGGTATAAGCCTGCACTTTAGGCCCAATGCTATCCAGAATTTGTTGACTTTCTGAATCCAGTAGGACGCGTTGACTGGGAGTGTATGATACGCTTTGAATTCTGGCTTTTGATCCAACGTTGGGATGTACGTGGCTGGCTTGATGATGGAGGCGTATGGTGAATCCTTATCTTATGCCTGCATGTGATTAGTTATAGAAAAATAATATGGACTTTATGCAAGACCTGGGACTTGAACCCAGGTCTTTGAGGTTACCACTACGTATCCCTGCCACTGAATCACTTTGGTTTCAATTAATATATAATAACGCGTAAATAATATAAAGAGAACACACTAACGCTTTGGGATTTCGCGCGAAAATTCAAAATGTCCAATCAGGTTCAGACACGTCTTCGTCTCCTTCCCTACCCTGTAAAACAAAACTCAAGGGGAACGGTTTTTCCAGCGTGGTTTTAAGGTGGATTCAAGAAAATAGCGAATAGCATTCTAGGCATCATAAATTGTTCGCGAGGCATATGTTTTACTCAGAAGAACATGCTGAATGCAATGGTAACAATCTTGAATCCCAATTGTTCCTTGGGTGAGAAACCCCAAATTTGAAACCTGTAAACCCTAGTTTTTTGACAATGGCGAAAGCATAAATATGGCACGAAAATTCAATTGAACATATTGGTTAGCACAGAAACATCATGACAAACAATAATCCATAAAGAAAAATGCATGAGGATGCTTAAATCGTGCTATGTGAATTCAAAATTTTCTTGGTTCAGTTTGACTTAGAGATACCGTTTCAAGGCGTTTGAGTTGTTGTTTTTGATTGAGAAAGGTTCAGGAAGGTCTCAGGATGCTATTGAAACAAAAATCAAAGCTTTAATCGTCCTAGAACCTTGAATTCAGTATTGAGTTTTTTTGAGAATTTTTCAATATGCAAGGGTTGTTTTGGGGCGCAGCTTCAGTCTCCTTTGCTTTAGGTCTTCATTCTGATCATATAGGGAGTGATCTAGGTCAACAAAAACTAACAAAATCTCATGAATTCATTATTTAGAGATTTGATTTGCTTAAGGATCTTTTCACATCTTTTTTTTTATGTTCTTTGTGTCAATTAGGTTCAAATCAGTCCAAAACTTTCCTAAATGGGATATGCACGAAATATTGACTCCAAACATGTATAAAAAGATTTGTTTTAGGTTAAGGTTATATTTTTCATGAATTAAAATGATTTAAATGAATATAAATTAGTATTAATTCAAATAAATAATTAAAAAATATGAGAATACTTCCCCTTGGGCCTAGTGGTCGTGCATAGACTTGGCATGAAGAAATTTGGAAGAAAATTGGGCCCATTTGCATTTTTAGGTCATTTGAACCAATGTTGACTTTTCAAAATTCCTAAAAATTTCCCAACTTCCACAAGGCATAACTTGGTCAATTTTTAAGCTTTTCACATGTTCTTGGACATTTTGGAAAGGTCTTTGAGTCCTTTAACCAATGCCTTTGGTCCCATGTCATTTTGATTTACCAATCTCAAGTTATGGCCTTTGACTTAAAGTCACTTTTTGTTGACTTTTGAAAATGACCTATAATGTTGAAATTGATAACTTTTTGTGAGAGCATTTCTTGGATTTGGAACATGAAGATGAATTGTAGGAAATGTCTTTCTCTTCAAAATGAGATTTGGATGGAATTTTTCTGATAATCCATGTGAAAGTTATGCCCTGGTCAATTTCAGTTGACTTTTTCAGCTGTCCAAATATAGCAACTTTTGCATCTTTGATGATTTCTGAGCCAAATTTTGAGAATCATGATCAAGCATTGATCAAATGATGTTTGTGGCTTCAAAATGATATATTGACCAAAAATTTGAACTTTTGACTGTCAAATGACCATTTTGCCCCTGCAGTTGACTGTAGTGCAATCTAGGGTTTTGACTGTGCAATTTTGAGCTGAATGCCTTGAAACTTGACATGAGGATACTTGACCATCTTTTTAAGCATATGAGACTTGATTGAGCCTTTGAAAAGTTCATTTGCTTGACCAGAACTCAAACCCTAGTTTTGACTGTCTAGGAGACAGTTGAGCTGCACAACCCTTGGGGACTTTTGTGACCTTGATTTGGCAATTTCTTGATGAATATGGGAGGGCAAATTTTGGGGTACAACAGTTGCCCCTGTTCAATCTTTTTAGACCTGAGGATGCAGATTGGCTGACGTGCCTTTCGTAATCCGATGGTAAAAGATGATTGAACACTAGAGTGCCCAGAAATTTGCGCTCACATGGTAGTGTGATGGTGGGAATGGGCTTATAGATGCCATTTAGAGGTTGCTGGATAGGATGATGGGCTTATAGATGCCATCTGGATGTTGATCGCGTAGGAGATTCCTTAGCGAGAACCTGCATACCTGCAAAACAGAAAAAATGAGTATTTGACACGCTGCAGGAGCTGATTTTAGATGCTTGATATAGATATGTCCTGACTGGTTACAGGAGCTGGGTCTGGAGCTTCAAACGTTGATGAATGAACCAGGGATGGTTGCTGCCTTAACATGGATGGTAAGTGAACCTTGGATGATTTTAACTTCAACAACGCTCGTTGAGAAAATCTTGATGAGGATTACCATCTTCGTAGTGTCAGGAAGAGAACCAAAGGACATTATAATCTCGAAGGGAGTCACCTTACTCACCGCTGGAGAGGGAACTATAGGAAATTATAATCTGAAAGGAGATATCACCTCACGCTCATGCCGGAGAGGGAAACATCTGAAGAAGGAATTACCACCTCACACGCCGTTGGAGAGGGGACCATAAGAGAATATCACCTCACGCTCATGCCGGAGAGGAGAACATCTGAAAAAGGAATTACCACCTCACGCTCACCGTCGGAGAGGGGACCACAAAAGACTATCACCTCACGCTCATCGTCGGAGAGGAAAACATCTTGAAAAAGGAATTACCACCTCACGCTCACCGTCGGAGAGGGGACCACAAAAGACTATCACCTCACGCTCATCGTCGGAGAGGAAAACATCTTGAAAAAGGAATTACCACCTCACGCTCACCGTCGGAGAGGGGACCACAAAAGACTATCACCTCACGCTCATCGTCGGAGAGGAAAACATCTTGAAAAAGGAATTACCACCTCACGCTCACCGTCGGAGAGGGGACCACAAAAGACTATCACCTCACGCTCATCGTCGGAGAGGAAAACATCTTGAAAAAGGAATTACCGCCTCACACGCCGTTGGAGAGGGGACCAAGAGAACTTCTACTGAGTCTTTATCAGAAAAAACTGTTTGGAGTCGATTTAACTGGACTGGAGAAGTCCTTGAAATATGTTTGAGAATTTCAACTGCATCTTTCCTGAAAGGTAAAGGTCAGTTATATGCAATGCATGATATGGATCAAGCAATGATGTTATCAATATAAATGAGACTTGTATGATGCAATACGTTATGCATGCTACAATGATGTATGTGATAATTCATGTATGTTTCCGTCTAGGAAAATAAATCCTTGACGGGTGCCGGGAAGTCATATCCTGGGCTGATGTTGAGGAAGAGATTTTGCTTCCGCTGTGGATGATTGTTGCAAGAATACCGGTAGGAGAAGATAACTCCGTTGAGGAATAAACTTGGCGAATGAAATAATTCTGCGGGAGAAAAGATACTCTAGCGATCATGCTGGGGAGTGTTACTCTGTGGGGATAGCGATGCTTTGCTGAGTTTGATGAAGATAACCCCGCTGGGGATACCGTTGATGAGTTATGCTGGGGGTATCCTTGTTGTGCTGGAAGTATTGATAGACTTCGCTGGGGTAGGAAGACTTTGTCGAGAACGCTCTTTCCGTGGCTTTTGGCTGAGGATAACCCAGTTATATCCTGTTACGGAAATAACTCTTTAAATCAAGCCGGGATGACGCGTTCGTGCTCTGAGGATAAGCTTCCAGAATCTACTGGGGATAAGCTTACTGCTTGGGGAGATATGAATTCCAACTTTCCTGGGGAAACTGGATTGGACTCTCCTGGGGGAAGTTTTGATATGCTGGGAAGTGATTCCTTTGAATAGTGGTATACCGCCGGGGAACAATCTTTAGACCAAGACTGCCGGGGATGTTTGTGTATTGCTGCTGGGGAAGTATTGAGATCTACGGGAGGATACTCAATTTCCTTGATATTTGATGACTTTGCTTGGAGAAGAATGTATTGACTTGTTGAACCACTCTTTGGGGGATTAAGATACACCTGGCCGTGTTCTTTAGTTGAACCTACCTTAGTACCTTGGGGGATAGAACAATTAGCTGCTCGGACAACTCTTTATTGCCCCTGTTTCCAGTGTCACCTGCAATGAATTCCTTTGTTTCATGTGCAAATATTTATGAGTTAGCAAATTATTGTCAATGCATACATCACAAGTTGAACCTTGGACGTTCTTCGCAAAACAAAACAGAAAAAGAAAAACACTTGGGCACGTTTAACTGAAAAATGTATTTTTATTGATTTTGAATGGCCTGAATAGGCGTTTTGTGTACAAGAGGCTGACGTCCTAGTAAGAGGTACGTCGCCGATCAAAAGAATTTATACAAGTTTTGTACAAATGAAAATAAAACAGCTGTGTGAAAGATGAGTGATCCACTGGGTTTCAACTCTGCTATTGCCTTTATAACTCCGAGCGTCTCATCACTTGATGACCTTGGTTGAAGGTGAAGCTGACTGATTGATGCCGTTTGAGCTTGATGCAGATACCGGATTCTGGATGTAAAGTGATCAATGAGACATAGTTTTACGCTTTATCCCTAACTTTTGCCTGGACCGCCCTTTCGGGTTTTCAGTCCACCGGGATACCCATTTTTGCCCAAGCCGCCTTTTCAGGTTTTCGACTTGCCGGGTGTACAGATTTTTTTCATTTTCATCCCTACATTTTGCCCGAACCCTTTTGGTTCGACGGGAAGCCCTAACTTTTGCCTAGGCATGTCAGCCTAGCGGGTCTTTTTTCATGCGTAGTATTTTTTAACTATGTCTGCATTGGCGGGGTGAGGAAGGTCGTCACCGTCCATGTCGGTTAAGATCATTGCTCCTCCTGAGAACACATGCTTAACCACAAATGGCCCTTCATATGTAGGGGTCCATTTGCCCCTTGGATCACTCTGAGGAAGGATGATTCTTTTGATAACCAGATCCCCAACTTGATATTCTTGTGGTCTGACCTTTTTGTTAAATGCCCTGATCATCCGTTTCTGATACGTCTGACCATGGCAGATAGCAGCAAGTCTTTTCTCGTCAATGAGGTTGAGTTGGTCAAGTTGTGTCTGGATCCAATCATCTTCGTTCAGATTTGCATCCTTCATTATCCGGAGAGAGGGAATTTGCACTTCGATCGGCAAGACTGCCTCCATGCCATAAACCAGAGAGAATGGAGTTGCTCCGGTTGACGTCCTAGCTGAGGTACGGTACCCATGTAGAGCGAACGGTAACATCTCGTGCCAATCTTTGTATGTTACTGTCATTTTTTGCACGATCTTCTTGATGTTCTTGTTAGCTGCTTCTACAGCCCCATTCATCTTCGGTCTGTAAGGAGAAGAATTGTGGTGCTGTATTTTGAACTGTTCGCAGAGCTCAGCAATCATCTTATTGTTCAGATTGGTACCGTTGTCTGTAATAATCCGTTCAGGGACGCCGTATCGACAAATCAGATTGTGCCGAATAAACCGTGCCACAACAGTCTTGGTTACTGTAGCATAGGATGCTGCTTCAACCCACTTCGTAAAATAGTCGATCGCCACTAGGATGAAGCGATGTCCGTTGGATGCCGTAGGTCTGATCTCGCCAATCATATCTATGCCCCACATTGCAAACGGCCAAGGCGCAGTCAGAACATTCAGGGGAACTGGAGGAACATGCACCTTATCTGCATAGATCTGGCACTTGTGGCATGTCCTGGAGTGTTGGTAGCAGTCAGCTTCCATTGTGGACCAGTAATATCCTGCCCGTAGGATCTTTTTAGCCATAGTATGTCCACTGGAATGCGTACCAAAGGTCCCTTCATGTAGCTCTTCCATGATTCTCTCCGCTTCAGTCTTGTCCACACAGCGCAGTAAGGTTGAATCATGGTTTCTCTTGTACAAGATGTCGTTGCTTAGAAAGAACTTAGCTGCGAACCTCCTCAGGAATTTCTTATCGTTGATAGAGGCACCTTCAGGGTATTCCTGAGCTTCCAGATATCTCTTCACTTCGTGGTACCAAGGCTTCTCAGTTACCAATTTAGTTTCGAGATCACAACAGTATGCTGGTTCGTCCAGTTTCCAGATGATGATCCGGGGAGCTTCATTATCCCATTTGACCTTGAACATTGAAGACATTGTAGCTAACGCGTCCGCTAACTGATTCTCTTCTCTTGGAAAGTGTTCAAAGGTTATCTCTGTGAAGTGGGGAATCAGGGTCAACACACATTCTTTGTAAGGAATCAAGTTTGGATGTTTCGTATCCCACTCTCCATTGATCTGATTGATCACTAGAGCGGAATCTCCGAAGACACTGAGGAATTTGATCCGTAAGTCGATCGCAGCTTGAAGACCCATGATGCACGCCTCATACTCCGCCATGTTATTGGTACAGTTGAAACACAGCCGGGCAGTGAGTGGAGTATGAGTACCCTGTGGAGATATGATGATGGCGCCGATACCATTTCCTAAAGCATTGGAAGCTCCGTCGAAGTGCATAGACCATCGGGATCCTGGTTCAGGTCCTTCATCCGGTCCAGGTACTTCACAGTCAGTTACGATCATGATGCTTTCATCCGGAAACTCGAAGTTCATTGATTGGTAGTCATCTACAGCTTGATGAGCTAAGTGGTCTGCCAATACACTCCCTTTGATGGCTTTCTGGGTGGTGTACTGAATGTCGTATTCCGTCAAGATCATTTGCCATCTTGCAATTCTCCCAGACAGAGCAGGCTTTTCAAATATATACTTTATCGGATCCATTTTTGAGATCAACAAGGTAGTGTGAGTCAGCATATACTGTCTCAGTCGGCGAGCAGCCCATACCAAAGCGCAGCAAGTTTTCTCAAGCAGTGAGTATCGGGTCTCACAGTCGGTAAACTTTTTGCTAAGGTAATAAATGGCATGCTCTTTTCGGCCAGACTCGTCATGCTGCCCCAGCACACACCCCATTGAATTGTCAAGCACTGTCAGATATAGGATCAGAGGTCTCCCTTCCACCGGTGGCATAAGGATAGGTGGTTCTTGGAGATACTCTTTGATTTTGTCGAAAGCAGCCTGACATTCATCATTCCAACGTACTACCTGATCTTTCTTCAGCAGCTTGAAGATTGGCTCACAGGTAGCAGTCAAATGAGATATGAATCGAGCGATGTAATTCAGGCGTCCTAAAAAGCCTCTGACTTCCTTCTCTGTCTTGGGAACTGGCATCTCTTGAATAGCTTTGACCTTAGCAGGGTCCACTTGAATACCTTTATCACTGACCACGAAGCCTAGTAACTTTCCTGATCTTACCCCGAAGGTGCACTTGTTCGGGTTCAATCTTAGCTTGTACAGTTTCAGCCGGTCAAACAACTTCTGTAGATGATCTAGATGCTGCTCCTCAGTCTGGGACCTAGCGATCATGTCGTCCACATACACTTCGATCTCATGATGGATCATATCATGAAATAAGGCAACCATGGCACGCTGGTAGGTTGCCCCAGCATTCTTTAATCCGAACGGCATGACCTTGTAACAGAAGGTGCCCCACTGAGTAACAAATGTAGTCTTTTCCATGTCTTCAGGTGCCATCTTGATCTGATTGTAGCCTGAGAAGCCATCCATGAAAGAGAATACTTTGTGTTGAGCTGTATTATCCACAAGGACATCAATGTGAGGTAAGGGGAAGTCATCCTTGGGACTGGCCCTGTTCAGATCCCTGTAATCAACACACATTCTGACCTTGCCATCCTTTTTAGGTACTGGCACCACATTAGCAACCCACTGAGGGTAAGAAGTCACTGCAAGGAACCCGGCATCAAACTGTTTCATCACCTCGGCCTTAATCTTTTCTGACATCTCTGGACGCATCCGACGAACCTTTTGTTTAACTGGAGGGCAGTCTTCCCTAGTCGGCAAATGATGGACAACAATATCGGTATCCAACCCTGGCATATCTTCGTAGGACCAGGCAAAGATCTCCATATAGTCATGTAACATCTTGGTTAACCGTTGCTTCACGCTGAGCTCTAGGTTAGCACCAATCTTTACCTCTTTTCTGTCTGCCTCAGTACCCAGGTTTATGGTTTCCACTGGCTCTTCATGGGGTTGAATTGCCCTCTCTTCCTGAAGCAACAGTCTAGCAAGCTCGCCAGGCACTTCGCAATCATCTTCACCTTCGTCTTCGGCTAAGTTGATCGGATTTTCGAAGTCATAATTGGCATTAGCAGAGTTGTTATCAGCGAGATCCAGAGTGGATTGGAACCTGTATGAGTGAGTGTGTGTGTAAATACAGCTGTTTTGAAAATTATGTAAAGGAAAGGAAAGATAGAAAAGGAACACAATATTTGCAATGCGAAAAGTACGTCCAAGATTTTCATTCATGATGTATAAAATGACAGTTCATATGCCCTCACAAATAGAACCACGGTGCCTCGGGTAAGACACCGGGCCATAGAGTTTATCATTGTTTATTACAAAATAACAAAACATGGGAATTCATTACTGTGTCACAAAGGTAACAGGGGTATGATCCTTTGCACTCCAATTGTTCAATCCTTCTTCGGCCGTCGGATAAATCCAGCTGTTGAATTCGGCTTCGTCCACTTCAAGGTTTTCCCCGACAGCATTCGCTTCTGAACCTTTAATAAATACCGGAGGCCTTCCGATCTTCTCTTTCCTCATAACTTTCTGCCCTTCTGAAGTGAAACCCAGCCCAAGTTTATCAGTCTTCTGGGTGAAGTCTGGCAGTTTGCCCCAGTTGGCACCTTCACCCTTTTGCACTACAGCCCTGGCATCCTTTAGGGAAGCCATCTTCAGAGGACCACCTGCTTCTGTTGTTTCTGCTGCGATTGGAAACACCTCCTCGAAATGCTGAAAGGGGGTCTCAATGAACTCCCCATCCATCTCAATGTATCTGAACGAGTTTAGGTGGCTCACCATATATTCTTCCTCACCTTGCACGGTGACGATCTTCCCTCTGACGGGGTACTTCAGCTTTTGATGCAAGGTAGAGGTCACTGCCCCAGCCTTATGTATCCAGGGTCGACCCAGCAGACAAGAGTAAGATGGACGGATATCCATCACATAAAAAGTGGAATCGAACACCTGAGAACCCACACGAATTGGAATGTCAACCTTCCCGTGGACCATTCTCTTCGAGCCGTCAAAGGCCCTGACAATGATGTTGCTGGGTTCCAAATCCAGGCCTTCACAATCTAGACGATCCAGAGCCTTCTTGGGTAGCACATTCAAAGATGACCCAGTATCAACCAACACATGTGCCAAGGTGGTGCCCCTGCATTCGATTGAGACATGCAGCGCATCGTTATGATCTTTCCCCTTTGAGGTCAAATCAGCATCTGAGAAGCCCAAGCCATTATCTGCCGTCAGATTTGCCACGCAATCAGTGAACTGGACTGCAGAGGTTTCATGTGGCACATGGGCCTTCTTGAGGAATGAGATGAGGGCCTTTGCATGGGCCTCAGAGCACAGCAGTAAAGAGAGCATGGAGATTTTGGAGGGCGTATGCCCCAACTGTTCCACGACATTAAAATCGCTCTTCTTTATAATCTTCAAAATCTCCTCCATCTCTTGTGGGGAGGCCTCAGCAGCTATGGGTATGGGTATCTCCATCTGGGCAGGCTCAGTTTCAATTCCCTTGCCCCGAGCATTGGATGACTCGGCAGCAGGAGAAACAATAGGATCAGCAGCAGGAATAACAACTTGATCAGCCACGGGAGTAGGTGTACTTGCAGGAATTATCAGGAGTGGTCTTCTAGCAGCAGGTGGCGCAATGTCAGGCGAGAAGAGCCTGCCACTGCGGGTAACTTTGGCCGGGCCAGTGATGTCACAGATGCTGGCGCCAGCGTTGAGCTCTTGTTTAATTCCGTTTATATATACATCTGCCCCATAGTGCCAAGGGACAGCTTTGTTGGATACATAGGGCAGGGGCCCAGGAACAGTGATAGTAACAGGTGCAACAGTCAGAATTTGGACGGGCTTCTTCTGGAGAGCCGGGATCAGATTGTTGAAGATAGTCACTACAGAGACCTCTTCCATTGGAACCATACGAACAGCAGATTTCTTGAATAGAATCTCCTTGCTATCCATTAAGCTTTGGATGCCTAACTTTAGCAAGGGACAACCGGATGGGGATACAACACAGAACAGGCAATCCTCACTACAACCCGGAAATAAACCGGCCTGCAGTAGGTTCTTCTTAATGATCTTTAAAGGAGTGGCTAGATCATCCACAGAAACAGCATAAACATCTTCATCAATAGCATTTACCCCGTGCTGAGGCATAGGGGTAGTAACTACATTCGGTTTTGCGGGCGCTTCGAATTGTATCTCTTTAGCATCGATAAGGTCTTGCACCTTATTCTTTAACGCCCAACAATCATCAGTGGCATGCCCCGGGCTGTCTGAATGGTAAGCACAACGGGCATTCGGGTTGTACTTAGGAGAGGTAGTGTTTGAGAACTTTGGCGCCTCCTTGACAGTCACCAAATTGGTGGATAGTAACTGCGGCAGGATTTGCGATAGGGTCATGCTTAACCGGGTAAACTCTCTCCGAGGTCTATCAGCCCTTTGGGGATTGTTTGGCCGGGGAGCGGCAGCAGGCGTAGCAATCATGACCGCACTGACAGATTGGCGGCGATCAGGTCTTTCTGATTTCCTAGAACCATACACGGCACTAGACTCCTTTTTAAACGGTTTCTTGTCCGACCCAGATGATGATGCAGCCTTTGCAATCTTCCCAGACTTCAACCCAACTTCAATTCTCTCTCCAGTTAAGATCAAATCAGTGAAACCAGCAGAAGAATTCCCAATGAGATGGTTAAAGAATGGCCCAGATAGGGTCCCCAAGAACATGTCCACCAACTCTCGATCAGTCAAAGGTGGCTGCACCCTGCCAGCCAGATCTCTCCACTTCTGCGCGTACTCTTTAAAACCTTCGCTTACGCCCAACGACATACCCTGGAGTTGGGTACGTGTGGGGGCAAGGTCGGCATTATACTGATACTGCTTATAGAAAGCAGTAGCCAGCTCCTCCCAGTTACGAACTTTGGTCCCATCCAGCTGATAGAACCATTCGAGATGAGTCCCTGAAAGACTCTCCTGGAAGAAGTGGATCCATAGATTCTTGTCCGCAGAGTACGGCTGAATCTTTCGAACATAGGACCTCAAATGCAGCTTGGGACAGGATGCCCCGTCATACTTGGAAAAGGTTGGAGCTTTGAACTTGTGTGGGATGATCACACCAGTCGACAAACCCAGATCTCCGAAATCCAGCCCAGGTGCCTGTTGCACCTCCATAGCCTTCAACCTGTCTTCCAGCTGTTTGTATCTGTTGTCTTCAGGAGGGTACTGCTCTTCATCAAAATCTGTCTCGTTGTCGGAGACCACCGGACTAGGAACCCTTGCTTCTGCCTGAGAAGGACTCCTGCCAACAGAAGAACCAGCCTCTTCCTGATGCAGAGTATTACCCAACCTTCGGCCCGAGTTGAACAGAACAGTTCTTCTCTTCTTCTTCTTTTTTAGGAGCATAGTCTTCAGTTCTTCTTGGCCTTTAGCTAGACCCATGATCATTTCTTGAAACTGCGCATTCTGCGCCTGGAGAGCCTTGATTGAAGTCTCAGTTGATTCAGATCCGGGATTCATGATGCTGAAATAAACAGCGAAGAACTGTAAGCAACCTGAAAAAGGGAAAAACCTGCTATGCACATGATGTATGAAATGCGTATGCAATGCATTCAAGGGTTCGAAAGTTCAAATTCGTTGTAGACAAGAAAAGAACACACGTTATCATTAAAGAAAATCATTGTTTAATACATCAAGGCCTCATGGGCAAAAGAAATACAAAAGTCAAGTCAATCCCAGAATACACTGCGCATCCTCTTCGGAGCTATGTAGGTGTTGAGATTCCTCTCCTCATGTAGCAGACGGGTGAGCTCCAAGACTTTCTTTTCACTGGCATGCAGACTCGTCTCAAGAGAATCCCTTTCCTCCTTAAGCTGGATCCAGCTCTTCTGCATCTCTTCCCAGGATGTGGGCATATCAGGGTGCTGAATAACATGAGACACTTCCCCTTCCAAGACAGGTTCTTTGATTACTGGAAGCATGTGAGGATAAGGCATCACTAACTTCTGAGAACGGGCGCGTACCCATTTGAGATAAGGCTCCAAAGGGATGGAGTTCCTATGCCCCAGTGTCTTGCTGTCTATCCTACTAGGCATCCTCCAGGCTCTGATAAATCTCTGACGAAGTCCTTGAGTATCACTGTCGAAGTCAAAAACTATGTCAAGAATTAACATGTCATGAGGACCATCCCTCCGAGCATAACCAAACTGTCTCCAAGCCAGGCATGGGTTGTAAGTAATACCTCCTCTGATTCCAAGTAAAGGAACATTAGGGTACTCCCCACAACGATCAATGATAGTGACATCTCCTCTGGATCTAGGACACCAATGTATATCTGCATGTGTAAGCGTCATCAACCGTTGTGACCATCTCAAACCCCGCTCATTCTTCAGGACTGATTGGGGAAGGTGCGAAATAAACCACCTTCCCAGGAGAGGAGTGCAACACATAAGGACACCTCTTTTTCTCATGGTTCGAGTGTAACATGAGTGAAGGATGTCCCCCAGCAACGTAGGTATAGGATTCCTGGACATAAAGATCTGAACGGCACTGATATCAATGAGCTGATCTGGATTAGGGAACAACACTAAACCATAAACAAGGAGGGCTACCACTTCTTCAAAAGCTTGCAAGTCAAGAGAGTTCCAACATTCAAGAGCTTTCTCAAACAGAAACCTGGCTAAGAACCCTTTGACACCACTTCTAACTTCCCAATGTCCCTTGAGGTCAGATGGCTGTAGGTGCAAGGCTTTAGCAATCTCTTCAAGCTTAGGTTCCCTTTCTGTGCCGTTGAAAGGCAGCTGATCAAGGATAGGGATCTTCAGGAGCCGGGAGAACTCCTCCAATGTAGGTACCAACTGATAGTCCAAGAAGGTAAAACAGTGATGTAGGGGATCAAAGAACTGGAACAAGACCTTTATCATATCTTCCTCAAGGTTGGTGTTGACCAAGCTGATGAGGCTTCCATGTCTGTCACTGAATGAAGAGTTCTCGGGAATCCTGGATATAAGCTCCTTAAGCTGAGGAGGGATCCTTACAAGATTGACCTGAATTGTCTTTCTACGAGCGGTTTCCATGTCCTACAAAACAAGAACAAAGATGAAAATTCGAACCCCTGAAATGGTTAGTCAATGCATATGATGCTGGATGATGTCATGATGCTATGATTAAACACACCACAGATATTTACAAAGACAAACATGTAAGGCACACAAGGCACACAAGACAAGCCCTTAAGGTTTAAGGCCAGCATGGGGTCTGGGTAGTACCCTCTTGAGTTGATGGGTTCATACCTGTCCTAATCAAAGTAACCGGGTTCTAAGGTTCCCAATATCACGGGATTGCTTTCATTGTTCATCGTTTCGATTTAGCCACTGAACTGGCGACCGAAATATTCCAGGAAAGCAACCCTCAATTGAGCGTAGTATCGAGTATCCACCAACCTCGGACTGCACCAAAGTCAGTGATCTCACTACCCTAAAGAGGCCAAGATAGTTCAATTAAGGTTCCTAAGGTCTGTTGATGCTTCACGACACCACGCGGAGGCCCCGTACTCTCCTTGACTGAACTCAAGGGTTACCGGTACACACCAAAGTGCCACATCAACGTAGCAGACTGTTTCAACCGTGTCGGTATACCCCGCACAGTTCCCTCACAGCCTTGTTGCTACTTTCTAAGAAAGGTATCCCCCAGATCCGGGTGTAGGACCTATAGAACTCCCGAGCAACCCACAATTTAAAGCACACAAAGCAATACAATTGAAAACATAGTTATAAGCTAGCCCTAAGGTAAACCTCACTTTAAGTTTTGGTCCCCAGCAGAGTCGCCAGTTCTGTGATCGGTGGATCTGGAACTGACTGTTTAAAGCTGGTTCGCGAAATGTCGCGGTAAGCAAGAGTCGCCACCGTCTTTTATTTTCTCCAATAGGAAAGGACAAAAGCACAGAAAAATTCCTTAAAGAGATTGCTCTCGGTTCGGGAGGTAGGTTATAGAAAGGGAAGGTGTTAGCACCCTTTCTATCCATGGTTATCCATGGGCTCTTAGATACTTGCTCACTTGTGTTTTCAAAATGTTTTGCGTGCTTTTCAATGTGGGTTTAAAAAGTTTCTTTGAAAAATTTCAGTTCGACTCGTACGTCAGAGTGTTTGAAAAATTTGCTTTGAAAGCTTTTGAAAATGTGTTGGTGAAAAGATTTGGATTTGTTTTTTGAAGAGAGCAAGTATCCTTGAGAACCTACCTACCCTAAGGAATTCGTCTGTGTAGATGTCCTTTAAAGTAGTGCCATCCCACCATTGAGAGGTAGGTAGCACCACCGTTGGAGGTGTTCGGGTCAATTCGAGGTTCGGGACATGGTGATCACCAGAGCAATAGGAAGACACCTTAGAAGCTACCCTCATGCCAGGTTCCCGGATCATGAGGACTTACTAAGACATCCTCTACTCGACGATCACCTTTCGAAAGGCAACAGTGAGGCGTACCCTAGGGGTGGTGTGTGCGAATTGTGTGTCATGTTTCAGTTATTTGTCTTGTCATGTTTGTCGTGTTCTACGCTTGATTTTAATTTAAGTCCATTCATTCTTGCATGCATATTTAACAGTTATAAGTTGCGAGGAAATAAAGCTAGACTATTACAAATGGCGCGGGTCCACATCGCCAAAATTAAACCGGACCCGATTTAGCGGAAAAATAAATAATGCGAAGAAATAAAGTGCGAAAAATAAATTACATGGCTTTGGGACATTTACATAATTATAATTAAACGACATAAGATAAATGCGCAATTAAATAATTGAAACGAAACTAGGGCATTGGACCCTTTCTTTGCAAATAATTAAAAGTTAATGAGAATTAAAAATTAAATGATTAAATGTTTTTTTGGTATTTTGTATTTTTTAAGATTTAATAAGGAAAAGAAATTAATGGAAATTAAATTAAAAGACAAACCCTAATTCTAGTATTTTTTATTTGTTATGAAAGATTTAAATATAGTCTAAATTAAACCTAAAATTTATTATGTACAATTTTTAATTATAAAAATAAAAATAATAATTAAATAGTATTGTGAGAAATAAAAATTAAAAAAAAGAAAATCAACAAAGATATTAAACCTAATTCTACATGTTTTTGGATTTTTATTAAAAAAGGAATTAGAATTAAAACCTAATTACACTAATTTATTTACATGCTAGTTTATTTATGAAAATAATTGTAATAAAATAAATATTATATTTTTCTGTATTTTCTGCATTTTTTAATGTTTTTATATTTTTATAGAAAAAGTAAGTTAATTAAAGCAATCAAATAAATCATACAATAATTAAAATAAAAAATAAAATAAAGAAAGCAAACCAGAGTGGGGGTGCTGCCCCAAATTTTGGAGGTATAAGCCTGCACTTTAGGCCCAATGCTATCCAGAATTTGTTGACTTTCTGAATCCAGTAGGACGCGTTGACTGGGAGTGTATGATACGCTTTGAATTCTGGCTTTTGATCCAACGTTGGGATGTACGTGGCTGGCTTGATGATGGAGGCGTATGGTGAATCCTTATCTTATGCCTGCATGTGATTAGTTATAGAAAAATAATATGGACTTTATGCAAGACCTGGGACTTGAACCCAGGTCTTTGAGGTTACCACTACGTATCCCTGCCACTGAATCACTTTGGTTTCAATTAATATATAATAACGCGTAAATAATATAAAGAGAACACACTAACGCTTTGGGATTTCGCGCGAAAATTCAAAATGTCCAATCAGGTTCAGACACGTCTTCGTCTCCTTCCCTACCCTGTAAAACAAAACTCAAGGGGAACGGTTTTTCCAGCGTGGTTTTAAGGTGGATTCAAGAAAATAGCGAATAGCATTCTAGGCATCATAAATTGTTCGCGAGGCATATGTTTTACTCAGAAGAACATGCTGAATGCAATGGTAACAATCTTGAATCCCAATTGTTCCTTGGGTGAGAAACCCCAAATTTGAAACCTGTAAACCCTAGTTTTTTGACAATGGCGAAAGCATAAATATGGCACGAAAATTCAATTGAACATATTGGTTAGCACAGAAACATCATGACAAACAATAATCCATAAAGAAAAATGCATGAGGATGCTTAAATCGTGCTATGTGAATTCAAAATTTTCTTGGTTCAGTTTGACTTAGAGATACCGTTTCAAGGCGTTTGAGTTGTTGTTTTTGATTGAGAAAGGTTCAGGAAGGTCTCAGGATGCTATTGAAACAAAAATCAAAGCTTTAATCGTCCTAGAACCTTGAATTCAGTATTGAGTTTTTTTGAGAATTTTTCAATATGCAAGGGTTGTTTTGGGGCGCAGCTTCAGTCTCCTTTGCTTTAGGTCTTCATTCTGATCATATAGGGAGTGATCTAGGTCAACAAAAACTAACAAAATCTCATGAATTCATTATTTAGAGATTTGATTTGCTTAAGGATCTTTTCACATCTTTTTTTTTATGTTCTTTGTGTCAATTAGGTTCAAATCAGTCCAAAACTTTCCTAAATGGGATATGCACGAAATATTGACTCCAAACATGTATAAAAAGATTTGTTTTAGGTTAAGGTTATATTTTTCATGAATTAAAATGATTTAAATGAATATAAATTAGTATTAATTCAAATAAATAATTAAAAAATATGAGAATACTTCCCCTTGGGCCTAGTGGTCGTGCATAGACTTGGCATGAAGAAATTTGGAAGAAAATTGGGCCCATTTGCATTTTTAGGTCATTTGAACCAATGTTGACTTTTCAAAATTCCTAAAAATTTCCCAACTTCCACAAGGCATAACTTGGTCAATTTTTAAGCTTTTCACATGTTCTTGGACATTTTGGAAAGGTCTTTGAGTCCTTTAACCAATGCCTTTGGTCCCATGTCATTTTGATTTACCAATCTCAAGTTATGGCCTTTGACTTAAAGTCACTTTTTGTTGACTTTTGAAAATGACCTATAATGTTGAAATTGATAACTTTTTGTGAGAGCATTTCTTGGATTTGGAACATGAAGATGAATTGTAGGAAATGTCTTTCTCTTCAAAATGAGCTTTGGATGGAATTTTTCTGATAATCCATGTGAAAGTTATGCCCTGGTCAATTTCAGTTGACTTTTTCAGCTGTCCAAATATAGCAACTTTTGCATCTTTGATGATTTCTGAGCCAAATTTTGAGAATCATGATCAAGCATTGATCAAATGATGTTTGTGGCTTCAAAATGATATATTGACCAAAAATTTGAACTTTTGACTGTCAAATGACCATTTTGCCCCTGCAGTTGACTGTAGTGCAATCTAGGGTTTTGACTGTGCAATTTTGAGCTGAATGCCTTGAAACTTGACATGAGGATACTTGACCATCTTTTTAAGCATATGAGACTTGATTGAGCCTTTGAAAAGTTCATTTGCTTGACCAGAACTCAAACCCTAGTTTTGACTGTCTAGGAGACAGTTGAGCTGCACAACCCTTGGGGACTTTTGTGACCTTGATTTGGCAATTTCTTGATGAATATGGGAGGGCAAATTTTGGGGTACAACACAAACCCTAATTTGCAATTTTTGATTTCTTGGTGAACAGGTTTCATGATTTGGCATGTTTTGATGAAAAATGAATCTTGACTCTTGATTTTGACCAAAAAGTCAAAGTTTGACTTTTCAGTATACAGTCAAAATTGATCAATTGACTGGGAAATTCAACTGTCAATCTTGTGTATTTGAGATCTTTTGAACTTGTTGAGCATGTCAAGATAATTCCATGGGGTCCTTGAGCCCATATGTGAGCTTGGTTTGCCATTGTCTAGGTCAAACAGTCAAAAATTGCCTTTGTGCAGTCAAAACCCTAAAAATGACCATTTTGCCCTTTTGGTGATTTGATCAAATTTCTTGTGGAATTGTGATCCAAACTTGATCAAATGGTCCATGTGAGTTCATAATGTTGATGTGGGTCAATTTTCATGAGATTTGACTGTCAATTGGCCACAGTTGACTTTTTCCCCAATACAGCTGATTTCTAGGTCAACTGTCCAATTGACTGGGCAAATCTTGGAATCAAGGCTTGAAACTTGATGTGGATAAAATTGGGAGTCCACTATGAAGCATGAAAGTCATCTTAGGCATTTTAGGTCAAAACATCTCTGTGCAAACACAAACCCTAATTTGGGTCAACAGTGCAAGGAGAAGTTTTGAGCAGATGAAACCCTAACTGGACCTTGAATCCGAAGAGTTAGATTGGCAAGCTTGCCTTTCGTGACTCGAGGGTAAAAGGAGATTGGACACCAGAGTGCCCGGAAATTTGCACTCGTCAAAGCAAGGGATGCGGGAATGGGCTTAGAGATGCCATTTGGAGATGGGCTTAACGATGCCATCTGGGAGAGTGACAGACACTTGCCGGGGATGGGCTTAAAGATGCCATCTGGAATTAGTATCAGGAAGGTGTCCATGCTTGGGACCATCTCTGAACTGGGGGTCTGAATAAGCAATAGATTGACATCCGTTGTTGGGAGGAATCCGTAAACTGTTTTCAAAAATTGTATCTGAACAAATTGATAGATTAACATCAGTTGCTGGGAAGAATCCATAAACTGTTTTCAGAAGTCTTGAGAAGAAACTGAACAAGTGATAGGTTAACATCCGTTACTTGGAGAACCCGTGAACTGTTTTCAGAAATCTTGGAGTTGAATAAGCAATAGAGCAGCATCCGTTGTTGGGAAGCGTCCGTAAACTGTTTTCAAAAGTTGCATCTGAACAAGTGATAGATTAACATCCGTTGTTGGGAAGAATCCATAAACTGTTTTCAGAAGTCTTGAGAAGAAACTGAATAAGTGATAGGTTAACATCCGTTACTTGGAGAACCCGTGAACTGTTTTCAGAAGTCTTGAATTTGGAGGAAGAACCGGTGTAGGGTTCCCTGATGATGAGCTCGTGTAAAACTGCATCTGGATAAATCTGGAATAAGCATTAGAATGTTGCCATGTCTGGGTCACATCTGAACTATTCCTGGAAAGAATCTCGGAAGATAATGATTTTAGTCTTTCGACAGATCTTACCTGAAAAGGTAAAGAGTTATTTATATGCAATGTCATGATGCATGATACAATGTATGTTATATGATATGAATGTAAATGGATGCGCATGTAAGCTGGAGAGCTGTCTTGCAAAGGATAGATGAATCCGGGATGGCTGAAGATAAAAGTATCTTGACTGCTGCCGGGAAGAATAATTCCTGGTTGTTGCTGGAGAATAAGGAGCTTGGGTTGCATACCAATCTTCTGGGGAATTCCTGATGACTTCTACTGGGGAGTTCCAATCTAATAGACTCATGCTGGGGATGTAAGACTGAGAATCTTCAGTTTGGTGGGAAGTATCTCTGGAGACTTCACTGGGGAACTCAAGATTTGCCCTCCCAAAACTCTGTGGGGAGAAGGTTCATTAGTCTGGCTCCGCTGGGGATTGATAATTTGAAGTTTTAGCTCGGCTGGGGATACTGAAACTTAAATTCTGAGGGGAATTGAGTTCTGGAGGATTCTCTGGCTGGGGATAACAGAGATAAACTCCTCTGGGGATTGTATTGATAAGTTATTCTGGGGAACTCTGATGAACTCCGCTGGAGGTAGGAAGAATTTTGGCGAGTGTGATCTTCCGTGGCAATAAGCTGAGGATAACCCAGTTATAAGCCCTTGTGAGGAATAACTTTGAATAAAACTCGGGAGAGACGTCCGTACTCTGCAGGGGATAAGCTTCCAAAATCTATTGGGGATAAGCTTCGAGACTTGCTGGGGGACATGGATTCCAAATCTCCTGGGGGTTTCCTTTGAAGGGTATCAAGATATCCAACTGTATCTTCAACCTATCAGTAATCCTCTTTCTTGATTCATAAGGAAATGATTATGTTCAAATGCATATGCCTTTTTAACAAAACATTGGACGTTTCTCAAAAACAAATAGTGCAAGAGAAAAGAAAAGGAAATGACACAAATTTCTGGGAAAAGTATTTGTATTGACTTTCTATGAGTATATTTGTACAAAGGAGACAATCATCATAGTAAGAGGATTTTGTCGTAAATATTGAAAGATTTATACAAAATAAAGATGGCTATGTGAAATAATTCCATGGGATTCCATTATGCTATAGCTTTCACAACTCTGAATATCTGTCCATTCAATGCTTCGTTTGCCGATGACTGGATTGATCAGAAGCTTGGAACTGGTTGATGAAGAGTTTGTCTTTGAAGTAATCCGACGAGACATAGTCATACGCTTTAATTCCCTAACTTTTGCCTGAATCTCCCTTTCGGGTTTTCGATCCACCGGGAAACCCCTTTTTGCCCAAGCCGCCCTTTCGGGTTTTCAACTTGCCGGGTGTACAGATTTTTTTATTATTTTTATCCCTAACTTTTGCCTGAACCGCCCTTTCGGGTTTTCGGTTCACCGGGATGCCCATTTTTGCCCAAGCCGCCCTTTCGGGTTTTCGACTTGTCGGGTTATTTTATGCGTAGTATCTTTTGACTATGTCTGCGTTTGCAGGGTGCGGCAAATCGTCGCCGTCCATGGTGGTCAGAATCATTGCACCACCAGAAAATATGCTTTTGATCACAAATGGTCCTTCATATGTAGGAGTCCATTTGCCCCTGGGATCACTTTGCGGCAAGATAATCCGCTTGATTACGAGATCTCCGACTTGATACACCTGATGTCTGACTTTCTTATTGAAGGCCTTGATCATCCGTTTTTGATACGTCTGACCATGGCATATAGCAGCGAGTCGCTTCTCGTTGATCAAATTGAGTTGATCAAGTCGGGTCTGCATCCAATCATCTTCATTCAAACCTGCATCCTTCATAATCCTTAGAGAAGGAATCTGAACCTCCATAGGCAAGACAGCTTCCATGCCATATACCAAAGAAAATGGGGTTGCCCCTGTTGAAGTACGTGCCGTCGTACGGTATCCATGCAGAGCAAACGGTAACATCTCATGCCAGTCTTTGTAAGTGACTGTCATTTTCTGAATGATCTTCTTAATGTTTTTGTTCGCAGCTTCAACAACACCGTTCATCTTCGGCCGATAGGGAGATGAATTGTGATGATAAATCTTGAACTGTTCGCACAAAGCGGTGATCATTGTGTTATTCAGATTTGTACCGTTGTCTGTGATGATCCTGTCTGGAACACCATACCGGCATATGAGATTTTGCTTGATAAAGCGGGCAACCACATTTTTAGTAACAGAGGCGAAGGAAGCTGCTTCGACCCATTTGGTGAAATAGTCAATGGCAACCAGGATGAAGCGATGTCCGTTGGAAGCCGTGGGCTTGATCTCTCCAATCATGTCAATGCCCCACATTGCAAATGGCCAAGGAGCAGTCAGAACGTTGAGAGGAACCAGAGGGATATGAACTTTGTCAGCGTAGACTTGGCATTTGTGGCAAGTACGGGAATATTGATGGCAATCAGCTTCCATGGTAGACCAGTAATAGCCTGCCCTTAGGATCTTCTTAGCCATTGTATGCCCGCTCAAGTGAGTGCCAAATATGCCGCTGTGTATATCAGTCATGATCAACTCTGCTTCAGCTTTGTCTACACATCGGAGTAATACACAATCATGGCTTCGTTTGTAAAGGATGTCGTTGCTCAGGAAGAACTTAGCAGCAAATTTCCTTAAGAACTTCTTGTCATTTACGGAAGCTCCTTCGGGATAATCTCTAGTCTCGAGATACCTTTTGATTTCATGGAACCAGGGTTGTTCCACTACTTCTTCGATATTAATCTCGTGACAATGTGCCGGTTCATCCATTCGCTCGATGGTGATTTGGGGAGCCTCATTATCCCAGTTGAGTTTAAACATGGAGGACATTGTGGCTAGAGCATCTGCTAGTTGATTCTCTTCTCGCGGGAAATGCTCGAAGGTAATTTGCTCAAAATGAGGCAATAATGTCAAGACATGATCTTTGTATGGGATAAGATTAGGGTGCTTGGTATCCCATTCTCCTTTGATTTGACTGATAACCAAAGCCGAGTCCCCAAATACGATCAAATATTTGATCCCCAAGTCTATAGCAGCCTTGAGACCAAAGATGCAAGCTTCATACTCGGCCATGTTGTTTGTGCAGTTGAAGCAGAGTCGGGCCGTGAAAGGTGTGTGACAGCCTTCCGGAGAAATGAGTACTGCGCCAATACCATTTCCAAGTGCATTTGAAGCACCATCGAAGTACAGGGTCCATCGGGATCCCTTTTCGGGTCCGTCATACGGTCCGTTACCTTCAATGTTGTCCAAATTCATGATGTCCTCGTCTGGGAAGTCAAATCTCATGGGTTGGTAATCTTCGATAGCTTGATGAGCCAGATGGTCAGCTAGTACACTCCCTTTTATAGCTTTTTGGGTGGTGTACTGGATGTCATATTCAGTTAGGATCATTTGCCATCTAGCTATCCTTCCAGATAAAGCGGGCTTTTCGAAGATATACTTGATAGGATCCATTTTGGAAATCAACAAGGTAGTATGAGTCAACATATACTGTCTTAGTCGGCGAGCAGCCCATACCAAAGCGCAACAAGTTTTCTCGAGCAGTGAGTAGCGAGTCTCACAGTCGGTAAACTTTTTGCTAAGGTAATAAATAGCATGCTCTTTTCGAACAGACTCGTCATGCTGGCCTAAAACACACCTCATTGAGTTATCCAAGACGGTCAAATACATGATCAATGATCTTCCTTCGACGGGTGGAATCAGAATAGGAGGTTCTAGCAAATACTCCTTGGTTTTATCAAAAGCAGTTTGGCAATCGTCGTTCCATTCGACTACCTGATCTTTCTTCAAGAGTTTGAAAATTGGCTCACAGGTAGAAGTCAAATGAGAGATGAATCTGGCAATATAGTTCAAGCGCCCCAAGAACCCTCTAACCTCCTTTTCAGTACGAGGAGCAGGCATCTCTTGTATTGCTTTTACTTTTGCTGGATCGACTTCAATGCCTTTGTTGCTTACAATGAATCCCAGAAGTTTACCAGACCTAACTCCAAAAGTGCACTTACTTGGATTCAGCCTGAGTTTGTATTCTTTCAACCTGGCAAACAGCTTTTCTAGATGTTCAAGGTGCTCTTCCTCTGTTTGTGACCGAGCTATCATATTGTCTACGTAAACTTCAATCTCATGATGTATCATATCATGAAATAAAGCTACCATGGCGCGTTGATAAGTTGCCCCTGCGTTCTTTAGCCTGAACGACATCACCTTGTAACAGAAAGTGCCCCATTGTGTGACAAAAGTTGTTTTCTCCATATCCTCGGGGGCCATTTTGATTTGATTGTAACTCGAGAATCCATCCATGAAGGAAAACACTTTGTGCTGAGCTGTATTGTCGATCAGAATGTCAATGTGTGGAAGTGGAAAATCATCTTTGGGGATAGCCCTATTCAAATCCCGGTAGTCCACACACATCCTGACTTTGCCATCTTTCTTAGGTACTGGCACGATGTTAGTGACCCATTGAGGATAGGACGTAACAGCCAGAAATCCAGCGTCGAATTGCTTCATTACTTCTGCTTTGATCTTTTCAGACATGTCAGGCCTCATTCGGCGAACTTTTTGCTTGATCGGTGGACAATCCTCTCTTGTGGGGAGACGGTGAACCACGATGTCCGTGTCTAAACCCGGCATGTCTTCATAAGACCAAGCGAAGATTTCAACATACTTATTCAACAACTGTATCAGGTGTTCCTTGACACTTGGTTCCAGATTGGCACCCACTTGCACCTCCTTCCGGTCTTCCTCGGTCCCTAAGTTGACAGTTTCCAATGACTCTTCGTGCGGTAAGATGGCCCTTTCCTCTTGCTGTAGAAGTCTGGCTAGTTCCCCTGGTACTTCACAACCTTCGTCATCTTCATACTCGGCTTGATTGACCAGATCTTCAGAGTTATTGAAGGATATAGCAGAATAGTCACCCATGGAATCCGGAGTGGATGGGTACCTGCATTGGTGAGTGTGGGTGTGTGTAAGGGATAGCCATCCTTAAACAAAAAATGCAAAAGGAAAGAAAATGAACACAAGCAGTTTATCAAATGAAAAACGTCCAATGAATCATTAAACATGGCATATGGATATGAAAAATAATCAAAACCCTTACAAATGGACCTACATGCCCCGGGCAAGGCATGAGGTGAAAAGATAGTGTACGGATTGTTTGAAAATAAATATTACAGACCAAATAGGAAATGTTTAACAGATAAATTACTGATGAATAAAAGTGATGGGGACAAAGTCTTTTGCCTCCCAGTTGCTCAATCCTCCTTTGACAGTTGGGTAAATCCACTCTTCGATGTTGCTCTCTTTGTCTTCGTCCTCCAAAGCATTGATTCTGTAGGGAGAAATTTTGACTGGCGCTCTTTCAATCTTCGCACGGCGCATAGCTTTCTGGCCAGCGGTAGTGAACCCTAATCCAAATTTGTCTGTCTTATGTGGAATGTCAGGCAACTGCCCCCATGCTGAATTCTTCCCCTCCTTTATTGCGGCCCTTGCGTCCTCTAGAGATGCCATCCTGGCCATCTGCCTCGGTGTTTCAGCTGCCAACTTTGCTACTGTTATTTCAAGAAGGACTTCTTCGAAATGCTGAAAAGGCGTCTCAATGAACTCCCCTTCTACCTCCACGTACCAGAAAGAATTCAAGTGGCTAATCATGTACTCCTCTTCACCATGGACAGTAATGATCTTTCCCTTGACAGGATACTTCAACATCTGATGTAAGGAGGAGGTGACTGCCCCAACATGGTGTATCCAAGGCCTACCCAGCAAGCAAGAGTATGACGGACGGATGTCCATCACATAGAAAGTGGATTTAAACACCTCAGTGCCTATCTTGATGGGAATCTCAACCTCCCCATGGACCATTCTCTTCGAACCATCGAAAGCTCTGACAACTATATCACTCGGCTTCAACTCCAACCCTTCACAATCTAGTCGGTCCAAGGCCTTCTTAGGCAGTACATTCAGCGACGAACCAGTGTCGACCAAGACATGCGCGAGAGTGGTTCCCCGGCACTCGACTGAAATGTGCAAAGCATCATTGTGGTTTCTACCTTTAGGAGTTAGGTCGGCATCAGAGAAACCTAATCCATTGTCCGCAGTCAGGCTAGCCACGCAATTTTGAAATTGATCTGCAGAGGTTTCCTGGGGCACATGGGTTGCCTTCAGGAATTTTATCAGAGCTTTAGCGTGTGCTTCCGAGCAAAGTAAAAGTGCCAGCATGGAGATCTTTGAGGGGGTTTGCCCCAGTTGTTCTACCACATCGTAATCACTCCTTTTGATTATCCTCAAAATCTCATCCATTTCCTTCTTGGAGGTTTCCGGGATGACCAAGGGTTGAGCCCTCGTTCTGACAAGCTCATCTTGGATTCCCTTACCTTTGTCAGCAGTGGTAGGAGGGACAGTACTAGGAACAACAACATCCTCAATCAAAGGGGCTCTAGCAGAGAGTTTTATTGGTGCAGGGATGACCTTGTCGGTAGATGAGGTTCCAAAGATTGCTCTTGGAGGGGCAATCTCTGGAGAAAATATTCTCCCGCTCCTGGTGATTTTGCTCGTGCCTGCAATGTTACAATTGTTGGCTTCTTCATCATCCGAACTTTCTTCAGTTATTTCGATTTGTTTAATACCATGGTAGTAGACGTCGCCACCATAGTTCCATGGTATCGACTTCTCAGAAACATAGGGGACAGGCCCTGGCATTGTTATCTTCAAAGGGACAGATTTTGTAGCTGGTGTAATCTTAACAGGCTTTTTGACGGCCTTGGAAAGATTGGCGTGAATGGTTATGATTGAGACATCTTCAGTATGAGTTGGAACAGCAGAAACTTTTTCAAACAAAATTTGTCGACTGTCCATAAGGCCTTGGATGCCTTTCTTCAGTAACGGACAATCAAACGGCAGAGAGTAACAACAATAGCAGTCTTCTTTACATCCCGAGAAGATCCCGGCCCTTAACAAATTCAACTTGATGGTTAGCAATGGAGTTACCAGATCATTGACGTCAGCAACATACAAATCTTCTTCAATGGCATTGACATTTCGGCCGTGCTTCGGCATGGGTGCAGATATCACATTAGGCTTCTCCGGAGCATCAAACTCCACCTCCTTCGCCTCTATCAGGTCTTGGATTTTATGCTTGAGTGCCCAACAATCATTGGTGTCGTGCCCGACACTGTCAGAATGGTAAGCGCATTTAGCATTAGGATGATAATGCGGAGAGGACGTATTCACATTTTTTGGTGCCTCCTTGATGGTGGCGAGATTCAACTTTAACAGATGGGGAAGCACTTGCGCTGGAGTCATATTAATGCGGGTGAACTGCCGTTGTGGCCGTTCCACCCGTTGTTGATTTGGTCTGGATTGGTTATAGCGAGGCTGCTCACTTGAAAGGTTTTGAATCATTACGGCCCCCACTGTCGGTCGGCGCTCAGTCTTTCCTGCTCTTCTCTGAGAATATACCACAGCCGTTTCCTTCTTAAAAGGTTTCTTCTCAACACTTGCAGCAACACCCTTCTGAATCTTTCCTGACTTGATGCCAGCTTCAATTCTTTCGCCCGTTAAGATCAAATCGGTAAACCCCGCGGAAGAGTTACCAATCAGATGATTGAAAAATGGCCCAGATAGGGTCCCTAGAAACATATCAACAAGTTCACGGTCGGTTAAAGGAGGCTGCACCCTGCCAGCCAAATCTCTCCATTTTTGTGCATATTCTTTGAATCCTTCGCCTGTTCCTAGTGACATACCCTGAAGTTGGGCACGAGTAGGAGCAAGGTCAGAATTGTACTGGTATTGTTTGTAGAAGGCGGTGGCCAAATCTTCCCAATTTCGGACGCTGGTTCCCTCTAGCTGATAAAACCACTCCAACTGAGCTCCAGAAAGGCTGTCTTGAAAGAAATGAATCCAAAGGTTTTTATCTGCCGTATAGGGTTGGATCTTTCTTACGTAGGACCTGAGATGCATTTTTGGACAGGACAACCCATCATACCTCACAAACACTGGCACTTTGAACTTTGGGGGAATCACAATCCCGGCGACCAAACCCAAGTCTTCAAAATCCAAACTCGGTACTCTTTGTATCTCCATGGCGGCCAACCTGTCTTCTAAACCTTTGTATTTATCATCAGCCGGAGGGTATTGCTGATCAGAATAATCTTCATCCTCTTCGACCTCTTCTTCTTCCACATCGGACTCGGAAGGTACCGCATTCCCACCTCCTTTGCTGGTTCCTTCATCAGAAGTAGGAGGAAATTCAAGCACTCTCCGAGCTTCTCCATCAAATCTTCTCCCTAGAGTAGCCACCCCGAGTCTCTTTTTCTTCTTTTTCACTGGGTCTTTATTCCCCAACAAGGTCTTGAGATCCTCCTGACCTTTAGCCAAGGTTGTCAGGAGTTGCTGAAACTGTGCATTTTGAGCTTGCAGGTCTTTGACTGTTTGCTCGAGATCCATCCTACTGAAATAAACAGCAGACAGATAAGGAAACCTGGAGTGAGACCTGTTTATGCACATGATGAATGGTATGCTTATGTATGCAATGCATTCAAGGATTTAGGACATTCAAAATTGTTTCAGACAAAGAAGAACGCACGTCATATTAATAAGAAGAAATTTGTTAGTACATAAATGCCCCATGGGCCAAATATTACAAAATAACTTCTCAAGGCAAAAAGACATTGCGCATCCTCTTTGGTGCGATGTAGGTGTTGAGGGCCTCTTGCTCATGGAGTCGGCGGGTAAGCTCTAGAACCTTCTTCTCGCTAGCGTAGAAGCTGGCTTCAAAAGTGTTCCATTCCTCCTTGAGCTGAATCCAACTTTTCTGCATTTCCTCCCACGATGTAGGCATGTCTGGATGTAGGATGGTGTAGGGAACCTCTCCTTCCTTGACGGGCTCTTTAATCACAGGGAGTACATGAGGATAAGGCATCATTAGACTTTGGGCTCGGGCTCGTACCCACTTGAGATAAGGCTCAAGAGGGATGGAGTTCTTGTGTCCCAGAGTCTTGCTATCAACCTTGTTGGGTTTTCCCCAAGCTTTGATGAATCTTTGGCAAAGTCCTTGCGCATCGTTGTCGAAGTCAAAAACCAGGTTAGGAATCAACATGTCATGAGGGCCATCCCTCCGTGCATATCCAAATTGCCTCAAAGCTAGGCAAGGGTTGTAGGTGATACCTCCTCTGATTCCAAGTAATGGAACATTAGGAAACTCTCTGCAACGATCGACAATGATGACATTTTCTCTGGACCGAGAACACCAATGTACATCAGAGTGAGTAAGAGTCATCAACCGTTGGGACCACCTTGAGCCTTGGTCATTCTTCAAGACAGATTGTGGAAGGTGAGAAATAAACCACCTTGCAAGGAGAGGAGTACAGCACATGAGAACACCCCTCTTTCTCATCGTTCGTGTGTAAAATGAGTGAAGAATGTCCCCAAGCAATGTTGGTATTGGATTCCTGGACAAGAAGATTTTGACGGCGTTGACATCTACCAATTGGTCAGGATTTGGGAACAAGACCAACCCATAGATAAGGAGTGCCACAATCTCTTCAAAGGCTTGTAGGTCCAATGAGTTCCAACATTCTTGCGCCTTCTCGAACAAATTTTTTGCTAAGAATCCCTTGACGCCGCTTCTGGTTTCCCAATGCCCCTTGATGTCGGATGGTTGTAGATGTAATGCTCGAGCAACATCTTCCGGCTTTGGTTCCTTTTCCGTACCGTTGAAGGGTAGTTGATTAAGGATAGGAATTCTCAGGAGTTGAGAAAACTCCTCCAAAGTGGGTACCAGCTGATAATCAGGGAAAGTGAAACAGTGGTGAAGAGGGTCAAAGAACTGGAATATCACTTTCATCATGTCTTCTTCAATGTTGGTGTTGACTAGGCTGAGCAGTCTACCATGTCTTTCACTGAAGGATGAGTTTTCCGGAATTCTTGAGGTGAGCTCCTTGAGTTGAGGAGAGATTCTCACAAGGTTGACTTGAATGGTGTTTCTGCGAGGAATTTCCATGACCTACAAAACAGGAACAAAGATGAAGATCCAAACCCTTGAAATGGTTAGTGAATGCATATGATGTTTTATGATGTTTATGATGTATGCACAAAACATATGTACAAGCAAATCACACCAAACCCTAGTTTCAGGCTTGCATGGGGTTTCATAGGTAAGTACCCTCTTGAGTGTAGTTGGCTTAAAAACCTGTCCTATAAATAGTAACCGGGTTCTAAGGAGCTCAATATCGTTGGATTGTTTTCAATGTTCATTGTTTTGGTTTAGCCACTTAACTAGCGACCAAAATATTCCAAGAAAACAACCCTCAATGAGTGTAGTATCGAGTATCTACCAACTTCGGACTGCACCAAATCCGGTCATCTCACTACCCCTAATAAAAGGCCAAGATGGTCAAGTAAGGTTCTAGGTCATTAGTGCTTAGTGACATCACTCAGCGGCCCCGTACTCTCCTTGATTAAACTCAAGGGTTACCGGTACTCACAAATATGTCGCACTAATATAGCTATTGCTTCGACCGTGTCGGTATACCCTGCACAGTTTCCACAACGTATTTCTATCTATGAATGTTTCCCAAAATCCAGGTGTAGGATTGCAAACCCAAACAATAGAGCCAAGATATAAAGCAAACAATTCAAACAATTAGTTATGCAAGAGGGTGATCTAAGCCCTAAGGTTACTCCACTTTTAAAATTTTCCCCAGCAGAGTCGCCAGTTCTGTGATACGGTGGGAGAACTGACTAGGGTTTTGCTTTTGTTTTCGCAAATGTTTCGGTTGAGCAAGAGTCGCCACCGACTTTTTATTTTATCCTAAGGAAAGGTTTAAAAAGCACAGTAAAAACCTTTGAGATTTTTCTTGGGTTCGGGGAGTGGATTATAGAAAGGGAAGGTATTAGCACCCTTTCTATCCATGGTTATCCATGGGCTCTTAGGTACTTGCTTAGATCTACTTGCCTTGGTTTTCAATTGTTTGAAATGGTGCTTTGTGTGTGGCTTTGAAAATGTTTTGAAAAAGATGTCTTGTCTAGGCTACCCTTGTAACAATTCTTTACTCGAATGTTTTACAAAAGGTGTTTGTCTTTTTGAAAAGATGTTTCAAGGTTTTTTTTGAAAGTTTGTTTTGAAAGTGTTTGTGAAGTGTGGTTTGAAAAATAGGAAAGTGTTTTGTTTTGCAAGTTAACAAGTACTTAAGAGCTATCTACCCTAAAGTTCTCAAAGATTTTTGTTATGTTTTAACCCTTTTAACAATTTTGTTCCACCATTGCATTTGGTGGACAATCTTGTGTTAGGAGGTGAAAGGGACGGGCGCGGGTCATCGTTTAGACCATAATTGCAATAGTGCTAAGTATCTTTGGGCAATTTTTCTTTGAAAGGGACTTGATCATTTTAGGCAACTTTTCGAAAGCGTCATCGAGGGACTATGATCAATTGATTTGTATTTGTTTTGCCCAAAGAAACCTAACATGCAATATGGCCCATTTATTTGAAGGCAACAAGTGGAATACCCTAGGGGTGCAAGTGTGATATGTGTTGTCCATATTCATGCTTGATTATCTTGAAATTAGGTCAAACTAATTTTGTTCTTTTTATTTGATACAAACCCTAATTCTAGCATGGTATATTTAGAAAGCAATAAAGTGCGAAATTTAAATTTCCTAAACTATTACAACACAATATGGGAAGGGGGGTACAAATGTTCAAATGGGGGAATATTTAGACAAGGAATTTAAACCTAGCTATTACATCAATTTTGGAATATTTACAAAAATAATTAATTGCATAAATTAAATGGACAATAAAATAAAGATGCAAAAATGCAAAAAGGGTTTTCATATGTATGGAAAAAGGATATTTTTTATGTCAAATGAATAAAAATAAAAAGTAATATTTTTTGGAATTTTTGTGTTTTAAGGGTAAAAACCCTAATTTCGTTAAATAAGTATATTAACCATTTAATATGTATAATATTTAATAATTATATACAAAAAATAAAATAAAATGGAGTATATTCATAAAAAGTATTTTTCATGTCAAATATAAATAAAATAAAAAATGTATGTATTTTGGTATTTTTTACCTAAATGTACTAATATATATAAATATCTTTATTATTTACTAAATAAATATTATATATACAAAAATAATAATATTTAATATTTATAAAAAAAGTATACTTTGTATAAAATATTTTCAAAAGAAAAAATGAAATAAAAATCAGAAATAAAGTATATTTGCATTATTTTTTCTAGTTTTTCTAAATAATAGTATATATATATATATATATACATTTATGTACAAATGTCCATATAAACAAATAAATACCTAAAAAATATAAAAATGGTGTAAAAAATATTTTTTATGTTTTTAATATTATTAGCAAAAATAAATAAGTCAGAATAAAAAAAGAAAAGTCAAAAAATCATTGAATCAAACAAGATGGGCTCAGGGGGTATGAAATCAAAAATATGGTGTGAAAAGAAAAATCAAAACAGGCCCAACCCACGTGGCTTCTTCTTCAACCTTCAGACAGAAAAACGTTCAAAAACGCGCGCCTGTTTCTTCCATTGCAAGGTCCTGATTCTTTGAGTTTTAACAAAAACTTACAACACCAAACATGTTAAGCATTGAATCACGATTCTAAATATGTAAAGAACTCATCCTAACTCTCAGAAATGAGAGAGAATTTTAACATTCCCAAATCTTGACCTAACTTTTCTTCCATGTTTAGACCTTAAATTCTCATAGCTCAGGCAAAATAAATGAAAAGTAAAAGCATGTACAGATTCAGGGGCATGAGTAGAACACTTCTTATTCACAAACTTAGAGCTAATGATGCCTACACTAAGAGTTAGAAGTTCAAGAAGATACCTGTTCAGTTGAAGTTCTATCTGGCAATGGGGGAGCTTTCAGAGCAAGATGATGATCTGTACAGCTTGCCTGAAGTGTGGTGATACTATTCCAATGCTTACTTTGCTTTGAAACACCTTGAATCGAGCTATGGACCTTCAACTGCAAAACAAGAAAGTGAAAATGGTGGAACTGCTTAGAGGAGTTACATGTCGTGTTTTATGTTTGGGTTAGCTTCAAGTGATGCTAGGGAATGTGTTTGATGAGCTTTTAGCAAGAAAGCATGAAAGGGATGAGAGTTGGAACTCTATCTGCAGAGGTTACTCTGTTTGGGCAGTTTGAAGGTGATTCTGGGAATGAGAGGGTGTTGGGGATGGTTGGCTCCTGTTCTAGCTTGTGTTTGATGTTTAGAATATGTTTGATAACTTTGCTTAGGCTTCCTTGTGCTGAGATGAAAGTTCTCTCTTGTTATGCCCTCTTTCTTACACTTTAAGCAAACAAAAACCAAGTTGATGTTTAGACAGGTAGAGGCACCCTAAACATGCTGCAAATATTGGCATTGATCAGTGTGATTAGTCCCTAAACTTGTGCCAAATGGATTTGATCTGTACTTCTTGGATTTGCATTATGACATAAAGCTTGCTTTTGCAAAAATGGCTATTTCACTTTTTCCACTTATGGCCTAATCTTGCATACAATGCTTGGATACACAAGATAAGGCTTTGACACAATGAGTATGTATTAAATTATTGAGTGTTGGATGGTTTAGAGGCCTGTAATGTAGCATAAACCAAGCTGACTTGAAAATGGCAATGTGTATGAACATGTCTTGGTCAAGAACAAAAGTGACTTTTTGCCATATTGCAAAATTCCATTCTCTCAAGTCATGAGGTTTTTTGATGAGTTCTTGGACATTTTGGAAAGATTGGAATGTGTACTACAATCCATCTTTGAAATGCAAATTGAAATTCCAAGGGGAAGTATGTGAAAAATGGTCTTGAAGTTAGGTAAAAACCTTGCCTAAAAAGGTCAAAATTTCACTAAGTTAAGAATGGTTTAATACCCTTATTCCAAAATTTGTAACTTGAGATACAAGCCTCTTTTGAGAAAACTTTGTGAATCAAAGTTGTAGATTATGAAATAGGCTACAACTTTCATATTTTGACTTTTGCTTGAATCTAAATGAATCTTGGTGAGAAAGTGGGGCAAAGTTAGGAAAAAAATAGGGTTTTTCATAACTTAGAAAAATTCTAAGTTATGAAAAATTCTCATTTCAAACCCTAATTTGCAATTTTTGATTTCTTGGTGAACAGGTTTCATGATTTGGCATGTTTTGATGAAAAATGAATCTTGACTCTTGATTTTGACCAAAAAGTCAAAGTTTGACTTTTCAGTATACAGTCAAAATTGATCAATTGACTGGGAAATTCAACTGTCAATCTTGTGTATTTGGGATCTTTTGAACTTGTTGAGCATGTCAAGATAATTCCATGGGGTCCTTAAGCCCATATGTGAGCTTGGTTTGCCATTGGCTAGATCAAACAGTCAAAAATTGCCTTTGTGCAGTCAAAACCCTAAAAATGATCATTTTGCCCTTTTGGTGATTTGATCAAATTTCTTGTGGAATTGTGATCCAAACTTGATCAAATGGTCCATGTGAGTTCATAATGTTGATGTGGGTCAATTTGCATGAGATTTGACTGTCAATTGTCCACAGTTGACTTTTTCCCCAATACAGCTGATTTCTAGGTCAACTGTCCAATTGACTGGGCAAATCTTGGAATCAAGGCTTGAAACTTGATGTGGATAAACTTGGGAGTCCACTATGAAGAATGAAAGTCATCTTAGGCATTTTAGGTCAAAACATCTCTGTGCAAACACAAACCCTAATTTGGGTCAACAGTGCAAGGAGAAGTCTTGAGCAGATGAAACCCTAACTGGACCTTGAGCTCCAAGGGCTTAGTGATGAGAAATGTTGAGAAAATGGGAGGGAAAATTTTGGGGTACAACAACAGTGCAAGGAGGGGTCTTGAGCAGAGCAAACCCTAACTTGATCTTGAACTCCAAGAGTCTTGTGATGAGAAAATGTTGATGAAATGAGAGGGAAAATTTTGGGGTACAACATAGGGCAATGAGAGCATCACAATGATATCAAAGTTTTGAAGAATTGATGAAGAAATCTACCTATTGAAGTTGAGTTGCAGAGCTTTGAAACTGGACTTCTATGGAGCAATATAGGGCACGATTCTTGAATGTAATTATATGGTTAGCTTAAAGGAAGATCAAGGAAGGTAAATTGATAGAAAAACTGGATTGAAAAAGGCTTGAAAACATATTTCGAAGTTGCATAATTTTGAGTTATGGAACAAGTTTGGCAAGGTGATTCTGGCTATCCAAGCTTGAGGAAATGAATGGGGGATGACCCTTTAATTATAGGTAATTAAATGGAATGTCCAAGCATGTGAAATGATTAAGTTTGGAGGGAAATCGTGTGAAGTTGCAAACAACAAAAGTGTGACTTCTAATTTGATCAAAACTCATCCAAAACACGCGTTTTATTGTGCTAATCACTTCTGGAAGTTTACTAAACATGTTTAGAGGCAAAAACACGCAGAAACAAAGATTTTAGAAGCTAAACCAATGATTTCAAATTATGACTTTTGAAGAAACTTCAGTTCCAAGATACCAAGTTCAAATCAATGGCATTCTCAGCTCAAGGGGTCTTAGGGCATGATTCTTGATGCTTTAGAAATATCGGGTTACAAGCTTTGCAATGGAAAAAGAATGGAATCAAATGGATGTTTGAGCTGAAAGTTGCATTGAGTCAAAGTTGGGAAAAAGAAGTTGACTTTCCATAGAAATATTTCAAGTTTTTCTTCCAAAATGACCTATAAACTTTTGCATCCAAACATGGCCTTCCACTTGAAATTTTCTCTTGACCAAAAAAGATGGCATGAAATATACATCTTGAATGAAACTTTGAAACTTTAACCATTCGAACTCTCCAAAAACTGAGAGAGTTATGAATAGTTGAAGTTGGCAAATAATCATGAAATGACCTATAATATTTTGCAACCTTAGGGCATCTTCCATTAATTTTCTCACTTTGCACATAAAATAAGCCATAAAGTTCACATCCTCAAGATCATTGTGGAAATAGAATGGGCTCAAGGTGATAAAAATTGACCAAGTTGTGATCATTTGAAGTCACACGTGAGAAATTGGGGGTTCATTTGGAGGACTTGTAATCTTTTTTCATCGTCAAGTTTCTTCCACATGAAAAATAATTGAAAATTTTGAAGTGATTTGTTAATAACCCTTTGAAGATAAGGAAGTATTTGGAATCACTCAAAAATACCAAAAGATGAGCAAGATATACTTCTTTGAAGTTCAAAACCCTAGCTCCTAGATCAAGAAAATGCTTTGAGGAACTTTGACAATTTTGAACAAACTTCTTGTACCAACACAAATGCTTTGTAAATAGAAGTTGTTGAGGATGAAAATGAGAACTAATAGCCACCAAAACCACTTACATATCTTGATAATTGAGAGAAATATGCACTTGTGACCAATGGGAACAAAGCCTTGTCCAAGTATGACAACTTCTTCAATCAACCCCTTATATTTTGGAATCAAATTTGATAACCTTGAAAGGTGATGAACCAAAATAACCTTGCCATGCCATTTCTTACAAAACAAATCCAATGGTGAGATTTGAACTTCTCAAGCTTTATTGACTAGGGCATGGAAATAAACTCATGAACCCATAGATCAAATTGCTAAGCCATATTGCCTTTACCTACATTATTAACAAGTAAGACCATCCAACATTGCATTTTATTAATTAGAAACAAAATCAGGTCAAAATATCCATGATCACAAAAGAAAACAAGTCAAGGTTCTTGGTGATTCCTCAAAGAGCAAAACTAAAGATAGGGAGAAGCACCAAAAGCCCTAATGTGATCTTGTTGTGATTGAATCAACATGGTATGATGAAGGAATCTTAGGGGAAAAAATTGGGGTACAACAACGATTAAGAGCCCGTAGGTAGCAATGGATGAAAATGGTGCTAACCCATTCCCTTTTCATAATCTACCCCGCGTACTCATAAAATTCTCAAAGGTATTTCCTGTTCTTTTTAACCTTTCCTTTATAGGATAAAAGAACAGTCGGTGGCGACTCTTGCTAACCACAAAATTTGTGATAAAAACGCAAAACCAGTAAAGTCAGTTCTCCCACCGTATTACAGAACTGACGACTCTGCTGGGGAGACTAAAACTAAAGTGGGGTTACCTTAAAGTTAGATCAAATTTAAAATGCTTTCCTTGTTTGATTTGTGTGCTTTATCTTTCGGGTTTATGTTTGGGTTATTGTTAAAGATCCTACACCCGGATTCGGGAACACCATTAGGTAAGTAGCAATAAGTCATGGAGGATGTACGACATAGACCGATATGGATGATATGATAGCTACGTTAGTGTGATACTTTAGCTTGTACTAATGATCCTTGAGTCTGTTAAGGATAACATTAGGCTTCCACATAGTGTCATTAAGCACTAACTGACCTTTAGAACCTTAAAGTGACTCATCTTGGCCATTAGAAATTAGTGATATGGTCGGCTTCAGTGCAGACTGAAGTTGGTTGATACTCGATGCTACACTCATTGAGATTGGACTTTCGGGATATTTCGGCCGCAATTCAGATGCTTGAGCTGAAACAATGCCTGATGGAAAGATCAATGATATGAGATCCCTAGAACCCGATTACTATTGCTAGGACAGGTTGAGCCTACTAAACTTCAAAAGAGTACTTGCCTATAGACCTCATTCAAGCCTTTAAACCTAAGGTCTTTGTGTGACTTGTTTGTATTTTCTATTTTGTTTTAAGCATAAACATGACATCATAAACATCATAACATCATACTATAGCATTTCATTAACCATTTAAAGGATATCAAGGGCCTGTGATGTAGGTTACCATGAACTAGACGCCTAGAAAGGGGCAGAAGGATTTATTTTCCTCTAACCAAAGGCCGTCAAAGTATGATGAACCAGGCGTCTAGTAAGGGGCAATGGGATTTATTTCCTCTAGCCAATACCGTCAAAGCACGATGTCTTTAGTCAATGGCTATGACCCATTCGACATGGTGAGCTTGATTCTCGTAGAAGGACATCCAACGAGACAAAGTTATTCAATCAAAGTTTCTATCAAATTCAATTCAAACATCTTCTTGTGTTTACCCTACGAGATCCTTGAAAACATTGCATGCATATCATTACATAACAAGTATTCTCAAGACATATTTCTCATTTTCTCGTTGTTTATTTCAACAAGGAAAATGGCTCTCGAATAGAACGACCAAGATCTCGAAACTCAAGATACTCAGTTCAAGGAAATGTTCTTGAATCTATCCAAGGTACAAGAAGAACTGAAAGCACTCCTCGCTGGGAACACGACCAAGAAAAATCCTGAAGATAACAAGGATGACCATTTGGAACAATTGCAAACCGAGATGGAAAGGATGAGAATCCAGATGAGTAGTCATATGAATCTTGTCTAAAGTTTAGTTCGGGGACAAGAAGAGTTGAGGATTCTCACCAGCAAGCTTCATCAAGACAAATATGACCATCTGGGGAAATATGATAGAGCTTGGGGCCTAATCAATGATCAACCTCTCTTCGCTGACAGGGAACTAGGTGACATGTTCATGCGAGAATATGTTGAAAATAAACTCAGGAGCAATGAAATTCAGGTGACTGCATCTTTGAGTACTCAGAAGAGATCATACAATGGAAAGTAGGTGTCTAGTACTGTGTACGACCAGAAAGATCGTAATAAGAGTGATTTCAACCAATCTGTGGGGGTAGTTCGAATCTCTAATCCAACTCTAATGCAATAATAACGACAAGGCAATAAGCGTAATATAGACACACCCAAAAGGAAATTCACCAAAATCAACATGTCCTCGGCTCAATTATTGTAACACATGTTAAAGATGGAGTTGATAACGTTGAAGGGTCCTCCTCAGAATCGCAATATTGCCTCTCCTCGGTACAATCCTAATGTGAGACGCGCTTATCATTCCAATAGTCCTGGACATGACACTAATGATTGTTGGGCATTGAAAAATAAGATTCAGGACTTGATCGACGAATGAGTGTTGGAGTTCACACAAGAAGGTTCAATTGAATTATTTTGCCATCCCACAAAGGCACACCATCTGAAGTGACAAGTTCATCCGTAGTTTAAATTCTCGTAGTTTCATTATTTATGTAACTACACCAAAGCCCTGTAATAGCGTAGGAACATTATTTCTCGCCTTTATATTTCTTGTAAACTTGTATATATTTAACTGCTAGTAATTAGACATGTATGAAAAGATCTAAAAAGAAACAATAGAAAACTCTAATTTCAAGATAAATGTAACTTAATTGAACACACTTCTCACACTTGCACCTCTAGGATAACCTCTATCGTTTCCTCGGAAAACAATGGTCACGTCCCTCGAACATAGGGATACCATTAGCAAAGACCCTCGGTATAAATCATCATAAAAGATCATAGTCCCTCGATGTCCCTCAAAGTTTCCTACGGTATATGATCTTGCCCTTCGAAGTTGCCTACAAATATATGATGACATCCCTTCAAATTGCTAAAGGTATCCCTACATGTTGCCTTCAATGACAATAACGATGACCCTACGCCTGTCCCTCAAACATCAAACGATAGAGAGACCTACTAACTAATGGTAGGATATCACTATCTAAGGGAAGAGGAAAATAACCCGAAAGACTTTTGAGTAAGGGTAGAATACTGTTAATTGCTTGCTCACACAAAAGAAAACGATTTTTCTCAAACACTTTTCTGAAATATCTTTCAAAATAAAATGTTTTGTATACATTCTCAAATTATACAAGAATCATTACAAAATTGTTGTACTTAGGCATTTTCAAAGTATTTTCAAGAAAACACACACAAAGCATTTCAAAAGTTAGCATGCGATTAAGAGCCCGTAGGTAACTACGGATGAAAAGGGTATTAACACCTTCCCTTTTCATAATTTACCCCCCGTACTCAGAAAATTCTCAAAGGTCTTTCCTGTTCTTTTCAACCTTTCCTTTATAGGATAAAATATAAGTCGGTGGCGACTCTTGCTAACCTCAATATTTGTGATAAAAATGCAAAACTAGTAAAGTCAGTGCTCCCACCGTATTACAGAACTGGCGACTCTGTTGGGGAGACCAAAACTAAAGTGGGGTTACCTTAATGCTAGATCATATTTAAAATTCTTTCCTTGTTTGATTTGTGTGCTTTATCTTTCAAGTATATGTTTGGGTTATTGTTAAAGATCCTACACCCGGATCGGGGAACACCATTAGGTAAGTAGCAATAAGTCATGGAGGTTGTACGACATAGACCGATATGGATGATATGGTAGCTATGTTAGTGTGATACTTTGGCTTGTACTAATTTTCCTTGAGTCACTCAAGGATAACATTAGGCTTCCACATAGTGTCATTAAGCACTAACTGACCTTTAGAACCTTAAAGTGACTCATCTTGGCCATTAGAAAGTAGTGAGATGTTCGGCTTCGGTGCATACTGAAGTTGGTTGATAATCGATGCTACAATCATTGAGATTGGACTTTCGGGATATTTTGGCCGCAATTCAGATGCTTGACCTGAAACAATTCCTGAGAGAAAGATCAATGATATGAGATCCCTAGAACCCGGTTACTATTGCTAGGACAGGTTGAGCCAACTAAACTTCAAAAGGGTACTTACCTATAGACCTCATGAAAGCCTTTAAACCTAAGGTCTTTATGTGACTTGTTTGTGTTTGCTATTTTGTTTTAAGCATAAACATGACATCGTAAACATCATAACATCATACTATAGCATGTTGTTAACCATTTCAAGGATCTCAAGGGCATGTGATGCAAGTTATCATGAACTAGACGCCTAGCAAGGGGCGGGAGGAATTATTTTCCTCTAACCAAAGGCCACCAAAGTATGATGAACCAGACGTCTAGAAAGGGCCAAGGGGATTTATTTTCCTCTAGCCAATACCGTCAAAGCACGATGTCTTGAGTTAGTGGCTATGACCCACTCGACATGGTGAGCTTGATTCTCGTAGAAGGACATTCAGCGAGATGAAGTTCTTCAATCAAAGATATTGTCAAATTCAATTCAAACATATTCTTGTGTTTACCCTACGAGATCCTTGAAAACATTGCATGCATATCATTACATAACAGGTATTCTCAAGAAATGTTTCTCATTTTCTCACTGTTTATTTCAACAAGGAAAATGGCTCTCGAACAAAATGACAATCATCACCAAACTCAAGATACTCAGTTGAAGGAAATGTTCTTGAATCTATCTAAGGGACAAGAAGAATTGAAATCACTCCTTGTTGGGAACATGACCAAGAAAAATACTCAAGATAACAAGGATGACCATTTGGAACAATTGGAAACCGAGATGGAAAGGATGAGAATCCATATGAGTAGTGAGATGAATCTTGTCCAAAGTTTAGCTCGGGGACAAGAAGAGTTGAGGATTCTCATCAGCAAGCTTCATCAAGACATATACGACCATCTGGGGAAATCTTCTTGAGGTTGGGGCCTAATCAATGATCAGCCTCTCTTCGCAGACAGGGAATTGGGTGACATGTTCATGCGGGAACATGTTGAAAATAAAATCAGGAGCAGTGAAATTCAGGGGACTGCATCTTCAAGTACTCAGAAGAGATTATACAATGGAAAGAAGGAGTCCAGTACTGTGTACGACCAGAAATATCATAATAAGAGTGATCTCAACCAATCTGTGGTGGTACTGAAGACCTCTAATCCAGCACCGACACAGTAACAACGACAAGGAAATCAGCCTAAGCAAGACACGTCCAAAAGGAAATTCACCAAAATCAACATGTCCTCGGCTCAAGTATTGCAAAACATGTTAAAGATGGAGTTGATAACATTGAAGGGTCCTCCTCATAATCCCAACATTGCCTCTCCACGGTATAATCCTAATGTGAGATGCGCTTATCATTCCAATAGTCCTGGACATGACACTAATAGCTGTTGGGCATTGAAAAATAATATTTAGGACTTGATCGACGAAGGAGTGCTGGAATTCATACAAGATGGTCCAATTGAATTTTTTTCCCTCCCTCAAATGCACACCATCTGAAGTGACAAGTTCAGACAGAGAGGCTTTTTGTTTATTAGAATTTTCAAATTGTAATTTCTTTTGTTTACTTCGAACACTTATTTTATGTCAAACTTTGTTATTAATGCACTTCATATGTTTGTCTTGAATTAATCCATTCGTTTTCACTATACTGAAACCATGATTTTACTTCCTTTTTGTGATATTCAACTCTCAATAAAAATCTATAAGCCTTTGGAGGGAGGATGACGAAAATAATACCATAATCTCATACATTATGCTTTTGAACAGACCTTGATAACGATGTACAAGCGTTGTTTTAAATCCTAAACAGTGGAGTTATAAGGAAGATAATCCCTAGTCAACCCCTTTGAGCCTAAGAAGTAGGAGTTTTATTTTTCACACAAATTGAAACCTTTAATCCTAACCTGGGGCAGGGTAGTTTCTCAGTTAATTCAGATGCACATTCAGTCGCAATCTTTCACTTTGTAAACAACGAATGATATCGAACACATTCTTCCAAATCAAATTACGGTGATGGTTCTCCATAATCATTAAGTTAGGCAGTCATTATCTCTCAAAAGAAAATCCTGATAAGTTAAAACCTATGAAGGAGACTTAAAAAAAAAGATGGGGCATCCCGCTGACTCTAATCACAAAAGAAACAATTCACGCAAAAGGTAGGGATAATAAAAAAGAGGTCGCCACAAATACTCAACAAAACAAAAATATTACAAAAAATGACTGCCTCCTCAAAATAAACTTTCAGTATATGAACCGTCACCGGAATATCAGGGGCAAAGATTCCAGACTCATTTGGGATCTAAACACACAATTAGCTGAGCATAGGACTGAAGAATATCATGAAGAACGGGTTGGGTACAAATAAATTGCGAGCCTTTATCCTTTGTTTATTAAACTGTGAACCAGACCATGCTAAAACCCTTAAAAGTCCTAGTTGAAGCATGGGTTAGTTTGAAAGCATACTGTTACAAAAAGGTATCCTGACTCCTATAAGGTTTGCTATAAATCCTGAGTTGATAACACATTCTTTCAAATTTTGTTTTACTAAAAAATGCACTTTTAAAAACTTCAAGACTGACATAAGCTTTGCATTTTTAAATGACATTGTTTGCATGTGACTAATTGTTCGACAACAGAGAAATTCGCACGACAGATACTCAATGAATGGAAATCCTCTCAATGAACAAAATCACCTCAGATGGAAAGACATTTACAATAACAAGCCTTTCATAATCAAGGGGGCATGGCATGGTGTCCAACTGATATGGGGTAGTCGATTCAAGATTCAAGAAGTTTCTCAAAAGTGCCGAATAGCTAGGGGCAGACTTCCATCTGAATTGCTCAGGGCATTGTACATGATTTCTAGCAGAGGATCACGTACGATCAAGCAAACATTTTCTGTCTGTGGACAATGACAATTCTCTGCACCGTTTGAACACGAACATAGTCGGAAAATACTACGCATGAAAAAGAGACCCGCTAGGTTGACAGGCCTAGGCAAAAATTAGGGATATATAAATAAAACTATACACCCGGTAAGTCGAAAACCTGAAAAGGAGACTTGGGCAAAAAGGGTATCCTGGTGGACCGAAAATATGAAAAGACAGTCCAGGAAAAAGTTAGGGATTAAAGCGTACGACTATGTCCCGTCATCTCGTCACTTGTCTATCAGTAGAAGAGTTATCATTTTGATCAGCATTTACTAAAGACTCTAGGAGTGGAGATAATGTTCAAATTATCCATAAATCCCCACAGAGCAACCACCTCTAGAGGACTATCTTCACTAGTTCATCCTCAACAAAGATACATTCCCTAGTAGGTACAAAAACAGGGACATCTTCCTACAATTCATTGTCATATCTTCAGCATATAGCCTAATGGTTTTAGCTGCTCCAACAACTCCTAATAGATAAGGAAGTTCAATCATATTCCCTAGCATATTAGAGAATTCCCCAGCATGGTCTATGGATTTCTTGGGTTCCCCAAACAGTGTTTCATAAAATCCCCAAGCAGTTTATGAAGCTTCGTTTTCCAATAGAGTTCATTTCGCTAGCTATGGAAGTTCATCCCCCAACGGAGATCATTGCCCCAAATTGGTAAATTCTTTCAATATAACTCTTCTCTCAAGCAAGATTAATCAGAACAAACCGTCTCCAGAAAAGTAGCCACTCACAGCAAAGGAATATTCGTCTTTTCATTCCCAGACAGAGTGCATGTAATCCATCCACTTCAGAAACCATGACAAGTTATCAACTCTCCTTGAAGGCCTCTATCCTCAAACAGAAATAAAAATCTCCAACAGAATATCCTCAGACAGAAAGCGGGAATCCCCTGCGAATTTAACTTCAAAAAATAGTGAGGAATTACATTCTTCATCTCCGACAACAGTAAAGGATTTAGTTTCTCCCAGTCTAACGACACTACAAAAAAAGCAACTGATACGCTCGCATATTACATTCATACATCATTTACAAGTGTCATAGTATATGCATACAAAACGCATACAACACAATCTCATTTATTTTTAGAACATCATCTCGTAATGCATGTCATACATCATGACGTTACATACAACTAACTCTTTACCTTTACAGGAAAAGACAAATTAACAACACCAACATCATCAACTATTGGTAGGACCAGATAGCCTTATCAAAGACAATGTCTTCTGTCTTAGAATAAATCAGCCTAAGGTTTTATTCTGATACTTCTTCCAATTGAAGACATTTTTATGGCTCAGATTAAATAAAACAAAGATTTATTCTAATAATTCTTCTAGATAAAAACAAGCATAAATATCAGCTGGCTCAGGTTAAATCGACCAATGATTTATTCTGATACTTCTTCTAGTAGACCTTTTTCTGGCTTAGATTTAATCGACCAATGATTTATTTTGATACTTATTCCAATTAAAGACACATAGACCTCTTCTGGCTCAGATTAAATCGACCAATGATTTATTCTGATACTTCTTCCAATTAAACACGGTCGTAGAAAGTTGTTGGCTCAAATTAAATCGACCAATGATTTATTATGATACTTCTTTCAGTAGACCTTTTTTCTAGCTCAAATTAGATCGACCAAAGATTTATTATGATACTTATTCCAAATAAAAACAAGCATAAATATCAGCTGGATCAGATTAAATCAACCAATGATTCATTCTGATACTTCTTCCAGTAGGCCTTTTTCTGGCTCAGATTAAATCGACCAATGATTTATTCTGATACTTCTTCCAGTTAAAGACATAGAGACATCTTCTGGTTCAGATTAAATCAACCAATGATTTATTCTGATAACTCTTCCAGTTGACCTTTTTTCTGGCTCAGATTTGATCGACCAAAGATTTATTCTGATACTTCTTCCAAATAAAAACAAGCATAAATATCTGTTGGCTCAGATTTAATCGACTAATGATTCATTCGGATACTTCTTCCAGAAGACCTTTTTCTGGCTCAGATTAAATTGACCAATGATTTATTCTGATACTTCTTCTAGTTAAAGACACAGAGACCTCCTCTGGCTCAGGTTAAATCAACCAAAAATTTATTCTGATACTTCTTCCAGTTGAAGACAGTCGTAGAAAGTTGTGGGCTCAAATTAAATAGACCAATGATTTATTCTAATACTTCTTCCAGTAGACCTTTTTTTTGGCTCAGATTAGATCGACCAAAGATTTATTCTGATACTTCTTCCAGATAAAAACAAGCATAAATATCAGTTGGCTCAGATTAAATCGACCAATGATTCATTCTGATGCTTCTTCCAGTAGACCTTTTTCTAGCTCAGATTAAATCGAACAATGATTTATTCTGATACTTCTTCTAGTTAAAGACATAGAGACCTCTTATGGCTCAAATTAAATCAACAAAATATTTATTCTAATACTTCTTCCAGTTGAAGACGGCCGCAGAAAGTTGCTGGCTCAGATTAAATCGACCAATGATTTATTCTGATACTTCTTCCAGTAGACCTTTTTTCAGGCTCAGATTAGATCAACCAAAGATTTATTCTGATACTTCTTCCAGATAAAAACAAGAATAAATATTTGATGGCTCAGATTAAATCGACCAATGATTTATTCTGATACTTCTTCCAGTAGACCTTTTTCAGGCTCAAATTAAATCAACCAAAGATTTATTCTGATACTTCTTCCAGTTGAAGACGATCATAGATAGTTGCTGGTTTAGATTAAATCGACCAATGATTTATTGTGATACTTCTTCCACTAGACCCTTTTAAGGCTCAGATTAAATCAAACAAAGATTTATTCTGATATTTCTTCCAATAGACCTTCTTGGATCAAAGATATATTCTGATACTTTTTCCAGTCAAAGTTGAATATATACATCTTCTGGCTCATATTAACCCAACCGTAGGTTTATTCTGATACTCCTTCCAGTTTGAAGTCAACATTTACTTTGGATGGCATCTATAAGCCCATCTTCGACGACTCTCAGTCATTTCTCCAAATGACATCTTTTAAGTCCATTCAAGCATACCATCAACCGACAATGTTACTCCGTGCACCGGCAAGCACAAATTTCTGGGCACTCTAGTATTCAATCATCTTCCAGCTTCAGATCGTGAAAGATAGACAAACTAATATAAATCCTCAGGTTTAAGATGATTGAACATGGCAGCTGTTGTACCCACAAATTTTCCCTCTCATTTTATTCAAAACATACTCCTAGAGGTCCTCAAATGCTCAAGGTTGACCAAGAATTGACCAGACAAATTCTCCTCCTAAGCAATAGACTTCCAACTAGGGTTTCTCTTTTAACAAAGAAGTATGGGTTTAAAAGGCCTCAACTGATTTCCATGGCCTCTAATATGTCCTCAAGAATGCTCATTCCAAGTTTCATGCCTTGCATAACAAGTTTGCTCAGCCAATTGCTCAGATGACTGAAAATTAACTATATTAGGTCAAAAGTTAACTGTGGTCAATATACAGTCAAACTGCAAGATTTTTGGTCAACATCAACATTTTGAAGTTATATTCATCATTTGATGAAGGGTTGATCATGATTCCTCAAGGAAAGTCCTCAGATCATCAAAAATCAAGATTTGCTAAATTAGGGTTTCCTAGGAAAAGTCAACTAAACTTTGACCAGTCATAACTTTCACATGCTTCATCCATTTTCCCCAAACCAAAGCTCATTATGAAGAGAATCCAATCCTATACAACCTTGTTTTTATTCTCAATTTCATAAAATGAATCATTTGGAAGATATGAGCTCATACATTACAAGTCATTTTCAAAAAGTCAACAAAAGACATTTTTTGTCAAGACAACTAACATCAAGATAATGTCTTAAAAAATGGTCAACATAGAGATTGTAGAGGACATCTTGGGCTTTCCAAAAAGTCTAATATCATCTTCAAAGGATAATCATTGAGTAAGTTATGAGTTGAACAAGTTGGGTAATTTTTGAGAAAGTGCATGAAGTGAAAATTGAGAAATATTGAACTTGTGGACTAATGAGCCTAGGTTTTAAGGTTTGAACGTGTTTACAACATGATTAAGAACCACTAAACCTATCCATGCATTATTTTAATTTTTATTTCATTTATTTTTTATTTTATTCATTTAAGCTCAAATTAAATCAAATAAAATGAAAGATTAATGCACAAGGCATGTAAGGATTAAGATTTGAATTTCTTGGGGTCCAAGTAGCTCATAGCAAGCTGTCAAAATCGTGACAACCAAGAAAATATCATTAAGACAATATTTTCACAAGTTTGGAAAGTTTTTCAAATGAATTTTGGGAACAAATCATGCAATTGATGCCATGAGATTTATTTCATTATTTTTGACCTAAATTCCTTCTCTATATAAACATAACACCCTCATACACTAGAGACTACGAAATTGACTTCCCAAGAACACTCTAAAAATCTCAAATTTTATCAAAACTAGGGCAAAGTCAAAACCAAAGATCCAGCCACTTTCAGTCCAAGTCATCCATTACAAATCATTGCTGAGGTATCTAAGGGTAAGAATAGGTAAAAAGTCATGGCCATTGATGCTTGAAACAAGCATACTCATCTTCACTGATTTTCTTTTCTTTCAAACATTCATATAATTAATTTCATGCATTGCTAATGTTTATTAACTACCCAAATGAGTTCCTGTTGTTACGTAGAACAAGTTTGAATCATAAACAATAGCTTGGCTTGGTGGATAGGCTCCAGACTGTGACCCAAGGGGAATGGGTTCAACACCCACCCCTTGCATTTTTCACTTTTTTTTGACTATTTTCTTTTCTAACCCTTTTCATTTATTTATTTTTCATTTAAATTGTTTTCTATCATTAATTTAATTAACATATAAAATCACAAAAAAAATCATTAAATATTAGTTTTAGGCTTTTAATTAATTAAATTAATTTTTGACATAAAAGTTGTTTTGATTTAATCAATATTAATTTTATTTCATAATTAACTTGTAAATTAATTAGAGTTAGGTTTTTAATTATTAATTCACACTTTTATTATTTTCCAAATAAAAAATTCCAAAAATATATTTTCTAACATTTAGAATCTTAGGTTTTAATTATTTTCTTAACATTTTTCTTATTTTTATTTCTATTCATTTGCTATTTATATTTATTAGACAAATTGTATAGGTCGCATAGTAATTGTAATAGCCGTAGTTTAGATTCTCGCAGTTTCATTATTTATGTAACTACACCAAAGCCCTGTAATAGCGCAGGAACTTTATTTCTCGCCTTTATATTTCTTGTAAACTTGTATATATTTAACTGCTAGTAATTAGGCATGTATGGCAAGATCTAAAAAGAAACACTAGAAAACCCTAATTTCAAGATAAAGTAACTGAATTGAACACACTTTTAACACTTGCACCTCTAGGGTAACCTCTCTCGTTGCCTCAGAAAACAATGGTTATGTCCCTTGAACATAGGGATACCATTTGCAAAGACCCTCGATATAAATCATCATAAAAGATCATAGTCCCTCGATGTCCCTCGAAGTTTCCTACGGCATATGATCTTGTCCTTCAATGTTGCCTACAAATATATGATGACATCCATTCAAATTGATAAAGGTATCGCTACATGTTTCCTTCAATAACCATAATGACGACCCTACGTCTGTCCCTCAAACATCCAACGATAGAGCTACCTACTAACTAATGATAGGATAGCACTATCTAAAGGAAGAGGAAAATAATGCGAAATAATTTTGAGTAAGGGTAGAATATTGTTAATCGCTTTCTCACACAAAAGAAAACATTTTTTTCACAAACACTTTTCTGAAATATCTTTCAAAATAAAACATTTTGTATACATTCTCAACTTATACGAGAATCATTACAAAATTGTCGTACTTAGGCATTTTCAAAGTATTTTCAAGCAAACACACAAAGCATTTCAAAAGTGAGCAAGCGATTGTAACGATAAAAATGTTTAAGACTAAGCCATTGGATTGACTAGACTTATACAAATCAAAATAAAAATTGCCACCGCGCTTTATTGTTTCCAAAGGAATGGGAAAAGAGCGAATAACCCAAAAAGAGGGGGAAAGATTCTAGTTAAGGGGGTTGGTTATGCAAAGGGAAGGTATTAGCACCCTAAACATCTGGGATACTCCGCAGGAACCTCTTTGTAAAATCTGTATATTTTGGCTATAAAAATGTTGTACAAAAATAGATGGTGGAGGTGAGAAAAGAAATATATATTTTTTATAATTTTTGCACCTACCGCGGTTGCGAACCTTTAGTGCCTACATACCACCTTTCGTGCAATAGGGGATCAGGGTAGACGTAGTTCCTCTTTAAAAAATTTAAAACACAAGTGTGTTGGTTAATTTTATGAGATAAGACATCATCGTCGTTGTCCGTGTGGAAAAACATACTTACTACCCACAATCATGAGAAAGGAGAATTTGCATCATCTGAAAGTGGAGGATATGGCTTGGATTTTAAAATCAACAATGCCTCACTCAACACCCATGTGGGAAATATCTCTCTTCACTATATATTGTAGAAGTATAGTTGTTTGCATTAGTACAAGGATTGACAAGAATCTAATCTTTTGAGAAAAGTTTTAAAATGGAAAGCCAAAGTGGAAAAATGGTTTGAAATGAGATTGATTGACTTTTAGTCTTCTCACAAAAAAATGTCAAAGTATTATTAAGTTGATTGAAATTTATTTATGAAATGGTTTTGAAAATGCATGGACATAAGCCCAAGTTTATTATGAAATTGGTTAAAGTTTAAAAACAAGGAGAGTTTTCAAAAGGAGGAAGAAGATGTTTTAAAATTTAAGAAGATGGGAGGAGAAGAAGAGGCTATCCTAAAGCATATGGTAAAAGCTAAGGATAAGAACCATATAACCAACAAGAAGCCAATACTTGACATTATGAGTCAAGATATAATTGTCATTCTTTGGATTGAAACCAAGCAAGCAAAGATACTAGACCTCTTGAGAGAACTAAACTTCAAGTGTATTAAGTCTTCATAAAAATTGGACAGAGTAACGGCTGTATACGGGTGAATTCCAGATTACAAACAAAGAATGTAATCACAATAACCTGCACACAAAACAAACAAAAAACTCAAAGTCTTGAGGTAAACCTCAAGAACTCCAGACAAAATATAAATTTAGGTCACAAAATCTCCAATATAGGCCAAGGTTTCTAATCCTAAGTCCAAGAAGTCCAATACTCCATAATGCCAAGGATAGTAACCAAATAGTCCAAGTATTTTAAAGGTTTTTATGGTTCATGTTGATTATTAGGTGTCTTAGATGAGGAAAGAAAAGGCTCAACTGAGCAAAATAAAAATGACATGAAATGTAATGCTTAAAGTAAATGCTATATAAAGCATAAAAAATAAAAGGACATAAAGTAAAAACAATTTAATAATTAGTGGTTAGTTGGATGACCATCTTGAAACTTGCATTTGGAACTCATTAGAGTATTGGTAGAACCAAAGCCTCCACACAACAAGTTGCATTTGCTTTTTGTCAAGTATATCATCCATTGGAATCCTCAAAAGTACCACTTAATGATCAATGATGTTTAAGTGATCCGTGTTGACCAAAAGTGTTGTAGATCCATTAGAGGACTGGTAGAACCAAAGCCTCCACACAATGAATCTCAAGGTTATTGGATAAAAGGGATCAAATTAACGTACTTGGGCTTGCAAACATAGGTTTGGGCCACGAATGATCATTTATTCGAATCAGAACAAATTTTAGCGCTATGTTAAGCAATCATAAGTGGACTTATATAAAAGTCGCACCTATTTTGAGGCTGGTCAATAGCAATCTATGCACCATTTGTTTTGAAACATGATATAGAGATCATGCTCCAACAACCCTTAGTGCAATAAGAAAGGGACAAGATGAAGAGAGGTGGGAGAGAATATACAAACCACATTTGAATTAAATTTAAATCAAACTATTATTAAAATCATTCATCCATTTTGGTGGAGTTAGACTCAACACCATGGATCCAATGATGTTAACAAAGTTTATGACAAAAAATTCAATCCAAGATCAACCAGAAAATAATTACAAAATAATGTTGCATTTAATATATATACATTAAAAAAGGTTTTAAAAATGTTTTAAAATAGAAATAATAGAGAAAAATATCAACTATATTCAAATTAATCAAGAAATAAAAATTAAGACCATAGAAAAATCAGAAATGAACTAAAATGATTTTATAAAATTTTTGGTAATTTTTTAAAGTCAGAAACTATTTTTAAAATTAAAAGAAATGAGTAAAATAAACCAAAAATGATAAAAAATAACAAAGTCATAAATAAAAAATAAATGAGGTCACTAATATTTGTCACAATATCATTGGATCATTCCATAATTTTTCCAAAATTTAAAAATGCATACAAGTATTTTTAAACATTTAAAACAATTCAAATAAAGTGGAAATTTATAAAAAATATCAAAACAAAAAATAAAATTGTGAAAAAATAAAAATCAGAAAGAGGAAAATCAAAATCATTTTTCCTAATTTTTTCAGATTTTTTAGACTAAAACTGAATTTTCTCTGATTTTTTGAAATTTAAAACAATTAAATATAAAAATCAGAAAAGAAAAATAAAGTCAAAAATATGTGGACCATTGGATGAGAGTCAAAACACGTTAGTAATCAAATCCAAAGGATCTGGTGCGCTATGCATAACATGGTCATTAGTGAATGAAGCACTAAATCAAATGTAAATCAGAAATTCAAAAAAATCCAAATGGCGTTGTTTCATTGGTTGAAGGATGACACGTTGGTCATCTTCAACCTCCATCCAGTCCCAAAACCAGGTTCTCAATCTGTAAAATTAGAGCACGAGACCTATGCCATTCACTTCGTCTCTTAGAGACGAAGATAACCACACCTTCGCGATAAATTTATATAAACTGTAGCTCAAGTAATTTGGAAAGAAAGTTTTGAAAAGGGATTTGAAATTTCATGGTGAAAACAAGTTTCCAGATGAAAGTAAGTGTTGCGACTATAACTAGGGCAATGGGAGCATCACAATGATATCAAAGTTTTGAAGAATTGATGAAGAAATCTACCTATTGAAGTTTAGTTGCAGAGCTTTGAAACTGGACTTCTATGGAGCAATATAGGGCACAATTCTTGAATGTAATTATATGGTTAGCTTCAGGGAAGATCAAGGAAGGTAAATTGATAAAAAAAATGGATTTAAAAAGGCTTGAAAACAGATTTCAAAGTTGCAGAATTTTGAGTTATGGAAAAAGTTTGACAGGGTGATTCTGGCTATCCAAGCTTGAGGAAATGAATGGGGGATGACCCTCTATTTATAGGTAATTAAATGGAATGTCCAAGCGTGTGAAATGATGAAGTTTGGAGGGAAATTGTGTGAAGTTGCAAACAACAAAAGTGTGACTTCTAATTTGACCAAAACTCATCCAAAACACGCGTTTTGTTGTGCTAATCACTTTTGGAAGTTCACTAAACATGTTTAGAGGCAAAAACACGCAGAAACAAAGTGTTTAGAAGATATCCCATTGATTTCAAATTATGAATTTTGAAGAATCTTCAGTTCCAAGTTACCAAGTTCAAATCAATGGCATTCTCAGCTCAAGGGGTCTTAGGGCATGATTCTCGATGCTTTATAAAGATCGGGTTACAAGTTTTGAAATGGAAAAAGAATGGAATCAAATGGATGCTTGAGCTGAAAGTTGCATTGAGTCAAAGATGGGAAAAAGAAGTTGACTTTCCATACTTAGAAATATTTCAAGTTTTTCTTCAAAAATGACCTATAATCTTTTGCATACAAACATGGCCTTCCACATGAAATTTTGTCTTGACCAAAAAATATGGCATGAAATAGACATCTTGAATGACATTTTGAAACTTTAACCATTCAAAATCTCCAAAAATTGAGAGAGTTATGAATTGTTGAAGTTGGAAAAAAAAATCATGAAATGACCTATAATCTTTTGCAACCTTAGGGCATCTTCCATTCATTTTCTCACTTTGCACATAAAATAAGGCATAAAGTTCACATCCTCAAGATCATTATGGAAATAGAATGGGCTCAAGGTGATAAAAATTGACCAAGTTGTGATCATTTGAAGTCACTCATGAGAAATTGGGGGTTCATCTGGAGGACTTGTAATCTTTCTTCATCGTCAAGTTTCTTCCACATCAAAAATCCTTGAAACTTTTGAAGTGATTTGTTAATAACCCTTTGAAGATAAGGACGTATTTGGAATCACTCAAAAATACCAAAATATGAGCAAGATATACTTCTTTGAAGTTCAAAACCCTAGATCCTAGATCAAGAAAATGCTTTGAGGAACTTTGACAATTTTGAACAAACTTCTTGTACCAAAACAAATTCTTTGTAAATAGAAGTTGTTGAGGATGAAAATGAGAACTAATAGCCACCAAAACCACTTTCATATCTTGAGAATTGAGAGAAATATGCACTTGTGACCAATTGGAACAAAGCCTTGTCCAAGTATGACAACTTCTTCAATCAACCCCTTATATTTTGGAATCAAATTTGATAACCTTGAAAGGTGATGAACCAAAATACCCTTGCCATGCCATTTCTTCCAAAACAAATCCAATGATGAGATTTGAACTTCTCAAGCTTTATTGACTAGGGCATGGAAATAAACTCATGAACCCGTGGATCAAATTGCTAAGCCACATTGCCTTTACCTACATTATAAACAAGTAAGACCATCCAACATTGCATTTTATTAATTAGAAAGAAAATCAAGTCAAAATATCCATGATCACATAAGAAAACAAGTCAAGGTGCTTGGTGATTCCTCACATAAGAAAACAAGTCAATGATGAAGGAATCTTAGGGGGAAAATTGGGGTACAACAGCGATTAAGAGCCCGTAGGTAGAAATGGATGAAAATGGTGCTAACACCTTCCCTTTTCATAATCTACCCCCCGTACTCAGAAAATTCTCAAAGGTCTTTCCTGTTCTTTTTAACCTTTCCTTTATAGGATAAGAGAAAAGTCGGTGGCGACTCTTGCTAACCGCAACATTTGCGATAAAAACGCAAAACCAATAAAGTCAGTTCTCCCACCGTATTACAGAACTGGCGACTCTACGGGGGAGACTAAAACTAAAGTGGGGTTACCTTAAAGCTAGATCAAATTTAAAATGCTTTCCTTGTTTTATTTGTGTGCTTTATCTTTCGGGTTTATGTTTGAGTTATTGTTAAAGATCCTACACCTGGATCGGGGAACACCATTAGGTAAGTAGCAATAAGTCATGGAGGCTGTACGGCATAGACCGATATGGATGATATGATAGCTACGTTAGTGTGATAATTTGGCTTCTACTAATGTTCCTTGAGTCTGTCAATGATAACATTAGGCTTCCACATAGTGTCATTAAGCACTAACTGACTTGTAGAATCTGAAAGTGACTTATCTTGGTCATTAGAAATTAGTGAGATGGTCGGCTTCAGTGCGGACTGAAGTTGGTTGATACTCGATGCTACACTCATTGAGATTAGACTTTCAGGATATTTCGGCCGCAATTCAAATGCTTGAACTGAAACAATGCTCGATGGAAAGATCAATGATATGAGATCCCTAGAACCCGATTACTATTGCTAGGACTAGTTGAGCCAACAAAACTTCAAAAGGGTACTTACCTATAGACCTCATGCAATCCTTTAAACCTAAAGTATTTATGTGACTTATTTATGTTTTCTATTTTGTTTTAAGCATAAACATGATATCATAAACATCATAACATCATACTATAGCATGTTATTAACCATTTAAAGGATCTCATGAGCCTGTGATGCAAGTTACCATGAACTAGATGCCTAACAAGGGGAAGGAGGATTTATTTTCCTCTAACCAAAGGCCGGTAAAGTATGATGAACCAGACGTCTAGCAAGGGGAAAGGGGATTTATTTCCTCTAGCCAATACCATCAAAGCACGATGTCTTAAGTCAGTGGCTATGACCCACTTGACACGGTGAGCTTGATTCTCGTTGAAGGACATTCAACAAGACGAAGTTCTTCAATCAAAGCTGCTGTCAAATTCTGTTCAAACATCTTCTTGTGTTTACCCTATGAGATCCTTGAAAACATTGCATGCATATCATTACATAAAAAGTATTCTCAAGACATGTTTCTCATTTTCTCGCTGTTTATTTCAACAAGGAAAATGGCTCTCGAATAGAACGACCAAGATCTCTAAAGTCAAGATACTCAGTTCAAGGAAATGATCTTGAATCTATCCAAGGTACAAGAAGAATTGAAAGCACTCCTCGTTGGGAACATGACCAAGAAAATTGCTGAAGATAACAAGGATGACCATTTGGAACAATTGCAAACCGAGATGGAAAGGATGAGAATCCAGATGAGTAGTCTGATGAATCTTGTCCAAAGTTTAGCTCGGGGACAAGAAGAGTTGAGGATTCTCATCAGCAAGCTTCATCAAGACAAATATGACCATCTGGGGCAATCTGCTAGAGCTTGGGGCCTAATCAATGATCAACCTCTCTTCGCAGACAGGGAACTGGGTGACATGTTCATGCGGGAATATGTTGAAAATAAACCTAGGAGCAATAAAATTCAGGGGAATGCATCTTTGAGTACTTAGAAGAGATCATACAATGGAAAGAAGGAGTCAAGTATTGTGTACGACCAAAAAGATCGTAATAAGAGTGATCTCAACCAATTTGTGGGGGTAGTTGGAATCTCTAATCCAATGTCAATGCAATAATAACGACAAGGCAATAAGCGTAATATAGACACAACCAAAAGGAAATTCACCAAAATCAACATGTCCTCGGCTCAAGTATTGTAACATTGAAGGGTCCTCCTCAGAATCCCAACACCGCCTCTTCTTGGTACAAACCTAATGTGAGACGCGCTTATCATTCCAATAGTCCTGGACATGACACTAATAACTGTTGGGCATTGAAAAATAAGATTCAGGACTTGATCGACGAAGGAGTGCTGGAGTTCACACAAGAAGGTTCGATTGAATTCTTTTTCCATCCCTCATAGGCACACCATCTGAAGTGATAAGTTCAGCCGTAGTCTAAATTCTCGTAGTTTCATTATTTATATAACTACACCAAAGCCCTGTAATAGCGTAGGAACTTTATTTCTCGCCTTTATATTTCTTGTAAAATTGTATATATTTAACTGCTAGTAATTAGGTATGTATGGCAAGATCTAAAAAGAAACAGTAGAAAACCCTAATTTCAAGACAAATGCAACTGAATTGAACACACTTCTCACACTTTCACCTCTAGGGTAACTTCTCTCGTTACCTCGGAAAACAATGGTCATGTCCCTCGCACGTAGGGATACTATTAGCAAAGACCCTCGATATAAATCATCATAAAAGATCATAGTCCATCAATGTCCCTCGAAGTTTCCTATGGTATATGATCTTGTCCTTCGATGTTGCCTACGAATATATGATGACGTCCCTTAAAATTGCTAAAGGTATCCCTACATGTTGCCTTCAATGACTATAATGACGACCATACGCCTGTCACTAAAACATCCAACGACAGAGCTACCTTCAAACTAATGGTAGGATAATACTGTCTAAAGGAAGAGGAAAATAACGCGAAAGACTTTTGAGTAAGGGTAAAATACTATGAATCACTTGCTCACACAAAAGAAAACATTTTTTCACAAACACTTTTCTGAAATATCTTTCAAAACAAAACGTTTTGTATACATTCTCAACTTATACGAGAATCATTACAAAATTTCCGTACTTAGGCATTTTCAAAGTATTTTCAAGAAAACACACACAAAGCATTTCAAAAGTGAGCAAGCGATTAAGAGCCTGTAGGTAACTATGGATGAAAAGGGTTCTAACACCTTCCCTTTTCATAATCTACCCCCTGTACTCAGAAAATTCTCAAAGGTCTTTTCTATTCTTTTCAACCTTTCCTTTATAGGATAAAAGAAAAGTTTGTGGCGACTCTTGCTAACCGCAAAATTTGCGATAAAAACACAAAACCAGTAAAGTCAGTTCTCCCACCGTATTACAGAACTGGCGACTCTGCTGGGGAGACTAAAACTAAAGTGGGGTTACCTTAGAGATAGATCAAATTTAAAATTCTTTCCTTGTTTGATTTGTGTGATTTATCTTTCGGGTTTATGTTTGGGTTATTGTTAAAGATTCTACACCCGGATCAGGGAACAACATTAGATAAGTAGCAATAAGTCATGGAGGTTTTACGGTGTAGACCGATATGGATGATACGATAACTACATTCGTGTGATACTTTGGCTTGTACTAATGTTCCTTGAATCTGTCAAGGATAACATTAGGCCTCCACATAGTGTCATTAAGCACTAACTGACCTTTAGAACATTAAAGTGACTCATCTTGGCCATTAGAAATTAGTGAGATGGTTGGCTTTGGTGCAGACTGAAGTTGGTTGATACTCGAAGTTACACTCATTAAGATTGGACTTTCGGGATATTGGAGCCGCAATCTAGATGCTTGAGCTAAAACAATGCCTGAGAGAAAGATCAATGATATGAGATCCCTAGAACCCGGTTACTATTGCTAGGACAGGTTGAGCCAACTAAACTTCAAAAGGGTACTTACCTATAGACCTCATGCAAGCCTTTAAACCTAAGGTCTTTGTATGACTTGTTCGTGTTTTCTATTTTGTTTTAAGCATAAACATGACATCATAAACATCATAACATCATACTATAGAATCTCGTTAACTATTTCAAGGATCTCAAGGGCCTGTGATGCAGGTTATCATGAACTAGACGCCTAGCAAGGGGCAGGAGGATTTATTTTCCTCTAACCAAAGGCCGCCAAAGTATGATGAACCAGACGTCTAGCAAGGGGAAATGGGATTTATTTTCCTCTAGCCAATACCGTCAAAGCACGATGTCTTGAGTAAGTGGCTATGACCCACTCGACATGCTTAGCTTGATTCTCGTAGAAGGACATTCAACGATACGAAGTTCTTCAATCAAAGCTGCTGTCAAATTCAATTCAAACATCTTCTTGCGTTTACCCTGCGAGATCCTTGAAAACATTGCATGCATATCATTACATAACAGGTATTCTCAAGACATGTTTCTCATTTTCTCGCTATTTATTTCAGCAAGGAAAGTGGCTCTCAAATAGAATAACCGAGATCTCCAAACTCAAGATACTCAGTTCAAGGGAATGTTCCTGAATCTATCCAAGGTACAAGAAGAATTGAAAGCACTCCTCGCTGGGAACATGACCAAGAAAAATCATGAAGATAACAAGGATGACCATTTGGAACAATTCCAAACCGAGACGGAAAGGATGAGAATCCAAAGGAGTAGTCAGATGAATCTTGTCCAAAGTTTAGCTCGGGGAGAAGAAGAGTTAAGGATTCTCATCAGCAAGCTTCATTAAGACAGATACGACCATCTAAGGCAATCTGCTAGAGCTTGGGGCCTAATCAATGATCAACCTCCCTTTGCAGACAGGGAACTGGGTGACATGTTCATGCGAGAAATTGTCAAAAATAAACTCAGGAGCAATGAAATTTATGGGACTGCATCTTCGAGTACTCATAAGAGATAATACAATGGAAATAAGGAGTCCAGTACTGTGTACGACCAGAAAGATCATAATAAGAGTGATCTCAACCAATCTGTGGGGGTAGTGTGAATCTCTAATCTAGCACCAACACAATAAGAATGGCAAGGCAATAAGCATAATAAAGACACACCCAAAAGGAAATTAACCAAAATCAACATGTCCTCGGCTAAATTATTGCAACAAATGTTAAAGATGGAGTTGAAAACATTGAAGGGTCCTCCTCAGAATCCCGACACCGCCTCTCCTTGGTACAATCCTAATGTGAGATACGCTTATCATTCCAATAGTCCTGAACATGGCACTAATAGCTGTTGGGCATTTAAAACTAAGATTCAGGACTTGATCAACGAAGGAGTGTTGGAGTTCACACAAGAGGGTTCGATTGAATTCTTTTGCCATCCCTCAAAGGCACACCATCTGAACTGACAAGTTCAACCGTAGTTTAAATTCTCACAGTTTCATTATTTATGTAACTACACCAAAGCCCTGTAATAGTTATGAACTTTATTTATCGCCTTTATATTTCTTGTAAACTTGTATATATTTAACTGCTAGTAATTAGGCATGCATGGCAAGATCTAAAAAGAAACAGTAGAAAACCCTAATTTCAAGATAAATGCAACTGAACTGAACACACTTCTTACACTTGCACCTCTAGGGTAACCTCTCTCGTTGCCTCGGAAAAAAATGGTCATGTCCCTCAAACATAGGGATACCATTAACAAAGACCCTCGGTATAAATCATCATAAAAGACCATAGTCCCTCGATGTCCCTCGAAGTTGCCTATGATATATGATCTTGTCCTTCAATGTTGTCTACGAGCATATGATGAAGTCCCTTCAAATTTCTAAAGGTATCCCTACAATTTTCCTTCAATGACCATAACAATGACCCTACGTCCGTCCCTCAAACATCAAACGATAGAGCTATCTACTAAATAATGGTAGGATATCACTATCTAAAGGAAAAGGAAAATAACGCGAAATACTTTTGAGTAAGGGTAGAATACTGTTAATCGCACGCCCACACAAAAGAAAACATTTTTTCACAAAAACTTTTCTAAAATATATTTCAAAACAAAATTTTTTATATACATTATCAACTTATACGAGAATCATTACAAAATTTCCGTACTTTGGAATTTTCAAAATATTTTCAAGCCAACACACACAAAGCATTTCAAAAGTGAGCAAGCGATTAAGAGCCCGTAGGTAACTACGAATGAAAAGGGTGCTAACACCTTCCCTTTTCATAATCTACCCCCCGTACTTAGAAAATTCTCAAAGGTCTTTCCTGTTCTTTTCAAACTTTCCTTTATATGTGTAATACAGTGGGAGAACTGACTTGGTTGTTTTGCATTTTATCACAATGTTGCAGATAGCAAGAGTCACCATCGACTTTTCTTTTATCCAATAAGGAAAGGGTGAAAAGAACAGGAAAGACCTTTGAGATATTTTCTTGATTTCAGGGGGTAGGTTATGAAAAGGGAAGGTGTTAGAACCCTTTTCATCCATAGTTATCTATGGGATCTTAGTTTCTTGCTAGATCACTTTTGAAATTCCTTTGTTCGAAATGTGTTTATGGTGGGTTTTGAAAGTATGTTTGAAAAGCGCCTTCGTTTAGGAAAACTTTGTAATGATTATCGTCTCTATAAGAATGGATACAAAGCTCTGGACTTTTTGAAAATATTTCATGTTTTGAAAGTGTTTGGTGTGTTTTGAAAAATGTTTGTTTTGAAGATGGATTGAGAGAAAGCAACTAAGAACGTTCTACCTACTCAAAAGTCTTTTGTTCATTTCTCTCTTCCTTTGACATTTCTATCTTACCATTGATTGGTAAGAAGATCTATCTTTGGATGTGAAGGGACAGGCGTGGGTCATCGTATAGTCATAGACAACAATGTTGTAAGATATCTTAGCATTTATCTTGAGGGACTAAGATCATTTGTAAGGAAACATTCAAAGCGTCATCGAGGGACTATGATCTTGATTTTTTTTTGCTAAGATGTCTCACATGCATATCATGACAATTTTCTCAAGACAACAAGTGGAGTTAACCCTAGAGGTGCAAAGTGTGCAAGTGTTTATTTTCATGCATTGTTTTGTCTTGGATTAAGGTTGTCTAAGATTAATTTTAGTCTTACCATACACACCCTAGTTACTAACAATTATATGGAAAACGATAAATTTGTGGAAATTAAAATCCTACACTATTACATCATTAGGGGGATGAGGGTACAATTTACAAATGGGGATGAAATAGGAGCTTAAATATTACAACCATATTTAATAGCCATGAAGAAAATATGTAGAAAGTATAAAAACAGTGTAAAAAGAAAGAAAATTGCATTTTTGAATATTATGTGTTTACACTTGCTCTTTTGCTTCGACACATAACCTTCCCTTGCCCCTGTATTTCCAAATCAACTAAGTATGATTTGATGCATAAGGGTGTGCGTCGACTCATTCCCTACATGTGTTGACTCATATGTGTTTTGTATCGACTCATGACCCTTTTTTCTTTCTGTTTTATGCCTGTTATAGCAGTATGTGTCAACTCATGATGTTTTGTGTCGACTCATAGCTTGTTTTTTCACTAATATGTGTCGACTCATACATGTATGTGTCGACTCATACTATAATTTTTTCACTCCAACATTGTTTTGCTGCATACATAGGTTAGTTCTCAACATATAATTGACAAAAATGGAAGACAAACAAAGGGTTAGCTTCAAGGGAAATGGTTACTACATTTTATCTTAAAAAATGAATCAGTAATGATGCTTGCAATGAAGAGTTTAAAGTCAAGAAGACTTACCTTGAGATTGAAATCTGTGCTTTGAGCTTGAGTTGCTGCCTTGACTGTTCTTGAACTTGGAAAAAAATAGAGGCGTTACAGAAGCTGTTCTTGAGCCTGAACAACCTATATAGGATGTATGTAAGGTATTTAGATGGTTTGCTTGGACAAAACTTGCAAAGTATGAGGGGTTCAAGGATTTGGATTTTAAAGCTCATGAGTGGAAGCTTTGTGGGCAGTTATATTTTTTTTAGAGTATGTGATTTTGAGGGCTTGTCTACACAACAAAACTTCTGGTTTTCTCTCTCTATTTTTCTGACCTTTTTCTCTTGTAATTGGCCTCTCTATTTATAGAGAAGGTTTGAGACTTGAAACAACTCAGATTTTGAATCACATGTTATGGCTATCTTGCTTGTTTTTGAAGCAAAGTGACAAACATATTCCCAAATCTTGTACCATGCTATTGTAGAGTGGTTGAACTTTTGACATGTTTGCTTCTGATCTTGTACATGAAGTTTGTGTAGAAATAACATGTTCAATGCTCAAGGAGAGTGGACTTTGTGATTAAAGCCACTTTTCCAAAATGGAAGTGAAAACTTTCTTCCAAAAATGGAATGATAAATTGGATAATGGTTCAAACACTTGGATTATAGCTCAATCAGTTGTGTAAGCATTCACGTATGGAGTGAAATTCAAGTTAGAAGCCTGCAAAGTGGGATTTGTACAGCATGCTTGAAGATTGAATCAAGTGTTCTTCACAAATTTGCCTTGTAAATCAAGAATGAATACCCAACTTCAGATCCTTGAATATCCTAGCTCGAGTATGATAAATTCATGCTCTTGGATGTTTTGGAAAGCTTGAAACATCCTCTACAACTTTTATATTTTCCATTTTTGAAGAACCCAATTGGAACTTGATGAAAATTGACCAAGAAGTTGGGATAAAAACATGGCCAAAACTGCTAAAAATATCTCCAAGTGTTTCATAAAAAATGCCATGAATTCATGAATTTGTAACTTAAAATCCAAACATTTCTAGAAAACGTCCTGTCCTATAATGTTTTAGATCTCATTGAGATCTACAACTTTCATGTTGGAAGTTTTCCTTGAATCATCTCGTATCATGGTGAAAATTTGGCACAAAGTCATGAAAATTGACCAAGAAGTTGGGATAAAACCCTGGCCAAAACTGCTAAAAATTTCTCCAAGTGTTTAATAAAAAAAAGCCATGAATTCATGAATTTATAATTTAAAATCCAAACATTTATAGAAAAATTCCTATCCTATAATTTTTTAGATCTCATTGAGATCTACAACTTTCATGTTGGAAGTTTTCCTTGAATCATCTTGCATCAGGGTGAAAATTTGGCACAAAGTCAGTTCTCCCACCGTATTACACATACGACACTAAGTTTAGTAATCTCAGCGAGAGGCATAACAATAGCTTTAGAAAGCAATTTCTAAATAAGATTTTGTTGAGTATTTTCAGATTCTTGTGAGGACAACTGAGAATTAGAGCTTAGTTGTCCAAATACACTAACCAAATAGTCTTTAGGGATGTCGCACGAATAATTCAATTAAAAAATGTCTACATAACATAATTGTTGTACCCCAATTTTCCCCCCTAAGATTCCTCTATCATCTCATACCATCAAAATACAACAAGATCACACACTAGGGTTTGGTTCTTCTCCCTATCTTTAGCTTTACTGATGGGGAATTATCAAGAACCTTTACTTGTATTTTGTGATCATCTATGTTTTGTATTTATTAACCTTTTAAATAATAAATATGATAAATGTTTGCCCTAATTGATGATGTTATAGGTAAAAGCACAATACATTTCATCAAGTTGATCTACAGGTTCATGAGCTTATTCCCACGACTTCTTCAACAAAGTTTCATTGAGATTCAAGCCCCATCATTGAAGATACCTTGAATTAATGACATGACAAAGTATATTTTGAATCATCATGCATCAATTTGTCAAATATAGTTCAAAGATACAAGGGTTGATTGAAGAAGTTTGACCTAATTGGATAAGTCCTTGATTTCTTGATCATAAGTGCATACTTTCCTCAATTCTCAATATTTGGAATTGGTTATGGTTGTTATGGTTCCTCATTATCATCCTCAAAAAATTCTATTTACATGACAAATCTATTTGTGCAAGAAGGTTTGTCCAAATTGAAAAAGTTTCCCAAGGCATCTTGTTGAACTTCAAAGGGCTATATCTTGCTCATATTTTATTATTTTTGAGTGATTCCAAAGACATGCTTCTCCTCAAAGAGTTATCAACAAATCAATTCAATAGTTTCAAGAAAATTTTGTGTTGAAGATACCTAATGATGAAGAAAGATTACAAGTCCTCTAGATAAAACATCAAAATCCCTTATGTGACTTCAAAAGATCATAAGTTGGCCAAATTTTATCTTCTTGAGCCCATTCTTTTTCCATAATGATCTTGAAGACGTGAACTTAAACTCTTCTTTTATGTGAAAAGTTTTAAAATGGATGGAAGATGCCCTAAGGATGCAAAAGATTATAGGTCATTTCATGAATTTTTTCCAACTTCAACAAGTCATAACTTTCTCATTTTTTGGAGATTTTAAATGGTTCAAGTCTTAAAATGTCATTCAAGAGATCTAATTCATGCCACCTTTTTTGGTCAAGAGAAAATTTCAAGTGGAAGGCCATGTTTGGATGCAAGACATTATAGGTCATTTTTGAAGAAAAACTTAGAATTTTTCTAAGTACAAAAGGCAACCTCTTTTTCTCAACTTTGACTCATCACAATTTTCAGCTCAAACATCCATTTGATTCCATTATTTTCACATTGTAAAGCTTGTGATATCATATTTCCAATGCATCACGAATCAAGTCTTGAGATGCCCTGAATCATGCACACCATTGATTTAAACATGGTACCTTGAAACTGAAGTTTCACCTCAAGTCAGAATTTGAAATCCTTGATTTGGCTTCTAAACACAAAATTTCTGTGCGCTTTTGCTTCTAATCATGTTTAATGAACTTCCAGAAGTGATTAGCATATTAAAGCACAAGCTTTGGAAGAGTTTTAATCAAAATAGATGTCACACTTTTCTTGTTTCCATCTTCACATGATTTCCCTCCAAATCTCATCATTTCACACGCTTGAGCATTCAATCGAATTCCTTATAAATAGAGGATCATACCTCATTCATTTTCTCAAGATTAGAGAGCCAAAATCATCCTGTCGAACTTCCTCTTGAACCCAATTTTCTGCTACTTCGAATTTACTTTTATAGCTTTCCTCAATCCATTTTCTTTGTCAATTCACCTCCCTTGAACTTCATTGAAGCTAACAGAAGATTAATTAATCTCTAAGACTTCCTAAATCGTGTTAGCCAAGTCAAGTTATATAACTCAACAATTGAAATTTAATAGGTAGATTCCTTCAGCAATTCTCTCAAACTTTGATACTGTTATGAAACTCTCATCATCCTAATTCAAGTCGCAACAATTGTTTTCAACCGGAAGTATGTTTTGGCCATGAAATTTCAAATCCCTTTTTAAACCTTTCCTTTCAAAATGACTAAACTACAACTTACATAAATTTTTCGCTAGGGTACCATTGGAATCGTCTTGAAGAGACGAAGCAAATGGTACCGGTCTCGTGTTATAATTTTACCGTTTCAGGGACCTGTAAATCTCGTGTATGGAGGTTGAAGATGACCCACATGTCATCTATCAGCCAATGAAAAAATGCCACGTTTATTTTCTTCAAATTCTGATTTAATAATTGATTCCATGCTTTATTCAGTAAGGACCATGATATGCACAACGTGTCCGGTCCATTAGATTAGCTTAATAACGTGTTTTGACTCTCATTCATTGGTATATGTTATTTTTATTTTTGATTTTATATTTTATTTGTTTTAAACTTCAAAAATTCAAAAAAAATCCATTTTAACTTCAAAAAAGTTGAAAAAATTCTTAAAAATACTTTTGATTTTTCTCTTTCTGATTATTATTTTTTTCACAATTTTGATTTTGTGTTTTGATATTTTTTATAATTTTTCACTTTATTTGAATTGGTTTAAATGTTTAAAATTACTTTTCTTAATTTTTAAATTTTGAAAAATATATGGAAGGATCCAATGACCTTTTGACAAATATTAGTGACCTCATTTTATTTTTATTTCTGACTTTACTATTTTTCACAATTTTTGGTTTATTTTGTCTATTTCTTTTAATTTTAAAAATAGTTTCTGATTTCAAAAAATTACCAAATATTTTATATAAATAGTTGAGCTCATTTCTGATTTTTCTATTGTCTTATTTGATTTGTCTTGAATGTTTCGGATATAGTTGCTATTTTCTCCTCTTAGTTTCATTTTAAAAATCACTTTAAAATTCTTTTTCTTTATTATTAAATACAATTTTTATTTTGTATATATTCTGGTTGATCTTGGACTATGAGATTTTGATCATGAGCTTTATTAACATCATTAGATCCATGGTGTTGAGTTCAACTCCACAAAAAATGGATGAATGCTTTTAATAATAGCTTGATTAATTTTTTTTGTTCAAATGTGGTTTAATTCTTACCCCATCCCTCTTCATCTTATCCCCTTCTTATTGTACTAAATTTTATTAGAGAATGATTTACATATCATTTCTCAAAACATATATGGTACATAGATTGCTATTAACCAACCTCAAAATAGGTGCGACTTCTATATAAGTCCACTTACGATTGCTTAACATAACGCTAAATTTTGTCTTGATTCGAGAAATGATCATTTGTGGCCCAAACCCATGTTTGTAAGCCAAAGTATGTTAATTTCAATCCTTTGATCCAATAACCTTGAGATTCATTGTTAGGAGGCTTTGGTCTTATCAATCCTCTAATGAGTTTTCACAAGCTTTGGTCAAAGTAAATCACTTAAACATCATTGATCATTTATTATTGCCTTGGGAATTTTAAATGAATGATATACTTGACAAAAAGAAAATGAAACTTGTTTTTGAGAGGCTTTGATTTTATCAATCTTCTAATGAGTTTCAAATGCAAGTTTCAAGATGGTTATTCAACTAACCTCGCATTTCTAACAATTGAATTTATTTTAGGCTTTTACTTTAAGCACATTTATTTTAGCATTTACATTTCATGCTATTTTCATCTTTGCTCATTTAAGCATTTACTTTTATGTCATTTTTACTTTTCTCACTTGAGATTTTCATTTCTTTTTGAAGATACCTAATAATCAACTTGAATCTTAAAAAACTTTAATGTTACTTGGACTACATGGTTACTTGAAGCTTAGGATTAGAAGTTGTGGCCCATCTTAAGACCTTGTGACCTCAACTGTTATTTTGTTTGGAGTTCTTTGGGTTTACCCCAAGACATTGGGTTATTTGTTTGCATTGTGTGCAGGTTGTTGTGATTACATGCTCTGTGATCGGGAATTCATCTGTATATAGGCGTTACTCTGTCCAATTTTTGTGAACAATGAATGAAATTGAAGCTTGGTTTTCTTAAGAGGTTTATTATCTTTGTTTGTTTGGTTTCAAGTCCAAAGGATGTGAATTTACATTGACTCATTGTGTCAAGTGTTGGCTTCTTGTTGGTTAGACGATTCTTTTCCCTAGCTTTTACCTTATGCTTTAGGATAGTCCCTTCATCTCCTCCCACCTTATTTAATTTCAAAAATCTTCTCCCTCCTTTTGAAATATATTCTTGTTTCTAAACTTGAACTGCTTTTGTAATAAACTTGGACTTAGGTCCATGCATTTTTAAAACATTTTCTTAAATATACCTTAATCAATTTAATAATATTTTGACATTTTTGTGAGAAGACTAAAAGTCAATTAATCTCATTCAAACCATTTTACCATTTTGGATTTTATCTTAAAATTTTATCAAAAGATTAGACTCTTGTCAATCCTTGTAATGATGCGAAATACTATACTTCTACGATATGTAGTGAAGTGAGACATTTTCCACTTGGGTGTTGAGCGAAGATTTGTTGATTATAAAGTCCAAGCCATATCCTCCACTTTGAGATGATGCAAATTATCCTTTCGCATAATTATGGGTAGTAAGTATGTTTTCCAGTCGGATAAGACGATGATGTCTCGTTTCTTAAAATCAACCAACACACTTGTGTTTTAAATTTTTAAAGGTGAACTACGTGTACCCTGATCCACTTTTTCACGGAAGGTGGTACGTAGGCACTAAAGGTTCGCAACCACGGCGGGTGCAAAAATCATAAAAAATATTTCTTTTCTTATCCCCACTATCTATTTTTATATACAACATTTATAGCCAAAATACACAAATTTACAAAGAGGTTCCTGTGCAGTACCGTAGATGTTTAGGGTGCTAATACCTTCCCTTTGCATAACCAAACCCCAAACTTAGATTCTCTCCCCCGCTTTTGGGTTATTCACTCTTTTCCCATTCCTTTGGAAATAATAAAGCGCGGTGGCGATTTTTATTTTGATTTGTGCGAGTCAAGTCAATCCAATTGCTTAGTCTCAACATTTCTACCGCTACAGAAAAAAGGCGACTTCACTGGGGATGTTTTGACCTATTGCTGGTCCATCCCTAAGTGGGTTGAGCCTATCTTTGTCTATTTGTGTATGTGCTTTGTTGGTTGAATATTATATGTTGCATATATGTTTGTTTGGATTTTCTTGGTTTTCAGGGTGCTTGGTGATTTTTCATAAGTCCTATACCCGGGCGGTATAGTCATGTTAACTTTGAGGGAGTAATCCCAAAAAAGGAGACATGAGATCCCCCACTTAGTGGAGTCCCCTTTGACTGTAGTTTCATTTATCGAGTAATCAGGAAGACATGCTGCTTTTGACCTGGGAGCCTGTTGAAACTGAGGACCGTAGAACCTTTAACCCATCTTGGCCTTTTAGGTGTAGTGCAGAAGCTATGACAGAGTAATCTGGAAATGGTTATCACGCGATGCTACGCTCAGACGAGTTTTTCTTAAGAATATTGCTAATTACCGAGTCAATCAGAATGTTGGTAATATCCGAAGGAAGGATGTAGACTCTGGGAACCTCTTAGAACCTTATTCGGAAGGTGATAAACTTTTAGATCATACCTTATGGGTAGTATCTTCGACCTCATGCTCGTGATGTTGAACCTATGAACCCTATGTTTATGACCTTGTGTGTGATTATTGCATCATGCATTCATGCACCCATGGGCATCTTTTAAAACACTTTGTTTCAAGGGACTTAAAAGTTTACTCTTTGTGAATATCTCAGGTACTTTTTTGACTATGGATTCCAGAAAAATAAAGACTGGGAAGTACAGTTTCAAAGATCCCAAGATAGATGAGTTGATGATTCTGATTCCCGAGATCGAGAGTTCTACATATTTTCGGAGGAAGTATGGGTCCATCATTTCTCTTATAAAGCTCAGGGTGAAGAAGGGTATTCTCTCGACTTTGGTCCAGTTCTATGATTTGATGTATAAATGCTTTACTTTCCCTGATTATCTGTTGATGCCTACACTAGAGGATTATTCTTATCTACCGGGTTTACCTATTACCGATCGTGTTCCTTTTACTGGTTTGGAGGGGGAGCCAAAACCTCATGAGATCGCTGCTTTGATCCATTTGGGGAATTCTGAGGTTGAAGCCCACATGAATACCAAAGGAGGGATTAGAGGATTACCAGTTCAATTCTTTTTGGAGAAATATTGCTACTTTTCTAGGATGAAGAGTATGATTGCTTTTGAGGCCATCTTTTCTCTACTTTCTTATGGATTGTTCTTATTTCCCAATGTCGACAAATTTTTGGATATCAATGCCATCTGGATCTTTATGATTGGGAATCTAGTCCCTACATTATTGGGTAATGCTTATTACTCTATTCATCTTCAGGATTCTTATCATGGAATAATGATCATTTGTTGCACGCCTTTGTTGTATAAGCGGTTTATTTCCCACTTACCTAGGTCTGATGCTTTCTGGGATGTCAGAAAGCAACCTCGTTGGGATCAAAGATTATGGTCCTCACTCATTCAGATATTATTCGGTATCATCAGGCTTACCATGATGTAGAGATTGTCGATAATTGTGGTAGTTTCCCCAATGTACCTCTTCTTGGTACAAAGGTAGGAATTAACTATAACCCTATTCTTGCATGACGACAACTTGGATATCCGATGAGGGATAAGCCAAATAGTATTCATTTGAGTAGTTTCTTCATTAAAGAGGAAGAAGTTTACAAGTAAGCTAAACAGGAGATTGCGAATACTTGGCGTCATATTCACAGGAAGGGTAGGAAGGACTTGGGACCTAGAAGGGTTGTTTCTTTGGAGCCTTATCTTCAGTGGGTACAAGAAAGAGCTATTCAGTTGAAGATGCCATATTCTCGTGAAGCACCTATGCCTAATATGTTTTTGAAGACCACTTATCCCCTTTTGGGTGATGTGGAACAACTTCAGCTTGCTCTGGTAAGGATGCAACAGGAAAAGGAGGCTTGGAAGAATAAGTGTCAGACTCTAGAAGTGTCCTACCGAGCACACTTGAAGGAGAAAGATGATATGATTGAGATTCTCGAGAGTCGTGTTGTAGAGACGATTGAGAGGCAAGATGATTTATTTTCCTCTAGAGCTCAATCAGGCCCTAGTTAATCACTTCCCGACTCTGATGATTGGAAAGAGGCCGCCAATAGGTATGCATAAGAGAATAAGCGGTTGAAGGCTCAAATTGCAGGACTCACAGGGAAGCGTCAGCCTGTAGAGTGATCTTCATCAGCTTTGTTTTCTTAGGATATTATATTTTTCATCTTATCTTGCACTTGGGATTATTGAAACTTGTACTAAAAAATTGTAATCCTTTTTAAAGTTATTATAATGAGATTTTCAGTATTTCAAATATGTTAGTACTTTGATATTTGAAAATTGTCTAAAAATCTTTGAGTTCCTTGAAATGATAATAAAATAAATCATATGAATTGCATATCATGTATCATATTGTACATACTTCTGGCATTTATGTTCATACCCAGGTGTCTTACTGAGCTTCTTTACTCCATTCAGCAAGCTGTCTCATCAGTACAACACCCGGGAAAATTTCAGAAGGAAGATGGATAATCTAGAACAAGAGAATCGCAATCTGCGTGAAGAACTTTCTGCTCTGAAGGCCTGTATGGCCAATCTGACTACTTTGATGGAATATTTGGTGTCTGCTCAAAATCAGCCACCACTTGCTCAGCCTCAACATACAACTGTTACTTCCGAAGCTCTAACAGTTCCTATTTCTGTTACTTCAATTACTGTTGTTCATAATCGTATGCCTCAGGGTTATCCATGCGGAATGCCAGATAACTTCATGCTAGAAGGTTATAATCAAGATGCCCAGGTTTCTCCATTTGCTCAGACTGCTGCTATTTCTGCACCTCCTATGGTGTATATTACTCCTGCTGCTAGAAATAAGATTCACTATGTTGCACCTCCTTTAGTGAATGTTGTACCGTTTGCTAATGATGAAGCTTATTGCCCTATTCCTCCACCAAGTGAAATCTTAGGTTTCTATGACTGAATGGACGATTTTTAGGATTAGTTTGATAAGATATAGAAAGGGTTAAAGGCTCTCAGAGGAAAAGAACTGTTTAGGCAGAATGGGAATGATCTGTGTTTGGTTCCAAATGGGAAAATACCTACGAAATTCAAAGTACCGGAATTCGAGAAGTAAAAGGGAAATACTTGTCCTCGTGATCACTTAGTGATATATGTGAGAAAGATGTCTACTCACACCGATGATCAATGCCTATTGATTCACTTCTTTCAAGAAGTTTGAATGGTGCCACACTGAAATGGTACATGAGCTTGGATAGTGCCAACATTCATAATTTCAACTATTTGGGTGAAGCATTTATTAGATAATACAAATACGATATGGACATGGCACCTGACCGTGATCAACTCGGGGCCATGGTCCTGAAGGATAATGAGTCATTTAAGGAATATGCACAGAGATGGCATGAAGTAGCTGCCCAGCTGATTCCTCCAATGGAAGAAAAAGAGATGAAAAAGAGTTTTTTGAAAACTATAGGTGCTTTGTATTAAGAAATAATGGTGGCGAGTGCGCCAAGTGATTTTACCGAGATGGTGGGAATGGGCGTTCATTTGGAAGAAGCTGTAAGAGAAGGTCGCTTGATAAGAAGTGAAAATTTCTACAGTGTGAAGAAACCATCATACAGGTTTTCTAAAAAGAAAGAGGGAGAGACAAATGTTGTTAATCAAGAGAGAAGGGGTAATCATCCTATAAGAAATCATCAGCGCCACCAATAAGTTGCTTCGGTAACTCCAATTGTTAATACGGCTCCGACCACAGTCGCTTATCAAAGACCATCCCCTCAAGGAAGTCAAGGGCAGAACAAGAGGAGAGAGGATTTTGACTCTATCCCCATGAGTTATGCAGAGTTACTCCCAACATTGATTCAGAAAAAGTTAGTCCAGACTAGGCTACCCCCTGCTATACCATCCCCTTTTCCTTTGTACTATAAGGCAGATCAGACTTGCGCTTTTCATCAGGGTGCACCAGGGCACAATGTGGAAAACTATTATCCTCTGAAATCTGAGGTCCAAAAAATGGTAAGATCTGGCCTTTTGTCCTTTATGGATGTCAGCCCTAATATAAATGATAATCCTTTGCCAAATCATGAAGGAACAAATGTTGTCAACATGGTTGCTGGTTGTCCAAGGGACTTCCAGATTTATGATATCAACTTGGTCAAAGGAGACTTGTTAAAGATGCACGCTAACCTCTGCGAGTTCAGCTACTATACGCATGACCATGCTGGTTGTGGTAACTGCAGTACTAATATACAAGGGTGTGGTAATATAAAGGCTGATTTACAGGAAATGATGGATGAAGGCCTCATTCATATAATCAGGCCTAGGGAAGAATACGAGGAAGAAGTAAACATGGTCTTTGGACGTCCTGGAGAATTCTGGATCTTTGACGTGAACCATATGAATGATGATCTGGTGCAATTTCACGCTACCTTATGCCATATGGAAGGTTAGGTTGAACACCACTATGGATCTTGCAGGGTTTGCTGCAGAGATTCTCGAGGATGCTCCGTTGTGAAGAGAGGTATTCAGTTGTTATTGGATAATGGTACCATCAAGGTTTTAGGCTAAAGAGATGATTACCATGAGGTTAATTTAATTTAATATTGCTTGGCTGAGACTGAGTCAGATGATTAATATGCTTATGTGGATTAATTCTTTTCCTCAGACGAAGATATGTTCTCCGGTGATGATTCTGCAATGACCAAATTTTCTAAAGAAGGGATGAACATAATTATGCCTTGTTTCTATGACTCCTCCCATGTCGATATTGGATACTGTAGAAAGCCAATTGTTACTCCACTAGTGATTTTCTTACTGGGACATGTTCCTTACAAATCAGACAAAGTCGTACCATACAAGTACAATGCTACAATTTTAGAGGATGGTTTGGAAGTTCCCATCCAACATTTGTCTAATGTTGAGAATATTATTGAGGCAAGTAGAGTGACCCGTAGTGGTCGTGCGTTCACGCCTGTTATTCGAGGAAATGATAGTGTTGGTAAGAAGGTTGTTAAAAGTATTGAAACTAAGAAAGCAGTAGGGGAGTCTAGTGGTACTACTCTGGAGAAAGAAGTCGATGATATATTGAAGATTATCAAGATGAGCGACTACAGAATTGTAGATCAGTTGTTGCATACACCTTCAAAGATATCAACTCTGGCCTTGTTGATGAATTCTTCCGTCCATAGATAATCTTTAATGAGGGTGTTGGATCAGGCCTTCATGGAAAGTAATATGTCATTAGACCAATTCAACAATGTGGTAGGTAATATTACATCTTGTAATAACCTAAGCTCCTATGATGATGAATTGCTTGACGAAGGAAGAAACCACAATCTGGCTCTCCATATATCCATGAACTGTAAGAATGATTCATTGTCAAATGTGCTGTTTGATAATGGGTTCGCCTTAAATGTCATAAAGAGGAGCGCGCTGATGAAGCTGAAATATCAAGGAGCTCCCATGCACCCAAGCGACATAATTGTAAAAGCTTTCGATGGATCAAGGAAGTCTGTTATTGAGGAAGTGGATCTGCCTATTAACATAGGCCCGCACCTTTCTCAGATTACTTTCCAAGTCATGGATATTGTGCCTGCATACAACTGTTTACTGGGACGACCATAAATACATGAGGCAGGGGTTGTCACTTCAACTCTACACTAAAAGCTAAAGTTCATGCGTGAAGGAAAAGTGGTCATCATAAATGGAGAGCAAGAATTATTAATTTCTCATCTATCATCTTTCAGTGTTGTAGAACCAGACAAAGCTGTCGTTGGAACATAGTTCCAAGCTTTACCCATTGATAACGTAAGAAAGAAAGAGAATTCTATGGCTTCATTCAAAGATGCTCAGCAGGTTGTGCGTAATGGCCCTAGTAAAGTATGAAGATAAATTGTTGATCCACCATTGAACAAGAACATTGTTGGTTTAGGATTTTCTGCGAATAATGATAAAGGTGAGAACTTGAAGCCAAAGTCTACTCTGGGCAAGTATCATGATATTTTTCACAGCGGAGGTTTCCTTTATCCAACTGTTTCTAGGATCAATGATATTGTGGAGGATGAAGAAGAGCAGGAGATATCGAATAATGTGACAACTGGAGTCAGAGTCCAGAACTAGGTCACTATTGATGTTCCCTCTTGGATTATTGTCTCAAAGTAATTTTTTTTGTTAATATTTGCAAAAAGCTTTCACTCTGCCCAAGGTGAAAGTTAATATTTTACGGGCTTATTTGTTTGCTTTGCTCATTAAAATCATAAATAAAAGTTGTTTTCATTCTCAAATTGTGTTTTTATTTTCTGCTTTTTCTAGGAAAAATGGTAATCAGAAAAAATGCTTTTGGAATAGGGCTAAAAATAGGGCTTGTTTTATATTTAAGTATCTTCAATCGCATCGACACGAAGATTTTTTTAACCTTCGCATCTCCGAATAGAAGAAAGTTAAATAAGGGCAGCTGTTGTACCCCATTTTTTGCCCCTATGATTCCTCTATCATCTCATACAATCATAATGCAACAAGATCACACACTAGAGTTTGGTTCTTCTCCCTATCTTTAGCTTTGCTCTTAGGGAATTACCAAGCACCTTGACTTGTACTTTGTGATCATATATGTTTTGTATTGATTAACCTTTTAACTAATAAATATGATAAATGTTTGCCCTAATTGATGAAGTTATAGGTAAAAGCACAATACATTCCATCAAGTTGATCTACAGGTTCATGAGCTTATTCACATGCCTTCTCCAACAAAGTTTCCATGAGATTCAAGCCCCATAATTGAAGATACTTTGAAGTAATGGAATGACAAACCTATTTTGATTCATCATGCCTCAAGTTGTCAAAGATAGTTCAAAGATACAACGATTAATTGAATAAGTTTGACCTAATTGGATAAGTCCTTGATTTCTTGATCACAAGTGTATATTTTCCTCAATTTGGAAGTGGTTATGGTTTCTAAGGTTCCTCATTATCAACCTCAACAACTTCTATTGACATGACAAATGTATTTGTGCAAGAAGGTTTGTCAAAATTGAAAAGGTTTCCCAAGGCATCTTGTTGCTGTAGGAGCTAGGGCTTTGAACTTTAAAGGGATATATCTTGCTCATCTTTTATTTTTTTTTAGTGATTCCAAAGACATGCTTCTCTTCAAAGAATTATCAACAAATCAATTCAAAATTTTCAAGAAAATTTTGTGTGGAAGGTACCTAATGATGAAGAAATATTACAAGTCCTCTAGATAAACCATCAAAACCCCTTATGTGAATTCAAAAGATCATAACTTGGCCAATTTTTTATCTCCTTGAGCCCATTATTTTTCCATAATGATCTTGAAGATGTGAACTTCAACTCTTCTTTTATGTGAAAAGTTTAAAAATGGATGGAAGATGCCCTAAGGATGCAAAAGATTGTAGGTCATTTCATGAATTTTTGCCATCTTCAACAAGTCATAACTTTCTCATTTTTTGTATATTTTAATTGGTTCAAGTCTCAAAATGTCATTCAAGATATATACTTAATGCCATATTTTTTGGTCAAGAGAAAATTTCAAGCGGAAGGCCATGTTTGGATGCAAGACATTATAGGTCATTTTTGAAGAAAAAACTTAGAATTTTTCTAAGTACAAAACTCAACCTCTTTTTCTTTAATTTGACTCATCACAATTTTCAGCTCAAGCATCCATTTGATTTCATTCTTTTCACATTGTAAATCTTATGATCTCATCTTTCCAATGTATCAAGAATCAAGTCTTGAGATGCTCTGAATCATGCACACCATTAATTTTAACATGGTACCTTAAAACTGAAGTTTAACCTCAAGTCAGAATTTGAAATCCTTGATTTCGGTTCTAAACACAAATTTTCTACGCGCTTTTGCTTCTAATCATGTTTAATGAACTTCTAGAAGTGATTAGAACATTAAAACACAAGCTTTGGATGAGTTTTGATCAAAATAGAAGTCACACTTTCCTTGTTTGCAACTTCACATGATTTCCCTCCAAATCTCATCATTTCACACGCTTGAGCATTCAATCAGCTTCCCTATAAATAGAGGATCATACCTCATTTATTTTCTCATGATTAGAGAGCCAGAATCACCCTGCCAAACTTCCTCTTGAACCCAATTTTTTGCAACTTCGAATTTTCTTTTACAGTTTTCCTCAATCCATTTTCTTTGTCAATTCACCTTCCTTGAACCTCACTGAAGCTAACAAAAGAAGAATTAAGCTCTAAGACTTCTTAAATCATGCTAGCCAAGTCAAGTTACAGAGCTCTGCAATTGAACTTCAATAGGTAGGTTCCTTCGCCAATTATCTCAAACTTTGATACTGTTATGAAGCTCTCATCATCCTGATTCTAGTCGCAATAATTGTTTTCAACTTGAAGTACGTTTTGGCCATGAAATTTCAAATCCATTTCTAACCTTTCCCTTCAAAATGACTGAATTACAGCTTATAAATTTTTCGCGAGGGTACCATTGGAATCGTCTTGAAGAGACGAAGTGAATGGTACCGGTATCGTGTTCTAATTTTACCGTTTTAGGGACCTACAAATCTTGTGGTTGGAGGTTGAAGATGACCGACGTGTCATCTATCAGCCAATGAAAGCGTGCCACACTTTTTTTCAAATTCTGATTTAATAATTGATTCCATGCTTTATTCAGTAAGGACCATGATATACATAACGCGTCTGATCGATTGGATTAACTTACTAATGCGTTTCCACTCTCATCGATTGGTCTATATATTTTTTTGGTTTTTACTTTTATTTCTGATTTTATATTTTATTTGTTTTAAACTTTAAAAATTCATTAAAAATCCATATTAACTTCAAAAAATCTGAAAAAAATTCTTAAAAATACTTTTGATTTTTCTCTTTTTGATTATTATTTTTTCACAATTTTATTTTGTGTTTTGATATTTTTTTATAATTTTTAACTTTATTTGAATTGTTTTAAATATTTAAAGATACTTTTCTTAATTTTTAAATTCTGAAAAAAATATGGAAGGATCCAATGATCTTTTGACAAATATCATTGACCTCATTTTATTTTTATTTATGACTTTACTACTTTTCACAATTTTTGGTTTATTTGGCCCATTTCTTTTAATTTTAAAAATAGTTTCTGATTTAAAAAAAAATCACCAAAATTTTTATATAAATATTTGAGCTCATTTATGATTTTTCTATGATTTTATTTGATTTTTCTTGGATGTTTTGAATATAGTTTCTATTTTCTCCTCTTATTTTCATATTAAAAATCTTTTTAAAAATCTTTTTCTTTATTATTAAATACAATTTTTATTTTGTATATATTCTGGTTGATCTTGGACTATGAGATTTTGATCATGAGCTTTATTAACATTATTGGATCCATGGTGTTGAGTTTAACTCCATAAAAATTGGATGAATAATTTTAATAATAGCTTGATTAATGTTTTTGGTTCAAATGTGGTTTAATTCTTACCCTATCCCTCTTCATCTTATCTCATTCTTATTGTACTAAATGTTATTGGAGAATAATTTACATATCATTTCTCAAAACATATGATACATAGTTAGCTATTGACTGACCTTAAAATAGGTACGACTTCTATATAAGTCCATTTACGATTGCTTAAGATAATGCTAAATTCTGTCCCGATTTGAGAAATGATCATTCATGGCTCAAACCCATGTTTGTAAGCCCAAGTACGTTAATTTGAATTCATTGAGCCAATAACCTTGAGGTTCATTGTTATGAGGCTTTAGTTTTATCAATCCTCTATTGAAATTTCACAAGCTTTGGTCAAAGTGAATCACTTAAACATCATTGATCATTTATTATTGCCTTGAGAATTTTAAATGGATGATATACTTGACAAAAAGAAAATGAAACTTGTTGTTGAGAGGCTTTGATGTTATCAATCTTCTAATGAGTTTCAAATACAAGTTTTAAGATGGTCATTCAACTAACCTCTAATTTCTAACAATTGACTTTATTTTATGCTTTTACTTTATGCTTTTACTTTAAACACATTTACTTTAGCATTTACATTTTATGCTATTTTCATCTTTGCTCATTTCAGAATTTACTTTTATGTCATTTTTACTTTGCTCACTTGATATTTTCATTTCTTTTTGAAAATACCTAATAATCAACTTGAATCATAAAACTTTAATGTTACTTGGACTACATGGTTACTATCCTTTGCATTATGGAGATTGTGGACTTCTTGGACTTAGGATTAGAAGTTTTGGCCTATCTTGAGACATTGTGACCTCAACTGTTATTTTGTCTTGAGTTCTTGGGGTTTACCCCAAGACATTGGGTTATTTGTTTGTTTTGTGTGCAGGTTGTTGTGATTACATGCTCTGTCTGTGATCGGGAATTCATCTGTGTACAGCCGTTACTCTGTCTAATTTTTGTGAAGACTTAATGTAATTGAAACTTGGTTTTCTTAAGAGGTTTATTATCTTTGTTTGTTTGGTTTCAAGTCCAAAGGATGGGAATTATACATTGACTCATTGTTTCAATTGTTGGCTTCTTGTTGGTTAGACGATTCTTTTCCGTAGCTTTTACCTTATGCTTTAGGATAGTCTCTTCATCTTCTCCCACCTTCATTAATTTCAAAAATCTTCTCCCTCCTTTTGAAAACTATTCTTGTTCTAAACTTGAACCGCTTTCGCAATAAACTTGGACTTAGGTCCATGCATTTTCAAAACATTTTCTTAATCAAACCTTAATTAATCTATTAATAACTTGACATCTTTGTGAGAAAACTAAAAGTCGATTAATCTAATTCAAACCATTTTAACATTTTGGATTTTATCTTAAAATATTTTCAAAAGATTAGACTCTTTTCAATCCTTATAGTGATGCGAGCTACTATACTTCTACGATATGTAGTGAAGTGAGAAATTTTTCACTTGGGTGTTGAGCGAGGCTTTGTTGATTTTAAAGTCCAAGTCATATCCTCTACTTTGAGATGACGCAAATTCTCCTTTCACATAATTGTGGATAGTAAGTATGTTTTCCACTAAGATAAGATGATGATGTATCATCTCTTAAAATCAACCAACACACTTGTGTTTAAAATTTTTAAAAGTGAACTACGTGTACCCTGATCCCCTAGTGCATGGAAGGTGGTAAGTAGGCACTAAAGGTTCACAACCACGACGGATGCAAAAATCATAAAAAATATTTCTTTTCTCATCCCCACAATCTGTTTTTATATACAATATTTATAGCCAAAATGCACAAATTTAGAAAGAGGTTCCCGCGGAGTACCGTAGATGTTTAGGGTGCTAATACCTTCCCTATGCATAACCAACCCCCGAACATAGATTCTCTACCCCTCTTTTTGGGTTATTCGCTCTTTTCCCATTCCTTTGGAAATAATAAAGTATGGTGACGATTTTTATTTTGATTTGTGCGAGTCAAGTCAATCCAATGGTTTAGTCTCAACATTTCTACCGCTACAATAATCAAGAATCCAACAGAGAAATGTAGACAATACATGTTACATAGAATGTACCTGTCTATAAACTCTTTGATTGGAAGAAAATCAGCATCGAGGTAGGGCATGGTAACATTGTAAGTGTTTGTGATTGACAGTGGAAACTTCCCTACATTAATAAAGTAAGACACAAGTTTGAGTGATTAAAAATAAGGCACTACTAATAGAAACATAAACCAACTAACCCTCTTCCTTGACTTTTGCATACTGAAGAAAAATGATAGTTGGACCAGACGCATTGACCCGATCCTGGATAAACTTGATGAATTGGTCGGCATATGCCTCCCAAATGGTTCAGTTCATAGTGTTGTTGCCAAACGAAAAGTACATTATAGAATTTTAAAACCTGAAGTGAATAAGCATTCAAATAAGAGTGTCGTTGGGAGTAAATATACAAACCTGTGGTCGTTTAATACCAAATTAACTTGTTATTTTTTCAGCCCTGACTGTGTCTGTGAAAATCCAATATTGTCAACCATTCCAATGATGTCTACCAAAAAGACAACAAGGACATAAGAGTAAAATAACATATCAAACAAAAAGGTGTAAACAAAATAGGAAGACTATATGAACAAATGCTTGTTACTTATCAGCATATCTTTTTAAATCTTCCAGTGATTTTGTCAGAAAAACATGTAAAATTTTGCAATTTGGGTGGTATTTCGTGTTTGTTATCATCACCAACGAATGTTCCTCCAGTAAACTTCACCATAAATTTGTGCAAAGAAGGTTTGAAGGTCAACACATTAGCCTGGACCTTAAAGTTCGACACCGTGTAAGTATGGTCCAATGCTAATTTGTCATAGAAAGTGGGAATATATGTTGTTAGGACAACAAAATGTATATCACCCCCCTGTGATGCACAGATGCATAGAAAATTCAAATGCATACAAAATAACAAAATTACAAAAAACCACACGCTATGCTACCAAATAAACAACATCACAATCAATTATGTAAATTATGTATTTGTCTTTGAAGATCATCTCAAAGTTCTCCTTGTTGTTGGACACAACTGTCCATTTATGATACACCCTGACAACCACCTTCCATAACTCCTTGTTGTCATTGATTTTCTCTAAAGGTATGACCATGTAGAAGCGGTGGGATTGCAAAGAAGAAAAAGGTGATGTTTCAGTCGGGTGGTTGATGAATATGCAAAGGAACTTGAAGCATTTAGGGTTATAAATATCTGACGCATGATAGACGAAACAATTGTAGAGTAATGGTTGTTGGAACTGTTTTTACATATGGAAGAGAAACGGTTTTGCGAAACCGTCATAGAAGGAGAAGGCTGCAGCAAATTTGAAACTGTTGTATATTTTAAGAAGAAACATACAAAACATAGGTTGACTTCCTAGCATATACACGTGGCTCATTGTGGAGACAGAAGGACATTTTTTGCTTTTGTAGAACAATGAACTTTCTTATATGATTGATGTTACTAACGATTATTGTATAATTTTTTTCAAGATGAAATATTGATTATATTTTTTAAAATTATAAAGTCAAACTTTTACCTTTAAATAGACACAATTTAAATTTTTTATGTATTTTAAATTATTAATCTTTAAATTTATTTACATTTTCTTATAACAGAAATTTTAGGTGGTCAAGTCTTTGGAAAAAAATTAAAGTTAAAGTTGTATTTTTATAACAAAGTTCTCATTTCCTAAAATGTGAGTTGACTCATAAATTTATAATTCTTTGACTTGTCACTATATTATTTAAACATTGAGCTTATAGTAAGAATTTGTAAACAAATATTGTTGTGACTTCGACATACCAAACTTGTCAAGAATCTTTCGTAGGTATGTCTCTTGAGATAAGTATAATTTTGTCTGCTTTCTATCTCTTCGAATGTCAATCCCAAGAATCTTAGATGAAGCTCCCAGATCCTTCATGTCGAACTCTTTATTAAGTTTATCCTTCATCTTCGTTACATCCTCGACATTGTTGTTTTCAAGGAGAATATCATCCACATAAAGCAACCAAATAACAAGTTAGTTTCCAGGCCGAAATCTAAAATAAACACAGTGGTCGAGCTGGCTTCTAATGAAACTTATGTGTGCCATGAACTTGTCGAATCTCTTATTCCACTATCGAGAATATTGTTTCATTACATATAATAATCTATTTATCTCGCACACATAATCTTTCGTTCCCTTTTCTACATACCCTTCAGGTTGCCTCATCAGGATTGTTTCATCTAGATCTACATACACGACAACAGTTTTACATCCATTTGTTTTAGTTCTAGGTCTAACCGTGCCACCATGGCAAGTAACATTCAAATTGACATGTGCTTCATAATAGGAGAGAACACATAATTGAATTCGACACCTTTTTTCTGAGTGAAACCCCTTGTGACCTCTTGCCTTGTATCTCTTCGACATCACTCCTTCAATTCCTTCCTTAACTTTGAAAATCCACTTACATCAGACTAATCTGGATCTAAAAGGTTTCTTGATTAATTCCCAAGTGTGCTTATCATGAAGAGATTTAATCTCATCATCCATGGTCTTCATCCATTCAGTCTAACTCTAGCCGACATGCATCTAACTCTTTCAGAAATGGTTTGATTAAACCTTTTAGCCAAACCATTTTGTTGGGGAGTATGTGCAGTAGTTATGTGCCTTGCAATACTAGAGACCGCATAAAAACTGTCGAGTGCCTCATTGCAAAATTCAAGGTCATTGTCAGTTCTCAACCTCTTGACCTTTCTGCCAGCCTGATTTTCGACCAGAGTCTTCCAACTTTTGAAATTCTGAAAATTTTCATTCTAATTCTTCTGGATGAATACCCATAACTTTCTCCTGAATGTGATGGACACCTTGTAGGCCCCCAAAGATCAACATGGATGTAATCAAGGGATCCATGTGTTCTTTGTTTGCCTTTATTGAACTTCACTCTGAAAGATTTTCCAAGTATACAGGGGTCATAACACTTTAGCTTTTCGACTTTGTCTACACCAAGCAGATTTTGTTCCCCCAATTCAACTAGACCTCTTTCACTGATATAGCCCAATCTCATGAGCAAAATGTTTATCTTTGAAAAAGGTTTTGTGGATGCAACATCTGTAAAACCACTTACAACTTCAGCCTCAAGGGTATACAAGCCTTGTTTTTTCATGCCTCTCAAGACCTCCTTCAACCCCTTCATGACTCTTAGGATACTTTTATCTCCTTTAAAAACATATCCTTTCTTGTCAAATTCAACTAACAAAAATCATCATTCGTAAGTTATTTTTGGAGCTTTTTGGAGTTAATGTAATTTCACTTAGAAATTGTGTTTTATGCTAGATAGTTCAAGTTTGTTTTAGTGTTTGCAAGCTTAGGAGTCACATTAAACGTGTTAGGTATGTTTTTTTTATGATCAATGATTGTTTTTTAAGTTCACTGCGGATGAACTTCTCCATTGACAAAGCTGAAATGTTGCAGGTCGTACCAGAGATGCATTTCCGGTTTTCTTCAATGTTTACATAAAAAACGGGAATACATATCCTATTTTAGTCTGTCTGCATTTTTCCCATTTTTTTGCACATGATTCATTTTGTTAACGTTTGTTTCGTACTTCTACAAGAGTAATGGATGAGAGACCATCAAGGTTGAGACACGACAGGCTTGCACCACATGCTTTTGTGCTGAGGAAAATGAGTAAGGCACCCCAGGCTCCTTCTTCCTCTGGACAGGCTATAAAGGATGTGCCTACAGGCTCTAGTGTTCATGTTTCTAAGCCTACTTCATTGTCCTCCCGTAGTAAGTGATGTTCTCTAACTTATCCCTCCACGCCTTGGTCTTTCCATAGACATACTGCATCACTGATGGTATTTGAGGCAAGAGAGACATCAGGTTCATAGCCGACACCTGATGCCACATAGCCAACACCTAAGGTCACCCAACTGACACCTGATGCTCCCAACCATAGTCTACATCCCAACCTCTGTCTTTGAGTATTTACACATTCATACATACGCAGATCACTGTGAGATGATTCCCTTTGACGATATTGTGTTGTACTCGGGATGGTTGGCATGTGGGCCGCACAAGACTACTTCTCATCTGCCTGTGCACGTCATGCATTAGTTTAGGTACATGTAGTATATTCCCAAGCATCCTTCTGAGTCTGCTCCTCCCATGGTGAAACACAGGGATATATATATATATATATATATATATATATATATATATATATATCTTTGTATTCATTTCATGTGTAATACGGATGGGGAATTGACTTTTGGTTTTGTGTTTTATCGCAAATATTGCGGTTAGCAAGAGTTGCCACTGGCTTTTCTTTTATCCAACAAAGGAAAGGGTGAAAAGAACATGAAAGACCTTTCGAGAATTTTTATGAGTAAGGGGGGTAGGTTATGAAAATGGAAGGTGTTAGCACCCTTTTCATCCATAGTTATCTACGAGCTCTTTGTTGCTAGCTCACTTTGAAAATGCTTTTTGTGTAAGTGTATTTTTGAAAATATTTTGAAAAAATGCCTTAGTGCGGAAAACTTTGTAATGATTCTTGTATCATTGAGAATGCATACAAAGTGTTTTGTCTTTGAAAATATTTAGAAAAGAGAGTGTATGTGTGAGAAATTGTTTTGTTTTGTGAGCAAGCAACTATACGCTATCTACCTACTCAAAAGATCTTTGTTCTTTTCCTCTTTTTCTTTAGATAGTGCTATCCTACCATTAGTTAGTAGGTAGCCCTATCATTGGATGTTTTGAGGGACAAATGTGTTTCATCGCACAATCACAAAAACAACTCGTAGGACACTTTAGCAATTATCCTAAGGTACTAAAATCGTTTAACGAGGAAGCATCGATGGGCCATCGAGGGACAACGATCTTTTAACCAAAGGATCTTTGCTAAAACATCGCACGTTCGAGAGACGTGATTGTTGTTTTCCAAAGGCAACAAGTGGGGGTACCTTAGAGGTGCCCGTGTGTGAAGTATGTTATGTTTAACTTAGAGGTTAGGTTTTATAACGTTTTCTTTTAAGTCTTCCCATGCAATCCTATTAAGGTAGCAGTTAAATATATACAAGCATTCATACAGTAGTGCGGAAAGTAAGAATGTGGGAAATTGAATCTACCCTATTACAGTGCTTCAGGGATGGGGATTACAAAACCTTAAATGGGGGAAAAATGTAAAAAAATTCCTAGTTTAAACTGTTACATCCCCTTTAACAATTACATAATTCATAAAAATGCAAAAATAGACAAGCGTGTGGAGATTGAAGAGGGAAAAAGTATTAAGAAAACCTAAAAATTTCTAAGATTAGAATAATGTTTTTGTTGTTTTTCTTTAGAAAAATGTTTTACGATAATAAACCTAATTCTAACTAATTTTTTAAGTTTGTAAAATAAAATAAAAGTGATTAAATTAATTAATTTTATATTTGAAAATTAAATTAATTAATAAAAAACCCTAAATCTAGTCTTTTTTTTATTTTCTGATTTTTATTAAAAAAAGTGATTAAAAGAAAAGAATTAAGTTAAAACAAATATAAATAAATAAAATATCTATGGGCCTGCGCTATAAAATAAAATTGGAGGGGTGTGGAAAGAAAATCCTTAGGCCCAAAAACATATGAGCCCAGAAGCCTGTGCTGGATCCCCTGCAATTGACTTTAGGAAGATGCATCATGGTCATGACTGTTTTGGAGTGTTGGATCTGGAGTTTTGAGATCTGATGGTCCAAAGGTGAGTTGTATCCTGCGCGCGCTAACCTTGCATGTACTGGATCTGAAGTAAAAACATGGAAAAAATAAAAAGTCTCACGCCTGACTCGAACCCAGGACCAGGCGTATGAGTGACTTAAGTGCTAGTGTGTTGCCACTAGTGTGGCGTGTTCATCCGTTAACCAAATGCAAATGAATGAATATATTATAAAACTCAATCATATTTTTTATTTCAAAAGGCGTGCGCCCAGGTGGATTTGAACGAACCAATCACGTGGTGGCGCCTAGGCCACCAGAGTCAGTACACCAGAGTCATCCTTCCGGTTGTCTTCTTCGGTCTATTCTTCCACTAAAACCTGCGAAAAACACGTTAAAATAGAAGATCTAACAACTTAGATCCAATAATTGGCATACTGCAAATTCAATGGCACAATTAGTGGGATCTAAAAGTGATTGCAATGTATGGTTCGATGATCAATGGCTACGGTGCCCTAACAATGGTAAAACACCATATATGCGTCAAACTTCACATGTTATGCATTAGATCTGTTCTAATGATGCATACAGACACATATGGACACATGGAGTTAGTTAATAAAGTGTAAATTAAAGAATTTGACTTTGAGCATTTTACCAAACTGGTGCAGTTTCGTTAGCTTGTTTTGGACGTGCTTTGGCTTCGAAAAGGGGCTGAATGGATTCCTGAAAGTCTCAGGAGAATGGTTGGGTCACTGGTTTTGAGTGAGGAGGGCTGCAACAAGGATTTTGATCTTTCCCTAACACTTTAAATTTTGAAGAATTTTTGGTGCAATGATTTCGTGTCTTTTGCTCCTGCCTTGGCTTGCATTATATAGAGGAATGATTTGAGCTAGCATATATGGCAAGTGATCAAAGCCATAAAGCCATAATAAAGCCAAAATCAAACAATTTTAAAACATGCCATTTTGCATGATTCCTTTCCATCTTGATCTTACGAGTTCTATAGGTTGTCATGAGTTTGTATGGCCCTGAAATAAAAAGAAATAAAAATAATAAAAATTTGTGAATGCTTTTTAAAGGCCCTCTAAAATCTTATGAACATGTTTGATCATCAAAAGTTAGGCCCACTAGTTTAAAATTTAAATTTTGTTCTTTTTGCATTTCCTGAATTCCTTCGAAATTTCCCAACTCGTGCAACTCATAAATTGCTCAATTTTCACCTTTTGAAGGTGATCTTGGACTTTTTAAAAATTTCAAGATGTCCTCTACACTTTATCTTTTGATCATTTTGGCATTTGGAGATATTATCTTGATGTAAGTTACCTTGACAAAAAGTGTCTTTTGTTGACTTTTGAAAATGACCTATAATGTATTAGCTCATATCTTTCAAATGAAGCGTTTTTTTTTTGGATTTGAGCATAACAACAAAGTTGTAGAGAATTGAAATTCCTTCAAAATAGGCTTGTGTTGGGGGAAAATTGATGAAGTATGTGAAAGTTATGCCTAGTCAAAGTTCAGTTGACTTCTCCTAAGGAAACCCTAATTTGGAAATTTTGGACTTTTAATGATTTGAGGGTTTCCTTAAGGAATCATGATCAATCCTTGATCCAATGATGAATATCACTTCAAAATGTTGATGTTGACCAAAAATCTTGAATTTTGACTGTATGTTGACCATAGTTGACTTTTTATCCAATACAATTGATTTTCAATCATCTGAGCCATTCATTGAGCAAACTTGTGATGTATGACTTGAAACTTGACATAAGAACTAATGGGGACCTATGATAAACCATGAAAGTCAATTGAGACCCTTGCAACCTAAACTTCCTTGAGTAACTCAAAACCCTAGTTGTAGACTCCTTGCTTAGGAGGAGGTTTGACTGGTCAACCCTTGAGCATCTTGAGCATTTGAGAGCCTTTGAAAGCATGTATTGAGAAAAATGGGAGGGAAATTTTTGGGGTACAACAACTGACCCTGTTCAATCTTATATAAACCTGAAGAGTTAGATTGGCATGTCCATCATTCGTGACTTGAAGGTAGAAAATGATTGAACACTTAAGTGCCAGAAATTTACACTCGCCCGTGTAATAAGTAACACTGTTGGTTGATTGTGTCGGGAATGAAATTATAGATTCCATTTGGAGAGGTAACAGAGATTCGTCGGAGATGGTCTTATAGATGCCATCCAAAGTAACTGTTGACTTCAACTGGAAGAAGTATCAGAATAAATCTATGGTTAATTTAATCTGAGCCAAAAAATGTTTATGCTTGTCTGCAACTGGAAGAGGTATCAAAATAAATCTTTGGTTGATTTAATCTGAGCCAGAAGGGGTCTCTTTGTCTTTAACTGGAAGAAGTATCAGAATAAGTCTTTGGTCGATTTAATCTGAGCCAGAAAAAGTCTTTGACTAGAAGAGATATCAGAATAAATCTTTGGTCGATTTAAGCTGAGCCAGAAGAATGTCTCCTGGAAGAAGTATTAGAATAAATCTAGCTTGATCTAAAATAAGCAAGAAAATATCTGTGGAAGAAGTATCATAATAAATACACGCTTGATTTAAACTGAGCTAGAATATTTTTATGATTTATTTCAACTGGGAGAAGTATCAGAATAGATCTATGCTCGATCTAAGTTGAGCCAGAAGAATGTTCATTGGGAGAAGTATCAGAATAAAGTTATGCTTACTTTAAGTTGAGCCAACCAATATTTATGCTTGAATTTACCCGGAAGAAGTATTAGAATAAATCTATGCTTGATTTAGTCTGAGCCAGAAAATGTCTACGACCGTCTTTAATTGGAAGAAGTATCAAAATAAATCTCTGGTCGATTTAAACTGAGCCAGAAGATGTTGTCTTTGAGAAGACTGCCTGGTCATATAAGTAATTGATGATATTTACCTGTTGATTGATATTTCCTGAAAAGGTAAAGAGTTAGCTGCATGCAATGTCATGATGTATGAAATGCATTGCATAATGATGTTCTTAACATAAATGAGACTGTGTTATATGCATTTTGTATGCATATGTGAATGATGTATGAATGTGAAATGTTATTGAAATGTATTTGTAAACTTGAGCATCATCTTTGAATGGGAAGATAAATCCCTGACTGTTGTTATGGATGAAGAGTATGTGTATCTTCGATCTTCTAGGGATTGTTTCCACTGGGGATTCCTGCTTTCTGTTTGAGGAAAATCTGCTGAGGAATGTTGATTTGTACTTGGGGGAGAAGAGTTCAAAACATTGGTTATTCCTTGCTCTACTAAAGATTACAATTCTTGTATACCCTGTCTGGGGTTAAAAGAGATGGACATCCCTTCGAGGTGCTGTTTGGCCGAGTTTTTGATATAGATACCGAATTTTCTAGAGAGACTAAGGTTGAGCGATATCTAATCCGGTTTCAGATTTAGTAGCAACTCTCCGGGGATAGCAATTCAGACTGTCCTTTGCTGGAGATAGGAATCTTGCTGGTGATCTATTATTGAAGTAGACACAAGCTGGGGAGATTGGACTTTGCTAGGGAAATAAACCCTGTTGACGGAAATCTGAACTTTGCTGAGGAAACACCCTTGTTGAGGGAATGAGCTCTATTGGTGAGAAGTAGTCTGCAGGGAATTTTAAAGTTTTGAAAACCCAGCTGGGGGAGAGAATTTTTGTAAACTGTAATAATTGTGACTCCGTAGATGGGTGATATTGTGGGGAAAAATATCATGTTTCTTTATTCGTGGGGGAAGTTTGCTGATTAGTAAGATAAGACTACCCAGTGGGGATAATCCCATGGAAATGGCTCTGGGATTTTTTAGATAGCTTGAAAATTATCCCAACTCCTAGAGTCTTGAGTAAACTCTTATTCTTGTTTTTATGCATATATTTGTTAACATTCAATTGTATTCATATGCATATGCTCATTCAATTTTATTCAATGGACGTTCTTGCACACAAAATAGAAAAAAGTAAAAACAAAGAGTTTTGAGTTTTGAAACTGTATTTCTTATTTGATAGTCTGCCCATAAACGAGCGGTTTTGTACAAAGTGACAAAGATCCTGGTAAGGGGATATCGTCATGAAATGAAAATAATACAAAGTGTAAACAAGATAAATAGCTATGTGGAAATGATCTCGTCGGGTTCCAACTCAGCTATTGCTCCTATATCTTCAAGCATCTCATCCATTATTGTCGGAAGAAGCTGATTGAATTTATTTGTATCGTTTGAACTTTGGATGTAAGTGATCCAATAGGGACATAGTCGTACGCTTTTATCCCTAATTTTTTCCTAGACCGCCCTTTCAAGTTTTCAGTCCACTGGGATACTCTTTTTTGCCCAAGCCGCCTTTTCAGGTTTTCCACTTGCCAGGTGTACAGTCTTTTATATATATCCCTGATTTTTTCCCGAAACTTTTGGTTCACCGGGATGCCCTTATTTTTTCCTAGGCCAGTCAACCTAGCGAGTTATTTTCATGCGTAGTATCTTTTGACTATGTTCGCATTAACAGGATGCAGGAAATCTTCACTGTTAATGGTGGTTAGTATCATAGCTTCGCCAGAAAATATTTTCTTGATTACAAATGGCCCTTCATAAGTGGGAGTCCATTTTCCCCTGGTATCACCCTACATAAGAATGATGCGCTGTATTACCAAGTCACCAGCCTGATAAAACCGATGCTTGATCTTCTTGTTGAATGCTTTGATCATGCGCTTCTGATATATCTGACTGTGACAGACAGCCACAAGCCTTTTCTCGTCGATTAGATTTAACTGACCCAACCTGGTTTGAATCTACTCATCTTCGTCCAAGTCTGCATCTTTCATGATTCTCTGAGAAGGAATCTGGACTTTGACAGGTAGGACAACTTCCATACCATAGACCAAAGAGAATGGGGTTTCCCTGGTTGATGTTCTAGCCGAAATGCGGTAGCCGTGAAGAGCAAATGGTAACATCTTGTGCCACTCTTTGTATGTCACAACCATCTTCTGTATGATATTCTTTATGTTTTTATTGGCGGCTTCCACTATGCCATTCATCTTAGGTCAATACAGAGAAGAATTGTGATGCTTGATCTTGATCCACGTGCAGAGCTCAGTGATCATTGTGTTATTGAGATTAGTACTGTTGTATGTGATTATCCTTTCGGGAATGTCATACCGACAAATAAGGTTATGCTTGATGAATTGAATGACCATATTTCTGGTAACAGAGGCAAACGAGGCTGCTTCAACCTATTTTGTAAAGTAATCAATGGCGAAGAGAATGAAGCATTGTATGTTAGAGGCACTGGGCTTGATTTCTCCGATCATATTAATGCCCCATATTGCAAATGGCTAAGGAGAAGTCATGATATTCAAAGGTACTGGAGGCACATAGACTTTGTCAGCATAAATTTGGCACTTATGAAAAGTTCTCGAGTGGTGGTGACAATCAGTTTCCATAGTCGACCAATAGTAACCAACTCTTAAGATCTTTTTAGCCATAGTATGCCCACTAGAGTGAGTACCAAAGACACCTTCGTGCATATCCTACATAATTTCCCCTGCTTCCTTCTTGTCCACACAACGAAGCAGAGTCGAATCATGATTGCACTTGTATAGAATTTCATTTCTCAAGAAGAACTTAGCCAAGAACCTCCGTAGGAATTTCTTGTCATTAATTGATTCTCCTTATGGGTATTCTTGAGCCTCAAGGTACCTTTTCACTTCATGGAACCAAGGTTTTACTTCTACTCCACCAATGTCAATTTCATAGCAGTGTTCCAGTTTGTTGAATCTAGGTGCCTCATTGTCCCATCTGACCTTAAACATGGGTGACATAGTAGCCAGTGCGTTCGCCAACAGATTCTCTTCTCTCGGTATGTGCTCAAAAGTAATCTCTTCGAAATACGGGACCAAGGTTAACACATTATCTTTATAAGGAATGAGATTTGGGTGTTTCGTATCCCAATCTCCCTTAACCTGACTTATCACCAAAGTTGAGTCTCCATATACGCTTAAGAACTTGATTCTCAGGTCAATAGCAGCCCTAAGACCCATGATGCATGCTTCATATTCAGCCATATTGTTGGTGTAGTCAAAGCATAGTCTGGCGGAGAAAGGCATATGGTAACCTTAGGGGGAAATTATCACAAAACTGATTCTATTTCAAAGTGCATTAGAAGCTCCATCGAAAATCATAGTCCATCGAGATCCTAGCTCAGGTCCTTTATACGGTCCAAGCTCTTCACAATCTGTTACTAGCATAATGTTCTCGTCCGGGAATTTGAATTTCATAGACTGATAGTCATCTACAGCCTGATGTGCCAAATGGTCGGCCAATACACCTTCTTTGATTGCCCTTTAAGTGGTGTACTGGATATCATATTCTGTTAAGACCATTTTCCATCAGGCTATTCTTTTGGAGAGAGATGGATTCTCGAATATATACTTGATGTGATCCATTTTAGAGATCAACAAGGTAGTATGGGTCAACATATAGTGTCTTAGTCGGTGAGCAGCCCATGCCAAAGTGCAGCAAGTTTTCTCGAGTAGTGAATATCTTGTTTCACAGTCGGTAAACTTTTTACTAAGGTATTGCATGCTCTTTTCGACCAGACTCGTCATGCTGCCCCAGTACATACCCCATTGAGTTCTCTAGCACTGTTAAGTACATGATTAGAGGTCCTCCTTCCACTGGTGGCATCATAGTAGGAGGTTCTTGTAGGTACTCCTTAATTTTATCATAGGCTATTTGACAGTCGTCGTTCCATTTTACTACTTGATCTTTCTTCAGTAGCTTGAAGATCGGCTCACAAGTAGCAGTCAAATGAGAAATAAGACGGGAAATGTAATTCAGCCGTCCTAAGAAACCTCTGACTTCCTTCTCGGTACGAGGACCTGGCATTTCTTGAATGGCTTTAACTTTCATGGGATCAACCTCAATACCCTTACCATTGATGAGAAAACCCAGGAGTTTACCGGATCTCACCCCAAAGGTGCACTTGTTCGGGTTTAGCCTCAATTTATACTTCCTCAGTCTTTCAAACAGTTTATACAGATGATCAAGGTTCTCTTCTTCAGTCTGTGACCTTGCTATCATGTCGTCAACATAGACCTCTATTTCATGGTAAATCATGTCATGAAATAAGGCTACCATGGCACACTGATAAGTTACCCCGACGTTCTTTAACCTAAAAGGCATAACCTTGTAACAGAAGGTGCCCCACTGTGTGACGAAGGTAGTTTTCTACATGTCTTTAGGCGCAATATTAATCTGATTATAACCTAAGAAGTCATCCATGAAAGATAATACCTTGTGCTGAGCGGTGTTGTCGACCAAAACATCAATATGTGGTAGTGGAAAGTCTACCTTGGGACTTACCCTGTTGAGATCCCTACAATCTACGCACATACATACCTTTCTGTATTTCTTTGGCACCTGAACAACATTAGTAACCCATTAAGGATAAAATTTCACTGCTAAGAACCCTATGTTGAATTGCTTCATAACCTCGGCTTTGATCTTTTCTGACATTTCAAGACACATACGGCGAACCTTCTTCTTAATCGGAGCACAACCCTCTTTCATCGGCAGATGGTGAACCATAATACCTGTATCGAGCCCTGGCATGTCTTTGTATGACCAAGCAAATATTTCAATGTATTCATGCAACATCTGGATTAGTCTGCTCTAGACACTTCTCTCTAAGTTGGCGTCGATCTTGACCTCTTTCTTGTCTGTCTCGGTACCTAAGTTTACAACTTCGACCATCTCTTCATGTGGTTGTATAGCCTTTTCCTCTTGTATCAAGAGTCTGGCAAGTTCTCCATGTATTTCACAATCTTCCTCACTTTCGTCCTCGGCTTGGTAGATCGTATTTTCGAATTCATATGCAGCAATAGCAGAATCATTATCGACGAGATCCATAGTGGATGAGGATCTGCAATGTAGTGTGTGGGTGTGTGTAAGAATACATAGCTATTTTGAAAATGTAATAAGATAAAATTTTATGAATCATCAACCCTTAACAAATGAACCATTATGCCCCGGGTAAGACACAAGGTTTTGAAGTCATTGTTTATTACATAGCAAAAACTTTTGAAAACAAAAAGATAGGAATGTAGCTATTACTCCTGACTAAAGGAAATAGGAAAGATGTCTTCTACCTTCCTATTATCCAGTCCATCACCAATGGTAGGGAATATCAAACTATTAAGGTCACAATCACTATCTACATCCTCTAAAGCGTTGACCCCGTTGTTGCTGATACGGAACAGAGGTCTCCCAGCACGAGCACGAAGAACAACCCTCTAAACTTCTGCAGTAAAGCTCAGACCAAACTTGTTAGATTTGTAAGGGATATCAGGAAGCTGACCCCAAATAGTACTACCACTTTCTTCAATAGTATCTTTGGCGTTCTTCAAGGAATCCATCTTGTGCGGAGTTTTGGTGATCTTCGGAATGGCAGAAACATCTTCAATAGTAGAAGGGGAAACCACTTCAAAGGTTTGATAGGGTGTTTCAATAAATTCTCTATCAATCTCTATGTATCAGAACGAATTGAGGTGGATGACCATATATTCCTCTTCCCCACAAACAGTAACAACTTTCCCTTTTACCGGATATTTCAGTTTCTGGTGCAAGGTGGAGGTGGCAGCACCTGTCCCATGGATCCAAGGGCATCCCAATAAACAAGAGTAAGCTGGCCGGATGTCCATCATATAGAAGGTGGACTCAAAAATCTATGAACCCATCTTTATTGGGAGGTCTACTTCTCCATGCATCATTCTTTTCGATCCGTCAAAGGCTCGAACTATGATATTGTTGGGCTTTAGCACAACCCCTTCACAATCTAATCGATCAAGAGTTCCCGTGGGTAGAACATTCAAAGAAGAGCCAGTATCAATTAACACATGGGCCAATGTAGTTCCCCTGTACTCAATAAAGACATACAGGGCCTCTTGTACCCCAATTTCCCCCCCTAAGATTCCCCTATCAAATCATATCAACTCGATCATAACAAGATCACATCAGGGTTAGATCTTCCTCTTTTTCTATCTCCTATCTTTAAGTTTGCTCTTGTGGAATCTCCAAGTACCTTAGTTGTGTATCTTGTATATGTGTTGTTGACTAACTTCTAATCAAAATACAAAAAATATTTGTCTTTGTCTTTGAATATTTGTGTTTTGTAGTTACCGAGTCAAAGCATCTGACAATTAAGGTTTTCCGGTATTATTTTCCTAAAATCTCTATTTGCAAAGAAAAAATAAAAAAAATTCATTTTTTTCACTGATGCAATTGATTGCTCTTAGAGTGCAATCGATTGCACAAAGTGTATTTTGTTCCATTTTTGAAAAAATACACTGATACAATCGATTGAGCCCAGAGTGCAACCGGTTGCACATAGTAAAAATTTGAAAAAAAATCAGCAATTTCAAGCTTGCCAATTTTGGCGCCAATTTTTCATTTTTTGAAATATATATCATTAATTCAAATTTTGGTGCCAATTTTTCATCTTTTGAAATATATATATAATTAATTCAAATTTTGGTGTCAATTTTTCATTTTTTTAAAGATATATCATTAATTCAAATTTTGGTGGCAATTTTTCATTTTTTGAAAGATATATCAGTAATTTAAATTTTGGCTCAAAGAATCAATTACCAAACTACCACTAATCGCAAGCCTAAACTCTATAAATAGATCTCTCATTTCATTCAAATCTCAAGCTTTTGATAGCCAAACTCATTTTTCTAAAAAAATCTCTCAATTCTCTTTATCTACCAAATTCACGCAAAGCTCCATTTTCAAAAAAAGTTAGTAAGCTTTGCATTGAAAGTTACTAATCTTTGAGCTAAACCTTCATCCAAACACTTTTTCTTCATCAATTCTCTATATCCAAGCTTGGGCAATTGATTCTTGGGGTTGAATTGAAGCAAATTCTTGAAGTTTTTTTGATAATTCTCTAGATCTACCTTTGGTAAGTTCAGAACTAGAATCTTGCATGCTGCATTTGCTTCAGAACATTGATGACTCAGAGATGTGAGGATCTGATGGTATATTAAACTTCTATTTAGAATCATAGTATCCTTTGCATTAGCGCGGGTTCTGATCATCATTCCTCATAACATTATGATTACCTCAGCTTGAAAGCTTTTGTAGCTTAATTTTTGATGTTGTTTTAGTCAGATCTTCTGCATACAAAATAACACAAATTTAGAGTTCATATTTGTTCTTTCTGTTTGTTATCATCAAAACTCTAATTAAGGGTTGTAGAATCAAACTATGTTCTAACAATCTCCCCTTTTTTGATGATGACAAAAACTAGGATTTTCAATGAAAAATATAGAACAAAAAGCTTAAGAGAGTCTCCCCCTGAGTTGATTACTCAGATAGAGATGAGTTACTTCCCTGAAGTTCCTTCTCGTCAGAGCTTTTGATGCATCTCCTTCTGTTCTTATCAGAATATGTTCATGTTCAAGCTTTTCAGAAAAACATAGAGGTTAAGATAATCAAAATGTTTGAGACTTTGTCCCGGTATACTGTTATTGAAAATATCTTACTTTCTCCCCCCTTTTTATCAGGTATCAAAAAGCATTATAATCAGAGTCAAAAAGATGATTTATATTGAAAACAGAATGCAATGACATTTTTCAGAAACAAGGAGGATAAGATGAAAAATACAGATAAACAGTTAAAGAAAATCTAAGAATGAGGGGGAAGTCGTGTGAACAATGCTTCCAACAAGATGTTAATCTGAGTGCTTGATTCTTCTTGCTTTCCCAGAATGTCTTTGATTTCTTTTGTTATATCTTCTTTTTTATCCAAAATATCTATGATCTATTTGTTTGTGTCTTCTTGCTTATCCAGTCTGGCATGGATTAAGGCATTCTCCTTCTTCAACCCATCCAGAGTTTGCATGACTAGAGACGAAGATGGTGTATCTTCAGGGGTTGCATGTCGTTCAGAACACTCTGCAGCCTCTTCTGATTGAACAACTTCTTCAGTTGCAATCACCTTTTCTGGAGCAGTAGTCAGAGGGTGACTATCAGAATCTGGTTCAGTGACTTCTGAAGGTTGGTGCTCTTTCTAGGGAGCATTATCCAACAGAAGAATTTCTTTCTTGTCCCAGTGGCTCAGAACTTGATCTTTGAAGGCTTTCAACTAATCACTGAAGTTCTGCTGAGCCCTTTTATAGCTCAATTTTTTCAGCTTCTGGGTTTCAGAGTTGAACCATTTTTTAAATCTTTCCTACAGAGAATTAAAAGCAGCATGATTATAAATCTCTTGACTAGCTTGCTTCAAAGAAGTAATCCATTCCTGTATTTCTGTTTCAAAAATCAACAGATTCTTACCAACATCTTATTTGGTTAAGGTTGGTTTAGGTTTGGAGGTGGAAATTTTGTTTGAGGTGGAAGCTAGATGGTCCAGCGCTTGTAGATTAATGACAAGTCTGAGGGGTTCAGCTGGACGGTTGATAGGTGAGGGAGTGGAAGATTCAGGAATCAAGATTGGTGAGTGAGGGGTGTTTGGTGGTGTAGATTCATATGGTGAAGGTATTTCTGGAATATCATGAATGGAGAGAGGTAAACGAACCGTAAGAGGTTCTGTTATCCCAGGAATTGGGGTAGAGGTATCAAAGTCTGAAAGGGAGTCTTTTGATTGGTTTTCGGTAGCGTGTTGAATTTCTGGTTCAGGTATTTCAGAGGATGGATTTTCAGATTGAGTAGTGATAGGGTTTTCATTTTCTGGTTGGGGTGAGTGGAGGTTTTGATGTTCTGGTTGAGGAGAGTGTGGTTGTGGATTTTCTGGTTGAGGAGAGTGTGGTTGTGAATTTTCTGGTTGGGGAGAGTGTGGTTGTCGATTTTATGGTGGTTGAGATTGAGTATTTGGATTTTCTGGGAGTGGTGAGGAAAAGTCTTAATCAAACAGTTCAATATTAGAGAGAACTCTTGCAAGTTCTAGTTGATGTTGTTCTGGATTTGGATTGGGGGAGTGAGGTTCATTTAATAAATTTCCAAGAGTTACAGATGGGTCAAACTCTATGTCAAAATCCTTAAATGTTTGGGGTGAATAATTTTTTGTTGGTTGAGGGGGAATGGTTTCAGATGTTGGAATAACTATTGATTCTACAACAGAAACAAAAGATGTGTTACCTTTCATTTTCGCAACTTTGGGTGTCCTCTGAGAGGATCCTTCTCCTGTTGCCTTCCTCTTTCTGGATTTCTTTAGCACAACCTCTAGAGCTGGCTTGTGCAGATCTTGGATGTTGATTTCTGGAATAGTCTTATCAGCCTTGCAAGCTTCAAGGTATCTGACTATAATCTCTGGAGAGGCATCTATCTCAGAGAATAGTGAAAAATCCTTCAGAGGGATTCTCCTATAAGTGATGACCTCATGAGAAGCAAGAGTTGGTTCCTTCTTAATGTTTTCAATAATCTTCATTTTCTTCAGATTCTTGGCATTCAAAGGTTTCCCAGCAGTTGCTTCCAAAGTACTGATTTCTTGAGCCTCTGTCAGATGTTCTATCAGCCTGTTTTCTGTTAGAATATCTGAAATCAATCTTCCTAGAGGAATCCAATCCCTCTTAGTTCTTTCTTCTTCTTTTGTCTCTTTCACACTTGTTCTGAGATGGTTGAAGAGCAAATGTGGAAGGTTTATTTTGGTGTTCTTTGTAATGAAGTATATCAGAAACTGCTGATCAATGTTGATGTAATCAGGAGAGCTTGTAGGCTTCCTGTGATTGATACATCCCAGAATTATTCTAGCCCATATTTTGTAATGATCTTTCAAGTCTCTGATCTTGATGGATGGCTGTCGAGAAGTGAAGATTTCACTAGCAATGGATTTTAGGTCAGAACACTTATCATCCATATCAATGCATCTGACTCCACCGCCATTGTATCCAATGAGTTTCCCAATCAAATCTTCTGTAATCACTATCTTCTTCCCCATAACATATGATGTGACCTGGTGGTTGTATGAAGTATCATGAATCCAAAACTCTTTAACAAGAATGGGAAAGTTGGCCCCAACAGACGATCAAAGTATCTGTTCCATCCTTGTGCAGTTACATCTTCATACAGATTAAACCCATTTTCTTGTAAGCTTTCAAAATCAATGATCAATTCACAGAGAACTTCAAGGTTGTCTACCAGAGTGAGTAGCATTCTAATAGGCTCCTCATATTGTTCAGTAGATGAAGAATCGGGAGCATTGTTCAGATTCTTGAGACTTGATGATGATGCATTGTTCACACGGGTTCTTTGAAGAAAATTGATAGAAAGGGTTTTTGAAAAAGAAACTAGAACAAAAGAGAATATTGAAGATGGTAAAACGTGAATGAATGAAATAGTAAATTGAATTTATATAAGTTCTTTAGAAAGCGTAATCAGTAAGAAAGAGAAAATAAGTAATGATTATATGCATTAATGAAACCTGAAATTAGGGGATTTAGAGAGATATTGAACAGTTACCAATGACAAGTGTCTCAATGCATCCAATCAGAGCCTTGGACCCTTCAGAATTTGAATGCGTGTTCAGCCTCAGAAGGTAGCTTGTGAGAGGATGAGAGGTGTTTGATTGTGTGAAATGCACTCCTTCTCAAATATGTTGAAGTCTTCAAGTTGACTTTTCATCCAGAGCATTTGAGTGCTACATCCAGCAACTGCTATGTATTCAGCTTCTACTGTTGATAGTGCTATTGTGGATTGTCTCTTGCTGGTCCATGAGGTCAGGTTGTCTCCTAGAAACTGGCAGCTTCCAGAAGAGCTTTTACGCTCTACTCTGTCTCCAGCAAAGTCAGTATCACAATATCCTACTAAGCTGTATTCATTGGATTTTCTATAAAACAAACCCAGATTAGTAGTAGCTTTCAGATACTTGAAAATTCGCTTAACTGCTGTTAAGTGAGATTCTCTAGGATCTTATAGGAATCTAGCACATAAGTAAACACTAAATAAAATATCAGGCCTTGAAGCTGTCGGATAAAGGAGAGATCCAATCATACCTCTGTAGATTTTCTGTTCTACCTTTTTACTTACCTCTTCCTTTTCCAGAATGCACGTGGGATGCATTGGAGTCTTTGAGGGCTTACATTCTGAGAGGTCAAATTTCTTCATAAGTTCTCTGACATATTTGCTCTGATGAATGTAAGTTCCTTCTGGAGTTTGGTTTATCTGAATGCCCATAAAGAATTTAAGTTCCCCCATTAAGCTCATCTCAAACTCTGCCTGCATGCACTTAGCAAATTCTCTTCCCAGAGAGGGTTTAGTGGATCCAAAAATGATATCATCTACGTAAATCTGACAAACTAAAATTTCATTCTTAAATGTCTTACAGAATAAGGTTGTGTCCACTTTCCCTCTGGTGAATTCCTTTTCTAACAGGAAGTTACTTAGTCTTTCATATCAAGCTCTGGGAGCTTGTTTCAGACCATAGAGTGAATTCTTTAGTTTGAAAACATATTCTGGGTGTTTGGAATTTTCAAACCCAGGGGGTTGGTGCACATATACCTCTTCATATATGTAACCATTTAAGAATGCACTTTTGACATCCATCTGATACAGAGTGATGCTATTATTAACAACAAAGGAGATTAAGAGTATGATAGATTCTAACCTAGTGACTGGAGCAATGGTTTTTGTATAGTTTATCCCCTCTTGCTGACTATAACCTTGTGCCACCAGTCGCGCCTTGTTTCTGATGACTTCTCCTTGCTCATTCAGTTTGTTTCTGAACACCCACTTTGTTCCAATGACGTTGAATCCTTTTGGTTTGGGAACCAAATCCCATACGTCATTCTTGGTGAACTGGTTTAATTCCTCCTACATTGCCAGAATCCAGTCATTGTCCAGAAGAGCTTTATCAATAGTTGTTGGTTCAATCAGTGAGACCAGTCAGATGAGGGATTATTCATAGTTTTTGAATGTTAATCTTGTTCTGATTGGATCATCCTTCTTTCCCAGGATCTTATCTTCTGGGTGAGCTATGCTGCTTCTGGATAAACTTTTATGGAGTTGATCAACAGAGGGTACTGGATCACTTGTAACATTTCTTTCTGAAGTTGTTGGAGCGTCTCTGTTGGGAACTTCTGATGAGTTGTCTTCAGCACCTGTGAATTCAACTTCTATATCTACAAAAGATTCATTCTGCTTTGACTTTTGAGGGTCAAGCTTATCATCAAATCTAACACTGATTGGCTCTTCAACAATCTGTGTTTCTGTATTGTATACTTTGTACGCTCTTGAGCGTTCAGAGTATCCTAACATAATACACTTCTGTGCTTTAGAGTCAAACTTGTTCAGATGATCTTTAGTATTCAGAATAAAACATGTACATCCAAAAGGATGGAAATAAGAAATGTTGGGCTTTCTGTTCTTCCAGAATTCATATGGAGTCTTTTCCAGAATAGGTCTTATAGATATTCTATTCTGAATGTAACACACTGTGTTAATTGCTTCTGCCCAGAAGATCTTAGCAATGTTAGTCTCATTGATCATGGTTCTGGCCATTTCTTGTAATGTACTGTTCTTTAGTTCTACAACTCCATTTTGTTGTGGAGTTCTATGACAAGAGAAGTCATGCAAGATGCCTTTTTCATTAAAAAATGTTTCAAAATTTTTATTTTCAAATTCTCCACCATGATCACTTCATACTTTGACAATTCTAAGATCCTTTTCATTCTGAACTTGGTTATAGAATGCAACGAACACAGAATGTGACTCGTCCTTGTATCTTAAGAACTTTACCCATATCCATCAGCTATAGTCATCTACGATCACTAACCCATACTTCTTGCCACTAACAGACGCAATTTTCACTGGTCCAAATAAGTCTATGTGCAGAAGTTCTAATGGCTTAGAGGTGGAAACAACATTTTTAGATTTAAAAGCAAGTCTTGCAAATTTTCCTTTCTGACATGCTTCACACAGAGCATCTGAGCTGAAGTTCAGATTAGGAAGTCCACTGACCATATTGAGTTTGTTAATCTGAGATATTCTTCTCATACTAACATGCCCCCATCTTCTGTGCCAGACCCATTGCTCATTGTTAACAGAGAGAAGACATTTTACAATATGACTTTTTAGTTCAGAATGTTTTATCTTATAAATGTTGTTTTTCCTCTTTCCATTAAAAAGGATAGTTCCATCTTTCTGACTAACAGCTTTGCATGAATTTTGATTAAAGATTATATCATAACCGTTATCACTTAATTGACTTATGGATAACAGGTTATGCATTAATCCATCAACTAAAAGCACATTATTGATAGAAGGAAGATTACCATTACCTACTGTTCCAGAGCCAATGATCTTCCCTCTTTGGGAGCCTCCAAAGCCCACGTAGCCTCCAGGTTTAAGTTCTAGGCTTTGGAACATATGCTTTCTTCCCGTCATGTTTCGAGAGCATCCAGAGTCCAGGTACCTGTAGCGATAAAAATGTAGCGGGGTAAATCGGAGATCGAATTATTGATTAATTCGTCTCACAAAAGCAAGAGTCGCCACCGCGCTTTATTATTTCTAAGGGAAAAGGGGAAAGAGCGAAATAAAACCCTAAATATGCAATGTAAAGTAATACTTTTTAAAAGTAATAAAAATACAAGGCGTTTTTGAAAAGAGATCTATGGTTCGGGGGTTGGTTATACAATGGGAAGGTATTAGCACCCAATGTATCTATAGTACTCTATAGGAACCTTTTGAAATATCTGTTTATTAAAAATTCGTTCGTTTGGTTAAAATTGTTTTAGCCGAAAAGGGGTACGGACGGGTTTTTGAAGATACGACGACCTAATGTCGAAGTTTTTGCTTAAAAAGTATAAGTTTTGAAAAGATTGGATATTTGGGGAAAAAATATCTTAAGTTTTAATGAAATGCAAATGTTTGCGTGATTAGACTTGAGGACATGAAGTCAACAAATTTAATCATTTTTCCCTTGGATTTAGGCGTAAACGGAATAAACAAGTAAAGACGAAATAGTTGACAGAAAATTATGCAGATAATGATATACAACAATTAAATAAAAGACTAAATGGTGTGAACATGCATTTTTTATATTTTTATTTAATATTAATAACGCAAGAGAATTAATGAAAATAAATGTTTTTTAGTTCTTAAATTTCTATATTTTTATATTTTGTATTAGTATTAACTAAAGCGAGGGAAATAATTAAGGGAATAAAATATTTTTTAAGTTTTTTATTTATTTTATATGTTCCTATTTTTATATGTTTTTTAATATTAATATAAAATATTATTTTAAGAGTTATTAAATAATTAAACTAAATTAAAACTTAAAGTTATTAATTTAATCTAATTAAAAAGGGAATACTAAACTTATTAAATTAATCCTAAAATTTAAACTAATAAAATTGATCCAATTATTTAAAATTGTTTAATTAAATATATCTCTCTTTTTATTAGATTTTTACTAATCAACTAAATTAATAATAATTCTAAAAAAAAGGCAAAGGAAATCAAAATATAAAAAAATGTATCAAAGGAAAAAAAAGGTGGACAAGTAATTATATGGGCCAAAGGTTGTGAGAGAGCCCAATCAAAAAACAGAAACGGGGGGGGGGGGGGGGGGGTGTAAAAGAAGTTCGCTTGGGCTCAGGCAGAAAAAAGGGGTTAAGGTCCAACATATTCTCATAATTTGTTTTTTAGGGTTAAACATTGTTTTAATTGAGAGAAAGAGATTAGGGTTTGGTTATGCAGCGCCGTTCTTCTTGTTCATTCTTCGTCTTCTTCGCGCGTTAAGGTCTCTGCTTCTGAGCTTTGAGCTTCTGAATTCGCCCTTTGTCCATGGCCACCAGTACTCCACCTTCTTCTTCCCTCCAACGAAAATGCCAGAGACAACGGATTCACGGTACGATTTCATCTTATTTCGTTAGGTTTGTTGATTACTGCATGTGTTGATTTTGTGTTGATTTTGATTCTGATTTCTTGTTTGTTAATGGTTGTTTGAGGGATACAAAAGAAAGAGAAGGAGAAAAAACATTACCTTTGGGAGAGGGAGGAAGGACGGTTGGGTGTGCGTAGGAGGCCGGACGGCGAGGAAAGGTGATGCGTCGCGAGCTTCTTTGACCCTGGTTTGTCTTTTTCCTCTTCTTGCTAGCTTTCTGTATGCTTTCTATTGGCCAATGATGATTACTGTGAGGCTTTTCTGGTTGCCTTGAACATGCTACTGTGTTGTCTTCGTTGTATGCTTTTTCTCTTCTTCTTTTGCTGTGATTTCGTTGCCTCGTTATTGGCCTATGATGATAACTCCGAGGCTCCTATGTGGGTTTGGAAATTGGTTCTGTGGTTTTTGTAAGGATTGACAGGTTATATGGTTTGATGAGGTTTTATGGTTTAGGCCATAGGTTTTACTGGTTTTAGGCCATATGGTTCTGAAATGGTTTAAGGATTGGTGATGGCTGGACAGTTTTGTGTAGGTTATGGAAACAGTTGAACTGGTTTTTGGTTTGAGATAGCAGGTTTTGAAATGGTTCACAGGTTTTATGGTTTAGGCCATGTTGGTTTCAGGTTTGTGAGTTTAGGCCATATTGGTTTCAAGTTTGTGCAGGTTGTATGTTTTTGGTTTATGTAAGTTCTGCTTCAGGTTTGGCCTAGTTTGTGGTTTATACAGGTTTAGGCCATGGTTATGGTTTTGCTTTGAAATGGATTGACAGGGTATACTGTTTGTTTAGGCCATGGTTACTCCGGTTTATGCAGGTTTATTGGTTTTGATATGGTTTGAGGTTTGATGGTGTTTATGCTGGTTTTGGAAACAGTTGAACTGGTTTTTGGTTTAAGATAGCAGGTTTTGAAATGGCTCACAGGTTTTATGGTTTAGGCCATATTTGTTTATGCTGGTTCAAAACTTAAGCAGGTTTGGACTTTGATAGATAACAGGTTTTATGGTTTTGGCCATATTTGATTGAGGCTTGGAGAAAATGGTTTTTGTATTTGACAGTTTTCGTTTTTTTTGAAAGCTTTCCTACAGGTTGTGAACTCTCTCTGTTTTGAAGGGGTTTGGTAATGTTATATCAGTTACTAGCCTTCCTCCCTTGAGGTTTACGTTACAGGTTGTATATTTTAATATATTCTGCCTTTGACCTCTGCACATATGCTGCTACATCCAGTTTGTCTCTATTCCTATTTCATGCTTTCTCTTTTTCTTACTGCATTGCTGCTGTTCTATTTTGTAACTCTTTCTGCCTAAGCCAAAACCTGTAAAACCACACTTTCTTCTCTCTTCTCTCTCTTAAGTACATTTGACATTAAAATGATATGTACTTTATTTATTCTGAAAAAGCACAATGCTGGAAAATGATGAAAAAGAAAATATATGCTTGCATAAATGGTTTTAAACTGCACATTTGCTTCCTTCGTCTTTGCATGGAAGCCTTTGATTTTTGGCCTTTTCCCCCATGTTTGCATGTTTACGTTGGAATTTTGGAAACTTGCATATGCTGTTTTGTATTATGCTTTTGAAATATGCATGGGATTTGAAACATGCAGTTGGCTTTTTTAATTATGCAGTTTTCAATAAAAATGCAATTTTTGACAAAAGAATGAATTTGTGCATGTTTTTAATTTGTGCATTCATTTTTATCAATAAAATTCATCCCTTTTTGTGAACCGGAAGAAATCCCGTGATTTGCAAAAAGGGTAAAAACTGAATCCAACCGTTTGCTTTTAATGATGAACGCTAATTAATTTTTTTTGCTTTTAATTATATATTCAAATCTGACTTCTTTTTTAATTCTTTGTTGCAGGTAAAATCAAATGAGCAATCAAAGAAGCATTGGACAGGAGATGAAGATTTAGAATCTTAGAAAAATAGTTTTTATTTTACTTTAAACTTTTTATGTAATTGTCATTATAAATACTTTGTACAATAGTATTTAAACAACAATTGTAATAATTTGAATAAAGATGAATAAAAATTCTATTATTTACCAATTAATTCTTTTTCTTTCCAATTATTTATTTTATCATTTATAATTCTTTAAATTATGTAATAACTGAAAATCAAATCCAATTATTTAAATTTAGAATGATAAATAATTAAATAAATATCATTGATCAATTAACTTCTCTTCAATTAATTATTTCATTATTTATAATTCTTCTAAATTATAATAACTGAAAATAAAATTTCAATTATTTAAACCTAGAACAATAAATAATTAAATAACATCGTTTGATCAATTAATAACCTTCTTTTCCAATATTTATTTTATTATTTATAAATCTTTAAATTATATAATAACTGAAAAGAAAATTCCAATTATTTAAATTTAAGATAATAAATAATTAATAAACATTGTCTGATCAATTAATATACCTCTTTTCAAATATTTACTTTATTATTTATAAATCTTTAAATTATATAATAACTGAAAATAAATTCCAATTATTTAAATTTAAGATAATAAATAATTAATAAACATTGTCTGATCAATTAATAAACTTAGCGTTCAAAAATAAACAGCTCTCGACTTGAAAAAGTTATGAATTTTAAAATCGATAGATCAAAACGCTTGCAATGTAATGATGCAGATGGGAGATGGTATCTTAGGTCAAAATTTGGGGTACAACAGCTGCCCCTATTTAAGTTTCTTCTATCCGGAGATATGAAGATTAAAATCTTCGTCTCGACGAGATTTAAGGTACTTAAATACATAATACGCAAATTTTTGCCCTAAGATACCGCCATTACGTTTGATATGAATGCAGTGATTGAATTCACAGAGAAAGATATTGTATGAAACAAGACAATGCTGGAGAAATCAAACACCAACAAAACACAGAGACATGGATTATACACTACTGGGGAAACGAGCCATCGACTTCAAATGACAGACTCTTGACGGCGAATAAAATCGAGGGAATACGACCTCCGACCCTAACAAAGAAGGCATCTTGCATAGGCCATAAAACAGATTATCGACCCAAAAATATCAGTGAGCTCACAACTCAAGGCCAAAGATAGACAAAAAGGTATCAATTTTCTGATAATGGATTACCGACTTCGGAAGGTAATGATTCATGACAAGCTTCTCTGCGAGATTTCCCGAGATATACCAATTAATGCTGAGATATAATATGGTTGTAGATACACAAGCTGCTCAAAAACAAGAAGTTGTCACTTGCTGTCTTCCCAAAAAATATTATGACACACAAGCTGCTCAAATAAAGAAGCTGCCACTTGCTGTCTTCCAGAGATGTCAATAACATGCAAGTTGTTCAAATAAAGAAACTGCCACTTGTTGCTTTCCAAAGAAAATACCAATAACATACAAACTGCTCAAATAAAGAAGCCTCCGCTTGCTGTCTTCCAGAAAATACCAATAACATACAAGCTGCTCAAATAAAGAAGCTGCCACTTGCTGTATTCCAGAAAAATAATAACGTACAAGTTGCTCAAATAAAGAGACTGCCACTTGCTGTTTTCCAAAAGTAATAACGTACAAGTTGCTCGTGAAGAGCTGCCGCTTGTCGTTTTCCAACGATGTCTATAACGTATAAGTTGCTCATGAAGAGACCGCCGCTTGTCATTTTCCAACAATGTCTATAACGTACAAGTTGCTCGTGAAGAGCTTCCGCTTGTCGTTTTCCAAAAAATAATAACGCACAAGTTGCTCGTGAAGAGCTGCCGCTTGTCGTTTTCCAAAAAATAATAACGCACAAGTTGCTCGTGAAGAGCTACCGCTTGTCGTTTTCCAACGATAATAACGCACAAGTTGCTCGTGAAGAGCTACCGCTTGTCGTTTTCCAACGATAATAACGCACAAGTTGCTCGTGAAGAGCTGCCGCTTGTCGTTTTCCAACAATAATAACGCACAAGTTGCTCGTGAAGAGCTGCCGCTTGTCGTTTTCCAAAAAATAACTCAGAAGGAAATTGCGATGACACTGGCAGAGAATAAAATCTTCGTCAAAGAGAATCATGAATCAATCCTTCCCGAAGAGATCACATACTTAAATGTGCAAAATAAATGCACCATTCGTCTAGGTCGCGATTTCACTGGGGAAAATCATGAGATAGCCTACGCAAGAGACAACAACTTCATCCAGGAATAACTAGAGAGAAAACAGTCAAACAAGACTCCACCCAATGAGAAAATAACTTGATTGGGGATTCATCCTATCCAGAAATGGACAGGGTAAGCTAAATCAAAAATCATCCACGAGGATTAGCTCAGTTGGGGAATTTAAAAAGGAAGCACATTTTCTGCCTAAGCTAACCTTCTACTTGGAAAGAACGTGTACATTGTATTAACAAAGTAAAACAACCCAAAATCAACGGCAAATGTGAATATGCATGCGTGATATAAGTGTAAATGAATAAATGAATGTTATGCTGACAAAACGAACAGACAGAATAACTTGAAGATAATAAGATGTCACAGCATAATAGATACTCGGCCAATCTTGAAAAAGACGGAAAATAACTGGAACTGGAACACCACAGCAACGTCGGAGTGTACCACGCTACAAGGCTCAAGTCTTCTAAGGAGAAAAGTGCTCAAATCCAATCTTCTAACACCAATAGACTACTGGCATAAGACAAAGCGTACCACACTTCAGAAACTGCCCAAATAAAGGTAGTCAAAACAACGCTTAACTGGAACAATCGGGGAGTCAACCAACCTTAGTACCACGAGAAACACGGGCTTACATAACCAACACCTCATGACGATTTTGAAATAAAACATGTTCATCATGCAAGGATAAATTATTGTACTGTTTTGCATTTCATGGCTTGACCATCCTCGGAACAACTGTTAATATTCCTTTCATTATTCACGACACATTTTTAAAATAAGAATACTTTAAATAACTTTGTTTCGAATATTGCCGTAAAAATTAAAATTTTGCCCACAAAAGGTAAATGCTCAAATTTCATTAATAAGATGGCAGTTCACTAACAACGCGACTCCAACAGTTTACAAAAGTTTGGAAAATAGTACATGAAAGAAAGGGTTACACAAAAAACAATGATCACTATTCTCCCTAACAACTTTGAATTCCGAAATGTGTTCAAATGCCAAGACTGGTCTGACCAAAAGCTTGCCTAAGCCGCTCCTTCGGGTTTTCAACCTAGCAAACTGTCAACTCAAACCTAAGCGAAATACTTCTTGACTGCATCGACATTCATGGGACGCGGGAGCTCTTCAGCGTCCATATTGGTGAGAATCAAAGCACCTCCAGAGAAAACTTTCTTAACGACATACGGTCCTTCATAATTCAGAGCCCACTTGCCCCTAGAATCAGGTTGGAAAGATAATATCTTTTTGAGCACAAGGTCACCTTCTCTGAACTCGCGTGGTCGAACCTTCTTATCAAAAGCCTTCTTCATTCTCTGCTGATATAATTGACCGTGACACAATGCTGTCAATCTCTTTCCTTCAATTAAATTCAACTGATCATATCTACTTTGACACCATTCAGCCTCAGAAAGTTTAGCTTCCATCAACACTCTCAAAGACGGAATCTCAACCTCCACGGGGAGTACTGCTTCCATACCATAAACTAGGGAAAATGGGGTTGCACCTGTTGAAGTTCGAACTGAAGTACGGTATCCATGCAGAGCAAACGGAAGCATTTCATGCCAATCCTTATAAGTTACCACCATCTTCTGGACAATCTTCTTGATGTTCTTGTTAGCAGCTTCAACAGCCCCATTCATCTTCGGTCTGTAAGGAGAAGAATTATGATGTTCGATCTTGAACTCTTCGCAAAGCTCTCTCATCATCTTGTTATTCAAATTCGAACCATTATCAGTGATGATCTTGCTCGGGATACCGTATCGACAAATGATCTGATTCTTGATAAATCTGACTACCACCTGTCTGGTTACATTAGCATAAGATGCTGCTTCCACCCATTTAGTAAAATAATCGATCGCTACCAAGATGAAACGATGACCATTTGAAGCTTTGGGTTCAATCATTCCAATCATATCGATGCCCCACATAGAGAAAGGCCAAGGTGAAGATATAACATTGAGGAGGGTCGGCGGTACGTGCATCTTGTCCGCATAAATCTGGCATTTATGACATTTCTTCACATATTTGCAGCAATCAGATTCCATTGTCATCCAATAGTAACCGACTCTCAACATCTTTCTAGCCATCGCATGTCCGTTGGCATGAGTACCAAAGGATCCCTCATGTACTTCTTGCATCAGCATGTCTGCTTCATGCCTGTCTACACATCTGAGCAAGACCATGTCATAATTCCTCTTATACAAAACTTCTTCATTGAGGAAGAAACTGCTTGCTAATCTCCTCAACGTCTTCCTATCTTTATTGGATGCCCCAGGCGGGTACTCTTGAGTTTAAAGAACACGTTTAATGTCATAGAACCACGGTTTGTCGTCGGTGACCTCTTCTACTGAGAACACATGAGCAGGTCTGTCGAGGCGCATAACCCGAATTGTAGGCACATCGTTCCAACCATTCACTTGAAACATTGAAGATAAAGTAGCTAAAGCATCAGCCATTTGGTTCTCATCTCTAGGGATATGATGTAATTCCACTTTGTTGAAGAAAGTTAACAATCTTCTAGCATAGTCTCTGTAAGGGATCAAACCAGGATGACGAGTCTCCCACTCTCCTTTGATTTGATTAATTACCAATGCCGAATCTCCGTAAATATCAAGAATCTTAATCCTTAGATCCACTGCTTCTTTGAGACCCATAATACATGCCTCATATTCAGCCATGTTGTTCGTGCAGTCAAACTTCAATCTCGCCGTGAACGGGATATGAGTACCTCGGGGAGTGACGATGATTGCCCTAATTCCATTTCCATAAGAATTCACAGCTCCGTCAAAAATCAAACCCCAATGCGATTCGAGATCAGGTCCTTCTTCAGGTAACGGTTCTTCATAATCTTTAGCTTTCAAGTACATAACATCTTCATCTGGGAAATCAAACTTGATGGATTGATAATCGTCAATTGGTTGGTGAGCCAAATGATCGGCTAAAATACTTCCTTTGATTGCTTTTTGAGTGTGATACTCAATGTCATATTCAGATAACAACATCTGCCAACAGGCTATTCTTCCAGATAAGGCGGGCTTCTCAAAGATATACTTGATCGGATCCATTTTGGAGATCAACCAAGTGGTGTGGTTAATCATATACTGGCGCAGACGACGAGCAGCCCAAGCTAAAGCACAACAGGTTTTCTCAAGCAATGAGTATCGAGACTCACAGTCTGTGAATTTCTTACTCAGATAATATACAGCATGTTCCTTTCTTCCAGTTTCATCTTGTTGACCAAGCACACATCCCATGGAATCTTCCAATATAGTCAGGTACATAATCAAAGGTCTTCCTTCCACCGGAGGAATCAAAATGGGAGGTTCAAGCAAATATTCTTTGATGCTATCAAAAGCTCTCTGACAATCTTCTGTCCACACACATCCTTGGTTCTTTCGGAGAAGCTTGAAAATCGGCCCACAGGTGGCAGTCATATGAGATATAAATCTAGAAATATAATTCAATCTCCCAAGGAATCCTCTTACTTGTTTTTCCGTCTTGGGTGCGGGCATTTCCTGAATAGCTTTGACTTTATCAGGATCTACCTCAATACCTTTCTGACTGACAATGAAACCCAGAAGTCTTCCAGAACGAACACCAAAAGTGCACTTGTTGGGATTCAGACGGAGTTTATACTTTCTCAAACGCTGGAATAACTTCAATAAATGTTCCAAATGATCCTCTTCAGTTTGTGATTTGGAAATCATGTCATCTACATACACTTCAATCTCTTTATGCATCATGTCATGGAACAAAGCAGTCATGGCCCTTTGGTATGTTGCACCAGCATTCCTCAGACCAAACGGCATAACCCGATAACAAAAAGTTCCCCAAGGTGTAATGAAAGATGTCTTCTCCATATCTTCTGGTGCCATCTTGATTTGATTGTAACCAGAGAAACCATCCATGAAAGAAAAGACTTTGAACTTTGCGGTACTGTCGACCAATACGTCAATGTGCGGTAATGGGAAGTCATCCTTTGGGCTAGCTCTATTCAGATCTCTATAGTCTACACACATTCGAACTTTGCCATCCTTCTTAGCAACAGGCACTATATTGGCTAACCACTGAGGATAGACCGATGTAACAAGGAAACCTGCATTAATTTGTTTTTGAACTTCCTCTTTGATCTTGTCAGCCATATCGGGACGAGTCCTTCTCAACTTCTGCTTAATCGGCGGACATTCAGGTCTCAACGGTAAATGATGCTCCACAATACTGTTGTCCAAACCTGGCATATCTTGGTAGGACCAAGCAAACACATCAATATACTCTTTGAGAAGCTCCAACATTTTCTCTTTGACCTCCGGGATAAGCAAAGCTCCGACTTTAACTTCCTTTTTATCTTCTTCGTCACCCAAATTGACCAACTCTAAAGGTTCTTCAAACGGTTGAATAATCTTTTCGTCATGCTCAAGCAAACGGGAAATTTCAACAGGAATCTCTTCACTATCCTCTTCTTCGGCTCTGAACACAGGGAATTCAAAGTTGGGAGAGGGAATAGGATCATTGTTTTCAATGGTTAAGTCATGGATTAATCTGCACATATGATTATGCTCTATTTTAGAAATCGATTAATATGAATATTGTACAAATGAAACAAAATATTATTATATTTTCCTATTACTACCAATTAATTTTCATTACTATTTCCCAGAAAAAGTGAAAAATAAGACAGTAGTGGACAAAATAACATTTTATTTATGACAGGAAAATACTTGAAACAAAGAGCCCAGACATTTCTCTTTTGCCTTGGGCAGAGCAAAAGGAATTATTTTCATCATAGCCCGACACAAATACTTTTCGCCTTGGGCAGAGCGAAATTTTTTTTCAAAATAAAACAAAACATTACTCAGAAATGTGCATCACAACAGGAACATCAATAGCAATCCAGTTCTGGCAAACCACTCCATGCGTCACAAAATCGGGTAAATCCTCTTCAGAATCGTCTCCTATTATAGCATCAACTTCAGGAGGAGTCGGATGGATAAAACCTGCACTTCGGAAAACCTCTTGCATCGGACGAGTAACCACTTCCTGCTTGACTCTTGTAGATACGGGATGAAAACCAAGACCTTCTCCAGACTTGTTTTCAGGCAAAGTCAACACCTGGCCCCAACCTTCAGCCAAACCACTTTCAACCACTCGCCGCGCATCCTTAAAAGAAGAAATAAACGTCCCTTGCTTCTTCACTTCATTCTTAGCGACAGATAGAGCTTGGAATTGGGTTCCAACATCCTCATCAGCATCAATAAAAGAGAAAGATGAAAAATGGCTTACCACCATAGCCTGCTCTCCACCAATCATTACCAACTTTCCATGCCTTACAAACTTCAATCTTTGATGGAGCGTGGAAGTGACTGCCCCTGCATCATGGATCCATGGACGACCCAATAAGCAACTGTTGGCAGCATGAATATCCATTACTTGAAACGTGATCTGAAAAGTATGAGGACCAATTACTATAGGAAGATCCACTTCACCAATGACAGTCTTCCTAGAACCATCAAACGCTTTAACAATTACTCCACTAGGTCTCATGGGAGCACCTGGATACGAGAGTCGAGATAATGTAGTCTTGGGCATTACATTTAATGATGAACCTGTATCTACCAACACACTTGATAAAGTATCATTTCCGCAACTTATTGAGATATGCAAAGCCATATTATGGTTCCTTCCCTCCTCTGGAAGCTCTTCATCACTGAAACCAAGATTGTTACACGAAGTAATATTTCCCACAATTCCATCAAATTGGTCAACCGTCACATCATGATCCACGAATTCTTGGTCCAAGACCTTCATCAAAGCTTCTCTATGGGCACCAGAATCCCTCAGTAAAGCAAGCAAAGAAATCTTGGAAGGAGTCTGCAAAAGTTGGTCCACAATCTTATATTCACTTCTCTTGATAAGCTTCAGAATCTCATCATCCTCAGGGCGAGGGATAGGTTCATTGGATCGGCCTATCTCAACCCTTGGTTCAACATTTCTCGCTGGAATTTCTGCCGGTATGGGCCTCCTGACTTGAACTTCTGGTCTCTTCAAAGTTACTGCTGCAAAGACACGTCCACTTCTCGTAACTCTACTCACATCAGCAATGTTAACAAAAGACGACCTTGTCGGTATAGGGACTTCTATCCCATCCTCAATCATTGTGGCATTATACTTATACGGTACAGCTTGGTCTGAGTTGTAAGGAACAGGACCAGGTGGATAAATGGTCAAAGGAGCAACAGGTGCAGTCTGACTGTCGTAAACGATCTCTACTGATTCAGGAAAATTGAATTATGGTATTATAACATTCACTTCATCCTCCGGATCTCTGTCATATGTAATAGTGATAACTCTCTTGTCTAACAACTTTTGAATATCCTCCTTCACAATAGGGCAATCAACCTCTCTTGAACAAAATTCACAAACATCATAATCATGCTGATGCCTAACAAAGGCAAGTCTTCTCAAACTCTGATGTAACCTGATTAACGACTCTCTTATGTGTTCAACTTGAAAAACTCGAAACTTTCCCGGACAACCTTCCACCATATTCACTGATGCTGCCCCATGTCGAGGCAAAGGATTATATCTAACATTTGGATTAACATCCTTGAAAGACAAGATACCATTCTTAATCAACCTCTGCACGTCCGCCTTCAGAGCAAAACAGTTTTCAAGGTTGTGCCCCGGCGACCCTTGATGATATTCAAAAAACTGATCTGCCTTATACCACGGAGAAGTACTGTTTGGTGCGACAGGAGGAGGCTTCGTCATTATGAGATTCTTTCTGATAAGAGTAGGGAACAATTCAGTATAAGTCATAGGAATGGCATCGAACTGCGGTTTTCTTGGTGAACGGTTCTGATTGTTGAATGGATAAGCATGTTGTCGAGGCTGCTGCTGAAATGGCCGTTGTTGAGTTGGTGGGGTTTGATGAGATGGGGTCATCAAAGCTGGGCGGACAGCCGGAGTGACTGCCGCAACGTGTGAGTAACCTCTCCTCGGTCTCCCTGGGAAGATCACGCTGACATCCTGCTCTTTTCTTTTTGGGAAAACACTTCCAAACTTCTTAGTACTGCTAGACGGACTTCCTTCTTTAACCAAACGCCCTTCACGAATCCCTTCCTCTAACCGCATGCCCATGCTTACCATTTCGGTGAAGTCACTGGGTGCGCTGGCGATCATTCTTTCATAGTAAAAGGAACCTAGAGTCTTCAAAAATATCTTCGTCGTCTCTTTCTCCTCAAGAGGTGGATAGATTTGAGCAGCAATTTCACGCCACCTCTGGGCGTATTCCTTAAAAGATTCTCTGTCTCTCTGCGACATCGCCCAGAGTTGATCCCTGTCCGGTGCCATGTCAACGTTGTACTTATACTGGTGGACAAAGGCTTCGCTAAGATCTTTGAAGTTGCAGATCCGAATACTGTCTAAACCCATATACCACTTTAGAGCAGCACCCGTCAAACTGTCTTGAAAATAGTGAATCAACAAGTCATGATCATCAGAATATGTAGACATCTTTCTCACGTACATAGTCAAATGACTTCGAGGACACGAATCACCCTTATATCTTTCAAAGTCTGGCACTTTGAATTTTGCTGGAATCTTGACATTCGGAACCAAACAAAGGTCATGCGTGTTCTTCCCAAACAAATCCTTCCCCTTTAACGCTCTGAGCTCCTTCTGCATTTCTTGGAATTGGTCTTGAAATTCTTCCATTCTATCAAAAAGACCCAGACTTTCAGCAGGCTCGACAGGATAAGTAGGTTCATTCAAGTATGGCACAGAGTGAATCACAGGAGCGACAGTTGTCATTACCGATTGCGGAAAAGGTGTTACAGACGGGATTACTGGCGGCATGGCAGTTGTCTCTGGTTGAGGAAGAGACAAAGCAGGTTGAAACAAAGGTTGTACGGCAGGCTGATACCCCTCTGGCACAAAGTTGTAAGGCATTCCCCACGGAAAACCTTTTGGCATCTGATGTTGAAGCGGAGAGTTGATTTGAGTCACATATGTTGGAACGGTGACAATCTCGGAAACCACAGTAGTTGAAGTCTGAATCTCAGCAGCTGTAGTCGATGGCTGATTCTGAGCAGCCACCAAACTTTCCACTAGCGCAGTTAACTTTTCCATACCGACATGAAGGGTAGCGACCTCCTCACGAAGCTCATGGTTTTCTTGTTCCAGATCTTCCATTTTCCTCTGACGATTGGCTCGAGTATCGTATCGATGAGACAGCTTGACAACCCTTCGGAGTGGAAAAAGAACAAGGATAAGACTCTAGAAAACATGTGAAGTGGAATGTTGAATGATGCATGATGTGTGGTGCAAATGATGATTCATTTTAATAGTTTTTCAAGGAACTTCGATAATTTTGCACACATCAATGGTAAAGGAATTTGGAACAACAAAAAACTCAATCCATTAATCAAAAGCGGTAAATTACAACTTACAACTTTGGAACAATAAAACGATAAATTACAACTTTGGGATAACAACCCAATAATAAAGCAGTAAACTACAACTTTGGAACATGAAGCCCATAATAAAAGCAGTAAATTACAACTTCGGAACATGAAGCCCTTTTACAGAGTTTTACAAAATGACATCAGTAAAATAAAACTAAAAGTTAAAGATCACTCAGAATCAACTTCGAGTGTTTCTTCTTCCAAACTCCATAGTACCTGAGATATCTGCAAAAATCATTCCTAAGTTCCTTGAAAAATAAATTTTTTACAAAAAATGTTGATGAATGCATGAATGAATGATAATGCAACAGTTACACACAAGTTCACAAACATGGGGTTCAAAGGTTCAACATTCGGCATGGAGTCGAGGGTAAAACCCACCCCAAGGTATGTACTAACGGTTCAATCACACCTGTAAGACAAGGTTCTAAGAGTTCCCAGAGTCTACATTCCTCCTTCGGATATTGCCAACGTCTTGATTACTCAATAATTAGCAATATTCTCAAGAGAAACTCATCCGAGCGTAGCATCGCGTAACAACTACTTCCGAATTACTCCGTTATAGTCTCCGCGCTACACCTAAAAAGGCCAATATGGGTTAGGGTTCTACGGTCCTCAATTTCTCTGGCTCCTAGGTCGAAAATAATAATGTCTTCCCGATTACTCGGTAAACAAATATTAAGTTCAAGAGGGCCTTCCATTGAGTGGGGGATCTCATGCCTCCTTCTTCGGGATTACTCCCTCAAAGTTAACATGACTATACCGCTCGTCCTATTCTTAAGTGTAACTTAATCCGGGTATAAGATTCGTCCTTTGCAAAAAACCCAAACAACCCCAAATTTAAACACATAATAAAACAAATCAAATAATAATAAAACAGATAAGACAAATTAGGCTTAACCCACTTAGGGATGGACCAGCAAGAAGTCAATCTTTCCCCAGCAGAGTCGCCAATTCTGTAGCGATAAAAATGTAGTGGGGTAAATCGGAGATCGAATTATTGATTAATTCGTCTCACAAAAGCAAGATTCGCCACCGCGCTTTATTATTTCCAAGGGAAAAGGGGAAAGAGCGAAATAAAACCCTAAATATGCAATGTAAAGTAATACTTTTTAAAAGTAATAAAAATACAAGGCGTTTTTGAAAAGAGATCTATGGTTCGGGGGTTGGTTATACAATGGGAAGGTATTAGCACCCAATGTATCTATAGTACTCTATAGGAACCTTTTGAAATATCTGTTTATTAAAAATTCGTTCGTTTGATTAAAATTGTTTTAGCCGAAAAGGGGTACGGACGGGTTTTTGAAGATACGACGACCTAATGTCGAAGTTTTTGCTTAAAAAGTATAAGTTTTGAAAAGATTGGATATTTGGGGGAAAATTATCTTAAGTTTTAATGAAATGCAAATGTTCGCGTGATTAGACTTGAGGACATGAAGTCAACAAATTTAATAATTTTTCCCTTGGATTTAGGCGTAAACGGAATAAACAAGTAAAGACGAAATAGTTGACAGAAAATTATGCAGATAATGATATACAACAATTAAATAAAAGACTAAATGGTGTGAACATGCATTTTTTATATTTTTATTTAATATTAATAACGCAAGAGAATTAATGAAAATAAATGTTTTTTAGTTCTTAAATTTCTATATTTTTATATTTTGTATTAGTATTAACTAAAGCGAGGGAAATAATTAAGGGAATAAAATATTTTTTAAGTTTTTTATTTATTTTATATGTTCCTATTTTTATATGTTTTTTAATATTAATATAGAATATTATTTTAAGAGTTATTAAATAATTAAACTAAATTAAAACTTAAAGTTATTAATTTAATCTAATTAAAAAGGGAATACTAAACTTATTAAATTAATCCTAAAATTTAAACTAATAAAATTGATCCAATTATTTAAAATTGTTTAATTAAATATATCTCTCTTTTTATTAGATTTTTACTAATCAACTAAATTAATAATAATTCTAAAAAAAAGGCAAAGGAAATCAAAATATAAAAAAATGTATCAAAGGAAAAAAAAAAGTGGACAAGTAATTATATGGGCCAAAGGTTGTGAGAGAGCCCAATCAAAAAACAGAAACGGGGGGGGGGGGGGGGGGGGGGGGTGTAAAATAAGTTCGCTTGGGCTCAGGCAGAAAAAAGGGGTTAAGGTCCAACATATTCTCATAATTTGTTTTTTAGGGTTAAACATTGTTTTAATTGAGAGAAAGGGATTAGGGTTTGGTTACGCAGCGCCGTTCTTCTTGTTCATTCTTTGTCTTCTTCGCGCGTTAAGGTCTCTGCTTCTGAGCTGTGAGCTTCTGAATTCGCCCTTTATCCATGGCCACCAGTACTCCACCTTCTTCTTCCCTCCAACGAAAATGCCAGAGACGACGGATTCACGGTACGATTTCATCTTATTTCGTTAGGTTTGTTGATTATTGCATGTGTTGATTTTGTGTTCATTTTGATTCTGATTTCTTGTTTGTTAATGGTTGTTTGAGGGATACAAAAGAAAGAGAAGGAGAAAAAATGTTACCTTTGGGAGAGGGAGGAAGGACGGTTGGGTGTGCGTAGGAGGCCGGACGGCGAGGAAAGGTGATGCGTCGCGAGCTTCTTTGACCCTGGTTTGTCTTTTTCCTCTTCTTGCTAGCTTGTTGTATTCTTTCTATTGGCCAATGATGATTACTGTGAGGCTTTTCTGGTTGCCTTGAACATGCTACTGTGTTGCCTTCGTTGTATGCTTTTTCTCTTCTTCTTTTGCTGTGATTTCGTTGCCTCGTTATTGGCCTATGATGATAACTCTGAGGCTCCTATGTGGGTTTGGAAATTGGTTCTGTGGTTTTTGTAAGGATTGACAGGTTATATGGTTTGATGAGGTTTTATGGTTTAGGCCATAGGTTTTACTGGTTTTAGGCCATATGGTTCTGAAATGGTTTAAGGTTTGGTGATGGCTGGACAGTTTTGTGTAGGTTATGGAAACAGTTGAACTGGTTTTTGGTTTGAGATAGCAGGTTTTGAAATGGTTCACAGGTTTTATGGTTTAGGCCATGTTGGTTTCAGGTTTGTGAGTTTAGGCCATATTGGTTTCAAGTTTGTGCAGGTTGTATGTTTTTGGTTTATGTAAGTTCTGCTTCAGGTTTGGCCTAGTTTGTGGTTTATACAGGTTTAGGCCATGGTTAAGGTTTTGCTTTGAAATGGATTGACAGGGTATACTGTTTGTTTAGGCCATGGTTACTCCGGTTTATGCAAGTTTATTGGTTTTGATATGGTTTGAGGTTTGATGGTGTTTATGCTGGTTTTGGAAACAGTTGAACTGGTTTTTGGTTTGAGATAGCAGGTTTTGAAATGGCTCACAGGTTTTATGGTTTAGGCCATATTTGTTTATGCTGGTTCAAAACTTAAGCAGGTTTGGACTTTGATAGATAACAGGTTTTATAGTTTAGGCCATATTTGATTGAGGCTTGGAGAAAATGGTTTTTGTATTTGACAGTTTTCGTTTTTTTTGAAAGCTTTCCTACAGATTGTGAACTCTCTCTGTTTTGAAGGGGTTTGGTAATGTTATATCAGTTGCTGGCCTTCCTCCCTTGAGGTTTACGTTACAGGTTGTATATTTTAATATATTCTGCCTTTGACCTCTGCACATATGCTGCTACATCCAGTTTGTCTTTATTCCTATTTCATGCTTTCTCTTTTTCTTACTGCATTGCTGCTGTTCTGTTTTGTAACTCTTTCTGCCTAAGCCAAAACCTGTAAAACCAAACTTTCTTCTCTCTTCTCTCTCTTAAGTACATTTGACATTAAAATGATATGTACTTTATTTATTCTGAAAAAGCACAATGCTGGAAAATGATGAAAAAGAAAATATATGCTTGCATAAATGATTTTAAACTGCACATTTGCTTCCTTCGTCTTTGCATGGAAGCCTTTGATTTTTGGCCTTTTCCCCCCATGTTTGCATGTTTACGTTGGAATTTTGGAAACTTGCATATGTTGTTTTGTATTATGCTTTTGAAATATGCATGGGATTTGAAACATGCAGTTGGCTTTTTTAATTATGCAGTTTTCAATAAAAATGCAATTTTTGACAAAAGAATGAATTTGTGCATGTTTTTAATTTGTGCATTCATTTTTATCAATAAAATTCATCCCTTTTTGTGAATCGGGAGAAATCCCGTAATTTGCAAAAAGGGTAAAAACTGATTCCAGCCGTTTGCTTTTAATGATGAACGCTAATTAATTTTTTTTGCTTTTAATTATATATTAAATTCTGACTTTTTTTTTAATTCTTTGTTGCAGGTAAAATCAAATGAGCAATCAAAGAAGCATTTGACAGAAGATGAAGATTTAGAATCTTAGAAAAATAGTTTTTATTTTACTTTAAACTTTTTATGTAATTGTCATTATAAATACTTTGTACAATAGTATTTAAACAACAATTGTAATGATTTGAATAAAGATGAATAAAAATTCTATTATTTACCAATTAATTCTTTTTCTTTCCAATTATTTATTTTATCATTTATAATTCTTTAAATTATGTAATAACTGAAAATCAAATCCAATTATTTAAATTTAGAATGATAAATAATTAAATAAATATCATTGATCAATTAACTTCTCTTCAATTAATTATTTCATTATTTATAATTCTTCTAAATTATAATAACTGAAAATAAAATTTCAATTATTTAAACCTAGAACAATAAATAATTAAAAAACATCGTTTGATCAATTAATAACTTTCTTTTCCAATATTTATTTTATTATTTATAAATCTTTAAATTATATAATAACTGAAAAGAAAATTCCAATTATTTAAATTTAAGATAATAAATAATTAATAAACATTGTCTGATCAATTAATATACCTCTTTTCAAATATTTACTTTATTATTTATAAATCTTTAAATTATATAATAACTGAAAATAAATTCCAATTATTTAAATTTAAGATAATAAATAATTAATAAATATTGTCTGATCAATTAATAAACTTAGCGTTCAAAAATAAACAGCTCTCGACTTGAAAAAGTTATGAATTTTAAAATCGATAGATTAAAACGCTTGCAATGTAATGATGCAGATGGGAGATGGTATCTTAGGTCAAAATTTGGGGTACAACAGTACCATGACTGGTGTTTTAGCCTTGCTGCTAAAGATATCTGCTACATATATAATTTTGTCCTTAGGTACCCATATCTTTTTGGGTCCTGGTTTGTTAGTTTTACCAAAACTTTGTTTGAATTTTGGTTTGACAGAGTAATCATTACTAGTGTATTTTAGGTCATGTGTGTGCCCATATGTGAAGTGTGATTTTAATGGTATGCGTTTTATAACAAGGTCCACGACTTTCTTATGTGGAGATAACTTACCTTGGTATCTTATTCCTTTTCTGCCATTCCTTCTAACTCCATAGATCATTGAAGTCATCTTGCTTCTATCTATGTTTTTAGCCAAAAAATTCTGAAAGTTGTGATCATACTCTTTGATGATCTTATCAGCATTACTAGGAGTCTTTGAGATTATTTCTTTCTGAGAGTTTTGTAAATCATTTTCTAATTTTAAAATCTTTTCTTTTAACTCAGAATTCTCTAATCTAAGACTCTCAGTTCTTTTAGAGTCAGAGACAATTTCCCTTTTCAGGTTCTTGAATTTGACTCTGATCTGTTGATACCTTTCCAGAATTTCATTCAGACTTTATGCAAGTTCAGCCTTAGTAAAATTAATAGTGAAATCAGGGAATACGTCTTCTATGTCTGATTCTGAGTCTGAACTAGAAGTTTCACTGTCTTCTGTCACATTTTCCATGAGAGCTATGTTGGCTCTTTCATCATCTGACTCTGAGTCAGCATCAGAAGTGTCTGAATCATCCCATGTTTCCATGAGGCTTTTCTTCTTATCCTTGAAGAACTTATTTTTGGGCTTCTCCTTCTGAAGCCTTGGACAGTCACTTTTGTAGTGCCCTTGTTCATTGCACTCATAGCAGATGATGTCTTTTTTATTTGACTTTCTGTGTCCCGCAGAAGCTTCAGATCTCCTGTGTCTACAGGAGGACTCAAACTTTCTATATCTGGAGGAGGATTCATTTTGATTCTCTGATCTTCTCGGGTTTCTGAATTTTCTTTGTCTCTGCTTCCACAGTTGATTGACCCTTCTAGAGAGAAGAGACAATTCATCTTCTTCTGATGAGGATCCATGAGAAGTTTCTTCCATAGCCTGCAAAACCTTAGAATCAGATTTTTTGTTAGATTTGAATGCTAGAGGCTTACCTTGCTTTTGAGGCTCGTCTTCTTCTAGCTCTATCTCATGACTTCTGAGGGAGCTGACAAGTTCCTCTAGAGATATCTTGTTGAGATCTTTAGCCAGCTTAAGTGCAATGACCATTGGTCTCCATTGCTTGGGTAGACTTCTGATGATCTTCTTTATGTGATCAGCAGTAGAATATCCTTTGTCAAGAACTTTCAGCCCAGCAACAAGAATCTGGAATCTTGAGAACATTACTTCTATGGACTCACTGTCTTCCATCTTGAATGCTTCATATTTCTGAATGAACGCAAGGGCATTGGTTTCTTTGACTTGTATGTTGCCTTCATGCGTCATTCTCAGAGAGTCAATTATGTTTTTGGCTGTCTCTCTGTTTGAGATCTTCTCATATTTTGAGTATGAGATGGCACTGGGGAGTATTGTTCTGGCTTTATGATGGTTTCTGAAATCACGTTTTTGCTGGTCAAACATCCTTTTTCTATCTATCTTCTGACCACTTTCATCCACAGGACGTGTGTATCCATCAATTACCATGTCCCATAGATCAGTATTATGAGCCAGAAAGAAGCTCTCAATTCTGTCTTTCCAGTAGTCAAAGTTTTCTCCATCAAGGACTGGAGGTTTTCCGCTGATTCTGTCCTTGTCCTCATGATAGTCATTGCTGATGTTTTGGCTTGGTCCCACCATAGTGTTTTTCTATATCTTGGATCTTGTACTGACACGATTAAATGTATGAACTCAGAACCAGGCGCTCTGATGCCAATTGAAGAAGTGAAAAACACAAGAAGGGGGGGTTGAATTGAAACTTAAAAATCAAAAGCAATAGACACGGTATTTTTATCCTGGTTCGTTTGATCTCAAACTACTCCAGTCCACCCGCCAAGGTGATTTCGCCTCTCTCCAACGAGGACTTAATTCACTAATCAAATATGATTACAATGCTACTTTAACAACTTCCAAAGTCTTCTTGAGTACAACCAAAACCCGATTTATCTTAAGGAAAACTAGCTTAATAAAGATAAAATAATATACTCTATACTGTTGTTTTTCTTTACAAAAACTGTATCACTACTGTGATATTTTACACAATTTGAGCGTACATTAGAATATGAAAGATTGCAGCGTTTGAGAGGTATATGCAGTAGTATGTCAAAATCGTAAATGATTTATCCTTTAAGCTTGTTTATATAGGCGTGGAAATCTTGTCCAACATATAGCTTGATAATGGACACTCAATGTTATTTCCATATTGAGAAGATTCTTGTATGAATGAAGTCGTTGCATATGATGTTGTCTTAATTGAAAAATAATGCTTCAGAAATAGAATCTTGCATGCTGCATTTGCTTCAGAACATTGATGACTCGGAGATGTGAGGATCTGATGGTATATTAAACTTCTATTCAGAATCAGAGTATCCTTTTCATTAGCGCGGGTTCTGATCATCATTCCTCATAACATTATGATTACCTCAGCTTGAAAGCTTCTGTAGCTTAATTTCTAATGTTGTTTCAGTCAGAACCTCTGCATACAAAATAACACAAATTTAGAGTGCGTATTTGTTCTTTGTGTTTGTTATCATCAAAACTCTAATTAATGGTTGTAGAATCAAACTATGTTCTAACACTACATTCAACCATTGAGTTGGTAGTTTCCTGTCATCTGTGAGCCAATATCTTTTTGATCTTCTACCTCTAACTATTGAGTTGGTAGTTTACCATCGTTTGTGAGCCGGTATCTTTTTGATCTTCTACCTTTAACTATTGAGTTGGTAGTTTACCATCATCTATGAGCCGGTATCTTTTTTATCTTCTACCTTCAACCAATGAGTTGGTAGTTTACCATCATCTGTGAGGCGGTATCTTTTTGATCTTCTACCTTCAACTATTGAATTGGTCGTTTACCGTCATCTATGAGTCGATATCTTTTTGATCTTCTACCATTAACTATTTAGTTGGTAGTTCACCGTCATCTATGAGTCAGTATCTTTTTGATCTTCTACCTCAACTATTGAGTTGGTAGTTCACCGTCATCTATGAGTCGATATCTTTTTGATCTTTTACCTTCAACTATTGAGTTGGTAGTTCACTGTCATCTATGAGTCGGTATATTTTTGATCTTCTACCTTCAACTATTGAGTTGGTAGTTCATCATCATCTGTGAGCCGGTGTCTTTTTGATCTTCTACCTTCAACTATTGAGTTGGTAGTTTACCATCATCTATGAGTCGATATCTTTTTGACCTTCTACCTTCAACTATTGAGTTGGTAGTTTATCCTCATCTGTGATTAGATATCTTTTTGATCTTCTACCTTCGAGTTTTGAGTTCATAGTTCACATTTATCTGTCGATAAATTTTATCCTTTACTGTCTCTCCTCAATCTTTGAGTTGATGACACCTTATGCCCTCTTTGGGCTTTACCCTAATAGAGTCTGGTTTTTCGCTCACTAGTGATTTATTTTCCCGGTCGGGTTTCTCTTTTGATCCTTGTTTACTTTGTTACATCCCCAGTGGTGTCTTGCATCCCTTTAGACTTATTCATATGCATTCATATTCATAAGCATTGCATGGTATCTTAGGGCCAAAAATAGGTCTTGTTTTATATTTAAGTATCTTCAATCGCGTGAATGCGAAGATTTTTAATCTCTGCATCTCCTGATAGAAGACACTTAAATAAGGGTAGCTGTTGTACCCCAATTTTTGCCCCTAAGATTCCCCTATCATATCATATCAACTCGATCATAACAAGATCACATCAGGGTTGATTCTTCCTCTTTTTCTATCTCCTATCTTTAAGTTTGCTCTTGAGGAATCTCTAAGCACCTTAGTTGTGTATTTTGTATATGTGTTGTTGACTAACTTCTAATTAAAATACAAAAAATATTTGTCTTTGTTATTTGTGTTTTGTAGGTACCGAGTCAAAGCATCTGACAAATAAGGTTTTCCGATATTATTTTCCTAAAATCTCTATTTGCAAAGAAAAAAAATTTCATTTTTTTCACTGATGCAATCGATTGCTCTTAGAGTGCAATTGATTGCACAAAGTGTATTTTGTGCCATTTTTGAAAAAAATACACTGATGCAATCGATAGAGACCAAAGTACAATCGATTGTAGTGAAAATTTGAAAAAAAATCAACAATTTCAAGCTTGTCAATTTTGGCGCCAATTTTTCATTTTTTGAAATATATATCATTAATTCAAAATTTGGTGCCAAATTTTCATCTTTTGAAATATATATCATTAATTCAAACTTTAGTTCCAATTTTTCACTTTTTGAATGATATATCATTAATTCAAATTTTGGTGCAAATTTTTCATTTTTTGAAAGATATATCATTAATTCAAATTTTGGCTCCAAGAATCAATTACCAAACTACCACTAATCCCAAGCCTAAACTCTATAAATAGAGCCTTCATTTCATTCAAATCTCAAGCTTTTGATAACCAAACTCATTTTGCTAAAAAATCTCTCAATTCTCTCCATCTACCAAACTCACTCAAAGCTCCATTTTCAAAAAAAGTTAGTAAGCTTTGCATTGAAGCTTATATGTCTTTGAGCTAAACCTTCATCCAAACACTTTTTGTTCATTAATTCTCTACATCCAAGCTTGGGCAATTGATTCTTGGGGTTGAATTGAAGCAAATTCTTGAAGTTGTTTTGATAATTCTCTAGATCTACCTTTGGTAAGTTGGATTTTTCATCTTTCACAATGTGATCTCTTGTTGATATTTGGGTTTGATACATTGAGCATTGTTTTGTGATTCCATTGGTGCTATTTCCTCATAATTTAATTGAATTTTCGTGCTCAATTGGATCCATGATCATAACATGGTGTAATCGATTGTTGTAATAGTGCAATCGGTTGTCACAACAAAATTTCATGTTTTTTTTGAAGAAAAGCACTGATGCAATCGATTGCATCAACAGTGCAATCGATTTTAACAGAACAAAAATGTATTTTCTGCTTTGTTTTGGGGCTGTTTTAATCCATCTCTCTTTTTCTCCTCACTCCTTTTGATTGTTTATTTGGATTGCAATTTTAAATGTCAAATTTCTCTTTAAATTCAATGGAATTTGGGTGTAGATGAAGTTGGATAAATGTTCATTGATTCAAATCTACCAAAGAATGAATTATTTAATTCATTTTTGGTGCTTTGGATTAATGATATGTTTAGTACTTTAATCCATCTATATGAGTAATTGAATTTAAAGATGAAAGAAATTTGAGGTAGTGAGCCAAATTAGCTTATCATTCCCCTCCCTCTTCATCTTATCCCTTTCTTTTTTATTTGTGCTACATGTTATGGGATGATGATCTCTATATCATTTATCCAAACATGAAGTACATAAATTGCTATTGACCGATCTCAAAATAGGTGCGACTTCTACATAAGTCCCTTTACAATTGCTTAATATAGCGCTAAATTTTGTCCCGATTCGAGTAAATGGTCACTTGTGGCCAAAACCTATGTTTGTAAGCCCAAGTATGTTAATTTTAACCCTTTGATCCAATAACCTTGAGATTCATTGTTAGGTGGCTTTGGTTCTACCAATCCTCTAATGGATCTCCATCAATTTTGGTCAACGCGAATCACTTAAACATCATTGATCATTAAATGTGGCCTTGAGGATTCTTAAATGGATGATATACTTGACAAAAATAAAATGAAACTTGTTGTTGAGTGGCTTTGGTTCTACCAATCCTCTAATGAGTTCCAAATTCAAGTTTCAAGATGGTCATCCAACTAACCATTAACTTCTAACAATTGACTTTATTTTATGCTTTTATTTTATACTCTTTACTTTATGTACCATTTATTTTAGAATTTACATTTCATGCTATTTTTATTATCTTTGCTCACTTGAGCATTTACTTTTATGCCATTTTTATTTTGCTCACTTGAGCTTTTTTTTTTCTTTTTGAAGATACTTAATAATCAACATGAACCAAAAAAAACTTTAATGATACTTGGACTATTTGGTTACTATCCTTGGTATTATGGAGTATTGGACTTCTTGGACTTAGGATTAGGGACCTTGACCTATGTTGGAGACCTTGTGACCTTAATTGATATTTTGTCTGGAGTTCTTAGGGTTTACCTGAAGATATTGGGTTGTTTGTGTGAGGGAAAAAGTGAAAGAACTGAGTTTTAATGCTTGTCAAAAACCTATATGTGCAAATATGTCATGCTTCAAACAGGGGAAAGTGAGAATAATAAAAAACAAGCATTTTTCTCAAAACAAACTGCATGAGTCGACTCATGGAACCTTAGGTCGGCTCATGAGAAGAAGATTTTGGCTTGGCAACATCCGAGAAGGCGCACGCCTTCTCTATGCGTCGACTCATAGTTCTGGGAAAACATGAGTCGGCGCATCAGGGAATGAGTCGGTGCATGAATGAAGGAATTTCAACCTCTCTTGCTCGGGAAGGCGCACATCTTCTGTACACTCTGCATGAGCCGATGCATCGCTATATTGTCTCATTTTTTCTGCTATGTTGTTACATCATGGGAATCACTTATATATATTGTTTGGCCTCTATTTTCAAAAAAAGAAAAACAAGAAAAAGTGAAAGATAAACACAAGATCTCTCTTAATCTTCAACCTCTCATCAACCATCAATAATTACACACAATCATTTTTGTTGATCAAGTTTTTGGGTTTGTGTTGATAACGTTCGAATTGAAAGTGCAATTTCATATTTGGGTAGAGATATTTGTGGGTTTTTTCTTGAATAAAACCATTGGGGTTTTTTCCTACAAAATTGGGGGTTTTTATCACAAATCTTTGCTTCATTGAATTCATCCGAGCTAAGGGATTGGAAGTCCGTGGGGTGTTCAACCGGGTAGTGATAACCGGAGGATTGTGAAGAAGGATTTGGGGCCAATTTCTTGGGTATAAAATCATTCAAGGTAGAAGGAGTTTTTGTTCGAGATTTGGCATACTTGATTCATTTAGAATCAAGGGAAGAGGAGTGCAACATATAAGATTCATCAAGTGACTTTGAATTATGGTGATTGTATCTTCTCTTACAAACTTTGCAAAATTAATTTCATATCCTAATTCTAGATTCTAGAATTGGGGGCAGAGTAGCCCACGCGAGGACGACAAGGTGAACTTCCTTAACAAATAATGTGTCCATTATAGCTTTCTGCATTTTATTTCTATTTGCTTAAATTTGTGAGTTATCAGTTTTTCTCATTCATACAAAATAATTATAATGACAAACTAAAATTTACAACTCATATAGCATTCATTTGAATCTCTATAATCACTACAATTTGAGTATAACCAAATCTTGTGTAGTACGTACACCAAGTGTTTGGTGAATTTTCAACTCACAAATTTGCTTTATCTTCTACGCAACTAATTGGTAATAACTTACACCTTGTTAAACTTTCTAAAGTGATTCATCATATTCGATTTTAGTTGTGATTCTATTCTTATCATTTTCATCAAATTAGTTTGAATATCTTATCTTTCCAATACGTAAAGTTTAGACGATCAGATTCTGGGTTGTCACTCTCTAATAAAAACAATTTTACAAAAAGTGCAAAATTTTCAAGGGGATTTATTCAACCCCCCTTCTAGATCCGTCACATCATCTAACAAGTGGTATCAGAGCTCCAGTTTGTCCAGTGCTTCACATACAACTTCTAGAAATGGATTATGATCTAAAAGGGGCGTACACTAGAGCACCCGTTTTCACAGATGAAAATTATAGCTGTTGGAAAGATTACATGTGTGCCCATATCACATCTGTTGATAGGAAAATATGGAAGGTTATCCAAGATGGGCCAGTTGCAATAACTATGCAAAATGCTACCGGGATAACCATTCCTAAATCGGAAGCACAATGGGATGAAAAATATAAGAAAAATTATGCATATGACTGGAAAGAAAGAAACATGCTCATAGTAGCTCTAGGAGTTGATGAGTATTTTCGGGTCTCAAATTGTGCTACAGCTAAGGAAATGTGGGACGCTTTGCAAGTCACCCATGAGGGCACAAAAAATGTAAAATTGGCTAGAATCAATACTTTGATGCAAGAGTTTGATCTCTTTCGCATGGATCAAGGTGAAACCATCTCCAACATGCAAAAGAGATTTTCTCATATAATGAATCTCTTGCATACACTTGGTCATGTAATTGCCAAATCTGTTGCTACTAACAAAATTTTGAGATGTCTTAGCAGGGAATGGAAACCTAAAGTTACAGCAATTAAAGAAGCCAACGATCTAAATACTTTGGATCACACAACACTATGGGGTAAGCTTCAAGAACATGAGAAAGAGCTCATAAGCCTTGGAAAGCATGGAAAGAAAGAAAAGAAGGAATAGTCAAGGGACTTGGAAAAGAATTCTATAACACTAAAGGCTTCAAGCTCTAAGTCATCCACCTCAATTTCGTGTGCAAGTGAATCAAGTGATGATGATGAGAGTCCGGATGAGGATATGGGTCTGTTCGTAAGAAAATACAATAGATTTCTCCGGAAAAACGAAATTCAACATTCGGATAAGAATCTCATCAATTATAGATGCCACTCTCAACCAAGAAAGCAAGATGAAAGTAAGAAGCCTAAGTCACGAGGATCATACTACCATTGTGGCAAATCCGGTCATTACAAGCCGGATTGCCCCTATTTGAAGAAAGACAAAGCCAAGGCCAAAAATCAAAAGAAACCAACCAAAGCTAGAAGAGAATATGTTGCTTGGGAGAGCGACAATGATTCCTCAAGAGGCTAAGGAAGCTTTCAAACCCTTAGCCTCAAACAAGACAATCTTTTCATATCTAGAACAAAAGGTTTCCGATTCCGAAAAGGAATTAGAAGCTCTTAAAGCATCTATGATAGAAAATATTGAAGGAAAATGTGAGAAAGAAGAGATACCTTGGTTTAAATGTCATGGATGTGAAACTTGTCATATTTGGCAAAAAAAAGTTAGAACTCTCAAACCCAAACTAGACAAACTTTACAACCTAAGATTACGTTTTTTATCGATCGCTCAAACTTCAGAAAAAGTATGATTAATCCCTATTAAAAATATACCTATGAAGTAAGGGATCAAGATAGCAAGAGTACATCTCACTTAGAAATGTCTTGCCTATATTGTTTCAAGAAGGGACATACCATTAGTAAATGTCAATTTAGGAGATTCTTAGTTCCTAAAGACATAGACCAATGGTTCCCCAAAGGCAACAAATGTTTAACTCACACTCAAGGAACCAATGAATGTTGGGTATGTATCTCCCATGTTTGATATTTCATGTGGAATGTCTTGAGCCTCTCGAGAGAAGATGGTTTCTCGATAGTGGTTGCTCAAGACACATGACACATGACAGGAGACATTTCACTATTCTTTGACTTTGTGAAAAAGAAGAAAGGATTTGTTACTTATGGTGATAACAACAAGGGAGCAATACTCGGTAATGGTAGTGTAGGTAATCCCTCATCCACCAATATCTCAGATGTCCTATTAGTTGAAGGCCTTAAACACAATCTTATTAGCATTAGCCAATTATGCGACAAAGGTTATAAAATTACTTTTTTAAAGGATGACTGCATAATCAAACATAATAATAAGAAAGAGGACGTGTTTAAGGGCTTTAGGGTAAACAATGTATATATGCTTGACCTTAATGATGTGTCCCTAACAGGTGCTAAATTCTTAGTCTCCATGAGTGAAGATTCATGGCTTTGGCATAGGCGATTAGCATACATTAACTTTGATTTGCTAAATAATATCATATCTAAAGACCTTGTGATTGGCTTACCCCAAATCAAACTTTCAAAATATCATCTATGTGATGCTTGTCAAATGGGTAAACAAACACGAGTCTCATTTAAATCTAAAAATGTCATCTCTACAACGAAACCACTTGAACTCCTCCATATGGACTTATTTGGACCATCTAGAATTAAAAGTCTAGGTGGAAATTATTATGGCTTCGTTATAGTTGATGACTACTCTAGATTTTGTTGGACGATGTTCTTAGCAAACAAAAGTGAGACTTTCTATGCTTTTGAAAAATTTGCCAAATTATCTCAAAACAAGTTGAATACAAAAATTGTTACCATTCGAAGTGACCATGGAGGTGAATTCGAAAATCACCTTTTTGATGAATTTTGTGAAAGAAATAACATTGATCATAATTTTTCTGCTCCTAGAACACCTCAACAAAATGGAGTTGTTGAGCGTAAAAATCGTGTTTTAGAAGAACTTGGGAGAACTATGATCAATGAACATGGTCTTCCAAAATACTTTTGGGCCGATGCCATTAATACAGCTTATTATGTGCTAAATAGAATCTTGATACGTCCTATGCTCAACAAAACACCGTATGAACTTTTTAAAAGGTAGAAAACCATATATTTCTCATCTCCATGTATTTGTTTGTAAATGTTTTGTATTAAATAATGGCAACGAAAATCTTGGCAAATTTGACTCAAAAGCCGATAAAGGTATCTTTCTCGGATACTCTCAATCTAGTAAAGCATATAGGGTATTTAATAAAAGGTTACGAATTGTGGAAGAATCTGTGCATGTTTCCTTTGATGAATCCTGTCCAAGAATGGTTGAAAAGGGTATTTCTTTTAATGGTGCAGGTGCCTCTTCGGAAAGGATACTCAATGATCAAGATGAAAAGAGTAATGAGCCTTTACTTGAGAAAGAAAAAGGGGAGATGGATCATGTGACTAGCAAAGAAGAAGAAGACACTCAACCAACAAATGAAATAAATCCTCCTTTAGAGTGGAAAGAAACCAAAGATAATCCCATTGACAACATTCTTGGAGACATATAAAAGGGAGTAACTACACGGTCTAAGATAAGTAACTTCTGTTATCATTTCGCATTCATCTCTCAAACTGAGCCTAAAAACCCTAAAGAAGCTTTATTCGATGAACATTGATTTTTGGCAATGCAAGAAGAATTAAACCAATTCAAGAGAAATGAGGTTTGAGACCTTGTACCCCCTCCACGAGACCATTGAATAATTGGTACTAAGTGGGTATTTAGGAACAAACTTGATGAAAACAGAATCATAACTCGCAGCAAGGCGCGTCTTGTTGCTCAAGGGTATAACCAAGAGGTAGGCATCGACTATGAGGAAACTTATGCTCTGGTTTCCCGACTCGAGGCTATACGCTTGTTATTAGCTTATGCATGCTCACAAAACTTTAAGCTATTTCAAATTGATGTTAAGAGTGCATTCTTAAATGGTTATATTAATGAAGAAGTATATGTATCTCAACCTCCCGGATTTGAAAATCACGAGTTTCCTAAACATGTTTATAAACTTAAACGTGCTTTATACGATCTTAAGCAAGCCCCTAGGGTTTGGTATGACCGGCTTAGCAAGTTCTTACTAGAAAAGGGATTCTCTAGAGGGAAGTTTGATACAACCCTCTTCATTAAGCGCCAAGGAAATCACTCCATCTTGGTGCAAATTTATGTATATGATATCATCTTTGGGTCTACTAACATCACCTTGGTCAAGGAATTTTCTAAAGTGATGCAGGGTGAATTTGAGATGAGCATGATGGCAGAGTTAAACTACTTTCGAGGTCTTCAAATCAAACAACTCGAGGAAGGAACTTTTGTTAGCCAAACGAATTATTGCTATGAGTTTCTCAGGTGCTTCGATATGGAAAAATCAAAAGTTATTGACACTCCAATGCCTACCATAGTTAGCCTAGGTCGGGATTAACATGGTAAGCCGGTTGATGTAAAAAGGTATAGAGGTATGATCGGATCTATTCTTTATCTTACCGCTTCTCGTCTCGACATTATGTTTAGTGTTTTCATGTGTGATAGATATCAATCTTGTCCTAAGGAGAGTCATCTAAAAGCTGTAAAATGTATACTTAGTGTAGCGGTAGAAATGTTCAAGACTAAGCCATTGGATTGACTAGACTTTATACAAATCAAAATAAAATCACCATCGCGCTTTATTGTTTCTAAAGGAATGGGAAAAGAGCGAATAACCCAAAAAGAGGGGGAAAGATTCAAGGTAAGGGGGTTGGTTATGCAAAGGGAAGGTATTAGCACCCTAAATATCTACGGTACTTCGCAGGAGCCTCTTTGTAAAAAAATTGTATATTTTGGTTATAAAAACTGTAATATAAAATGGATGGTGGAGGTGAGAAAAGAAATATATTTTTTTATGGTTTTTGCACCCGCCGCGGTTGTGAACCTTTAGTGCCTACGTACCACCTTTCGTGCAATAGGGGATCATGGTACACGTAGTTCCTATTTTAAAAATTTAAAACCCAAGTGTGTTAGTCAATTTTATGAGATAAAAAATCATCATCATTGTCCGTGTGGAAAACATACCTACTACCCACAATCATGATAAAGGAGAATTTGTATCATCTCAAAGTGGAGGATATGGCTTGGATTTCAAAAATCAAGAATGCCTCACTCAACACCCAAGTAGAAAATATCTCTCTTCACTACATATTGTAGAAGTATAGTTGTTTGCATCACTACAAGGATTAACAAGAGTTTAATCTTTTTCAGAAAAGTTTTAAAGGTAAAAAAACCAAAGTGGCAAAATGGTTTGAAATGAGATTGATTTACTTTTAGTCTTCTAAAAAAAACGTAAAGGTATTATTAAGTTGATTGGAGTTTATTTATGAAAATGTTTTTAAAATACATGGCCATAAGTCCAAGTTTATTATGAAAATGGTTCAAATTTAAAACAAGAAGAGTTTTCAAAAGGAGGGAGAAGATTTTTGAAATTAAAGAAGATGGGAGGAGGAGAAGAAGAGACTATCCTAAAGCATAAGGTAAAAGTTAGGGATAAGAACCATCTAACCTACAAGAAGCCAATACTTGGAATTATGAGCCAAGATATAATTCCCATTCTTTGGATTGAAACCAAGCAAGCAAAAATACTAGACCTCTTGAGAGAACCAAACTTCAAGTGTATTAAGTCTTCATAAAAATTGGGCAGAGTAACGACTGTATACGGGTGAATTACAAAACAAACAACCCAATGTCTTGAGGTAAACCTCAAGAGCTCAAGACAAAAATAATCAGATAAGATCATAAGGTTTCCAAGATAGGCCAAGGTTTCTAATCTTAAGTCCAAGAAAAGTTCCATGCTCCATAATGCCAAGGATAGTAGCCAAATAGTCCAAGTACCATTAAATATTTTTAGGGTTTAGATTGATTATTAAGTATCTTAAGAAAGGAAAAGAAAAGCTCAAGTGAGCAAATTACAAAATAGCAAGAATATAAATTCTCAAATGGGCAAAGATGAAAATGGCATGAAATGTAAATGCTAAAAGTAAATAGTACATAAAGCATAAAAAAGAATAAAAGCATAAGGTAAAACAAGTCAATAATTAGTTGTTAGTTGGATGACCATATTGAAACTTGCATTTGGAACTCATTAGAGGATTGGTAGAACCAAAGCCTCCACACAACAAGTTGCATTTGCTTTTTGTTGAGTATATCATCCATTTGGAATTCTCATTAGTACCATTTAATGATCAACGATGTTTAAGTGATCCGCGTTGACCAAAGGTGTCGTAGATCCATTAGAGGATTGGTATAACCAAAGCATCCACACAATGAATGTCAAGGTTATTGGATCAAAGAGATCAAATTAACATACTTGGGCTTGCAATCATAAGTTTGGGCCACGAATGATCATTTATTCGAATCGGGACAAAATTTAGCGCTATGTTAAGCAATCGTAAGTGGACTTATATAGAAGTCACACCTATTTTAAGGCCGGTCAATAGCAATTTATGCACCATTTATTTTGAGACATGATATAGAGATCATGCTACAACAACACCTAGTGCAATAAGAAGGGGGTGAGATAAAAGGGATAGGGAAAAAATATACAAACCACATTTAAATTAAATTTTAATCAAACTATTATTAAAATCATTCATCCATTTTTGTGGAGTTAAACTCAACACCATGGATCCAATAATGTTAATAAAGTTCATGATCCAAAATCTAACCCAAGATCAACCAGAAAATAGTCACAAAATAATATCACATTTTAATATATACAAAAGGGTAAAAAATAATGTTTAAAAATAGAAAATAAAGAGAAAAATATCAACTATGTTCAAATTAATCAAAAAATAAAAAGTAAGACCGTAGAAAAATCAAAAATGGATCCAAATATTTTTATAAATTTTTTGGTAATTTTTAAAAGTCAGAAACTATTTTTAAACTATTTAAAAATCCTCAAACAAATAGAAAATAGGTCAAAATAGTAAACCTCAATATAAAATTCCATAAAATTTTCAAAAATTAAAAAATATGCAAAATAATATTTATGAATTTTTTCAGAATTAAAAAATGTCAGAAAGTATTTTTTAAGCAATCAAAAGAAAGCAAATGATTCAAAAAAATATCAAATATCAAAATAAAAATATGAAAAAATAGTCATGAGACCAGAAATAATTCAAAGTATTTTTGTGAATATTTTCATAATTTTTGGATAAAAAATAAAAGAGTTATGAATTTTTGAAAATTTAATAAATAAAAAATAAAAAATCAGAAAATAAAATAAAACCAAAAAGATGTGGACCATCAGATCATAGTCAAAACGCGTTAGTAAGCTGATCCAGTGGACCAGACGCGTTGTGCCTTATATGGACCTTAGTGAGATACGCATAGGATCAGAAAAAGGGAAATCAATGAAATTAAAACGTTTGGCACGCTATCATTGGTTGAGACGAGATATGTCATCGTCTTTAACCTCGAGACACCCTGCAATGGGGATTTTGTGAGATCCTTCAAATGGAAAAATTAGAATCACAGGCTAGTATCATTGAACTCGTCTCTTCAAGACGATTCTAACACCACCATCGCGCCAAATTTATATAAGGTATGGAGAGAGATATGAATCAAAAAATCAGAAAATAGTGAGCACCTTCAATTTGAGATTTCTCTCTCAATTATCAATGGATTTAAAAATTGTAAGAAGCATTAGAATCGGGAGAAGGAGTAGAATATATTAGTGCTTGATTCGGATCCAAATGGTGGAGAATTCTACCTTTTCGAAGTTCAAGGAAGAAGCTCTGAAACGGGACTTCTATAGCTTGAATTATGGCTCTTTTGATTGGTTTAAGTGCTGGAGAGTTTGTATGATGCTTAAGGATGATGAATGCACAAAGAATTTTGGAAAAGGGAGCTTAAATCTCATAAACTGAATTCAAAAAAGATGGGTTCGTGTGAGGTTTTGGCAGGATATTTTTGGCTCTCAAAGCTTGAAGAAATGAATAGGGGGTGACCCTCTATTTATAGGTAAGTGAATGGGAATGAAAATTGGAAGAAACAAGTAAGTTTGGAGGGAAATTGAATGAAGGTCGAGCACGAGTGAAGTGTGACTTCAGTTCCATTAAAACTCAACCAAATCTTGCGTTTTGGGGTGCTAATCACTTCTGGAAAGTTTTATAATCAAGTTTAAATAAAAAACATGCATAAATATTGTGTTTAGAAGTCACATTATGGATTTCAAAATTCGGACTTTGTGGAAAATTTAGTTTCAAGTTACCAAATTCAAATCCATAGCATTTCCAACTCAATGGGTCTTAAGGCATGATTCTTGATGCTTTAGAAAGATGAGGATACAAGCTTTGCAATGGAAAAATAATGGAATCAAATGGATGCTTGAGCTGAAAGTTGCATTGAGTCAAAGTTGAAGAAAAAGGGTTGACTTTCCATACTTAGAAATATTTCAAATTCTTCTTTAAAAATGACCTATAATATTTTGCATCCAAACATGACCTTCCACTTGAAATTTTCTCTTGACCAAAAAATATGGAAAGAAGTAGATCTCTTTAATAACATTTTGAAACTTGAAACACTCAAAATATCCAAAAATTGAACAAGTTATGACTTGTTGAAGTTGGCCAAAAATCATGGAACGACCTATAATCCTTTGCATATTTAAGGCATCCTCCATCCATTTTCCAACTTTGCACATAAAAGAAGGAATACATTTCACATCTTCAATATCATTATGGAAAAATAATGGGCTCAAGGTGATAAAAATTGACCAAGTTATGATCATTTGAAGTCACACATGGAAAATTCGGGATTCATCTGAAGGACTTGTAATCTTTCTTCTTCATCATGTTTCTTCCACATGAAAAATCCTTGGAACTTTTGAAGTGATTTGTTGATAACCCTTTGAAGAGAAGGATGTATTTTTAATCATTCAAAAATACCAAAAGATGAGCAAGATATACTCCTTTTAAGTTCAAAACCCTAGCTTCTAGATCAAGGAAATGCCTTGAGGAACTTTGACAAGTTTGAACAAACTTCTTGTACCAATATTCTTGCTTTGTGAATAGAAGTTGTTGAGGATGGAAACGTGGACTCATATCCACCAAAACCACTTTTATATCTTGAAATTTGATAGAAATATGCTCTTGTGACCAATAGGAACAAGGCCTTGTCCAAACATGAAAACTTCTCCAATCAACCCCTTGTAATTTTGAGTCATATCTAATAACCAGAAGTGTGATGAACCAAAGCAACCTTGCCATGCCAATTCTCCCAAAACCAATCCAATGGTTAGGTTTGAACTTCTCAAGCTATATTGACTAGGGCATGGAAATAAACTCATGAACCCATGGGGTAGCTAGTTAAATATCATTGCCTTCACCTACATGGATAACAAGCAAGATAAAACAACATTGTATTTTATTAGTTAAATGAAGAAAACAAAACAATATTCATGATCACAAAAGGAACATAAGTAAAGGTGTTTGGTAATCCCTCAAAAAGGGGAAAACTAAATGTAGGGAGGGGAACCAAGAATCCTAGTGTGATCTTGTTGTGAGTGAATCAACATGGTATGATGAAGGGATGGTAGGGGCAAAAATTAGGGTACAACACTTAGGTATCTTTGTGGTACTCCTAAGTATGGAATTTGGTTCTCCAATGGTAGTGATTGTTCTTTGGTTGGCTATTCTGATTCTGACTTTGCAGGTTGCAAATTGGATAGGAAAAACACAAGTGGCACTTGTCATTTCTTTTCAAACTCCTTAGTAAGTTGGCATAGCGAAAAGCAAGTATGTTGGTGTTCAATTAATGTCTACAAAACCTACATGCCATGCATACAAGAAATTTCAAAATTTTAAATACATGAGCCGACCTATAACTCTGAGCGGTCGGTGCACGCCTGATTGAAAAACATATTTACGCTTATTTTACTGGAATGCGTTAACGCATCCCTGCATAGGTCTACGCGTCGCTGTTTGGAAGCCCATCATATCCTAGTTTTTATTGTGTGGTTCCATTTGCATGCATCCATTTTCTGTGTTGTTGTTCCCTCTTGCTTGCATTCATCCGGCCTCCCTCTCCATCTCAAAACCCTAAAAACCCACTTTGTCATTTCTACTCCAAATCAATCCAAACCTTCATCCATGGCTTCTAGAGAAACAAAGAAAATAAGTATCAGAGGTAGCTCTTCAAATCAAACTCGAGATACTAATCTAACACTTCTTCCTCTTGATCTCACTGAAAAATATGATGAAAAGTTTGCTAGAAGAAGGTTGGTTAGGAAATTATGTGCCTTCCGTAACACTCACAAACGCCTGCATATCTCAAATGTGGTGGAACTGTAGGAACATCAAAAGGTGTTTCCATTTGTTGAGTTGGATGGAGACTATAATAAGGTACTCATCAAGGTATTCTATGCGGGTATACAAGGTAAATTCTCTGATCACCAATTTTCATACAGAATTGCAAATAAGGTTGTCAAGGTAGATGATAAAATTTGGAAAACTTTTGAGTTGTTCCCTGTTGACACTGATGCTGTTAAGATCACCGACACGAAGCTTCATGTAGACTATAACTTCAAACATGCCTTGAACTCCATGTTAAAACGACCATATCCTGAGAATTTTGTGCAAAGTAGTGCTTTTCCAAAAATTGTCACAACCGGTCAATTGGTTCCTCTAGTTCGAATTATGCAATGGATTGTGTCAAGGATAATTCACCCCAAAAAGGGTGGGTTGTTCCGTATTGATCAACCTGAGGTTATGTTAATTTGGGCTATTCTAAACAAAATTAAGATTAATTGGCCGTATTACATCACTAACCGGTTATTTGCTTTGAGGGATTCCCCTTGAGGATCTGCTTTGGGGTATCCATCATTCATTCATGGAATTCTAAGTCAAGCAAACCTTGATCTTAGTGGTATTTCACCTACACGTGTTCTGCCGGATTCAGATTTTACCTCCAAAACTATCGCACTTATGGGTGATTAATGGAATCCCTAGCTTGGTAAGTACAAGTACTTTGTGAAGTTAAACTCAATAATGCTTTGAAATGAATATGTTGAATAGGATGATGAAATGGAATATGCTGAGGGCGGTGAAGTTGGTACTGAGAATCAAGAAAGTGAGGAAGATGACGAAGAAACTAACAAAGGCAATGATGACCATGAGCCTCATAGATCCTATGACGAGGTGATGCGCAAACTTGAGGAAATGCACGTCCACCATCATGAAGACATGGTATTAGCAAATGAGCGAATTAACAATCTTGCTGGAATAGTCGACCTTCAAAACATTCAGTTTAATGATTATGCTAGCCTCCAAGACCGCCGATATAACACTCTTCATGAAATGATGGAAACGCAAAACACAAACTTGGCAAACTTTCAGTCCGCCTTCATGGCTCGCTTTCCACCAAACCAACCTATAGCACCACCACAAGACAATGAGGAACAAAAACATTAGTTAATGCTTGGCACTTTATTTCTTGCTTGTTATGCTTATATTACTACGGTTTTGTATTAAACTGTTTTACTTCCCGTACTACTTTGTGTTTTATTTTGGGTTTGTAACAATGAACATCTTATCGTATTACTTTATTCGTTATTGCATCTATTTTCGTTTGTACTTGCTTCATATTGTGTGTATGTTAGTTTGTGTTCTTTTTGCAAAGTTGCAAAATATTGGTCATTCAATTTTTTTTTTGGTTCTCTTAATCCATGTCCTTGTTTCTTTTTGATGTTGTCAAAGGGGGAGAAGGAAAGGAATACACAACAGAAATATGCAATATCTCAAGGGGAGGATGATTAGATTATTCGCAACGATTGAGATGATTCATATTTGCGGTTTTTTCCATCATCAAATAGGGGGAGTATGTGAGGGAAAAAGTGGAAGAACTGAGTTTTAATGCTTGTCAAAAACCTATTTGTGCAAATATGTCATTCTTCAAACAGGTGCAAGTGAGAAACATAAAAAACAAGCATTTTTCTCAAAACAGACTGCATGAGTCGGCTCATGGAACCTTAGGTCGGCTCATGAGAAGAAGATTTTGGCTTGGCAACGTACGGGAAGGTGCACGCCTTCTCTATGCGTCGACGCATAGTTCTGGGAAAACATGAGTCGGCGCATCAAGAAATGAGTCGGCGCATGACTGAAGGAATTTCAACCTCTCTCGCTCGGGAAGGCGCACGCCTTCTGTTCACCTTACATGAGCCGACACATCGCTATATTGTCTCATTTTTTCTGCTATGTTGTTACATCATGGGAATCACTTATATATATTGTTTGGCCTCTATTTTCAAAAAAGAAAAACAAGAAAAAGTGAAATATAGACACAAGAGCTCTCTTCATATTTAACCTATCATCAACCATCAACAATTACACACAATCATTTTTGTTGATCAAGTTGTTGGGTTTGTGTTGATAACATCCGAATTGAAAGTGCAATTTCAGATTTGGGTAGAAATCTTTGTGGGTTTTTTCTTGAATAAAACCATTGGGGTTTTGTCCTCCAAAATTGGGGTTTTTTTATCACAAATCTTTGCTTCAATGAATTCAGCCGAGCTAAGGGATTGGAAGACTGTGGGGTGTTCAATCGGGTAGCGGTAACTAGAGGATTGTGAAGAAGGATTTTGGGCCAATTTCTTGGGTTTAAAATCATTCAAGGTAGAAGGAGTTTTTGTTCAAGATTTGGCATACTTGATTCATCTAGAATCAAGGGAAGAGGAGTGCAACATATAAGATTCATCAAGTGACTTTGAATTATGGTGATTGTATTTTCTCTTACAAACTTTGCAAAATTAATTTTATATCCTAATTCTAGATTCTATAATTGGGGGCAGAGTAGCCCACGTGAGGACGACAGGCTGAACTGCCTTAACAAATACTGTGTCCATTATAGCTTTCTGCATTTTATTTCTATTTGCTTAAATTTGTGAGTTATCAGTTTTTCTCATTCATACAAAATAATTGTAGTGACAAACTAAAATTTATAACTCATATAGCATTCATTTTAATCTCTATAATCACTACAATTTGAGTATAACCAAACCTTGTGCAGTACGTACACCAAGTGTTTGGTGAATTTGCAACTCACAAATTTGCTTTATCTTTTACGCAACTAATTGGTAATAAATTTCACCTTGTTAAACTTGCTAAAGCGATTCATCATATTCAATTTTAGTTGTGATTCTATTCTCATCATTTTCATCAAATTAGTTCGCATATCTGATCTTTCCAATACGTAAAGTTTAGGCGATCAGATTCAGGGTTGTCGCTCTCTAATGAAAATAATTTAACAAAAAGCACAAAATTTTCAAAGGGATCTATTCAACCCTCCCTTCTAGATCCGTCATATCGTCTAACAGTTTGCTTGTTTTGTGTGCAGGTTATTGTGATTACACACTTTGTATGTAATCTGGAATCCATCTGTATACAGCCGTTACTATACCCAATTATTTCAAAGACTTAATACACTTGAAGTTTAGTTCTCTCAAGAGGTCTAGTATCTTTGCTTGTTTGGTTTCAATCCAAATAATGGGAATTCTATCTTGACTCATAATGTCAAGTGTTGGCTTCTTGTTAGTTATATGGTTCTTCTCCCTAGCTTTTACCTTATACTGTAGGATAGTCCTTTCATCTCTTCCCATCTTCTTTAATTTCAAAAATCTTCTCTCTCCTTTCGAAAACTCTTCTTGTTTCTAAACTTTAACCACTTTCATAATAAACTTGGACTTAGGTCCATGCATTTTCAAAACATTTTCATAAATAAACTTCAATCAACTTAACAATACCTTGACATTTTTGTGAGAATACTAAAAGTCAATCAATCTCATTCAAACCATTTTGCCATTTTGGCTCTTATCTTTAAAATTTTCTCAAAAAGATTAGACTCTTGTCTATCCTTGTAGTGATGCAAACAACTATACTTCTATAATATATAGTTAAGTGAGATGTTTTCCACTTGGGTGTTGAGTGAGGCATTGTTGATTTTAAAATCCAAGTCATATCCTCCACTTTGAGATGATGCAAATTGTCCTTTCTCATTATTGTGGGTAGTAAGTATGTTTTCAACACGGACAATGATGATGATGTCTTATCTCATAAAATTAACAAACACACTTGTGTTTTAAATTTTTTTAAGAGGAACTACGTGTACCTTGATCCCCTATTGCACGGAAGGTGGTGCGTAGGCACTAAAGGTTCGCAACCGCGGCGGGTGTAAAAATCATAAAAAAATATTTCTTTTTCACCTCCACCATCTATTTTCATACAATATTCTATAGCCAAAATATACAGATTTTACAAAGAGGTTCCTACGGAGTACCGTAGATTTTTAGGGTGCTAATACCTTTCCTTTGCATAACCAACCCCCTTACCTTGAATCTTTCCCCCTCTTTTTGGGTTATTCACTGTTTTCCCATTCCTTTAGAAACAATAAAGCGCGGTGGCGATTTTATTTTGATATGTACGAGTCAAGTCAATCCAATGGCTTAGTCTTAAACATTTCTACTGCTACAGGGCCCTATTATGATTTCTCCCTTGCGGAGTCAAGTCAGCATCAGAGAAACCCAAACCAGTAATTAGTTATCATACTAGCCATGTAGCTTCCAAATTTATCAGCCGAAATCTCTTGCGGCACATGGGCAGTCTTCAAGAATTTTACTAAAGCCTTCACATGGGCTTCAGAACACAATAGTAAAGACAACATGGAGATTTTACACGGGGTTTTCCTTAGCTGTTCCATAATTTTATAATCACTTTTGCGAATGATATTCAAAACCTCTTCCAAATCCTGTCCAAAGGTAACTTTGACCGAAGCTTCTTTTGGAGCCTCCATCCGAGCAGGCTCTATCACTGACTCTTTACCCTGAGCCCCAACACTTATCTTGGTAACCATAACTTGAGCATGTGGAGATATTTCCGGAGAGAAAATCCTTTCGCTTATGGTAATTTTGCTAGTCCCCGTAATATTGATAATATTGGGACCAACTTCTTCATTATCTTCATCGGACAACTCTTGTTTAACACCATTGTAATAGACGTCAGACCCATAATTCCACGGAATAGCCATCTCCGAGGAATATGGGATAGACCCGGGCATTATAATAACCAAAGGAGCGGCTTTCGGATTGGCGGTAATCCTTATAGGACCTTTGGAAGGGATCCTGAAAGGAGTACTGGAGATAACAGACAAATCTTGGCACAAATTTGAAAATTTCTCAATCAAAATCATGTGTTCATCCATCAGACGTTGAACACCTTCCTTCAGCAATCAACAGCCGTTGGGTTGGGCCGTGCAGCAATAACATTCTTCAGCACAACCCGAAAATAAACTGGCCTGTAACATGTTCTTCTTAATTGTAGAGATGGGAGTAACCATATCATTTACAGAGGTAATATACAACACATCTTCAACAACACTTATGCCCTTGTCATGATTGGGCATAGGTGTGGTAATCACATTTAGAGTCTCCGGAGGATCAAACTCAATTTCTTTATTATCAATCATGTCCTGAACCTTAATCTTCAGAGCCAATCAATTGTTGGTGTCATGACCAGGAATAATTGAATGATAAGAACACCTCGTGTTTAGATTATACTTTGGAGAGGAGGTGTTGGGATTCCAAGGAGGATTCTGTAGTGAAATGAGTTCAGCCTTCAGCAAATGTTCTAATTCCTGAGATAAAGGCATGCCAATTTTGGTAAATTTCCTTGACGGAGTGTCTGGCCTTCGCCGATTACCCTGTTGTTCTTGTTGAATAGGCGTGGAATTGGAAATCAACACCGCTCTCACAGATTTATGGCAGTTACTTTTACTACAACTCTTGTGGCCATAGACATCATTGACTTCCTTCTTACCTCCAAATGGCTTCTTCACAGCATTAGAAGATGTAGCCATCAGGATCTTCCCACTCTTGATACCGATTTCAATTCTTTCCACAGTCAAAATCATCTCCATAAAACCAGACGTAGAGCTTCCAATCAGCATATTAAAGAAAGGGCATGTCAGAATACCCATGAACATATCTACCATTAGCGCCCTTCTAGCCAAGTCCCTCCATTTCTATGCATATTCCTTGAACCCTTCATTAGCACCCATGGACATATTTTGCAATTGCACTCGAGTCGGTGTCAGGTCAGCATTATATTGGTACTGCTTATAGAAAGAAGCAACCAAGTCTTCCCATGTGTGTATATTGGTTCCCTCTAGTTGATAGAACAATTCTAGTTGAGTGTCAGTCAAACTCTCTTGGAAGAAATGAACCCACAATTTCCGGTCAGTAGTGTGAGGCTGTATCTTTCGAACATACAACCTCAAATGGAGTTTAGGACAAGAGACCCCAATTTATTTGGAAAAGGCAGGGACCTTGAACTTAGGTGGGATGAACACCCTCGAAACCATACCTAATTCACCAAAATCCAGTCCAGGCACCTTCTGCAAGAGGATACTATATCTGTCATCCGCAGGAGGATACTATTCGTCAGAAAAGTCTTCATCCTCAGGAGCATTTTCATAACCCTGATCGTTAAAAGTTAGGCCCACTAGTTTAAAATTTCAATTTTGTTCTTTTTGCATTTCATGAATTCCTTCAAAATTTCCCAACTTGTGCAACTCATAACTTGCTCAATTTTCACCTTTTAAAGGTGATCTTGCACTTTTTGAAAAGTTCAAGATGTCCTCTACACTTTCTCTTTTTATCATTTTGGAACTTGGAGACATTATCTTGATGTAAGTTTCCTAGAAAAAAAGTGGCTTTTGTTGACTTTTGAAAATGACCTATAATGTATTAGCTCATATCTTTAAAATGAAGCTTTTTTTTTGGATTTGAGTATAACAAAAAAGATGTAGATAATTTAAATTCCTTCAAAATGGGCTCTGTTTGCGGAAAAGTTGATGAAGTATGTGAAAGTTATGCCTGGTCAAAGTTCAGTTGACTTCTCCTAAGGAAACCCTAATTTGACAATTTTGGACTTTTAATGATTTGAGGGCTTTCCTTGAGGAATCATGATCAACCCTTGATCAAATGATGAAAATAACTTTAAAATGTTGATGTTGACCAAAAATCTTGAAGTTTGACTATATGTTAACCATAGTTGACTTTTTATCCAATACAGTTGATTTTCAATCATCTGAGCCATTGAATGAGCAAACTTGTGATGTAGTACTTGAAACTTGACATAAACACTAATGGGGACCTATGATAAACCATGAAAGTAAATTGAGACCCTTGCAACCCAAACTTACTTGAGGAACTCAAAACCCTAGTTGTAGACTCCTTGCTTAGGAGGAAGTTTGACTGGTCAACCCTTGAGTATCTTGAGCATTTGAGAGCCTTTGAAAGCATGTCTTGAGAAAAATGGGAAGGAAAATTTTGAGGTACAACATCATGAATTAATTTTGTAGTTTTCAACATGTGAAACATATGTCTTTGTATTCATGTCATGCATTCATTTTGTAGTTTTCAACATGTGAAACTATGTAATTTAGCTTCTGCTACTGTCTGCATAATTTTTAGAAATGTAACCCTGGTTCCCTCCCATAGATGCACCTATGGGAATAACTGAAGTTTAACAAAATAAAGGTGCATCTCAGAAATATATTTCCGGGAACGTAGAGGCAAAGTTAGATTTTCAAAGGGTACTTTTCAAGTACGTAGGGTGGGATAAGAAATTCCCTAAAACATTACCCTATTTCGTTATTTTAACTAATGGGTTCACGTGGCCCACTTTAATAGCCCAATTTTAAAAGCCATGTGAAAGAGAATTTCTTTTTCCACCTGTATATGTTAAATGAGACTTCTGAAAACTCGAAAATACCATTCGAATATGCATATCCGAACGCACCTTTCATCATGTTCCTGATATGCACATCTGAAGTCACCCTTTTTCCATGTTTTAATACTTAAACGTTGGATTTAAAATTATAGAGGTAGTTTCGGAAATGCATATACAAAACTATCCTACAAATATGTCAACAGATGTTTCGGATATGCATATCCGAAACATTGTCTATTTGTGCCATTTTTGTTTAAAACATCATCCTTACCACTACCTAAAAAACAAACAAACGAGCAAACATAAAATGATACGATTTGGAAGAAAAATGAAACAAACTTAACTATTAGATTAGATGTTTAAAAATAGGGAAATATTATATAATACATAAGTTGTTCATAAAGTATGTAAAGTCAAAATATTACATCGGTAAAAAAAACAATATATAACATAGACTACTGCTACTACGTATGCCTAATCCTAACCACATGTGACCTCCTCTTCTTCCTATATTTCACCGCACCGGATGCCTCCCCAACCATCCTCCCGAAAATGGAAACCGCCTCAGGACCTCCCCTCTCAATGATCTTGAATCCAATGCCTTCGGCCCAAGAATGAGTATTTACTGATAGATCTGCAAGACAACAGTGGCATTGTCATCCTCGGAGGACGTTCTGGACCAACTGGTGTCATGATAAGGTGTGACATGTTAAAGAACCATGTCACGTATCCCTCTACACAATGTCAACTCTCAGATACTGACATCATCGGATACTCCTGTTGCACCAAATGACTCTCCCCATCCTAAAATATATCATCGAGATCTCGGTGGACAATAGTGTCAGGAGCAACCTGAAATGAAGATATGGGTATCATTTGCATAAATTTAAACTGTCGCATGCACCGCTCTGGAAGTTACCTGACCATCATGTTAGTCTCACATGCAAGCCACCGGAGTATAATGAGATGGGGTCGAAGGGGACAACATCCTTGCGATCCTCGAATGACGTCCTTTTGATATCATCATGATTAGCATGATTAAGGTACACCCGATAAGGCGACACTTTATGGTTCCCTCTGTAGGAGATACTTTGCAGCCCTCGACATGTCATCAGTATAAGTCAGATCAGGCTCGAAATCATTAATGTGGTGGAAGTGAGAGATTATCCAGCTCTGAAACACAAATCAGAGAATATGTAAGTACAAAATATCAAATAAATTCAATTTAATAGTTGGAATGAAAGGTATCGTGAGGAGTGCAGGAGCCAGTGAGTTTCCTCGTCCACCTGTTCGAAGCTTCATCCAACTTCTGGTAGAGGCATAGCAAAATGGAGGCCCCATGTTCCACTCCTGAACTGTACTCAAACTCATAATATACCGAAGGTACATCACATCCATGTAGGTTGCACTTTTGTCCACAAAAAGGATGTGCCAACCAAGAACATGAAGTAACACCGCAAAGCACAATCTCAGTGGTACTGTGTGAAAACCTCATCACCCTCATCCTCGGCCCTGCTACTACAACTAGGGGCTCTTCATATAAGTCACTCAATATGAAGAATTTTGCATGAGACTCATTAGTTGTTATGCACTCTTCAGCTGCCTTAAATGTATCAGCTCCCAGATACTCGACCATCAATTCAATCGCCTCAGCTCGTGGTATCTTATAATGGTTAAGTAACCTCCCTCTGATAGGTAGGTGGAGCAAGAAAACCACATCATCATGTGTGATTGTCATCTCCCAAACAGGAAAGTAGAAAGAAGATGTCTCCTTGTGCCACCTCTCGGCAAATGGCCCATGCATGTCGTGGCTTATAGTAATATAACCAGTACCACATAATCCGGCAAGACCGGATCTAACAACGACCTCATTGAACCAAGTCGCACTAGGTATAAATAACTCAAAGATTTTCCGCGAGTGGTTCACGGATTTAATGGGCAACTATTCTTTTAACAAAAAAAACCGTTAGAATAATATTTGTGAGTAAACCTTTAAAGTGAAAAAGTGCGACCAAAAATATACATCTCCATCCCAAACATGCCGATCCACATGATCATTATAGTAGATCAAGAGGAAAGTGTCAGAAGGCCCTCCTGGATAGTTGAGGTTTGTCTGCTCGGGTAGCTCAACCTGCTCAGGTATATCAACTTGCTCGGGTACCTCAATCTACTCGGTTACATCCTCATCATTGAGTATTTTCTCATATGCACGAAAGTATGACGCCTGAGACAAGTGACTCCTCGGTGTAGAAATGGAACCTCCAATAACTTCCTCCATCCCTACCCGACTCCGTCCTCAAGGCCTCTTAACATGTTGCTGAACTCTCTCACGCCGAGCAGAGGCAGTCTGGCTTGATCTGTCTTGTCTCAATCGATTGTTCGGGTCCTGGTTGTTAACCATTTTCTTAAAAAATGATAATTGTTAATATGTTGGTTTAAAAAATCAACTCAGAAAAGAATTTACATGTGCACATCCGAAACTAGTCAAGGGGGTTTCAGATGTGCACATCTGAACCACCTGTGAACAACCATTTTCTGATAGCTTCTTCCTTTTACACTAAATCATCCAAAAACCTAATTTTATAACCTAAACACCAACATTTAACTACTCTAACATCAACCTACACAATATAATTGACTCTAAGTAACCTAATAAACTATTATAGCATTGCAAAATGAATCAAATGTAAATGGTGAAAACTTACACAAATAAATTAAATTTTATAAAGTATTTTGTTAAATTTAAATTTAAATCATTTTAAATATCATCTAAAAATAAAGAATTTAAATTTATTCTTTAATTTACAAAATAAGAATCTTAAACCGATCTTTATAATTTTTTTTTAAATTAAGAAAATTGTTTCAATATCTTTAAAAAGTGTATACATTCCTCACTATTTATTTTTTAAATTTTATAAATAAGTCCCTGTGTTATAGTAATTTAACAAATGGGTCTCTATAAATTTTATAAAATTTTAAAATTAGTCCCAGAAAATTTTACACATTTTCAAATTGATCCATAAGTTTTTTTTAAATTTCTCTATTTGGTCTCTCAATTTTTTTAATTTGAAAATTTAACTACAAACTTTTTAAATTCTCAATTTGAACCACTTTCTATTATTTAGTTTTATTTTATTTTATTTTTAAGTTTAAATTTGTTAAAATAGCTCCAAATTTTTTTTTAAGCATAAAGAATTTTATTACTCTATCTAAACAAAACAAATATAAAATAAAAGAATTTCAGGTGATTTATTAATTTGAATTGCTGAATTACTGAAACATATTTATAAAATATTTGTTTATAAATAAAGTGCTTCTAATGAACCGATATGTTCAGTAATCAATATTTGTGAAATTAGAAGAGAGTGTCATGCACTATCTAATGGAAATAGGGATTTCAAACATGTCCAATTTAGCCAACCAAATTTAGTTGCGAGCATCTAATCTAATTATGGAAGGAACTCTTTTTTTATCTATATGTGTTTCTCCACTACGGTGAAAAGTCATAACTGTTCATAAAATTTAAAAATGTATTTACAGACACACCATTCTTACATACCATTTAGTGTAAATAGGTGAGTCATTCTCATTTTGCCAAAATTTAGTTCAAAAATGCAGTTCCGTATCAATATTAGGTTGAGTCTAAAGATGCATCTCGGTAACAATCTATAATTCAAAATTCATTGAGTGTTACGAAGATGCATTTAATTCATATATCCACACCAGACCTTTTCCCCTTTCTTCTTCATTTGCTGCAAACTCACTAAAAACCCATTTGAGTTCGTGAACAAGTTTCTTCAAGTTTATTTTTCCAGGTTCAATACTACTTCTACTTTGCTACATTAAATTCCATGTCATTCCATTCACTCCAATCAAACTTTTCATCCTTAACTATGATTCGGTAGGTTTCTCATTTCATTTCTTATATTGATATCTGATGAATATATTATGTAAAATAGGTTGTTTAAGATGCATTAGATAGTAGTTGAACTCGAAATAGGTAGTTGGTATAGACATGTATTCTCATTTGGTTGGAGTTTAGAGCATCAATAGGATTTTTGCTATTTCTGTAACTTGTGAGTTTATCCGGAGATGCGTCTCCGAATTTTGTCTAAACTGTTTACGGAGATGTATCTCGGATTTGCATTGACTGTATTTTAGTGTGATTTTTTGATTTTATTATAGGTATAAGGGCTGAAAACAACAAGGACAGGTTGTGGCTTGGTCTGTGTCCCAACACGCCAGGGCCAAGCCCATGAGGTCACGAGTCAATGTTATCTCGTTTGATGGGGAAGCGTTGACTTCACAAGGTCGAGGTTCTTGTAGTCGCGTGCCTCATGCATCTACTTCAGGAGGTTCCCCTGCTTATGAAGCCACTAAAGCTTATGAAGTAAATCAAGAGAAACCTGTTATTGATGTGGATGCCCCTGTACATAGTTATCTAGAAGGTCCATATGACACCACTTTACTTCATCTATTTGGAGACCATGCTGCTCGGCATGTATGAGAATGAGAGGTATATTTATTTGTATTTGCATTATATCGTTTTATACCTATTTAATCACGATTGATGTTGATATATTTATTTTTACATGAGCGTTCATGTTTAAAATCTGTAAACTGTGGTAGGAAGATTTTGGAAAGCGAACATAATGAAGATGATTGGTTCAAAAATATTCTCCACTATTCTGGACTTGCCGGTTTAAGTGTTATTGGATGCAATATCATAAACCATGTCATGCATATGGCATTTAAACAGAATGTCTTGCAGTATAGAAGAAATTGAGGGGTTAGACATACCCAATATATTTGTATTATTTTTTGTATTTTTTGAACAAATTATATATAGTCAGTATATTTTGAATTTAGTTTAATTAATGTATAAGTTTTTAATGTATGTATAGTATGTTTGAATCAAATTATGCCACTCTTAAATGGTTTTATCATAAAACTTGGCCTAAAATGACCTAAAATATAAGTTGGCTTCAAACAATATAAAAGTTAGGATAATGTTGTTGTCTAGAAAGCATTTAAGGAATTTTACGGAGATGCATCTTTGAATTCACTCTAGAAATTTACATATAGACATCTCTAACCAGATTTTAGCAAAATAAAATATGTGACTGAATTATGAAAATTGATATAAATTTAGGTGTGTTAAAAGATGCATTCCTAAACACTACTAAAAAATATTTTTAGGTTTCAAGAGATGTCGGGTGCACCCATGAATGGGATGAGTATATCCCCTAACTATTTTATGGACGATTGATAATGAGATCAACTTAAGCATGTGAGTAGCTTCTAGCAATTGATTAGAACCTAAATTTTTGTTTAAAACATATTATTTACTTGAAAGTGATTTTGGCATTCAATATTTATTGTTTTATGTTTAAACAAATATTCATATACTTGACATAGGATATAACTTTCTTAAAATGTCCTACACAATATATCGTTTTATATTAATCTATATTTTCATCTGTCAAGAATAAAGTTATTTTTTTAAAAAAATTTATTGAATAATTAATAAATATATTAAAATTTAAATATATTTAAAATATGAGTTTTGATAATAATAATCCGAAGAATTATTTAAAAACAAAAATGATTCATCAACATTTTAAACTAAAAAATATTTTAAATTAATGATATTTTAAAAACTCCAATTTTATTCATGATATTGGAATTTTTAAAAATTGAATGAGTAAAGTGTTCGAACATATTCTATTCATACTCCTTAGATTTTGATGATAACAAAGTATTTAAAGAAGAGTATATTAACATTTGTTCAAGTGTGTAAGATCATAAGCTCTAAAATTAATTTGATAGTGACCCTGTAAAATTGCTTATGAAGAAAAGCAAATGACTCAAATTCTGAAAGATCAGAATCTGACGTCTTAATATTTGGTATCCCAGTTTCTGATGACAGCTCAGATTTTGGTGACATGTGTAATACTCTGATTTAGTTAGAATTATTTTATTTAAAATAATTAGATGATGTGGAGTATTTTATGCGTTGGTGAATTTTTATAATGTATTGTGATGCAAATTGCAGGAATTAGAGGCTTTAGAAACTATAGAAGTTAAGATCATGTGGGTCTATGACCAAAAGTACAGAAATATAGGGGTGTGGTGAGATAAACATATTATTAGTATTATTTGGATTAAATGATAGAGTTGTTATTATTTTATAATAATTAAATGGAATTGTTAGTAGAATAATAGAATTCATATTATTTTATTAAATAATTATTTAACGGAGGAAGAGCGTAGTTGAGATTAAGTATTAGGGGTCTAGAGATTATCATTAGAAAAACAAAGAAGTGAGAACAGAAGGAGAAAAACAAAACGATCGTAGAACGAAATAAGGGAAGAGAAAGGAAGAGCTAGGGAAAGAAGGATTCCATAAATTTTGAAGGATCAAAGCTTCGAACTAAGGTAAGGGGATAAATGATTTCTCTAAATGGTAATTATAGTATGAGAGGGTAGTGAGGGTTTCTTTCCCTCTTTAGGTTTTTGGCATAATTTATGTATGATTCTTTTTTTTGGTTGATTGATGTTATTGTATATGATTCCATATGAAATTGTGAATCTTGTGATGTTGATGTTGAAATTGTTGTTGATAATTGTTGTTGTTGTGATGTTGTTTCTATGAAACCCCAATCTAGGAATTGTAGGTTAGGAATATGACAAACAATGAAGATTTAGATGTGAAAATTGTTATAGGATAATAGATTAATGAGGTATATGAAGTATATAGGTTGTTATGTGTAAAAATACAGCTTTAGATAAGAATTTGGAGGTTAAAAGCGCCCTAAACAGGTGAAAATCAGACTGGTTTATGCAGAAAATTGCAACAGGAAAACCCTGTTTGCGCAGGATCTCCGGGCTACGAAGGATGTGTCGCCGGGAGATGGATTTTTCGCCAGGCGAATGAGGAAGCGATTGGGAGGTGAAAAGATGAATGTTTCTATAATGCATCGCGTCTAGCATCGTCGGGTGAAGGGTGATGTGAAATTAGCATTGTTGGGTGACAGAGGGTGTCGCTGGGCGATGGATGGAAGATTCGGATGATCGTATAAATTTTCTTAAAATTTCATAACTTTAGTCTTATAACCCCGATTGATTTTTCGTTCGAAGCATTAGATAAATAATGAAACGAACTACATTTAGGTGAAATAAAATGAGTAAAAGAATGGTTATTTATATTACTTAGGATAAGGTAGAGTTAAATTACATAAGATAGGTTAGGATGATATGTGTGTTATGACGAACTGTGGATACTATGATCTATATGGCATGATGATGATCTGAGCCAATACAGTTGATTTTCAATCATCCGAGCCATTGACTGAGCAAACTTGTGATGTAGTACTTGAAACTTGACATAAACACTAATGGGGACCTATGATAAACCATGAAAGTCAATTGAGACCCTTGCAACCCAAACTTCCTTGAGGAACTTAAAACCCTAGTTGTAGACTCCTTGCTTAGGAGGAGGTTTGACTGGTCAACCCTTGAGTATCTTGAGCATTTGAGAACCTTTGAAAGCATGTCTTGAGAAAAATGGGAAGGAAAATTTTGAGGTACAACATCATGAATTAATTTTGTAGTTTTCAACATGTGAAACATATGTCTTTGTATTCATGTCATGCATTCATTTTGTAGTTTTCAACATGTGAAACTATGTAATTTAGCTTCTGCTACTGTTTGCATAATTTTTGGAAATGTAACCCTGGTTCCCTCCCATAGATGCATCTATGGGAATAACCGAAGTTTAACAAAATAAAGGTGCATCTCAGAAATATATTTTCGGGAACGTAGAGGCAAAGTTAGATTTTCAAAGGGTACTTTTCAAGTACGTAGGGTGGGATAAGAAATTCCCTAAAACATTATCCTATTTCGTTATTTTAACCAATGGGTTCACGTGGCCCACTTTAATAGCCCAATTTTAAAAGCCATGAAAAAGAGTATTTCTTTTACCACCTGTATATGTTAAGTGAGACATCTGAAAACTCGAAAATACCATTCGAATGTGCATATCCGAACGCACCTTTCATCATGTTCTTGATATGCACATCTGAAGTCACCCTTTTTCCATGTTTTAATACTTAAACGTTGGATTTAAAATTATAGAGGTAGTTTCGGAAATGCATATAAAAACTATCCTACGAATATGTCAACAGATGTTTCGGATATGCATATCCGAAACATTGTCTGTTTATGCCATTTTTGTTTAAAACATCATCCTTACCACTACCTGATAAACGAACAAATGAGCAAACATAAAATGATACGATTTGGAAGAAAAATGAAACAAACTTAACTATTAGATTAGATGTTTAAAAATAGGGAAATATTATATAATACATAAGTTGTTCATAAAGTATGTAAAGTCAAAATATTACATCGGTAAAAAAAAACAATATATAACATAGACTACTGCTACTACGTATGCCTAATCCTAACAACATGTGACCTCCTCTTCCTCCTATATTGCACCGCACCAGATGCCTCCCCAACCATCCTCCCGAAAATGGCAACCGCCTCAGGACCTCCCATCTCAATGATCTGGAATCCAATGCCTACGGCCCAAGAATGAGTATTTATTGACTGATCTGCAAGACAACAGTGGCATTGTCATCCTCGACCTATTGGTTCTCTGAGAACTCCTAATGAGTTGACCTCGGTGGACGTTCTGGACCAACTTGTGTCATGATAAGGTGTGACATGTTAAAGAACCATGTCACGTATCCCTCTACACAATGTCAACTCTCAGATACCGACATCATCGGATACTCCTGTTGCACCAAATGACTCTCCCCATCCTAAAATATATCATCGAGATCTCGGTGGACAATAGTGTCGGGAGCAACCTGAAATGGAGATATGGGTATCATCTGTATAAACTTAAACTGTCGCATGCACCGCTCTGGAAGTTACCTGACCATCATGTTAGTCCCACATGCAAGCCACCGGAGTATAATGAGATGGGGTCAAAGGGGACAACATTCTTGCGATCCTCGAATGACGTCCATTTGATATTATCATGATTAGTATGATTAAGGTACACCCGATAAGGCGACACTTTATGATTCCCTCTGTAGGAGATACTTTTCAGCCCTCGACATGTCGTCAGTATAAGTCAGATCAGGCTCGAAACCATGAATGTGGTGGAAGTGAGAGATTATCCAGCTCTGAAACACAAATCAGAGAATATGTAAGTACAAAATATCAAATAAATTAAATGTAATAGTTGGAATGAAAGGTATCGTGAGGAGTGCAGGAGCCAGTGAGTTTCCTCGTCCACCAGTTCGAAGCTTCATCCAACTTCTGGTAGAGGCATACCAAAATGGAGGCCCCATGTTCCACTCCTGAACTGTACTCAAACCCATAATATACCGAAGGTACGTCACATCCACGTAGGTTGCACTTTTATCCACAAAAAAGGATGCGCCAACCAAGAACATGAAGTAACACCGCAAAGCACAATCTCAGTGGTACTGAGTAAAAACCTCATCACCCTCATCCTCGGCCCTGCTACTAAAACTAGGGGCTCTTCATATAAGTCACTCAATATGAAGAATTTTGCATGAGACTCATTAGTTGTTATGCACTCTTCAGCTGCCTTAAATGTATCAGCTCCCAGATACTTGACCATCAATTCAATCGCCTCAGCTCGTGGTATCTTATAATGGTTAAGTAACCTCCCTCTGATAGGTAGGTGGAGCAAGAAAACCACATCATCATGTGTGATCGTCATCTCCCAAACAGGAAAGTAGAAAGAAGACGTCTCCTTGTGCCACCTCTCGGAAAATAGCCCATGCATGTCGTGGCTTATAGTAATATAACCAGTACCACATAATCCGACAAGACCGGATCTAACAACGACCTCATTGAACCAAGTCGCACTAGGTATAAATAACTCAAATATTTTCCGCGAGTGGTTCACGGATTTAATGGGCAACTGTTCTTGTAACAAAAAAAACCGTTAGAATAATATTTGTGAGTAAACCTTTAAAATAAAAAAGTGCAACCAAAAATATACATCTCCATCCCAAACATGCCGATCCACATGATCATTATAGTAGATCAAGAGGAAAGTGTCAGAAGGCCCTCCTGCATAGTTGAGGTTTGCCTGCTCGGGTAGCTCAACCTGCTCAGGTATATCAACCTGCTCGGGTACCTCAATCTACTCGGGTACATCCTCGTCATCGAGTATTTGCTTATATGCACGAAAGTATGACGCCTGAGACAAGTGACTCCTCGGTGTAGAAATGGAACCTCCAAGAACTTCCTCCATCCTTACCCGACTCCGTCCTCAAGGCATCTTAACTTGTTGCTGAACTCTCTCACGCCGAGCAGAGGCAGTCTGGCTTGATCTGTCTTGTCTCAATCAATTGTTCGGGTCCTGATTGTCAACCATTTTCTTAAAAAATGATAATTGTTAATATGTTGGTTTAAAAAATCAACTCAGAAAAGAATTTACATGTGCACATCCGAAACTAGTCAAGGGGGTTTCAGATGTGCACATCTGAACTACCTGTGAACAACCATTTTCTGATAGCTTCTTCCTTTTATGCTAAATCATCCAAAAACCTTATTTTATAACCTAAACACCAACATTTAACTACTCTAACATCAACCTACACAATATAATTGACTCTAACTAACCTAATAAACTATTATAGCATTGCAAAATGAATCAAATGTAAATGGTGAAAACTTACACAAATAAATTAAATTTTATAAAGTATTTTGTTAAATTTAAATTTAAATCATTTTAAATATCATCTAAAAATAAAGAATTTAAATTTATTCTTTACTTTACAAAATAAGAATCTTAAATCGATCTTTATAATTTTTTTTAAATTAAGAAAATTGTTTCAATATCTTTAAAAAGTGTATACATTCCTCACTATTTATTTTTTAAATTTTATAAATAAGTCCCTGTGTTATAGTAATTTAACAAATGGGTCTCTATAAATTTTATAAAATTTTAAAATTAGTCCCAGAAAATTTTACATATTTTCAAATTGATCCATAAGTTTTTTTTAAATTTCTCTATTTGGTCTCTCAATTTTTTTAATTTGAAAATTTAACTACAAACTTTTTAAATTCTCAATTTGAACCACGTTCTATTATTTAGTTTTATTTTATTTTATTTTTAAGTTTAAATTTGTTAAAATAGCTCCAAATTTTTTTTTAAGCATAAAGAATTTTATTACTCTATCTAAACAAAACAAATATAAAATAAAAGAATTTCAGGTGATTTATTAATTTGAATTGCTGAATTACTGAAACATATTTATAAAATATTTGTTTATAAATAAAGTGCTTCTAATGAACAGATATGTTCAGTAATCAATATTTGTGTGATAGGGATTTCAAACATGTCCAATTTAGCCAACCAAATTTAGTTGCGAGCATCTAATCTAATTATGGAAGGAACTCTTTTTTATCTATATGTGTTTCTCCACTGTGGTGAAAAGTCATAACTGTTCATAAAATTTAAAAATGTATTTACAGACACACCTTTCTTACATACCATTTAGTATAAATAGGTGAGTCATTCTCATTTTGCCAAAATTTAGTTCAAAAATGCAGTTCCGTATCAATATTAGGTTGAGTCTAAAGATGCATCTCAGTAACAATCCATAATTCAAAAATCATTGAGTGTTACGAAGATGCATTTAATTCATATATCCGCACGAGACCTTTTCCCCTTTCTTCTTCATTTGCTGCAAACTCACTAAAAACCCATTTGAGTTCGTGAACAAGTTTCTTCAAGTTTATTTTTCAAGGTTCAATACTACTTCTACTTCGCTACATTAAATTCCATGTCATTCCACTCACTCCAATCAAACTTTTCATCCTAAACTATCTTTCGGTAGGTTTCTAATTTCATTTCTTATATTGATATCTGATGAATATATTATGTAAAATAGGTTATTTAAGATGCATTAGATAGTAGTTGAACTCGAAATAGGTAATTGGTATAGACATGTATTCTCATTTGGTTGGAGTTTAGAGCATCAATAGGGTTTTTCCATTTCTGCAACTTGTGAGTTTATCCGGAGATGCGTCTCCGAATTTGGTCTAAATTGTTTACGGAGATGTATCTCGGATTTGCATTGACTGTATTTTAGTGTGATTTTTTGATTTTATTATAGGTATAAGGGCTGAAAACAACAAGGACAGGTTGTGGCTTGGTCTGTGTCCCAACACGCTAGGGCCAAGCCCATGAGGTCACGAGTCAATGCTATCTCGTTTGATGGGGAAGAGTTGACTTCACAAGGTCGAGGTTCCTGTAGTCGCGTGCCTCATGCATCTACTTCAGGAGGTTCTCCTGATTATGAAGCCACTGAAGCTTATGAAGCAAATCAAGAGAAACCTGTTATTGATGTGGATGCCCCTGTACATAGTTATCTAGAAGGTCCATATGACACCACTTTACTTCATCTATTTGGAGACCATGCTGCTCGGCGTGTATGAGAATGAGAGGTATATTTATTTGTATTTGCATTATATCGTTTTATACCTATTTAATCACGACTGGTGTTGATATATTTATTTTTACATGAGCGCCCATGTTTAAAATCTGTAAACTGTGGTAGGAAGATTTTGGAAAGCGAACATAATGAAGATGATTGGTTCAAAAATATTGTCCACTACTCTGGACTTGCCGGTTTAAGTGTTATTGGATGCAATATCATAAACCATGACATGCATATGGCATTTACACAGAATGTCTTGCAGTATATGCGGTAGAGAAGAAATTGAGGGGTTAGACATACCCAATATATTTGTATTATTTTTTGTATTTTTTGAACAAATTATATATAGTCAGTATATTTTGAATTTAATTTAATTAATGTATAAGTTTTTAATGTATGTATAGTATGTTTGAATCAAATTATGCCACTCTTAAATGGTTTTATCATAAAACTTGGCCTAAAATGACCTAAAATATAAGTTGGCTTCAAACAATATAAAAGTTAGGATAATGTTGCTGTCTAGAAAGCATTTAAGGGATTTTACGGAGATGCATCTCCGAATTCACTCTAGAAATTTACATATAGACATCTCTAACCAAATTTTAGCAAAATAAAATATGTGACTGAATTATGAAAATTGATATAAATTTAGGTGTGTTAAAAGATGCATCCGTAAACACTACTAAAAATATTTTTGGGTTTCAAGAGATGTCGGGTGCACCCATGAATGGGATGAGTATATCCCCTAACTATTTTATGGACGATTGATAATCAGATCAGCTTAAGCATGTGAGTAGCTTCTAGCAATTGATTAGAACCTAAATTTTTGTTTAAAACATATTATTTACTTGAAAGTGATTTTGGCATTCAATATTTATTGTTTTATGTTTAAACAAATATTCATATACTTGACAATGACATAGGATATAACTTTCTTAAAATGTCCTATACAATATATCGTTTTATATTAATCTATATTTTCATCTGTCAAGAATAAAGTTATTTTTTTAAAAAAATTTATTGAATAATTAATAAATATATTAAAATTTAAATATATTTAAAATATGAGTTTTGATAATAATAATCCGAAGAATTATTTAAAAACACAAATGATTCATCAACATTTTAAACTAAAAAATATTTTAAATTAATGATATTTTAAAAACTCCAATTTTATTCATGATATTGGAATTTTTAAAAATTGAATGAGTAAAGTGTTCGAACATATTCTATTCATACTCCTTAGATTTTGATGATAACAAAGTATTTAAAGAAGAGTATATTAACATTTGTTCAAGTGTGTAAGATCATAAGCTCTAAAATTAATTTGATAGTGACCCTGTAAAATTGCTTATGAAGAAAAGCAAATGACTCAAATTCTGAAAGATCAGAATCTGACGTCTCAATATTTGGTATCCCAGCTTCTGATGACAACTCAGATTCTAGTGACATGTGTAATACTCTGATTTAGTTAGAATTATTTTATTTAAAATAATTAGATGATGCGGAGTATTTTATGCGTTGGTGAATTTTTATAATGTATTGTGATACAAATTACAGGAATTAGAGGCTTTAGAAACTATAGAAGTTAAGATCATGTGGGTGTATGAACAAAAGTATAGAAATATAGGGGTGTGGTGAGATAAACATATTATTAGTATTATTTGGATTAAATGATAGAGTTGTTATTATTTTATAATAATTAAATGGAATTGTTAGTAGAATAATACAATTCATATTATTTTATTAAATAATTATTTAATGGAGGAAGAGCGTAGTTGAGATTAAGTATTAGGGGTCTAGAGATTATTATTAGAAAAACAAAGAAGTGAGAACAGAAGGAGAAAAACAAAACGATCGTAGAACGAAAGAAGGGAAGAGAAAGGAAGAGCTAGGGAAAGAAGGATTCCATAAATTTTGAAGGATCAAAGCTTCGAACTAAGGTAAGGGGATAAATGATTTCTCTAAATGGTGATTATAGTATGAGAGGGTAGTGAGAGTTTCTTTCCCTCTTTAGGTTTTTGGCATAATTTATGTATGATTCTTTTTTTGGTTGATTGATGTTATTGTATATGATTCCATATGAAATTGTGAATCTTGTGATGTTGATGTTGAAATTGTTGTTGATAATTGTTGTTGTTGTGATGTTGTTTCTATGAAACCCCAATCTAGGAATTATAGGTTAGGAATATGACAAACAATGAAGATTTAGATGTGAAAATTGTTACAGGATAATAGATTAATGAGGTATATGAAGTATATAGGTTGTTATGTGTAAAAATACTGCTTTAGATCAGAACTTGGAGGTTAAAAGTGCCCTAACCAGGTGAAAATCAGACTGGGTTATGCATAAAATCACAACAGGAAAACCCTGTTTGCGCAGGATCTCCGGGCTACTAAGGATGTGTCGTCGGGAGATGGAGTTTTCGCCAGGCGAATGAGGAAGCGATTGGGAGGTGAAAAGATGAATGTTTCTGTAATGCACCACGTCTAGCATCGCCGGGTGAAGGGTGATGTGAAATTAGCATTGTTGGGTGACAGAGGGTGTCGCTGGGCGATGGATGGAAGATTCAGATCATCGTATAAATTTTCTTAAAATTTCATAACTTTAGTCTTATAACCCCGATTGATTTTTCGTTCGAAGCATTAGATTAATAATGAAACGAACTACATTTAGGTGAAATAAAATGAGTAAAAGAATGGTTATTTATATTACTTAGGATAAGGTAGAGTTAAATTACATAAGATATGTTAGGATGATATGTGTGTTATGACGAACTGTGGATACTATGATCTATATGGCATGATGATGATCTGAGCCAATACAGTTGATTTTCAATCATCTGAGCCATTGATTGAGAAAACTTGTGATGTAGTACTTGAAACTTGACATAAACACTAATGGGGACCTATGATAAACTATGAAAGTCAATTGAGACCCTTGTAACCCAAACTTCCTTGAGGAACTCAAAACCCTAGTTGTAGACTCCTTACTTAGGAGGAGGTTTGACTGGTCAACCCTTGAGTATCTTGAGCATTTGAGAGCCTTTGAAAGCATGTCTTGAGAAAAATGGGAAGGAAAATTTTGAGGTACAACATCATGAATTAATTTTGTAGTTTTCAACATGTGAAACATATGTCTTTGTATTCATGTCATGCATTCATTTTGTAGTTTTCAACATGTGAAACTATGTAATTTAGCTTCTGCTACTCTCTGCATAATTTTTGGAAATGTAACCCTGGTTCCCTCCCATAGATGCATCTATGGGAATAACTGAAGTTTAACAAAATAAAGGTGCATCTCAGAAATATATTTCCGGGAACGTAGAGGCAAAGTTAGATTTTTAAAGGGTACTTTTCAAGTACGTAGGGTGGGATAAGAAAATTCCTAAAATATTATCCTATTTCGTTATTTTAACTAATGGGTTCACGTGGCCCACTTTAATAGCCCAATTTTAAAAGCCATGAAAAAGAGAATTTCTTTTTCCACCTGTATATGTTAAGTGAGACTTCTGAAAACTCGAAAATACCATTCGAATGTGCATATCCGAACGCACCTTTCATCATGTTCCTGATATGCACATCTGAAGTCACCCTTTTTCCATATTTTAATACTTAAACGTTGGATTTAAAATTATAGAGGTAGTTTCGGAAATGTATATAAAAAACTATCCTACGAATATGTCAACAGATGTTTCGGATATGCATATCCGAAACATTGTCTGTTTATGCCATTTTTGTTTAAAACATCATCCTTACAATTACCTAATAAACGAACAAACGATCAAACATAAAATGATACGATTTGGAAGAAAAATAAAACAAACTTAACTATTAGATTAGATGTTTAAAAATAGGGAAATATTATATAATACATAAGTTGTTCATAAAGTATGTAAAGTCAAAATATTACATCGGTAAAAAAACACAATATATAACATAGACTACTGCTACTACGTATGCCTAATCCTAACCACATGTGACCTCCTCTTCTTCCTATATTGCACCGCACCAGATGCCTCCCCGACCATCCTCCCAAAAATGGCAACCGCCTCAGGACCTCCCATCTCAATGATCTGGAATCCAATTCCTCCGGCCCAAGAATGAGTATTTATTGACAGATCTGCAAGACAACAGTGGCATTGTCATCCTCGACCTATTGGTTCTCTGAGAACTCCTAATGAGTTGACCTCGGTGGACGTTCTGGACCAACTTGTGTCATGATAAGGTGTGACATGTTAAAGAACCATGTCACGTATCCCTCTACACAATGTCAACTCTCAGATACCGACATCATCGGGTACTCATGTTGCACCAAATGACTCTCCCCATCCTAAAATATATCATCGAGATCTCGATGGACAATAGTGTCGGGAGCAACCTGAAATGGAGATATGGGTATCATATACATAAATTTAAACTGTCGCATGCACTGCTCTGGAAGTTACCTGACCATCATGTTAGTCCCACATGCAAGCCACCGAAGTATAATGAGATTGGGTCAAAGGGGATAACATCCTTGCGATCCTCGAATGATGTCCATTTGATATCATCATGATTAGTATGATTAAGGTACACCCGATAAGGCGACACTTTATGATTCCCTCTGTAGGAGATACTTTGCAGCCCTCGACATGTCGTCAGTATAAGTCAGATCAGGATCGAAACCATGAATGTGGTGGAAGTGAGAGATTATCCAGCTCTGAAACATAAATCAGAGAATATGTAAGTACAAAATATCAAATAAATTAAATGTAATAGTTGGAATGAAAGGTATCGTGAGGAGTGCAGGAGCCAGTGAGTTTCCTCGTCCACCAGTTCGAAGCTTTATCCAATTTCTGGTAGAGGCATACCAAAATGGAGGCCCCATGTTCCACTCCTGAACTGTAATCAAACCCATAATATACTGAAGGTACGTCACATCCACGTAGGTTGCACTTTTGTCCACAAAAAAGGATGCGCCAACCAAGAACATGAAGTAACACCGCAAAGCACAATCTCAGTGGTACTGAGTAAAAACCTCATCACCCTCATCCTCGGCCCTGCTACTACAACTAGGGGCTCTTCATATAAGTCACTCAATATGAAGAATTTTGCATGAGACTCATTAGTTGTTATGCACTCTTCAGCTGCCTTAAATGTATTAGCTCCCAGATACTCGACCATCAATTCAATCGCCTCAGCTCGTGATATCTTATAATGGTTAAGTAACCTCCCTCTGATAGGTAGGTGGAGCAAGAAAACCACATCATCATGTGTGATCGTCATCTCCCAAACAGGAAAGTAGAAACAAGACGTCTCCTTGTGCCACCTCTCGACAAAGGGCCCATGCATGTCGTGGCTTATAGTAATATAACCAGTACCACATAATCTGACAAGACCGGATCTAACAACGACCTCATTGAACCAAGTCGCACTAGGTATAAATAACTCAAAGATTTTCTGCGAGTGGTTCACGGATTTAATGGGCAACTGTTCTTGTAACAAAAAAAACCGTTAGAATAATATTTGTGAGTAAACCTTTAAAATAAAAAAGTGCAACCAAAAATATACATCTCCATCCCAAACATGCCGATCCACATGATCATTATAGTAGATCAAGAGGAAAGTGTCAGAAGGCCCTACTGGATAGTTGAGGTTTGCCTGCTCGGGTAGCTCAACCTGCTCAGGTATATCAACCTGCTCGGGTACCTCAATCTACTCGGGTACATCCTCGTCATCGAGTATTTGCTCATATGCACGAAAGTATGACGCCTGAGACAAGTGACTCCTCGGTGTAGAAATGGAACCTCCAAGAACTTCCTCCATTCTTACCCGACTCCGTCCTCAAGGCCTCTTAACATGTTGCTGAACTCTCTCACGCCGAGCAGAGGCAGTCTGGCTTGATCTGTCTTGTCTCAATCGATCGTCGGGTCTTGGTTGTCAACCATTTTCTTAAAAGATAATTATTAATATGTTGGTTTAAAAAATCAACTCAGAAAAGAATTTACATGTGCACATCCGAAACTAGTCAAGGGGGTTTCAGATGTGCACATCTGAACCACCTGTGAACAACCATTTTCTGATAGCTTCTTCCTTTTATGCTAAATCATCCAAAAACCTTATTTTATAACCTAAACACAAACATTTTACTACTCTAACATCAACCTACACAATATAATTGACTCTAAGTAACCTAATAAACTATTATAGCATTGCAAAATGAATCAAATGTAAATGGTGAAAACTTACACAAATAAATTAAATTTTATAAAGTATTTTGTTAAATTTAAATTTAAATCATTTTAAATATCATCTAAAAATAAAGAATTTAAATTTATTCTTTACTTTGAAAAATAAGAATCTTAAATCGATCTTTATAATTTTTTTTAAATTAAGAAAATTGTTTCAATATCTTTAAAAAGTGTATACATTCATCACTATTTATTTTTTATATTTTATAAATAAGTCCCTGTGTTATATTAATTTAACAAATGGGTCTCTATAAATTTTATAAAATTTTAAAATTAGTCCCAGAAAATTTTACATATTTTCAAATTGATCCATAAGTTTTTTTAAATTTCTCTATTTGGTCTCTCAATTTTTTTAATTTGAAAATTTAACTACAAACTTTTTAAATTCTCAATTTGAACCACTTTCTATTATTTAGTTTTATTTTATTTTATTTTTAAGTTTAAATTTGTTAAAATAGCTCCAAAAATTTTTTTAAGCATAAAGAATTTTATTACTCTATCTAAACAAAACAAATATAAAATAAAAGAATTTCAGGTGATTTATTAATTTGAATTGCTGAATTACTGAAACATATTTATAAAATATTTGTTTATAAATAAAGTGCTTCTAATGAACAGATATGTTCAGTAATCAATATTTGTGAAATTAGAAGAGAGTGTCATGCACTATCTAATGGAAATAGGGATTTCAAACATGTCCAATTTAGCCAACCAAATTTAGTTGCGAGCATCTAATCTAATTATGGAAGGAACTCTTTTTTATCTATATGTGTTTCTCCACTACGCTGAAAAGTCATAACTGTTCATAAAATTTAAAAATGTATTTACATACATACCTTTCTTACATACCATTTAGTGTAAATAGGTGAGTCATTCTCATTTTGCCAAAATTTAGTTCAAAAATGCAGTTCCGTATCAATATTAAGTTGAGTCTAAAGATGCATCTCGGTAACAATCCATAATTCAAAAATCATTGAGTGTTACGAAGATGCATTTAATTCATATATCCGCACCAGACCTTTTCTCCTTTCTTCTTCATTTGCTACAAACTCACTAAAAACCCATTTGAGTTCATGAACAAGTTTCTTCAAGTTTATTTTTCAAGGTTCAATACTACTTCTACTTTACTACATTAAATTCCATGTCATTCCACTCACTCCAATCAAACTTTTCATCCTTAACTATCATTCGGTAGATTTCTCATTTCATTTCTTATATTGATATCTGATGAATATATTATGTAAAATAGGTTGTTTAAGATGCATTAGATAGTAGTTGAACTCGAAATAGGTAGTTGGTATAGACATGTATTCTCATTTGGTTGGAGTTTAGAGCATCAATAGGGTTTTTGCCATTTCTGCAACTTGTGAGTTTATCCGGAGATGCGTCTCCGAATTTTGTCTAAACTGTTTACGAAGATGTATCTCGGATTTGCATTGACTGTATTTTAGTGTGATTTTTTTATTTATTTTAGGTATAAGGGCTGAAAACAACAAGGACAGGTTGTGGCTTGGTCTGTGTCCCAACACGCTAGGGCCAAGCCCATGAGGTCAAGAGTCAATGCTATCTCGTTTGATGGGGAAGCGTTGACTTCACAAGGTCGAGGTTCCTGTAGTCGCGTGCCTCATGCATCTACTTCAGGAGGTTCCCCTGCTTATGAAGCCACTGAAGCTTATGAAGCAAATTAAGAGAAACCTGTTATTGATGTGGATGCCCCTGTACATAGTTATCTAGAAGGTCCATATGACACCACTTTACTTCATCTATTTGGAGACCATGCTGCTCGGCGTGTATGAGAATGAGAGGTATATTTATTTGTATTTGCATTATATCGTTTTATACCTATTTAATCATGACTGATGTTGATATATTTATTTTTACATGAGCGTCCATATTTAAAATCTGTAAACTGTGGTAGGAAGATTTTGGAAAGCGAACATAATCAAGATGATTGGTTCAAAAATAATCTCCACTACTCTGGACTTGCCGGTTTAAGTGTTATTGGATGCAATATCATAAACCATGACATGCATATGGCATTTACACAGAATGTCTTGCAGTATATGCGGTAGAGAAGAAATTGAGGGGTTAGACATACCCAATATATTTGTATTATTTTTTATATTTTTTGAACAAATTATGTATAGTCAGTATATTTTGAATTTAGTTTAATTAATGTATAAGTTTTTAATGTATGTATAGTATGTTTGAATAAAATTATGCCACTCTTAAATGGTTTTATCATAAAACTTGGCCTAAAATGACCTAAAATATAAGTTGGCTTCAAACAATATAAAAGTTAGGATAATGTTGCTGTCTAGAAAGTATTTAAGAGATTTTACGGAGATACATCTCCGAATTCACTCTAGAAATTTACATATAGACATCTCTAACCAGATTTTAGCAAAATAAAATATGAGACTGAATTACGAAAATTAATATAAATTTAGGTGTGTTAAAAGATACATCTCTAAACACTACTAAAAATATTTTTGGGTTTCAAGAGATGTCGGGTGCACCCATGAATGGGATGAGTATATCCCCTAACTATTTTATGGACGATTGATAATGAGATCAGCTTAAGCATGTGAGTAGCTTCTAGCAATTGATTAGAACCTAAATTTTTGTTTAAAACATATTATTTACTTGAAAGTGATTTTAGCATTCAATATTTATTGTTTTATGTTTAAACAAATATTCATATACTTGACATAGGATATAACTTTCTTAAAATGTCCTACACAATATATCGTTTTATATTAATCTATATTTTCATCTGTCAAGAATAAAGTTATTTTTTTAAAAAAATTTATTGAATAATTAATAAATATATTAAAATTTAAATATATTTAAAATATGAGTTTTGATAATAATAATCCGAAAAATTATTTAAAAACACAAATGATTCATCAACATTTTAAACTAAAAAATATTTTAAATTAATGATATTTTAAAAACTCCAATTTTATTCATGATATTGGAATTTTTAAAAATTGAATGAGTAAAGTGTTCGAACATATTCTATTCATACTCCTTAGATTTTGATGATAACAAAGTATTTAAAGAAGAGTATATTAACATTTGTTCAAGTGTGTAAGATTATAAGCTCTAAAATTAATTTGATAGTGACCCTGTAAAATTGCTTATGAAGAAAAGCAAATGACTCAAATTCTGAAAGATCAGAATCTGACGTCTCAATATTTGGTATCCCAGCTTCTGATGACAGCTCAGATTCTGGTGACATGTGTAATACTCTGATTTAGTTAGAATTATTTTATTTAAAATAATTAGATGATGCGGAGTATTTTATGCATTGGTGAATTTTTATAATGTATTGTGATGCAAATTGCAGGAATTAGAGGCTTTAGAAACTATAGAAGTTAAGATCATGTGGGTGTATGACCAAAATTATAGAAATATAGGGGTGTGGTGAGATAAACATATTATTAGTATTATTTGGATTAAATGATAGAGTTGTTATTATTTTATAATAATTAAATGGAATTGTTAGTAGAATAATAGAATTCATATTATTTTATTAAATAATTATTTAATGGAGGAAGAGCGTAGTTGAGATTAAGTATTAGGGGTCTAGAGATTATTATTAGAAAAACAAAGAAGTGAGAACAGAAGGAGAAAAACAAAACGATCGTAGAACGAAAGAAGGGAAGAGAAAGGAAGAGCTAGGGAAAGAAGGATTCCATAAATTTTGAAGGATCAAAGCTTCGAACTAAGGTAAGGGGATAAATCAGTTCTCTAAATGGTGATTATAGTATGAGAGGGTAGTGAGGGTTTCTTTCCCTCTTTAGGTTTTTGGCATAATTGATGTATGATTCTTTTTTTTTTTGTTGACTGATGTTATTGTATATGATTCCATATGAAATTGTGAATCTTGTGATGTTAATGTTGAAATTGTTGTTGATAATTGTTGTTGTTGTGATGTTGTTTCTATGAAACCCCAATCTAGGAATTGTAGGTTAGGAATATGACAAACAATGAAGATTTAGATGTGAAAATTGTTACAGGATAATAGATTAATGAGGTATATGAAGTATATAGGTTGTTATGTGTAAAAATATTGCTTTAGATCAGAACTTGGAGGTTAAAAGTGCCCTAACCAGGTGAAAATCAGACTGGTTTATGCAGAAAATCACAACAGGAAAACTCTGTTTGCGCAGGATCTCCGGGCTATGAAGGATGTGTCGCCGTGCGATGGAGTTTTCTCCAGGCGAATGAGGAAGCGATTGGGAGGTGAAAAGATGAATGTTTCTGTAATGCATCGCGTCTAGCATCGCCGGGTGAAGGGTGACGTGAAATTAGCATTGTTGGGTGACAGAGGGTGTCGCTGGGCGATGGATGGAAGATTCGGATGATCGTATAAATTTTCTTAAAATGTCATAACTTGAGTCTTATAACCCCGATTGATTTTTCGTTCGAACCATTAGATTAATAATGAAACGAACTACATTTAGGTGAAATAAAATGAGTAAAAGAATGGTTATTTATATTACTTAGGATAAGGTAGAGTTAAATTACATAAGATAGGTTAGGATGATATGTGTGCTATGACGAACTGTGGATACTATGATCTATATGGAATGATGATGATCATCTTGGTAGCCTTAATTGGCATATTGTTGAAGACTTATTCCTCGTGGTTGCATAATCTATATTGTTGTATGTTGATGTTGCATGCATTTCATTGTTGAGAGGTTATGCTCTATTGTTGGCCTGTAATTATGTTCTGTTGAGGGCTTATGTCGTGTCGTTTCCCAATTGGCACTATGTTGTGGACTTATGCCCTGATGGTACCACCTGTATTGAGTTGATGTCAGTCTCATTTCATTGTATTATTAATGAATTGATGTTGTATGATGTGAATGATGTGTTGCATTGTGAAGTGTTATATGATGTGTTAATTATGTGATTTACTACTCCTTAGCATGTGAAATTCATTGTGTATTTATTGAATGTAATTCTTGCCCCTTTTGTATTGTTGTGTCTGTACTCTTCGGGAGTACAAATAATCAGGTACCTGAGTAGTGCTTGAGGATAATGTTACATGATCGAGTCTTAGGAGTCGCTCTGATACGTAACACGGAATTCGGGAATTTGTTATATTTTCGTATTGTTTTATTTGTTACGTATCATACTTTTATGCTTATGATGGACCACATGTTTTTGGAGTTTTATTATTGTTGAGGCTTGATGCCATGGAAGACAATTAAACTGAATTATTTCACTGCTAGTTGATTGTTATAAATAAATGAAGTAATAAAGTGATTTGAGACTTTATGAAAATTTTAATTACGTGACATCCCATTGTGTAGACTCTGATAGATTTCATGTATGGTGATATAATTATTATTATGGGAAAAATGGGTGTTACAATTGGTATCAGAGTAGGTCGGTTCATTCGGCCAGGTTGTTGAGTCGGTAGTGTAGTATGACAGTTTAATATTGTCATTGTGTTTCTTTCTATCACCTTGTTTGATGTCATGGTGTTAACCAGAGTAATGGCTGGAAGAAACGATGATGCACTTTCTGCTGCTTTACAGGCTTTGGCACAGGCTGTGAAACATCAGTCTAATGCTGACGAGAATGATGAATCTCGTGTTTTGGAGACGTTCTAGATGAACCATCCACATACGTTCAAAGAGAAGCATGATCCTGAGGGAGCACATGAGTGGTTCAAGGAAATTGAAAGGATCTTTCGAGTGATGGACTGTTCTAAGGCACATAAAGTGCATTTTGGTACGTATATGCTGGCAAAAGAGGCTGATGACTGATGGGTTGCCACTAGTCAAAGACCGGATAATGTAGGTGAGGCTATTACTTTGGTTGTATTTCGCAAGGAGTTCCTGATGAAGTATTACCCAGAAGAAGTCCACGGGAAGAAAGAAATTGAATTTCTGGAGCTGAAACAACAGGAGTTGTCTGTGACTGAATATGCTGCCAAGTTCGTAGAATTGGAGAACTATTATCCTCATTACAATGAGGAGACTTCTAAATTTTCAAAGTGTGTGAAGTTTGAAAATGGATCTTATTCAAAAATCAAGAAGGCAATCGAATATCAACGAATCCGTAAATTTCCAGATTTGGTGAATAGCTACAGGATCTATGAAGAGGACGGTTAGGCTCACTACAAGACCGTAACTGATAAGAGAGGTAGACAACAACAGAATCATGGGAAGCCTTACAATGCTCCAAATGACAAGGGTAAACAGAGGGTTGCTGATGGTAGGAGGACCAGTGGGGGAGGTGCTCCTGCTAACGTCGTATGTTACAGATGTGGGAAGCTAGGTCATCGAAGTAATGCGTGTATCGGGGAAGTGAAGACGTGTTTTCGTTGCGGTAAGACTGGGCATGAGATAGCTGATTGCAGACACAAAGCAGTAATATGTTTCAACTGTGGCAAAGAAGGACATATCAATACTCAGTGTCATAAACCGAAGAACACTCAAACTGGTGGGAAAGTATTTTCTTTAGCCGGAACACAAACATCAAGTGGATACCGTCTAATTAGAGGTATTTGCTTCATTAATGGTACTCCTTTAATTACTATTATTGATAATGGTGCTACCATTGTTTTATTGTTGCTGATTGTGCTAAAAGGTTGAGCCTTATGTTATCTTCTATGAATGGGAAAGTGGTTATCGATACTCCAGCTAAGGGATTAGTGACTAATTCCCTAGTATGCTTAAAGTGTCCTTATCCTTATATGACAGAGAGTTTGCTAGTGACCTAGTTTGTTTACTGTTAACTGGTCTGAACATAATTTTGGGTATGGATTGGTTAGAATACAATTACGTTCATATTAACTGTTACAACAAATCGGTACGGTTTTCCACTCTGATGAGGAAGGGGAAGCTGAACTCTTATCTACTAGATAGTTGAATGAACTGATTCAAGATGAAACTCATGTGTTTTCATTAATGAAATCTTTATCCGTTGAGAATCAGGCTGCTATTGATGAGTTGCAAGTGGTGCGTGAATTTCCTGAAGTTTTCCCAGATGATATCACAAATGTGCCGCTAGAGAGGGAAGTAAAGTTTTATATTAATCTTGTTACAGGTACAAAAAATGTTTCTATGGCACCATATCAGATGTAGACATTTGAATTGGCATAATTGAAGAAACAACTGGAAGGCTTACTTGAGAAGAAATTTGTTAGACCAAGCATATCGCGTTGGGGAGCTCCGGTGTTATTCGTGAAAAAAAAGGATGGTAGTATGAGGCTCTGTGTAGATTACTGATAGTTGAATAAAGTGGCGATGAAAAACAAGTATCCACTTTCGAGAATAGATGACTTGATGGATCAATTGGTAGATGCACGTGTGTTTAGCAAGATTGACTTGAGGTCGGGTTATCATCAAGTTCGAGTCAAGAGTGACGATATTCAGAAGACAACTTTCAAGACTTGGTATGGACACTATGAATATTCAATTATTCCTTTTGGTGTTATTAACGTGTCAGGTGTGTTTATAGAGTATATGAACCACATCTTTCATACTTATTTGGATCGGTTATGGTAGTATTCATCGATGATATCTTAATGTTTATAGAAGATTTTTCTAAGTTATCACTTCCGCTAACTCAATTGACTTGTAAAGGCAGAGCATTTGTATGGGACATCCAATATGAAGAAAGTTTTGTTGAGCTGAAGCAGAGATTGACGAAGGCTCCGATTTTGATATTACCTAATCATCAAGAATCATTTGTGGTATATTGTGATGCTTCTAAATTGGGTTTAAGTGGAGTGCTCATGCAGAATGACAAGGTAATAGTGTATGCTTCGAGACAATTGAGGATTCATGAAAGGAATTATCCTACGCATGATTTAGAACTAGCCGTAGTAGTGTATGTGCTAAATATTTGGAGACATTACCTTTATGGCTCCAGGTTTGAAGTATTTAGTGATCATAAGAGCTTGCAGTATCTATTGTATCAGAAGGAATTGAATATGAGTAAGCGAAGGAGGTTAGAACTATTGAAGGATTACGACTTTGGATTAAATTATCATCCAGATAAAGCTAATGTTGTGTCTTATGCTATGATTCAAAAAACTTTTCATATGTTTGCTATAATGGTTAGGGAGTTGGAGTAAATTGAGCAATTCATAGATGTGAGTTTAGTCTGTGAAGTGACACCACAAAGTGTGATGTTAGAAATATTGAAGATTAACAATAATTTCTTGGATAATATTAAAGAAGCTTATAAGCTAAATGTGAAGCTGGTAGACTTGATGGTTGTGAGTAACCAGTCAGAGGGTAGTGATTTTAAATTAGATGCCCAAGGTGTGTTGCGATTCCAAGACATAATTTGTATCCCTGATGATGCAGAAATGAAAAAGATGATTCTAGAAGAAAGTCATAGAAGTAGTTTGAGTATCCATCCAAGAGCTACTAAGATGTATCATAACTTGAAGAAGTTATTTTGGTGGTCCGTGTTGAAATGGGATGTAGCGCGGTTTGTGTATGCATGTTTGATTTTTCAGAAGTCCAAGGTCGAGCATTAGAAACTTGTGGGATTGTTAGAACCGTTATATGTTCCGGAGTGGAAATGGGATAACATATCGATGGACTTTGTGGTGGGGATGTCAAATACTCCGAGAGGACATGATGCGATTTGGGTAATTATTGATAGACTAAGAAAATCAGCTCATTACATTCCGATTAATATTTGTTTTCCTGTGCCGAAGTTGGTGGAGATTTATCTTCGCGTAATTGTAAAGCTACACGTTGTTCCATCAAGCATAGTATCAGATAGAGATCAAAGGTTTACTTCTGATTTTTGGAAGACTTTGTAAGGCACTTTGGGATCTAAGCTAAAATTGATTTCCGCGTATCGCCATGGCACATTTCGAGGCATTGTATGTCCGAGGTGCATAACGCCTTTGTGTTGGTATGAATCTTGTGAGAGTGTGGTGCTCGGGCCTGAAATTGTTCGAGAAACTACTGAGAAAGTGAAGCTAATTCGAGAAAGGATGAAGACTTCCCAGAGTAGACAAAAGAGTTACCATTATAAGAGGATGAAATACCTTGAGTTTCAAGTGGGAGATCATGTATTCTTGAGAGTATCTTTGGTAATCAGTATAGACCGTGCTCTAAAATCGAAGAAACTGACTCCTTGGTTCATTGGCCCTTATCAAATTTTAGAGAAAGTGGGGAGTGTTGCATAGAGAGTGGATTTTCCGCCTAATCAGTAGAATTTGCATGATGTGTTCCATGTTTTGAAACTCCAAAAGTATATTTCAGATCCGTCGCATGTGATCCCGATGGATAATGTACAAGTACATAATAATCTTACTGTTGAAGCTGTAACTGTGAGGATCAAAGATCGCGAAATAAAGAAACTGAGAGGTAAGGAGATTACCCCCGTGAAAGTAGTTTGGGGAGGAGATGCTGGAGAGAATGCTACATGGGAATTAGAGAGCAAAATGCGAGGGGCTTATCCAGATTTATTTGCCTCAGGTAATTTTTGAGGACGAAAATATTCTAAGTGGAGGAGAGTTGTAACACTCCGATTTAGTTAGAATTATTTTATTCAAAATAATTAGATTATGTGGTGTATTTTATGAGTTGGTGAATTTTTATGATGTGTTATGATGCCAATTGCAGGAATTAGAGGCTTTAGAAACTATAGAAGTTAAGATGACGGGGTGTATGACCAAAAGTGTAGAAATTTAGGGGTGTGGTGAGATAAACATATTATTAGTATTATTTGGATTAAATGATAGAGTTATTATTATTTCATAATAATTAAATGGAATTGTTAGTAGAATAATATAATTCATATTATTTTATTAAATAATTATTTATTGGAGGAAGGGAATAGTTGGGATTAAGTATTAACGATATAGAGATTATTATTAGAAAAACAATGAAGTGAGAACAGAAGGAGAAAAGCAGAAAGATCATAGAACGAAAAAAGGGAAGAGAAGGGAAGATCTAGGGCAATAAGGATTCCACAAATTTTGTGAGATCAAAGCTTCAAAGTAAGGTATGAGGGTGAATGGGTTCTCTAAATTGGTGATAATAAAATGAGAGGGTAGTGAGGATTTCTTTCTCTCTTTAGGTTTTTGGCATAATTGATGTATGATTATTTTTTTGGTTGATTGATGTTGTTGTATATGATTTCATATGAAATTGTGAATCTTGTGATGTTGAAATTGTTGTTGATAACTGTTGTTGTTATGATCTTGTATCCAAGAAACCCCAATCTAGGAACTATAGGTTAGGAATATGACAAACAATGAAGATTTAGTTCTGAAAATTGTTAAACGATAATAGATCAATGAGGTAGATGAAGTACATAGGTTGTTATGTGTAAAAATACCGCTTTAGATCAGAATTTAGTGGTTAAAAGTGCCCAAAATGGGTGAAAATCAGACTGGTTTAGGCATAAAATCATAACAGGAAAACCATGTTCACCCAGGATTGCCAGGTGACGAAGGATGTGTCGCTGGGTGGTGGAGTTTTTTCCAGGAGAATGAGGAAGCGATGGAGATGTGAAAAGATGAATGTTTATGTAAAGCGTCACGTCTAGTGTCACCGGGCGATGGGTGACGCAAAAGTAGCATCGTTGAATGACCGTACAAAATTTCTTAAAATATCATAACTTGAGTCTTAGAACCCTGATTGATGTGTTGTTCGAAGCGTTAGATAAATAACAAAACAAACTACATTTAGGTGAAATAAAATGAGTAAAAGAATGGTTATTTACAATACTTAGGATAAGGTAGAGTTAGATTATCATAAGATAAGTTAGGATGATATGTGCACTATGATGAATTATGGATACTATGATGTATGTGGCATGATGATGATGCTCTTGGTGGCCTGAATTAGCATTTTATTGAAGGCTTATGCCTTGTGGTTTCATAATCCATGTTGTTGCATGTTAATGTTGAATGCATTTCATTGGGGAGGGCTTATGCTCTATTGATGGCCTGTAATGGCATTATTTTTGAGGCTTATGCCCTACCGTTGCCCAATTGGCATTATGTCGGGGTCTTATGCTCTCATGGTACCACATGCATTGATTTAATGTCGGTCTCATTGCATTGTATTATTAATGAATTGATGTTGTATGATGTGAATGATGTATTCTGTTGTGAAGTGTCATGTGATGTGTGAATTGTGTGATTTTCACTGTGTATTTATTGAATGTAATTCTCGCCCCTTTTGTGTTGTTGTGTCTGTAATCTTCGGGAGTACAGATAATCAGGTACCTAGTAATGCTTGAAGAGAATGTTACCTTATCGAGTCTTAGGAGTCGCTCTGATACGTAACACAGGATTTGGGAATTTATTATATTTTTGTATTGTTTTATTTGTTTCGTATCATACTTTTATGCTTATGATGGACCACATGTTTGTGGAGTTTTATTATTGTTGAGGCTTGATGCCATGGAAGAGAATTAAATAGAGTTATTCCGCTGCTAGTTGATTGTTATAAATAAATGAAGTAATAAAGTAATTTGAGACTTTATGAAAATTTGAATTACGTGACATCCTATTGTGTAGAATATGATATATTTCATGCATGTTGATATAATTATTCTTATGGGAATGGGGTGTTATAACCTGGAAAATAAAGTACATCGCCTCTGGCATGTACTCTGTGAAAAACAGTTCTATCTTGTCAAATGCCAGATTATGGAGAAAGTCAACTAGAGCTTACTTGTGAAGGCTCAAGGTTTTGTGACACAACCTCTTTAGTCTGCACTAACATCCTTGTGGTTGCCATGCTAAATAGAAACATCATGGATAAATATTTTACTCAAAAGGTGAAGACCTTCACAATACTAACTTCCAACGTCTCTCTCTTGGAAATTACTTCTCAGTAAAGACACGTGTACAAGTCATCTTCCATCGACTCTTTTGTTGCCTCTATATAAGTCGCTGAAGATTTGAAGGAAGACAACAACAATATTATTACAACAAGAACAAGAAATGGAAACTCTAAGCTTTCGTATATATTTTTTGTATTTCACATAGTCCAGATATTTTCTTATCTTTGTATATCCTAGAAATCTCAAGTGACAAAGTCTTTGTTTGTGTTTTGTTATTTGTGGGCCTCTGATTATATATCAAGTGCACCTTGTTGTCTATTCATCTAAACTATTTGTTTAGAGGTTTAGTAGAAGTCTCTTGCTAGGTTGATTGTGCAAATAAAGTCTCTTGCAAGGTTTTTTGAGCAAATGAAGTCTCTTGGTAGGTTGCTTGATATAATACCCCAAAAATCTAGATTAATTATTTAATTAATTTAGGGTGAATATTAGGGGATTATAGGTGTTTGTGAATCAGTTTGGTATTTTGTTATGTTGTGATGCATTTGATGAGAGATAGTTTCCTTAGAAAATAAGGTGTTGGAGGTGTATGACTAAAAACGTAGAAACATAGAGGTGGAAGGAGAATTTTGGTCTAATATTAATATTATGTGAATTAAAATAATAATTATAGTTTTTATAATTATATTATTATTATTATTATTATTATTATTATTATTATTATTATTATTATTATTTTAATTAGAGAAGGTCAAGGTTGGAATATGGATTTAGGGGTCTAATAGGTTTATTTGTCAAAAAAAAGGAAGAGAGAATGGAATCTTAGTTTTGGAACGATCGTGAAATAGAGAGAGGGAGAGAGAGAGAGAGAGAGAGAGAGAGAGAGAGAGAGAGAGAGAGAGAGAGAGAGAGAGAGAGAGAGAGAGAGAGAGAGAGAGAGAGAGAGAGAGAGAGAGAGAGAGAGAGAGAGAGAGAGAGAGGAAAAGCGAAGATAGTGCTGGTGAAACAATTGGCTGAACAAATCATCAAAATGAAATCAATAAAGATGCCATCGAACGTTTTTTATCCCACGAGAAGGGAAGGGAAAATATCTAGTAAATCTGAGAAGGGTGAAATCACGATCAAACGACCGAGAGATCGGGTAAGGGAGTATGTTACGCAAGGGGAAGGTATTAGCACACTACACGCCCGTAGTACTCTACGGTATCCACTCATGTTATTCTAATCTAATGGGTGTGGTCAAAGTCTATGTCTAAGTTTTAAAATAAAAAAAGAAAGAGGGAACGCATGCAAAAAAGAAAAGAGAAAAGAAAGTGTAGGGAAAATAAAGTTGTGCTCATTCGGGCCCTACCCCAATGCCTACATATCCTTTTAAGGAATCAAAGCAGTCGTAGTTCGGCTTATATATTTTGTTGGTTTTGTGTTTTTTAATGGAACAACATTAACTTCACATTCTACCTGCAGCTCGACCTTTGGAGACTCACACATCTGGAGTAGAAAGGAATTAATGTGCTCAAAAAGTTCCCAGAGGCAAATAATGCTAAAGTCACAACTCGGAGCCAGTAGACATGGTGCAACCCGACCTTTGGGGAATTACACGTCGTATTCCTTTAGCGGTAGAAATGTTTAAGACTAAGCCATTGGATTGACTAGACTTATAGAGATCAAAATAAAAGTCGCCACCGCGCTTTATTATTTCCAAAGGAATGGGAAAAGAGCGATTAACCCAAAAAGAGGGGGAAAGATTCAAGGTAGGGGGTTGCTTATGCAAAGGGAAGATATTAGCACCCTAAACATATACGATACTCCGTAGGAACCTCTTTCTATAATCTGTATATTTTGGCTATAAAATGTTGTATGAAAATAGATGGTGGAGTTGAGAAAACAAATGTATTTTTATGATTTTTGCATCCGCCGCGGTTGCGAACCTTTAGTGCCTATGTACCACTTTTCGTGCAATAGGGGATCAGGGTACACGTATTTCCTCTTTTAAAAATTTAAAACACAAGTTTGTTGGTTAATTTTATGAGATAAGACATCATCGTCATTGTCCGTGTGGAAAACATACTTACTACCTGTTGTACCCCAATTTTTGGCCCTAAGATCCCCTCATCTTACCATGTTGATTCCATCACAACAATATCACATTAGGATTCTTGGTTCCCCTCCCTATATTTAGATTTGCTCTTTGAGGAATCACCAAGCACTTTGACTTGTGTTATTTTGTGATTATGAATATTTTTGTCTTGATTTTTTCTTTTAATTAATAAAATGCAATGTTTGTTTGTCTTGCTTGTTACACATGTAGATAAAGGCAATGAGTTTCAGCAAGTTGCTCCATGGGTTCATGAGTTTATTTCTATGCCCTAGTCAGTAAAGCTTGAGAAGTTCAAACCTCACCATTGGATTTATTTTGGAGGAAATGGCATGGCAAGGTTATTTTGGTTCACCATATTTCAATATTATCAAATTTGGTTCAAAAGTACAAGGGATTAATTGGAGAAGGTGTCATGATTGGACAAGGCTTTGTTCCCATTGGTCACAAATTCATATTTCTCTCAATTCTCAAGATATGGAAGTGGTTTTTCTGACTATGAGTTCTCATTTTCATCCTGAACATATTTTATTTACAAAGCATTTGTGTTGGTACAAGACGTTTGTTCTAAATTGTCAAAGTTCCTCAAGGCATTTTTCTTGATCTAGGAGCTAGGGTTTTGAACTTCAAAGAAGCATATCTTGCTCATATTTTGGTATTTTAGAGTGATTCCAAATATATCCTTCTCTTAAAAGGGTTATCAACAAATCACTTCAAAAGTTCCAAGGATTTTTCATGTGGAAGAAGCTTGATGATGAAGAAAGATTACAAGTCATCTAGATGAACCCCCAATTTCTCATATGTGACTTCAGATGATCATAACTTGGACAATGTTTATCACCTTGAGCCTATTATTTTTTCATAATGATCTTGAGTATGTGAACTTTATTCCTTCTTTTATGTGCAAAGGGAGAAAATGGATGGAAGATGCCCTAAGGATAAAAAAGATTATAGGTCATTTCATGATTTTTGCCAACTTCAACAATTCATAACTCTCTCAATTTTTGGATATTTTAAATTATTAAAGTTTCAAAATGTTATTCAAGAGGTCTATTTCATGCCATCTTTTTTGGTCAAGAGCAAACTCCAAGTGGAAGGCCATGTTTGAATGCAAAACATTATATGTCACTTTCATAAGTTAGAATTTGAAATTCATGTTTTGAACTCAAAACATCAAATTAGCACGCGTTTGTGATATAAAGATGTTTAACCAAGTTACCAAAGTGGATTAGAGCCTTAAAACACAAGGATTGGATGAGTTTTGATGGAAATTAGATCACACTTTACTCGTGCATTAGGTTCACACGATTTCCCTCTAAACTTCATCATTTCACACGCTTGAATATTCCATTTGATTCCCTATAAATAAAGGGTCATCCCCCATTCATTTCCTTAAGCTTTGAGAGCCAAAAACACTATGTCAAAACCTTACACGAGCTTGAAATTTTTGAAATCAGTTTATGAGATTCCAGCCTTTTCCTCCAAAATTCTTTACATATTCATCTTCCTTAAGCATCATACAAACTCTCTAGCACTTAAACCAAGCAAAACGAGCCATAATCGAAGCTACAGAAGTCCAGTTTCAGAGCTTCCTTCTTGAACTTCGAAAAGGTAGAATTCTCCATCATTTGGATCCAAATAAAACACTAACATGTTCTACACCTTCTCCTGATTCTAGTGCTTTTTACAATTTTTAAATCCATTGAGAATTGAGAGAGAAATCTCAAATTGAAGGTGCTCACTATTTTCTGGGTTTTTGATTCATATCTCTTTGCATACTTTATATAAATTTGGCGCGATAGTGGTGTTAGGATCGTCTTGAAGAGACGAATCCAATGATATTGGTCTAGGATCCTAATTTTTCTGTTTGAAGGATATCACAAAATCTCCATTGCAGGGTGGCTGGAGGTTGGAGATAATGACATGTCTCGTCTCAGCCAATGATATCGTGCCAAGCGTTTTAATTTCATTGGTTGCCCTTTTTCTGATTCCCTAAGCATCCCACTAAGGTCCATATCAAGCACAACGCGTCTGGTCCATTGGATTAGCTTACTAACGCGTTTTGACTATGATCTGATGGTCCATATCTTTTTGGTTTTATTTTATTTTCTGATATTTATATTTTAATTGATTTAATTTTCAAAAATTCATAACTCTATTATTTTTATCCAAAAATTATGAAAAAATTCACAAAAATACTTTGAATTATTTCTGATCTCATGACTATTTTTTCACATTTTTATTTTGAAATTTGAAATTTTTTATATTTTTTGCATTATTTACTTCTTTTTAATTACTTTAAAAATGCTTTCTGACATTTTTTAATTCTTAAAAAAAATTTAAATATCGCTTTGCATATTTCTGACTTTTTGAAAATTTTGTGGAATTTTATATTAATGTTTACTATTTTTGACTTATTTTATTTTTGTTTGAACAATTTTAATTATTTTTATAATAGTTTCTGACTTTTAAAAATTGCCAAAAAAATTTATAAAAATATTTGAGTCCTTTTCAGATTTTTCTATGGCCTTACTCAATTTTTCTTGATTAATTTGATTATAGTTGATATTTTCTTTCTTATTTCTATTTTAAAACATTTTTAAAAAACCCTTATTAATGTATATATTAAATGCAATATTACTTTGTGATTATTTTCTGGCTGAACTTGGGTTGAATTTAGATCATGAACTTTATTAACATCATTGGATCCATGGTGTTGAGTCTAACTCCACAAAAATGGATGAATGATTTTAATAATAGTTTGATTAAAATTTAATTCAAATGTGGTTTGTATATTTTTTCTCACCCCTCTCCATCTCATCCCTTTCTTATTGCACTAAGTGTTATTGGAGCATGATATTTATATCATGTCTCAAAACAAATGGTGCATAAATTGCTATTGATCGACCTCAAAATAGGTGCGACTTCTATATAAGTCCACTTACGATTGCTTAACATAGCGCTAAATTTTGTCCCGATTCGAACAAATGATTATTCGTGGCCCAAACCTATATTTACAAGCCCAAGTATGTTAATTTGATCTCTTTGATACAATAACCTTGAGATTCATTGTGCGGAGGCTTTGGTTCTACCAATCCTCTAATGGATCTACAACACTTTTGGTCAACGCGGATCACTTAAAAATTGTTGATCATTAAATGGCACTTGTGAGGATTCCAAATGGGTGATATACTTGACAAAAAGCAAATGCAACTTATTGTATGGAGGCTTTGGTTCTACCAATCCTCTAATGAGTTCCAAATGCAAGTTTCAAGATGATCATCCAACTAACCACTAATCATTAGTAATTGATTTTACCTTTTGTTTTTACTTTATGTCCCTTTATTTTTTATGCTTTAGGCACCTTTTAGTTTTAAGCATTTACATTTCATGCTATCTTCATCTTTGCTCACTTGAGCCTTTTCTTTTTTCTTCTAAGACACCTAATAATCAACATAAACCATAAAAAAATTTAATGATACTTAGACTATTTGGTTACTATCCTTGGCATTATGGAGTATGGGACTTCTTGGACTTAGGATTAAAAACCTTGGCCTATGTTGGAGACCTTGTGACCTTAATTGATATTTTGTCTGGAGTTCTTGAGGTTTACCTCAAGACATTGGGTTGTTTGTTTGTTTTGTGTGCATGTTATTATGATTACATTCTGTGTTTGTAATCCAGAATTCACCCGTATACAGCGGTTACTCTGCCCAATTTTTATGAAGACTTAATACACTTGAAGTTTGATTCTCTCAAGAGGTCTAGTATCTTTGCTTGCTTGGTTAAAATCCAAAGAATGGGAATTCTATCTAGACTCATAATGTCAAGTATAGGCTTCTTGTTGGTCAGATGGTTCTTATCCCTAGCTTTTACCTTATGCTTTAGGATAGTCTCTTCTTCTCCTCCCATCTTCTTCAATTTAAAAAAAATTCTCCCTCTTTTTGAAAACTCTTCCTACTTTTAAACCTGAACCACTTTCATAATAAACTTGGACTTAGGTCCATGCATTTTCAAAAACTTCTTTCATAAATAAACTTCAATCAACTTAACAATATCTTGACATTTTTTTGTGAGAAGACTAAAAGTCAATCAATCTCATTTCAAACCATTTTTGCCACTTTGGCTTTTTATTTTAAAACCTTTCTCAAAAGATTAGACTCTTGTCAATCTTTGTAGTGATGCAAACAACTATACTTCTATGATATATAGTGAAGTGAGATATTTTCCACTTGGGTGTTGAGTGAGGCATTGTAGATTTTAAAATCAAAGCCATATACTTCACTTTGAGATGATGCAAACTCTCTTTTCTCATGATTGTTGGTAGTAAGAATGTTTTCCACACGGACAATGACGATGATGTTTTATCTCATAAAAATTAACCAACACACTTACCTTTTAAAATTTTTAAAGAAGAACTACGTGTACCCTGATCCCCTATTTCACGGAAGATGGTACATAGGTACTAAAGGTTCGCAACCGCGGTGGGTGAAAAAATCATAAAAAATATATTTCTTTTCTCACCTCCACCATCTATTTTTACACAACATTTTTATAGCCAAAATATACAGATTTTACAAAGAGGTTCCTATGGAGTTCCGTAGATGTTTAGGGTGCTAATACCTTCCCTTTGCATAACCAACCCCCTTACCTTGAATCTTTCCCACTTTTTTTTGGGTTACTCTCTCTTTTCCCATTCCTTTGGAAACAATAAAGCATGGTGGCGATTTCTATTTTGATCTGTACAAGTCTAGTCAATCCATTGGCTTAGTCTTAAACATTTCTACCGCTACAGAAAAATGGAGACTTCACTGGGGAAAGATTGACCTCTTTTTGGTCCATCCCTAAGTGGGTTGAGCCTATCTTTGTTTATATATGTGTATATGCTATTGTTATTTATGTGTTATATGTTGAATATATGTTTATCTGGATATTCCTGGTTTTTAGGGTGCTTGGTTATTACTCATAAGTCCTATACCCGGACTTGGGAAAACTTTAAGATATGACGGGTGGTATAATCATGTTAACTTTGAGGGAGTAATCACAAAAAAGGATCTATGAGATCCCCCAATCAGTGGAGCCCCCTTTAATTGTAGTTTCGTTTACCGAGTAATCAGGAAGACGTACTACTTTCAACCTGGGAGCCTGCTGAAGCTGAGGACCGTAGAATACCTAACCCCTCTTGGCTTTTTAGGTGTAGTTCGGAAGCTACAACAGAGTAATCCAGAAATAGTTGTCACGCGATACTATGCTCAGACGAGTTTTTCTTGAGAATATTACTAATTACCGAGTTAATCGGGAAGTTGGTAATATCCGAAGGAAGGATGTAGACTCTGGGAACCTCTAGAACCTTGTTCGACAGGTGATAACTTTTAGACCATACCTTATGGATAGTACCTTCGACCTCATGCTCGTGACGTTAAACCTATGAACCCTATATGTGTGATCTTGTGTGTTATTGCTGCATCATGCATCCATGCATTCATAAGCATCTTTTGAAGAAATCTTATTTCAAGGGATTTAAAAGTTGACCATTTGTGAATATCTCAGGTACTTTTTAACCATGGATTATAGAAAAAGAAAGTCCGGGAAGTATAGTTTCAAGGATCCCAAAATAGATGAGTTGATCAGTCTAATTCCTGAGATCGAGTGTTCTGCAGATTTTCAGAAGAAGTATGGATCCATCATTACTCTCGTGAAGCTTAGGATGAAGGAGGGTATTATCTCGAACTTATGTTGTACCCCAAAATTTTCCTCTCATTTCTCAAGGATTCTCTCACAAGATCTTGTATGACGTCAAGTTTGCAGCACTCATACATCAATTTAGGCTTGGAATTGGAACAAGCGTAAAATGGTCAATTGCATATTAGAAAGTCAAACTTTGACGTTTTGGTCAACATTACATTCCAAAGATAGAATTTCATCAAGACATGCAAGAATATCAAGCTTGATCATCAAGAAAGTCAAGAAAGTCAAAAGTCAACTTGAAAAGTCAAGATTTCCAAGACTTAGAAATTTTCTAAGTGTTTTTATACATGATAATTTCATCACTTCATGCCATTATTTCATCATGATGCAAGATAATTAAAAAGAAACTTTCAACATGAAAGTTGTAGATCTCCATGATATCTACAACATTGCTTTACACAACTTCTCCTAAATATGATGGGATCTCAAGTTACAAATTCATGAAGTCATGACATTTTCATTTAACACTTAGAGAAATTTTCAACAGATTTTGGTCAGGATTTTACCCCAACCTCTTGGCATTTTTTCACATAGTTCCAAGATGATTTTGTCAAAATGGCCAAAATGAAAGTTATAGAGAATGTTTCAAGCTTTCCAGAACATCCAAGAGCATAAATTTATCATACTTGAGCTAGGAGATTCAAGGGCTTAAAGTTGGCCATCCATCTTTAAATTGCAAGTCATTCTAAGTGAAGAACACATAACAAAACTCTCATGATTTGCTGCATAATCTTATGTTTCAAGCTTCTTTGCTTGGAAATCTCATCATAATTTAATGCTTACACCCACTCTGGAGCTATTACCCAAGTGTTTAAACCATTGTCCAAAAGATCTTTCCATTTATGGCATAAAGGCACCATTGCTATTCTTGGAAAGCAAACTTTTTATACAAAGTTTGTCCTGAGCCCATACCTCACTGGTTGCTGATTATACTTCACCATAAATCATGGGAAGTAGCTCCTCAATACCAGTAACTTTGGTACTTCATCTTGGGACTATGGAGTACTTGACTTAGTTTGATCTTTTTAATCCAACCAAACCATAACATGCTGTCTTATAAACCTAATCAGATCATATGCACAAACCCCTTACCTATAAATAGAAGAAGCATTTGCAAGAGAAAGTTGAAAAAGGTTAGAAAAATAGAGAGAAAAGCCAGAAGTCTTGTTGTAAACTAGCCATCAAAAACCATAACTATCCAAAAAAGCTTCCACTCTTGAGTTTTAAAGTCCAAATATTTGGAACTCTCACACCTTGCAAGCTCTGTCTAAACATCTAAGCACCTCACATACATCACCTAGAAATTGTTCAAACTCAAGAACAAGCTTCTACAACACCTCTGTTTTCTATTCCAATTTCAATAACACTCAAGACAATAACTCAAATTCAGAGTATAAAGATCCTACTCCAAGGTAGGTTTCTTGACTTTAGTAATTCATTTTTGAAGACAAAAATGTAGTAACCATTGTCCTTGAAGCTAACCTTTTGTTTATCTTCCATTCTTTTCATTATGTTATGAAAACTAACCCATGTGTGCAGTAAGACAATGTTGAAGTAGAAAAAATGACAGTATGAGTCGACACATAGCCTTATGAGTCGATACATACTGCTTTACAGGCCCAAAATAGAAGGAAAAAACAATGTATGGGTCGACACAAAACACGTATGAGTGGACACATGCAGTGTATGAGTCGACACATACCATTATGTATCGACTCATACTGAGTTGATTTGGAAATACAGGGGCAAGGAAAGTTATGTGTCGATGCATGTGAGCTTGTGTCGACACATAATAGTTCAAAATGCATTTTTTTCCTTCTTTTTACACTGTTTTTACGTTTCCTTCATGGTTGATTGATATGGTTGTAATATTTAAGTTCCTACTTCATCCCCATTTGTAAATTGTATCCTCATCCCCTAAATGATGTAATAGCGTAGGAATTTACATTTTCGCAACTTAACGATTTCAAATACAAATGCTAGTAATTAGAGTTTTGTATGGAAAGACTAAAACCAATCAATAGAAAACCCTAATCAAAGACAAAAATAATGCATGTAAATCAATACACTTTCACCTAAGCACCCCTAGGGTAAACTCCATTTGGTTGCCTTATACAAAATGGGCATATTACGCATGTATGGTATCTTAGCAAAAACAAGCAAATACAAGATCATAGTCCCTCGATGACGCTATCTAAGTTGCCTTACAAATGATCTTAGTCCCTCAAAAAAGAATGCTAAGATACCTTGCAACATTTCTAATCATGGCTATACGATGAACCACACACGTCCCGCTTACATCCAAAGATAGGGTTGCTTACCAAATCAATGGTAAGACAACAATGTCAAAGGAAAAGAAAATGAACAAGAAAGACATTTGAGTAGGTAGATTGCTCCTAATTACTTGCTCCATCTCAAAACAAACACCCTTGCTATTTTAAAAACAAACACCTACACTTTTTAAAATATCTTACAAACTTGGAAACATTTTCAAAAGATCAACATCTTTGTATACATTCTTACGAACGGGAATCGTTACAAAGATCTCCTAAACAATGGCCTCTTTACAAATTACTTTCAAAAACCACACATAGCACAATTTAAAACAAAAGAAAGTCATCTAGCAAGTAACTAAGAGCCCATGGAAAACCATGGGTGAAAAGGGTGCTAATACCTTCCCTTTTCATAATCTACCCCCCAAACTCAAGAAACAATCTCAAAGTTCTTTCCTGTGATTTTTCACCTTTCCTTTTGGATAAAAAAGTTGGTGGTGACTCTTTCTAACTGCAACATTTGCGATCAAACGCAAAAAAATCAAGTCAGTTCTCCCACCGTATCACAGAACTGGCGACTCTGTTGGGGAGATTCTTAAAAGTGGGGTTACCTTAGGGTTAGATCACATTTACTCGCTTTCATTGTTTTACTTTTATGCTTTACAATATGGTTCTTTGTTTGGGTTTGAATCCTCTACCCAGATTTGGGATACCTTATAGGTAAGTAGCAATACATTGTGGAAACTGTGCGGGGTATATCGAAATGGTCTAAACATTAGCTACATTAGTGCGACATATTTGTGGGTACCGGTAGCCCTTGAGTAGTCAAGGAGAATATGGGGCCGCTGAGTGATGTCATGAAGCACTAATGAACTTTTAGAACCTTTACTTGACCAACTTGGCCATTAGAACGTAGTGAGATGACCGGCTTTGGTGCAGTTAGAAGTTGGTAGATACTCAATACTAAACTCATTGAGGTTTGGTTTTTTGGGATATTTCGGTTGCTATTTAAGAGGCTTGCGCTGAAATAATGCCCGAGAAAACAAATCAGTGATATTAAGCTCCTTAGAACCCGATTACTATTACTAGGACAGGTGTGAGACAACTAAACTTCAAGAGGGTATTTACCTATGAAACTCCATGCAAGCCTAAACCTAAGGACTTGTTTGCTTTGTTTGTATATATTTACTTGTACATGACATCATAAACATCATAACATCATACTCATACTCACTAACCATTTCAAGAATGTTTTAGGATTTATCTTTGTTCTGTTTTGTAGGACATGGATTCTATTCGCAGGAAAACCATTCAAGTCAATCTTGTAAGGATCCCTCCTAAACTCAAAGAGTTAGCATCAAGGATTCCTGAAAATCTCCATTTACCGAAATACATGGTCGCCTACTAAACTTGGTTACCTCCAACACTAATGAAGACATGATGAAGGTGCTCTTTCAGTTCTTTGATCCCTTACACCATTGCTTCACTTTTCCCGATTATCAACTTGTGCCAACTTTGGAAGAATTCTCCCAACTCTAGAGGATTCCCATTCTCAATCAACTACCTTTCAATGGTACGGAAAGAGATCCAAAGCTAGAAGAGATTGCTCAAGCTCTACACTTGCAACCATCCGATATCACAACTAATTGGGAAACAAGGAGTGGTGTCAAAGGCTTCCTAGCAAGGTTCTTGTTTGAGAAAGCCCAAAATTGTTGGAACTCTTAGGATTTGTAAGCCTTTGAGGAAATTGTGGCTCTCCTCATATATGGGATGGTTTTGTTTCCAAATCCTGACCAACTCATAGATGTGAACACCGTCAAAATCTTCATGTCTCGTAACCCGGTGCCTATTTTGCTAGGGGACATCCTACATTCTTTTCACACTCTCACTTTGAGGAAAAGAGCTATCCTTATGTGTTGTACTCCTCTCTTGACAAGATGGTTTATTTCACATCTTCCCCAATCTGTATTGAAGAACGAGCAAGGTTCAAGGTGGTCCCATAGGTTAATGACACTCAGACATTCAGATATTCATTGGTGTCCCCGCTCTTTGGAGAATGTTACTATCGTCGACCGTTGTGGAGAGTTCCCTAATGTCCCTTTGCTTGGCATTAGAGGAGGTATCACTTACAACCCTTTCTTAGCCTTAAGATAGTTTGGTTACGCCCAAAGGGATGGTCCACACGAGATGCTTATTCAAGGTTTGGTTGTTGACTACGAGAACGACGATCAAGGTCACCGTCAGAGATTTATCCGAGCCTGGAGGATGTTGAACAAGGTGGATAGTAAGACACTAGGACACAAGAATTCCATTCCCCTCGATCCTTACCTTACATGGGTACGAGCTCGTGCTCAAAAACTTGTGATGCCTTATCCCTCTATCCTACCAGTCATCATGGAGCCTGTGGTTGAAGGAGATGTTCCCTACACCATCCTCCATCCCGACATGCCTACCTCTCTCGAAGACTTACAAAAGGGTTGGATCTAGCTGAAGGAAGAACGAGATACTTTTGAGGCTCATTTCTGTGCTAGTGAAAAGAGGGTCTTGGAGCTTACGAAGCAACTACAAGAAGAGCAAAGTGTGAATGCTTATCTCGCGCCAAAGAGGATGCGTTCAGTCTTTTTATCTTAGAAAGTTATTTTGTTAGCCCAAGAGGCATGATGTAATCTTTCTTATTTTTCTAATGAAAATTAACATTCTCTTGTCTACACAAATTTAAATTTCATTAATCCTTGAAATCATTTGCATGTACATATTCCATGCATCATAACATGACAGGTTTTCGCATAACAGGTTTCCTTATCTTTCTGCTGTTTATTTCAACAAGATGGATCTAGAGAAAACTGTGACGGAACTCCAAGCCCAGAATTCTCAGTTTCAGGAAGCTTTACTAGCCCTAGCCAAGGGGCAGCAAGATATGATGGCTTTGCTGGCCGTTAAAATCCCAGTAGGAGGAGACTCATCTGAAGAGGACGAGAACTAGGTCGGTGAGGTTAAGAGTACTTAGGATGAATGTGCTAATGATCAAGAATCTGATAATGATTATTTCAACGAGCAGTATCCACCCACTGATATCAAATACGAGCAGTTAGAAGACAAATTGAAAGCTGTTGAAATCTAAGCCATCCCCGGTTTAGATTTTGATGATTTGGGTTTGATCTTTGGGGTAATCATTCCCCAAAAATTCAACGTACCAATCTTTTCAAAGTACGATAGGGTTTCTTGTCCCAAACTCCATTTAAAATCTTATGTACGCAAGATACAGCCGCACACTACTGATAAGAAGCTCTGGGTTCACTTTTTCCAAGAGAGCTTGGCTGGAACACAAATTCAATGGTTTTATCAGTTAGATGGTTCTCATATCAACACTTGGGAGGATATAGCTATTGCCTTCTACCATCAGTATCAATACAATGCCGACTTGGCGCCATCAAGGGTTCAGTTACAAGATATGACCATGGGAAAGAATGAAGGATTTAAGGAATATGCACAAAAGTGGAGAGACCTTGCTAGTAGAGTCCAACCTCCCTTGACTGATAGGGAGCACATCGACATGTTCATGGGCACTTTATCTAGTCCTTTCTTTAATCTGTTGGTTGGCTGCTCTTCTTCTGGTTTCACCGAATTAATCTTAACCGGTGAAAGAGTTGAAAGTGGCATCAAAAGTGGGAAGATCTTTGTGGCATCTACCCCCACCATCAATCCTATCAAGAAACCTTTTGTTGCAAAGAAGGAAGTTAATATTGTGTATGGGGTAAGGGCCCATACCAAGAATAATGATCGTCCGTCTATCAATTCTGTCCGAATCTCCAATCCAACTCCTACTCCAAGACCATTTGCAAATCATCAATGTTTTGAAACTCCAAGAAGAAAATTTACGAGGTTATGCATGTCACTGTCTCAAGCCCTTCAACATTTGTGCAACGCTAATTTAGTGACGTTGCACAATCCTCCCACCAACCCTGACACCTCGTCACCAAAGTATAATCCAAACGCTAAATGTGCTTACCATTCAAATAGCCCCGAGCACGAGACTGACCAGTGCTGGGCCTTGAAGAATAAAATCCAAGATTTAATTGATAACAAAACTATTGAATTTGATCCTACTCCAATGATGAATGTAATTACCGCTCCAATGCTGAATCATGACAAAGGTGTTAATGATGTCAAAGATACAATTTTTGTTACCTCTGTTGAAGATTTGACTACTATGCTGAATATAATCAAGAACAATCTATTGAAAGATGGGATCTTCCCTGGCTGTGAAAAAGACTGTGTGCTGTACAAGACGACTCGATAAATGTGAAGGGCTGAAGAACGACATACAACGCATGATGGATGGCCCTAGAACTCAATTTGAAAAGACTCCATTTGCCAAGAGTTTGATTAACAAATGTGAAGACCTCTCCATTATTACCATCTCAAACAAACCTATTAGGATCACCTCCAAAAGTCCTATTAGGATTTCAAATGAACCCACCATTGCTCGATTAATAATTACCAATCCTGGACTGATTCCTTACTCTTCAAACAAAGCGGTACCATGGAATTACGGTGCTGAGGTGTTCTATCAAGGGATTAATTAAGATGCATGGATCAGAGAAGAAAAAGATGACGATGTCGAAAACATAGTTGGCTCAAGCAATGTAACTAGAACTGGGAGAACATTCTCACCCAATATGTCACCTCCAGTAGTTACAAAGACGCATATCCACATTACTGCTGCCAAGTCAAGTACCGAGACAAAAGGGAAAGGGAAGGTTGTTGATCCTGATGTGATTGAAGTACCCTCCAAGGACGTAACTAATGAAGAACCCTCCTCCCGCGAGATGGATGAGATTTTAAAGATCATAAAAAGAAGTGACTCAAGATTGTAGAACAGTTGGGGCAAAACCCCTCTAAGATTTCAATGTTGTCATTGCTTCTTTGCTCTGATGCCCATGCTCAAACATTAATCAAGTTCCTAAAAAAAGCTCATGTCCCCCATGAGACAACAACAGACCAACTTGAGAATTGCGTGGCTATCCTGACAGCTGATAATGGCTTGGGGTTTTCAGATGCTGACTTAACACCTCTTTGGAAGAATCACAATAAATCTTTACATGTTTATATCGAGTGTAAAGGGACTACCTTAGCACATGTGCTAGTCAACACTAGTTCTTCTCTGAATGTGTTACCCAAGGGGGAATTAAACCGTATTGACTGTGAAGATTTAATCTTGAAGCCAAGTGATATCATCGTAAGGGCGTTTGATGGATCAAAGAGGACTGTTCATGGGGAAGTAGATCTTCCAATCAAAGTGGGCTCCCAAATATTCAACTCCACCTTCTATATTATGGATATTCGCCCTGCCTATTCTTGTCTGTTAGGTCGCTCGTGGATTCATAAAGCTTGGGCAGTGACCTCAACCCTCCATCAAAAACTAAAATATCCAGTCAAGGGCAGAATAATCATCGTTTGTGGGGAAGAAGAGTTTATGGTGAGCCACCTTAACTCTTCCAAGTATGTAGATAAGGACAGAGAATTCATTGAAACCCCATGTCAAGCCTTTGAGGTTGTACCACCGATGATTGCTGCTACTAAATGTTCTTCTGATGAGTCCAAAGCTGTCAAGGCCATGCCAAAGATGGTTTCAGTCAAGGATGCCCGCGCGGCAATTGAAGAAGGAAACTATGATACTTGGGGGCAACTCCTCGATATCCCTTTTAAAACGGACAAGTTTGGGTTGGGCTTCACTTGCAAAGATCAGAAGGAAGTGAGGCGTGCTCGTGCTGGAGAGCCACCTCTCCGCATTGGAAGCCATGAAGTCAACATCGTGGGTGACTCTGAAGAAGAATCCGCATTTGAAGAATGGGTGTATCCAACTACTATGGAGCTGGAGAATTGGCATACAAAGGACTTTGTGCCCATCTCCTTCATTGAGGAGCAATCTACTTGTTATTTCTTTTCTTTCAATTCAAGAACATGTTGTCGGTAATATTTTAACAATGACTTTTCAGCCATTTTCCTGGCCCAGGGCACTTTGGTCCATTTGTCAAGGGTTTTATTTATGTTCATCTAATCATATGATCATTCAGTACATTGGACTCTTTTGCATTCAAATATTCGTGTTCATTGTCTTTCTTTTATTACAAATACATTTTTCAAAAAAAATAGCCATGTATCTTACATGCACACACACACACACACACACACTCTTGCAGGTCCACATCCACTCTAGATCCTATTGCCAATGACTATACTATTGCCGAATATGACTTTGAATGTCCTATCAACCAAGCCGAAGACGAAAGCTAGGAAGATTGTGACATACCGGGAGAACTAGCCAGACTTCTATTACAAGAGGAAAAAGCTATTCAACCGCATAAAGAGTCAGTTGAAGTTATCAACCTGGGTACTGAGTCAGATAAGAAGGAAATCAAGATCCGCGCTAACTTGGAAAGCAGTGTCAAGAGCAGGTTGGTTCAGATGTTGCATGATTATGTGGAAGTTTTTTCTTGGTCTTATGAAGATATGAATGGGTTGGATACCGACATCGTAGTTTATCATCTACCAACAAAAGAAGACTGTCCACCTATCAAGAAAAAAGTTCGCCGCATGAGGCCTGATATGTATGAAAAGATCAAAGCTGAAGTGATGAAACAATTTGATTCAGGATTCCTAGTTGTGATATCCTCTCCTTAATGGGTTACCAATGTGGTTCCAGTGCCAAAGAAAGACAGGAAAGTTCGCATGTGCGTAGACTATAGGGATCTGAATAGGGCAAGCCCCAAAGATGATTTCCATCTACCACACATTGACGTCTTAGTTGATAATACTGCTCAGCATAAAGCCTTCTCTTTCATGGATGGCTTCTCAGGCTATAATCAAATAAGGATGGCTCCTGAAGACATGGAGAAGACTACTTTCGTTATGCAATGGGGCACCTTCTGCTACAAGGTCATGCCGTTCGGACTAAAGAATGCAGGGGCAACATATCAAAGGGCTATGGTAGCTTTATTTCGTGACATGGTTCATCATGAGATAGAGGTATATGTGGATAATATGATTTCCAGATCACAAACTGAAGAAGAAACATCTCGATCACCTACACAAATTGTTCGAGAGGCTGAAGAAGTACAAGCTGAGGTTAAACCCTAACAAGTGCATGCTTGGAGTATGCTCTGGAAAGCTTCTAGGTTTTGTTGTTAGCAATAAAGGCATTGAAGTTGACCCTGCCAAGGTAAAGGCCATCCAAGAAATGCCAGTCCCTCATTCTGAAAAAGAAGTCAGAGGATTCTTGGGTCGTCTCAATTACATTGCCCGTTTCATATCCCACTTGACTGCTACTTGTGAACCACTCTTCAAACTCTTGAAGAAAGATCAGGTAGTCAGATGGAACGATGATTGCCATATTGTCTTTAACAAAATCAAAGAATACATACAAGAACCTTATATTCTCATGCCTCTAGTTGAAGGAAGACCCTTGATCATGTACTTGACGGTATTAGAGAATTCTATGGGGTGCGTTATGGGCCAACATGACGAGTCTGGCCGAAAAGAGCATGTTATTTATTACCTGAGCAAAAAGTTTATCGACTGTGAAACCAGATATTCACTACTCGAGAAAACTTGTTGCACTCTGGCATGGGCTTCTCGCCGGCTAAGACAGTATATGTTGACGCATACCACTCTGTTGATTTCTAAGATGGACCCAATCAAGTACATCCTCGAGAAACCTTCCCTTTCCAGACGGATAGCCAGATGGCAAATGATCTTGACTGAGTACAACATTTAATACATGACTCAAAAAGCCATCAAAGTAAGTGTACTAGCAGATCATTTGGCCCATCAAGCCATGGATGATTATCAATTAATGAACTTCGACTTCTCGGATGAGGACATCATGCTGGTAACTGACTGCGCAAAATCTGGACCATATGACGGACCTGAACCAGGATCCCGATGGATTATGGTATTCGGTGGGGCTTCTAACTCCTTAGGTAACAAATTGGTGCTGTGATCATCTCTCCTAAAGGTTGCCACACTCCTTTCACTTCCAGACTATGCTTCGATTGCACAAACAATATGGCTGAGTATGAAGCATGCATCTTAGGTCTGAAAGCTGCTATTGACTTAAGGATCAAGCATTTGGATGTGTTTGGAGATTCCGCCTTGGTGATCAGCCAAGTAAAAGGAGATTGGGACACTAAACACCCTAATCTTATCCCTTACAAGGAACTTATGCTATCCCTAATTCCTTACTTCGAAGAGATCACGTTTGAGCACTTCCCTAGGGAAGAAAACCAGTTGGCTGGCGCTTTGGCAACCATGTCTTCAATGTTCAAAGTCAGATGGGACAACGAAGCCCCTATGATAACAATTGAAAGATTCGATGAACCTGCACATTTCTATGAGCTTGACACCGATGCGGAAAAGCCATGGTACCATGAGGTGATGAGATACCTTGAAGCACAAGAGTATCCAGAGGGGGCATCTATCAATGACAAAGTTCTTGTGAAGATTTGCAGCCAAATTCTTTGTATGTAACATGATATTGTACAAATGCAACCGTGATTCAACTCTACTCCGATGTGTGGACAAGAAGGAGGTAGAGGAAATTATGGAAGACATGCACGATGGTCTCTTTGGTACTCACTCAAGTGGTCATACGATGGCTAAGAAAATCTTAAGAGCAGGTTACTATTGGTCAATGATGGAGACTGATTTCCATCAATATTCAACCTATCACAAATGCCAAATCTACACTGACAAGGTCCATGTTCCTCCTATACCTCTGAATGTCATGACCGCTCCATGGCCATTTGCAATGTGGGGCATTGACATGATTGGATAGATCAAGCCCACATCTTCCAACGGACATCGCTTCATTCTTATTTCTATCGACTATTTTACCAAATGGGTCGAAGTCGCCTCGTTTGACTCAGTCACCAAGAATGTGGTAGCCAGATTCATCAGACACAACCTCATATACTATTATGGTATCCACGAAAGGATCATCACCGACAATGGGACTAACCTCAATAATGCTATGATTACTGAGCTTTGCACTCAGTTTAAGATCAAGCATCACAATTCTTCTCCATATAGACCAAAAATGAATGGCGCAGTCAAAGCGGTGAACAAAAATATCAAGAAGATTATGCAGAAGATGGTAGTAACCTATAAGGATTGGCATGAGATATTGTCGTTTGCTCTACATGGCTACCGTACTTCAGCTAGAACCTCAACTGGGGAAACTCCCTTTTCCTTAGTTTATGGCATGGAAGCTGTTTTTCCAGTAGAAGTTCAGATCCCCTCGCTAAGGATTATGAATGAGGAGGGCCTAGGCGAAGACGAGTGGATTCAAACGAGATTGGATTAGCTAAACTTAATTGACAAAAAACGATTAGTTGTTGTTTTCCATGGTCAGACGTATCAAAAACGGATGATCAAGACTTTCAACAAAAAGGTCAAGCCTCGAGTATGTAAAGTTGGTGACTTGGTGATAAAACGCATCATTTTACCACAAGGCGACCTCAAAGGCAAATGGACTCCCACCTATGAAGGAACATTTGTTGTCAAGAGAGTTTTCTCTGGCGGTGCCATGATGTTGACTACCATGGATGGCGAGGATTTCCCACATCCCATAAATGCGGACATAGTTAAAAAATACTACGCATAAGAGACCCGTTAGGTTGACACACCTAAGCAAAATAAGGGAATCCCGGCAAGCCAAAAGGTTTGGGAAAAAATTAGGGATATATGGAAAAGATTGTACACCCGACAAGTTGAAAACCCGAAAGGGCGACTTGGGCAAAAAAGGGTATCCTGGTGGGCTGAAAACTCGAAAGGGTGGTCCAAGCAAAAATTAAGGATTAAAAGCGTATGACTATGTCCCGTGGAATTAATACAGTCAATTTTATCATCAAGGTCCAAGTCCAAACAGTCCAAGATCAATCCAATCAACTTCGATCAACGACAAAGGACATTCGAAGACATTGGGGCAATAGTTGAGTTGGAAGGAAATGAGATCATTTCACATGGCTATTTGTTTTCATTCTCAATTTTGTTTTCCTTTAGAAGATTTTCTCTTACTAGGATCTCCGTCTCTCTGTACAAAAACGCCTATTCATGGGCAAAATATCAATACAAATACACTTTGAAGTGCAAAATTTATGTCTTTGTTTTGAATGCAAATTTGTCCAATGACTAAAATTGAATGAACATATGCATATGTACATAATTAAAAACTACTTGGCACATGTGTCCTGCTAAGAAGCAGTAAGAATCTCTTTAATGTATATGAAATATTCCCACAGAGTTATCTCATTATCATTATCCCCATGAGGACGGCTGCAATAAACCTTTCCCCAATAGGTTTTACTTCCCAAATAATAATCGAGGAACCACAAAAATTCCCCAACCGAGTACATCCTCCCCAATCGAGTTTATATTCCCCTGGCATAGCCTATCTTCCCCAGCTGAGCCTGTTATCCCCAGTGAGCCTGTTATCCCCAGCTGAGTGTATCCTCCCCAAGCTGAGTCTGTCCTACCCGACTGAGTCTACACTCTCCAGTTTGAATTTTCCTTTCAGATTATTTCAAATCATAGGGCCACAACCCCTGATCCCTAGTAAAGCCGTCAGCAAAACCTTTACTATTTCCAAAAAGTTATCGTGAAACCTGGACCCGACTAGATAACAGTTGATCTCAATTTCAAGATACTATAAAACCTGGACCCGACCAGATAATAGTCTAACTCTTCAAAGATATAGAAGAACCTGGACTCAACCGGACCAAGGTTTAACTTCTTCTCCCCAGTAGAGTTTTCCTTTACCCCAACAAGTTGTTGTGAAGCCTGGATCCGACCAGATAGAAATCACCCTCAGAGATTCATTGTGAAACCTGGAAACCGACCAGATAAAAACTAAATCCCCAAACAATTTATTGTGAAACCTAGAGCCGACCAGATAGCAATTGACCTCATCAAACTCAGAAATCCGCAAAGCCTGGACCCGACCAGATGGCAGTTTTTCAAACAGCTTATTTGTGAAACTTGGAGCTCGACTAGATAACAATTAACTATGATACCCAGAGATACACTATGAAGCCTGGACTCGACCAGATAATAGTACAAGTTTCCAAAAATCATGAAACCTGGACCCGACCAGATAATAGTTACCACTTTAAGTTACTGCGAAGCCTGGATCTGACCAGATAACAGTTAACCTCTGTATTCCCAGCAAGTTTTTGTGAAGCCTGGATCCGACCAGATAACTATTCAATTTCAAGAAAATTTCTGCAAAGCCTGGAATCCGACCAGATAACAATTAATTCGTCTCTTCCCCCAGTAAGTTACCGTGAAGCCTGGATCCGACCAGATAGAAGTTGACTACTTCATCCTCAGCAAATTGTAAAGCCTAGATCCGACCAGATAGCAGTTGACTACTTCATCCTCAGAAAATTGTGAAGCCTGGATCCAACCAGATAACAGTTAACATTCAAGAGATATTCCGCAGCGAAAGCATCCTTTCAACAAATTTTGAACATATGCATATTCTTCATCCCCAACGGCAATCAGAGATTCAACCTCCCAGAATTTCCATAGCAGCAGTCAGGGATTTATTTTCCCGAACAAAAATATACATCTCACATTCATACATCATAACATGTACATACCATATGCATTTAACATAATACCACATCTGGTGAACATCATGCAGCCATCTGCATTTTACTAACTCTTTTTCTCACAGGTAAAACATCAAGTTTTAGTATAAATCAACAAGAGATTTGTGCTGATATTTCTTCTAATGTTTATCAACTTTCCTCCAAATGGCATCTATAAGCCCGTTCACCATCCATCTTCGAGTGCAAATTTCTAGGCACTCTAGTGTTCAATCATCTTTCACCTTCAAGTCACGAATGGCGGACTCACCAATCTAACTCTTCAGGTTTAAGAAGATTGAACATGGGCAGTTGTTGTACCCCAAAATTTTCTCTCTCATTTCTCAAGGATTCTCTCACAAGACCTTCTATGACGTCAAGTTTTTAACACCCCAATTCTACCCCTCGTAATTAATAATAAAATCAGAGTTTCAAAATTTCATCCAAACATAAATTGAGGTATCACATATTTGTGTTTTTCATCACTTTGCATTATAATGCACATCACAAAATCAAAAGTCGGATATACCGATTCATAACATAAATCATCATATAAACATATGACTAATCACAGCACAGCGGATGTGTTCATAAAATGTACGTATCATCATGTTATCATCAATACATAAAGTCATAAGATAGTATACATAAACTATCCTATCAAAATAATAACGTCGCCCAAATCCCGAGTGTTACTACTATCAGAGCAGAGCGACTCAAAATAAAGGGACTCGAGCTAATCCTCATCATCCTCGCAGATCACCAGCATGTTACCAATATAAAGGCAACGACGAAACAAGTAAAGGGTGAGATACTCCAAAACATATAATTAAAGGCATGATAAAATATATAAATAGTTTTGGAATCATAAATGATATAGGTTAATAAGAATATGTCAACAAATATCAAATCTCACATACTTTAAAATCATCATTTAGTGTATAAGATCAACACTTTAATATCATCACATAATCACCATAATCATGTCAAAACAAGACATAAACTCCATCGCTATAAACTCATATTGTCGCTTTACCGTCATGTTATATCCATCGCACAATTTCCATGAAATTATTACATCATAATCACTTTATGTTCAACACAAAAATCATCACAAAACAAAGTATCATATAACATCGCACTTCATTATAAGCCATTAAATAAAACTCAACGCCAAAAGACTCAAAAATAAACATAACCGACTCCATGAGACATGACTATGTTATGCATGTGGTATCCGTCTCTTTGTCCATAATTAGGGACATTCCACATAAAATCCCATCGTCGCTTTAGCATGAAAGCCCTCGTCACCTGGCATAAAAGCCCTCGTCGTCAATGCAATGTATAAGACTCGACAACACGACATCACAAACACGACACAACAAAACATCATCATTGCACATCAAAATTGGTATAAAACCCACGTCGCCATATTCATCCATATCGAGATAAACATATCATCGCATCGCATATCATCAAGTATTCATTATAAATAAACCGTCGCAAACATCATATTTAATCACACCACATCATTATCAAATAATTCACTAAATTTCAAACACGGAAAAATAGTCAAACATCAATAATCGTCACAAAAATCATTCACAATAATCAACATCAATTATAATCATTAACGTCGCAATCAGATTGTCCATACGCGGCTTAAATCGACTAAAACGCAACCCAGTTCAACTTAACCGTAAATTGACTTATTTTGGGTTGCTCCGTTAAAAACTCGTAATCTCGAAAAACTAACCTCACCATGATGTTCTACACGTCAAAATTAGCTAGCACGTCAATTTTTGTTAAACTCGGAGCAACTTGTTCCATCGCCGAAATTGCCGAAATCGGGAAATCGGAACATAATCGGATTCCAAATTAAATCGGCTAACTTATATCATATTTGTATTTAATTAATATAAATATTTAATATATTAAATTAAGAAAAGAAAAACAAAACATAGATTAATTAATTTCTAAATTTACTTTCAATTTCTACTGCAAGTTCTGCTATACTGCATAATTTTCATTGCATACTGCTATTTAACTATAGGAAACGTAATATACTGCATCCATTTAGTTCTTAGTTTTTCTTCTATACTTCTACTTTATTAGGAAAGGTAAAATACTGCATAGTACTTAGGATATTATGCATGTTAAATAATACTTCTAAATAAATTTAGGAAACGTAATCTAATCTAATGTTAGTCTTTAGGAGAGTTTTTAGTTTTATAAACTTAATTTAATTAATATAAATTAGTTTTTCTAATTTAATTTCTATTAACACAACAATAATGCCACAACACTAACACCTAAATTAATTCCCCTAATTTATCTCAAAAAATCTCAAGAATCCTAACATCAATTTTATCCCAAATCAAAATATACCAAATCAAACCTTAACTATAAGCATTGGAAAATCAAACCCCTTACCTTAGATGTTTGAAATAATTCTTGATGTTCCAACCAACCCAAAAATCCAAGCTTTGTTCTTTCTCCTCTTCTTCTCTCCCAAGACTCTCTTTAGCTCTCAAGGAGTGGTTTGTGTTATGATACAAAACCAGGAAATGGTGGGTTTTGATTCAAGACAAAAGCTAGGCAAAGTTACTAAAAAGCCCCTCATCAAATATACTACTAATTAACACTAAATAATATTAAATAATATTATTAACCCAAATAATTAAAATAACTCCAAATAATTAAATATCGGTCTGAATAATATTTTATCGAACCGTACGGAATAAAAACCGGACCGAACAAAATAATTACCAGTCCCTCAAAATAAATACCGGACCGAATAAAATAATTACCGGTCCCTCAAAACAAATACCGGACCGAATAAAATAATTACCGGTCCCTCAAAACAAATACCGGACCGAATAAAATAATTATCGGTCCCTCAAAACAAATACCAGATCGAATAAAATAATTACCAGTCCCTCAAAACAAATACCAGACCGAATAAAATAATTACCGGTCCCTCAAAACAAATACCGGACCGAATAAAATAATTACCGGTCCCTCAAAACAAATACCGGACCGAATAAAATAATTATCGGTCCCTCAAAACAAATACCAGACCGAATAAAATAATTACTGGTCCCTCAAAACAAATATCGGTCCAAATAAAATAATTATCGGTCCGAATAAAACATCGCCGAATATATTAACAGATATACCGGTTAATTTAAATATTCTCGTCGCAAAAATAAACGTCAAACGGTAACTCGAAAATATTAATATAATATAATATTAAATTAAATGGGGCGTTATAAAGTTTGCCGCACTCATACATCAATTTAGACTTGGAATTGGCACAAGGGCAAAATGGTCAATTGCATATTAGAAAGTCAAACTTGGACTTTTTGGTCAACATTACATTCCAAAGATCAAATTTCATCAAGACATGCAAGAATATCAAGTTTGATCATCAAGAAAGTCAAGAAAGTCAAGAAAGTCAAAAGTCAACTTGAAAAGTCAAGATTTCTAAGATTTAGAAATTTTCTAAGTGTTATTATACATGATAATTTCATCACTTCATGCCATTCTTTCATCATGATGCAAGATGATTCAAAAGAAACTTTCAACATGAAAGTTGTAGATCTCCATTATATCTACAACATTGCTTTACACAACTTCTCCTAAATATGATGGGATCTCAAGTTACAAATTCATGAAGTCACAACATTTTCATTTAACACTTAGAGAAATTTTCAACAGATTTTGGTCAGGATTTTACCCTAACTTATTGGCCTTTTTCACATAGTTCCAAGATAATTTTGTCAAAATGGCAAACATGAAAGTTATAGAGGATGTTTCAAGCCCAAAACATCCAAGAGCATAAATTTATCATACTGGAGCTAGGAGATTCAAGGGCTTGAAGTTGGCCATCCATCTTTGAATTGCAAGTCATTCTAAGTGAAGAACACATAACAAATCTCTCATAATTTGCTGCATAATCTTATGTTGCAGGCTTCTTTGCTTTCAAATCTCATCACAATTTAATTCTTACACCTACTCTTGAGCTATTACCCAAGTGTTTAAACCATTGTCCAAAAGATCTTTCCATTTATGGCATAAAGGCACCATTGCTATTCTTGAAAAGCAAGCTTTTTGTACAAATTTTGTCTTGAGTCCATACCTTGCTGGTTGCTGATTATACTTCACCATAAATCATGGGAAGTAGCTTCTCAATACCAGCAACTTTGGTACTTCATATTAGGACTATGGAGTACTTGACTTAGTTTGATCTTTGTAATCCAACCAAACCATAACATGTTGTCTTATAAACTTAATTAGATCATATACACAAACCCCTTGCCTATAAATAGAAGAAGCATTTGCAAGAGAAAGAGGTTGAAAAAGGTTAGAAAAATAGAGAGAAAAGCCAGAAGTCTTGTTGTAAACTAGCCATCAAAAACCATAATTGTCCAAAAAAGCTTCCACTCTTGAGTTTTAAATTCTAAATATTTGGAACTCTCACACCTTGCAAGCTCTGTCTAAACATCTAAGCACCTCACATACATCACCTAGAAATTGTTCAAACTCAAGAACAAGCTTCTACAACACCTTTGTTTTCTCTTCCAATTTCAATAACAATCAAGACAACAACTTAAATTCAGAGTATAAAGATCCAACTCCAAGGTAAGTTTCTTGACTTTAGTAATTCAATTTTAAAGACAAAAATGTAGTAACCATTGTCCTTGAAGCTAACCTTTTATTTATCTTCCATTATTTTAATTATGTGCTGAAAACTAACCCATGTGTGCAGCAAGACAATGTTGAAGTAGAAAAAATGACAGTATGAGTTGACACATAACCTTATGAGTCGATACATACAGCTTTACAGGCCCAAAACAGAAGGAAAAAACAATGTATGAGTCGACACAAAGCACGTCTAAGTTGAAACATGCAATGTATGAGTCGACACATACCATTATGTATCGACTCATACTGAGTTGATTTGGCAATACAAGGGCAAGGAAAATTATGTGTCGATGCATGTGAGCTTGTGTCGACACATAATAGTTCAAAATGCATTTTTCCTTCTTTTTACACTGTTTTTACGTTTCCTTCATGGTTATATGGTTGTAATATTTAAGTTCCTACTTCATCCCCATTTGTAAATTGTACCCTCATTCCCTAAATGATGTAATAGCGTAGGACTTTACATTTCGGAAATTTAACGCTTTCAAATACAAATAGTAGTAATTAGAGTTTTGTATGGAAAGACTAAAACTAATCAATAGAAAATCCTAATCAAAGACAAAAACAATGAATGTAAATAAATACACTTGCAACCAAGCACCCCTGGGGTAAACTCCATTTGGTTGCCCTATACAAAATGGCCATATTAAGCATGTAAGGTATCTTAGCAAAAACAAGCAAATACAAGATCATAGTCCCTCGATGACGCTATCTAAGTTGCCTTACAAATGATCTTAGTCCCTCAAAAAAGAATGCTAAGATACCTTGCAACATTGCTAATCATGGATATACGATGACCCACGCCCGTACCGCTTACATCCAAAGATAGGGTTTCTTACCAAATCAATGGTAAGACAACAATTTCAAAGGAAAAGAAAACGAACAAGAAAGACATTTGAGTAGGTAGAGTGCTCCTAATTACTTGCTCCATCTCAAAACAAACATCCTTTCTATTTTCAAGATAAACACCTGCACTTTTCAAAATATCTTACAATCTTGGAAACATTTTCAAAAGATCAACATCTTTGTATACATTCTTACGAACGAGAATCATTAGAAAGATGGCCTAAACAATAGCCTCTTTACAAAATACTTTCAAAGATCACACAAAGCACAATTTCAAACAAAAGCAAGTGATCTAGCAAGTAACTAAGAGCCCATGGAAAACCATGGATGAAAAGGGTGATAATACCTTCCCTTTTCATAATCTACCCTCTGAACTCAAGAAACAATCTCAAAGGTGTTTCCTGTTCTTTTTCACCTTTCCTTTTGGATAAAAGAAAAGTCGGTGGCAACTCTTGCTAACTGCAACATTTGCGATCAAACGCAAAACAATCAAGTCAGTTCTCCCACCGTATCACACCTTGGTCCAGTTCTATGATCCGATGTATCATTGCTTTACTTTTCCTAACTATCAATTGATGCCTACACTAGGGGAGTATTCTTACCTATTGGATTTACATGTTATCGATCGTGTTCCTTTTACTAGCTTAGAGGATGAGCCAAAACCACATGAGATTGCTACTTTGATCCATTTGGGGGAGTCTGAGGTTGAAGCCCATATGACTGTTAAAGGAGGGATTAGAGGATTAGTAGCTCAGTTTTTATTTGAGAAAGCTTGCTACTTTTCCAGGATGAATAGTACAGTCGCTTTTGAGGCCATCTCCGCTTTAATTGCTTACGGATTGTTCTTATTTCCTAATGTTTATAAGTTTGTTGACATTAATGCTATCAAGATCTTCATGATCGGAAACCCAGTTCCTACATTGTTGGGTGATGCTTATTACTCTATTCATCTTCGGAATTCTTACCATGGGGGGATGATTATCTGTTGCACGCCTCTGTTGTACCGATGGTTTATCTCTCATATGCCTCAATCTAATGCTTTTTGGGATGTCAAGAAGGAACCCTGTTGGGCTCCTAAGATCATGGCAATTACTCACTCGGATATTTATTGGTATCGTCGAGCTTACCAGGATATAAATATTGTTGACAGTTGTGGTAGTTTCCCTAATGTACCTCTTCTCCGTACAAATGGAGGAATTAACTATAACCCTGTTCTTGCACGACGACAACTTGGTTATCCGATGAGGGATAAAATAAATAGTATTCATTTGAGTAGTTTCTTTCTGAAGGAGGGAGAAGACCATATGGAATCTAAGGAGCAGATTGCAAAGGCCTGGTGTCACATTCATAAGAAGAGTAGGAAATATTTTGGACCTAGGGGTGCTGTTTCTTTGGAGCCATATCTTCAGTGGGTCCAGACGAGAGCTATTCAGTTGAAGATGTTGTATTCTCAGGAGACACCTATGTATGATATATTTGTGAAAACCACTCCTCCCTTATTGGATGATCTAGAAGAACTGCAACTTTCTTTGGTCAGGATGCAACAGGAAAAAGATGCTTGGAAGAACAAGTGCCAAACTTTAGAGATTTCCTATAGAGAGGACTTGAAGGAGAAAGACGACTTGATTGAGATCCTTGAGATACGGGCTGTAGAGACCATAGAGAGGCAAGGGGATTTATTTTCTCCTAAGCCTCGGTCTGATGTTATTTTCTCACTCCCTGATTCAGGTGATTGGAAGGAGGTCGCCACCAGATATGCGGAAGAAAACCAGAGGTTGAAGGCTCAGATTTCCAAGCTCACAGGGAAGTGCCAGCGTGTAGAGTGATCTCCATCAAGCTTTATTTCTCAGGATTTTAGATTTTATTTTCATCTTGTACTTGGGATTATTGAAACTTGTAACCCATTTTGAAGTTATTATAATAAAAAAAATTCAGTATTTTCAAATGCGTTATTACTTTGATATTTGCAATATGTCCATAAATTTTAAATCCCTTGAAATATTGAATAATGAAATAAAATAATGAGAATTACACATCATGCATCATATTGCACATATTTCTTGCATTTGTTATGCATATCCAGGTGTCTTACCAAGCTTCTTTACTTCATTCAACAAGCTGACTCATCAGTATAACACTCAGGTTAATTTCAGAAAGAAGATGGACAACTTAAAACAAGAGAATCGTGAGCTGTGCGAGGAGGTTTCTGCTTTGAAGGCCGGCATGGCCAATCTTACTGCTCTGATGGAATCTCTAGTGGCTGCTCAAAATCAGCCACCGAGTGTTCAACCTCAACCATCAAGGGTTACTACTGAAGCTCCGGCTGTTCCTGTATCTGCTACTCCAGTTGTTGTTCAGAATCGCATGCCTCGAGGTTACCCTTGAGGAATGCCAGAGAACTTTGTGCCTGAAAGGTTCAACCTTGGTCCTCAAGATACTCCACTTGTTCAGACTATTGTTACTCCTGCACCTCTTGTGGTGCATGCTGCTCCCGCTGCACCTCCTTTGGTGAATATGGTTTCATTTGTTAACGATGATGTGTGTCGTCCTTTCCCTCCACCAAGTGAAGACTTAGGTCTTTATGACATAATGGATGATTTATAAGAGCAGTTCGACAAAATGCAGAGGGAGATGAAGGCCCTCATGGGAAAAGAGTTATTCGGGCAGAATGTGAATAAATTATGCTATGTCCTGAATGTTAATATACCTGCTAACTTTAAGGTCCCGGAGTTTGAGAAGTACAAGGGAAACACTTGCCCTCGTGCTCATCTGGTGATGTATGTAAGGAGAATGTCTACCCATACTAATGATCAACGTCTGCTGATTCACTTTTTTTAGGATAGTTTGACCGGTGTTGTGCTGAAGTGGTATATGAGTTTTGATAGTGTCAACATCCATACTTTCAATGACTTGGAGAAGCGTTCACCAAACAATACAAGTACAACATGGACATGGCGCCTGACCGTGATCAACTCAGGGCCATGGTTTAGAAAGATAGGGAATCATTCAAAGAATATGCACAGAGATGGTGTGAGGTAGCGGCCCAAGTGATTCCTTCCATGGAAGAGAAGGAGATGACTAAGATTTTCTTGAAAACTCTGGGTGTTTTCTACTACAAGAGGATGGTAGCGAGTGCACCAAGTGACTTTACTGAAATGGTAGGAATGGGTATCCTCTTAGAAGAGGCTGTAAGAGAGGGCCATTTAACGAGAAATGAAGGATCTGGAGGTGTGAAGAAGCCATCTTATGGGTTTACCAAGAAGTAGGAAGGGGATGAAAATGTAGTCATGCAAGAGAGGAGGGTTAATACTCCTAGAATGAATTCTCAGCGTCATCAACAAGTCGCCTCAGTTACTCCAGTTGTGGGTGCAGCTCCAACTACCGTTGCTTATAAGAGACCGTCCCAGCAGGGGAATCAAGGGTATTATCAAATAAGGGAGAGTTATGACCCTATTCCTATGAGCTATATGGAGTTACTACCGATAATGATTCAAAAAAGTTGGTTCACACTCGACCACCTCCCGCTGTACCATCAACATTGACTTGGTATTATAAGGCAGACCAGACATGTGCTTTTCATCAGGGAGCACCAGGGCATAATGTTGAGAATTGTTATCCTTTGAAGACTGAGGTGCAGAAATTGGTGAAGTCTGGTATTCTATCTTTCAAGGATGTGGGCCCTAATGTGAAAGGCAATCCTCTACCCAAGCATGGAGGAGTAAATGCTGTGAATATGGTGGCCAGTTGTCCAGGCGACTTCCATATTTTTGATATTAATCTGGTTAGAGGAGATTTGGTGAAAATGCATGAAAACCTCTGGGAATTTAGCTATTATACGCATGACCATTCCAGTTGTGCTATTTGTAGTACAGACATATAGGTTGTGATAAGATAAAGGCTGATTTGTAGGAGATGATGGATGAGGGCCTCATCCACATAATCAGGCCTAGGGCAGAGTACGAAAAGGAGGTGAATATGGTTTCTGGATGTTCTGCAGAATTCAGAATTTTTTATGTAAACTATATGAATGAAGACCTTGTGCAATTGCATGCTACTTTCGGCTACATGGATGGTCGGGTAGAACACCAGTATGGATCTTGCCAAATTTGATGCCGGGACTCCCGAGGATGTTCAATCGTGAAGAAAGGTGTTCAGTTGTTATTAGATAATTGAACTATCAAGGTTACAGGTCAAAGGTATGATTACCATGAAGTTGATATGCTTGAGGTTTGTTTGACGGAAGAAGAGTCGGATGAAGAGTACGCCTCTGCAAATGAGTATTTCTCCTCAGATGAGGATTTATTTTATAGAGATGACTCAATAATGACGGATTGTGTTAAAGAAGGGGTAAATGTCATTGTACCTTGTTTTGGGGCACCCACCCATCTTGTAGTTGAATATTATAACAAGTCAACTGTTACCCCAGATAAGGTTGTGCCCTACAAATATAATGCTACAATCTTAGAGGATGGTGTGGAAGTTCCCATCCAGCCAATGCCTAATGGTGGAAATATTGCTGAGAATAGTAGGGTGACCCATAACGGTTGTGTGTTTGCACCAGTTGTTCGAGGAGCTGTTAGTGCTGGAAAGAAAATTACTGAGAAGGTTGAACCAAAGAAGGATATGGGTGATACTAGTGGGGCTACGTTAGAGAAAGAAGTGGATGATATTTTGAAGATAATCAAGATGAGCGACTACAGAATTGTAAATCAGCTACTACAGACTCCTTCAAAAATATCTATCTTGGCTTTATTGATGAACTCATTTGCTCACAAAGAATACTTGATGAGAGTATTAGACCAAGATTTTGTGGAGAGTGACATGCCTATAGACCAGTTCAGCAGCGTAGTAGGGAAAATTACGTCATGTAATAACTTGAGTTTCTGCGATGATGAATTGCCAGATGAAGGAAGGAATCAAAACATGACCCTCCATATCTCCATGAATTGTAAGAATGATACATTATCCAATGTGCTGATTCACAATCTTATGAAGTTGAAATATCAAGGAACTCCTATACGCCTGAGTGGCATCATTGTGAAAGCGTTTGATGGATCAAGGAAATATGTTATTGGTGAAGTGGACTTTCCTATTCATATAGGACCACATTTGTTTCAGATGACTTTCCAGGTCATGGACATTGTTCCCGCTTATAGTTGTTTGTTGGGACGACCGTGGATTCATGAGGCAGGGGCTGTCACTTCAACTTTACACCAGAAATTCAAATTTATACGTGAAGGGAAAGTAGTAATCATAAATAGGGAACAAGCACTATTGATATCTCATTTGTCCTCTTTCAGCATTGTGGAGGCGGATGAAGCTACTGTTGGAACCCAGTTCCAAGACTTATCCATTGACAACATAAGAGGAAATGAGAATTCCATGGTTTCGCTTAAGGATGCGCAACAAGTTGTGCGAAAGGGTCATAGCAAGGTATGGGGAAAAATTATGGATCCACCTGTAAACAAGAACAAAGCCGTCTTGGGGTTCTCTTTGAAGAATGACAAAGGTAAGAACATGAAGTCGAAGTCTGCTATAGGAAAGTATCAAGACATCTTCCGTAGCGGGGATTATCTTCATCCAACTGTTTCCAGGATTAATGCCATTATGGAAGATGAAGCAGAGCAGGAAATTCTGAATTATGTGACGCACAAAGTTAGGGTTCAGAACTGGATCACCATTGTTCTTCCCTCTTGCATACATGTTTCAAAGTAATTTGTTTTTTTAATCTTTTTGAAAAGCTTTCACTCTGCCCAAGGTGGAAGTATTAATGTTGTAGGACTTATCTGTTTGCTGTGACTTTTAAAATCAATAATAAAAGTTGTCTTTGTTTCCCAAATTGCGTCTTTATTTTCTGCTTTTTCTTGGAAAATGGTAATAAAAAAACCTTTCAAAATAAATAATAACTGAAAAAACAACCTGCACGATCACTTGTTACATGTGTCAGTTTCTAAATGCAATCATAAATCACATGTGCATATTAATTAAAAAACCTGTTGAATAAAATGACCTTGCACCCTCTCCCAACGTTGAATGTCCTGTGTATGGGGCAAAAGAAGAAGACTATGATGAGATTCCATAATAGGTCTCACGGTTGCTTGAGCACGAGGAAAATGCCACTCAGCCATATAAAGAGCCATTAGAAGTGATCAATTTGGGTTCAGAAGAAGATCTGAAAAAGTCAAGATATGAGCATTGTTGCATCCTGATGTGAAGAGCAGGTTGATTGAGCTGTTGAAAGAGTATTTGGATATTTTTTCTTGGTCTTACCAAGATATTCCTGTTTTAGATACAGATATTGTGGAGCACCGTTTACCGTTGAAACCAGAGTGTCCGCCAATCAAACATAAGTTAAGAAGAACTCACCCAGATATGGCAGTGAAGATCAAAGAGGAGGTTCTAAAGCAGATTAATGCTGGTTTTCTTGTGACGTTAGTGTATCCTCAATGGATCGACTATATTTTGCCAGTACCGAAAAAGACGGAAAAGTCCACATGTGCGTAGATTACAAAGATCTAAATAAACCTAGTCCAAAAGATGATTTTCCATTGCCACACATTGATATGTTAGTGGATAGCACAGCAAAATTCAAAGTTTTCTCGTTCATAGACGGATTTTCCGGTTATAATCAAATAAGAATGGCTCCGGAGGACATGGAAAAAACAACGTTCATCACACCCTAGGGAACATTCTCTTACAGAGTGATGTCGTTCGGGTTAAAGAACGCTGGTGCAACGTACCAGAGGGCTATGACAACCCTATTCCATGATCTGATGCATAAGGGAATCAAGGTATATGTTGATGATATGATTTCTAAATCCCAGATGGAAGAAGGGCATGTAGAAGATTTGTTGAAGTTGTTTCAGCGTTTGAGGAAGTATCGTCTACGCTTGAATCCAAATAAATACACCTTCAATGTTCGATCAGGAAAATTGTTGGGTTTCATTGTTATCCAGAAAGGAATTGAAGTTGACCCTGATAAAGTCAAAGCAATTCAAGAGATTCCAGCATCGAGAACTGAAAAACAAGTCAGAGGGTTCCTCGGGCGTTTGAATTATATTTCCAAATTCATTTCCCACATGACTGCGAAATATGAACTGATCTTTAAGTTGTTAAAGAAAGATCAAGGTTGTGTGTGGACGGATGACTTCCAAAGGGCATTTGAAAGTATTAAAGAATATCTGCTTGAACCTCCTATCTTGCTCCCTCCTGTCGAAGGAAGACCGTTGATTATATATCCAACAGTGTTAGATAAATCCATGGGTTGTATTCTGGGACAACAAGATGAAACGGGGAAGAAAGAGTATGCCATTTATTATCTCAGTAAAAAGTTTGCTGATTGTGAGTAGCGGTATTCCATGCTAGAAAAGACATGTTATGCTCTAGCCTAGGCGGCAAAACGTTTGCGGCAGTATATGTTGAATCACACTACTTGGTTGATCTCCAAAATAGATTCAATCAAGTACATTTTTGAAAAGCCTGCTCTTATTGGGAGAATTTCCCGCTGGTATATGTTGATATCTGAATATGACATTGAATACCGCACTCAAAAAGCTATTAAAAGCAGCATGTTGGCAGATTATCTTACTCACCAACCAGTGGAGGATCATAAGTCTGTGGAGTATGAAAGATTGTGATGAACCATTACCCGAGGAAGGTCCTGATCCTGAATCCCAGTGGAGTATGATATTTTATGGAGCTGTGAATGCTTATGGTAAAGGAATTGGTGTTGTGATTATCACTCCACAAGGATCGCACATTCCTTTTACTTCAAGGTTGACATTTGATTGTACTAATAAAATGGAACAATATGAGGCTTGCATCATGGGTCTCGAGGAAGCTATTGATCTCAGAATTAAAATTCTAGATGTGTATGGTGATTCAGCTTTGGTAATAAATCAGATTAAAGGAGAATGGGATACTCGTCACCCCGGCTTGATCTCTTACAAAGATTATGCTAGAAGGTTGTTACCCTTCTTTAATAAAGTTGAATTCCATCATATTCCAAGAGATGAAAATCAAATGGCTGATGCTCTGGAGACTCTGGCTTCTATGCATCAAGTAAATACTTGGAATGATATACCTCAAATTATGGTTCAACGACTGGATAGGCCCGCTCATGTGTTTACAACAGAGGAGCTAGCAGATGAGAAGCTATGGTATTATGATATCAAGAATTTTCTCCAGACTCAAGAATACTCGATTGGTGCTTCGAAGAAAGATAGAAAAACATTGAGAAGATTGGCAGGCAGTTTCTTCCTCAGTGAAAATGTGTTGTATAAGAGAAATTATGACATGGTCTTGCTCATATGCATGGATAGACACGAAGCAGCCATGTTGATGCATGAGATTCATGAAGGTTCATTTGGCACTCATGTCAATGGACATTCGATGGCTAAAAAGATGCTAAGGGAAGGTTACTCTTGGTTGACAACGGAACCTGTTTGTTACAAATTTGCAAAGAAGTGTCATAAATGCCAGATTTATGTAGACAAGGTCCATGTGCCTCAGACACTTCTCAATGTGATTTCCTCCCCGTGGCCTTTCTCTATGTGGGGTATTGACATGATTGGGATGATAGAACCCAAAGCTTCGAATGGACACCGTTTCATATTGCTAGCAATTGATTATTTCACCAAGTGGGTGGAGGCTGCTTCATATGCTAATGTCACTAAGCAGGTGGTTGTGCGCTTCATCAAGAATAATCTTGTATGTCGGTATGGTGTTCCGAGCAGAATTATCACTGACAATGGCTCGAATCTGAACAATAAAATGATGACAGAACTGTGTGAAGAATTCAATATTATCCATCATAATTCCTCTCCATACAGGCCAAAGATGAATGGGGCTGTTGAAGCTGCTAATAAGAATATCAAGAAAATTATCCAGAAGATGGTTGTTACTTATAAGGATTGGCATGAAATGCTCCCTTTTGCTTTGCATGGATATCGAACATCTGTCCTCACTTCAACAGAAGCAACCCCGTTTTTCCTTGTGTATGGAATGGAAGCTGTAGTCCCAGTCAAGGTTAGATCCCCTCTTTGCGTGTGATAATGGAAACCAAGTTGTTAGAGGCTGAATGGGTCCAGAAAAGGTTGGACCAATTGAGTTTGATCGAAGAAAAGAGAGTGACAACTTTGTATCATGGACATTTATATCAAAAGAGAATGAAGAAAGCTTTTGATAAGAAGGTCAAACCTCGTGAATTTAGAGAAGGAGACCTCATGCTCAAGAAGATTTGTCTTTTAACGCTGATTCTAGGGGCAAGTGGACTCCCAATTTTGAAGGCCCATATGTTGTCAAGAAAGCCTTCTCTGGTGGTGCATTAATTCTTGAAACTATGGATGGCGAGGAGTTCCCACATCCCATGAATGTTGATGCAGTCAAGAAATACTTTGCCTAAAGAAATAAAAGAACAACTCGCTAAGTTGAAAACCCAAAAGGACGGCTTAAGCAAAAAAAGAGCCTCTCGGTAGGCCGAAAACCCAAAAGGGCGGTCTAGGGAAAAATTAGAGACATAAACAAAATAAATTTCCCACTAAGTTGAAAACTCGCAAGGGCAGCTTGGGTAAATGTTAGGGGCTTTCTTGGCAAGTAACTACATCAGACAAGACTTGATCGTTGGAGCAACAATCTTCTTGGATCCTCATCATACTTCAACAGAAGCTGCTGCTTAGGATTTCAAAAGTTGTTAGAGGGGATAATGGTCATTGTATCTCAATGTATCTTTTCCATTATATATTACCATTTTCTGAACTTTGTAATCACCCATGGAGTCTCGCCATTCGCAGACTACCATTCTATTAATGAAATTTGAGGTTTTACCCAATTCTTTGTAGTTCTTATTTTATTTAGCTTTCAAAGACTCCATTTATTATTGATAATAACTTTCAAAGCAAAAATATTAAATAACAAAATTGATTTTCAAAAAGAATTTACAATGTACTGTTACTTTAAAATTTGTGACGCAAGAGGAAAACAAAAGTGGTGATCCCAGGAATGGACGGACTCCAGTTTTTTTGAGAAGTTTTGTTTCCTGGGGAAGTATTTCTCAGGATGTTCTCGCTGTATTGGGTTTGTGACTCCAGTGTCCCCGGTCAAGTTGTGGTTCATTTCTCCTCTTTTCCAAGTTTGCATGATATGATGATTCAATCCCATATTCCTCCAGTAAAAGTTTTCGTTTGTTTAATAGGGGTTCTTTCTTCCCAGAGAAGTTGGTACAATAATCACTCTTGAAGAACGCAGGTCTCCGGTTTCTCTAGTGAAGAACTTATATTGGTTTTCCTTTGAGGATGTGGTGTTAACCTCCCTAGTGAATTCAGTGTGAAATCCCCAGTTAATGGCTTGATGATAGGACATTATACGCCTTAACAAAGTTTGTGTGTTTCCTCTTTCAAAATGGTCCTTAATTCCCCAGTGAATGTTTTGATGATTTGATGACCTTCGGCTCTACTTGAAATTGATTTCTCAAAATCCCCAGTAGAAGCGTTACTTTTGAAAATATTTGATTTCCCGTTGAATTCTGAGTGATATTCTCTGGTAAAGACCTGGGAGAGGATGTTATATCCCTATATCAGTGTTTTTTAGTCACTATGTTTTGTTTACTACTGAATTACGTTTCTCCCTAATAAAGTTAAACTAGGCAGTAGGTTTTGTTTCCTCAGTTGGCTATTACTTTTTCTTGGATTGTTCATCTTGGATGTAATTTGGCCGAGTGTTGATTGTGCCTGAGTTGGTTTTGCCTGTTTACTCCCAGTGTTATATATCTGTTTTGTCAGCATATGTAAACACTCATACATTCATACACACATCATGCATAACTGAAATTGGCAAATCATCGCTCATTCACATTCGTTAATTATTTTGTTGACATACTAACCTGTTTTTTTAGATGTTATGTTGTCCTTTCTTCAATAGAGTGTTGGCCTTAAGCAGAAAGTGTATATTCTTTCAACTTCCCCACTGAGTTATCCCTCGTGGAAGATTTTCGCTTCATCCTTCTTGTATAACTCTTTGTCTGGATGATTCAGGTTTCCCTGTTGAGTTTATTTCTCAAGGGATGTATTTTGGACGACTGTCTCATTCTAATTTATTTCTGGTTTGAATTTTTGATCCTCGGCAATATTGTTACTTTGGATTTCCGCAAGCTTCGAGCATTGGTTTGAGAATGTGCATTTATTTTGCATGAGAAGACCTTTATATCCTCAAGCAAGAATATATTGGTATTTCCCCAGAAAGTTATATTTCTTTCCCCAGAAAGTCTTTGTTTTTACAATCCTCCATAACAGCAAGTGGAAAATCTCTTTATTTGAGCAACCTGTACTTCCCTGTAAAAGTCGACGTAACTGTTTTTTTGCTATCTTCTCTATGAGTAGATAGTTTGCAGCCCGTTGCCCAAATTACTCCAGTGGATGGAAATACTTTCAATATCAGAGACAATTTATTGTGAAATCTTTACAAGTGGTAGTCTCTTTATTTGAGACATCTTATATATTACCCTTTCCAGGCAGAATGCTTTGGTTAAAGAAAAAGTTGAGACCCGTTTTAGGTGAAATGCTAGAATTTTGGGGAAACTTATATTTTCTCTCTACCTTCAGTGAAAGTTGGTGATTGTTATCTTTTTGCTACATTCAGTGAATGTTGGTAGTTCATCGTTAGTGAACGGCGATGCTATGATATATTTTCTCTCTACCTTCAGTGAAAGTTGGTGATTGTTATCTTTTTTCTACATTCAGTGAATGTTGGTAGTTCATCGTCAGTGAACGGAGATGCTATGATATATTTTCTCTCTACCTTCAGTGAAAGTTGGTAGGTCAACTTCAGTGAAAGTTGGTGATTGTTATCTTTTTGCTACCTTCAGTGAACGTTGGTAGTTCATCATCAGTGAACAGCGATGCTATGATATATCTTCTCTCTACCTTCAATGAAAGTTGGTAGGTCACCTTCACTGAAAGTTGGTGATTGTTATCTTTTTTCTACCTTCAGTGAACATTGGTAGTTCATCGTCAGTTAACGGTGATGCTATGATATATTTTCTCTCTTCCTTTAATGAAAGTTGGTAGGTCACCTTCAATGAAAGTTGGTGATTGTTATCTTCTTGCTACCTTCAGTGAATGTTGGTAGTTCATCGTCAGTGAACGAAGATGCTATGATATATTCTCTTTCTACCTTCAGTGAAAGTTGGTAGGCCACCTTCAGTAAAAGTTGGTGATTGTTATCTTTTTTCTACCTTTAGTGAACGTTGGTAGTTCACTGTCAGTGAACAGTAGTGTGATGATATTTACTTTTCTCTCTACCTTCAGTGAAAGTTGGTAGTTTATCGTCAGTAAACGTCGATGATTTCTTCTCTCTACCTTCAGTAAATGTTGGTAGCTCATCGTCAGTAAACGTCAGTGTTGTTATTTCTCTCGTCTTTCTACCCTCAGTGAACGTTTGTAGTTTTGCCTTCAGTAGGAGGTCGTGTACCTTTCGACTTTTTATCATCCTCTAAGTCAGGTCTTTTGATCCACAAGTGATTTATTTTCCTGGTCAGGTTTCTCTTTTGTTTCTGTATTTTCTTTGCTACATCCCCAACGGTGTTTTGCGTCTCTTTAGTTTTGTTCATATGCATTCATGCTCATAAGCACTGCATGGCATCTTAGGGCCTAAAATAGGGTTTGTTTTATATTTAAGTATCTTCGATCGCGTCGACACGAAGATTTTCAACCTCCGTATCTCCGGATAGAAGACACTTAAATAAGGGCAGCTGTTGTACCCCAATTTTTGCCCCTAAGATCCCCTCATCATACCATGTTGATTCCATCACAACAAGATCACATTAGGATTCTTGGTTCCCCTCCCTATATTTAACTTTTCTCTTTGAGGAATCACCAAGCACCTTGACTTGTGTTATTTTGTGATCATGAATATTTGTCTTGATTTCTTCATTTAATTAATAAAATGCAATGTTGGTTTGTCGTGCTTGTTACTCATGTAGGTAAAGGCAATGAGATTCAGCAAGTTGCTCCATGGGTTCATGAGTTTATTTCCATGCCCTAGTCAATAAAGCTTGAGAAGTTCAAACCTCACCATTGGATTTGTTTTGGAGGAAATGGTATGGGAAGGTTATTTTGGTTCACCACATTTCAAGATTATCAAATTTGGTTCAAAAGTACAAGGGGTTAATTGGAGAAGTTGTCATGCTTGGACAAGGCTTTGTTCCCATTGGTCACAAATGCATATTTCTTTCAATTCTCAAGATATGGAAGTGGTTTTGGTGACTATGAGTTCTCATTTTCATCCTCAACAACTTTTATATACAAAGCATTTTTGTTGGTACAAGAAGTTTGTTCAAAATTGTCAAAGTTACTCAAGGCATTTTTCTTTATCTAGGAGCTAGGGTTTTGAACTTCAAAGAAGCATATCTTGCTCCTCTTTTGGTATTTGGGAGTGATTCCAAAGACATCCTTCTCTTCAAAGGGTTATCCACAAATAACTTCAAAAGTTCCAAGGAGTTTTAATGTGTAAGAAGCTTGATGATGAAGAAAGTTTACAAGTCCTCTAGATGAACCCCCAATTTCACATATGTGACTTCAAATGATCATAACTTGGTCAATTTTTATCACCTTGAGACCATTATTTTTCCACAATGATCTTGAGGGTGTGAACCTTATTCCTTATTTTATGTGTGTGATACGGTGGGAGAACTGACTTGAGGGTTTTGCGTTTTATCGCAAATGTGGCGGTTAGCAAGAGTCGCGATCGACTTTTCTTTTATCCAAAAGGAAAGGTGAAAAAGCACAGGAAATACCTTTGAGATTGTTTCTTGATTTCGGGGGTAGATTATGAAAAGGGAAGGTATTAACACCCTTTTCATCCATGTTTTTCCATGGGCTCTTAGTTACTTGCTAGATCACTTGCTTTTGTTTGAAATTATGCTTTGTGTGGTTTTTGAAAGTATTTTGTAAAAGAGGCCATTGTTTTGGCAATCTTTGTAATGATTCTCGTTCGTAAGAATGTATACAAAGATGTTTGTATTTTTTTGAAACTATTTTCAATGTTTGTAAGATGTTTTTGAAATGTGTGTGTGTTTGTTTTGAAAAAATAGCAAGGATAGTTGTTTGAAAATGGAGCAAGTAATTAGGAGCAATCTACCTACTCAAATGTCTTTCTTGTTCATTTTCTTTTCCTTTGACATTGTTGTCTTACCATTAATTTGGTAAGCAACCCTATCTTTGGATGTAAACGGGACGGGCGTGGGTCATCGTATAACCATGTTTAGCAATGTTGCAAAGTATCTTTGGCATTTTTTGAGGGACCAAGATCATTTTGTAAGGCAACTTGGAATAGCGTCATCGAGGGACTATGATCTCATATTTGTTTGTTTTGCCAAGATACTTCGCATGTGTAATACGACCATCTTTATATAAGGAAACCAAGTGGAGAAACCCTAAGGATGCTTATGTGCAAGTGTATTATTTTCATGCTTTGTTTGTCTTGTATTAGGATTTTCTATTTGATTTGTTTTGATCTTGTCATACAAACCCTAATTACTAGCATGCTATATAAAAGCTGTAAATTGCGTAAATTAAAGATTACTACGCTATTACAACATTTTATGGAAGGGGGGAGTACAAATTGTGAATGGGGATTTGCAATAATGTAAATCTAATTAAGCTATTACAACCAAATCGAATTTGTACAAATATTTGAATAAATAAGATACAATATAAATTAAATGCAATATTATGTACATGCAAGAAAAAGATTTTTTGTTTTGTTTTTTATGTGAAGAGGAATTTTGAGCTAAACCTAATAACTTGAGAAAAAAAAATTAGTTCTTGAAAACAAAAGTTAACCCTAATTTCTAAAAAAGAAAATAAAGTTCTTTAGGTATTATTTTTTGTGTATTTTTGTATTAAAAATAATAAATAATATTTTATGAAAATATTAGTTTTTATATGTCAAAATAAATATTTACAAGTATGAAATGAAAATGAAATAAAAATTAACCTAAGTCTATTTCATTTATATTTACAAGTTTATTTAAGAAAAATAATTAATATATATAGCTTGATAACAATATTTTTTTTATGTGAAAATAAAATAAAATAAACAAAATGCAAAAACATCATGTTTTATATTTTTTTTATGATTTTTATGTTAAGGAAAATATATTTAGTAAAATAGAAATTAAAAAAAATGAATAATAAAAATTATGGGCCACGGGTGCTGCAAGCAAACAGGGGATAGTATGTTAGCAAAAAACGCTAAGGCCCAAACATTGAGACCCATCCTGTAAACAAACAAAAAAAAGAAACTGGAAAAATATGAAAAAACAAAAGGTAGCGCCAAGGTTCGAACCCACGACCTATACATTTCCAGCGCGCTACCTTGCCACTGGGATGGCTGTACATCCGTTAGCTTATGTGAAACAAGAAAAACATAACACAAAGCGTTTCCTTGGCCCTGTACTTCGTCTTCTTCCTCTAGCTAGTCGGACCTCCTGTAACTCTTTCATCTCTCAACAAAAATGGAAATTGATAACATGAATGTTATAGCATTTTATCTCACGATTCTAACCATGTGCATAACTAAAAATATAAGTCCAAGATTAAAGAGAATTTTAATGGCCCTAATTCTTAACCTAATTTTTTCAGAAACTTCAAGCTCAAAATTCTCTCAACTCAGGCCAAATAAATGCAAGTTATGGATATGTACAGCTTCGTAGCAATGATGTCTACATTGTATATTCACAAATGGAAAGCTAACTATGCATGTATCAAGAGTTGGAAAAACAGAAAACTCACCTTGAAAATGGAAATCATGTTTTGGGAATGAGCTTGCTTTAGGATGCTGTGATGATCAGGTTAGCTTCCTTGAACCTCTAGGAAGCTAATGCAATGCCTAGCTTGTATTGAGGGTGGCTGGAATGATCTCTAGAAGTCCACCTGTGTTACTCTGTTTTTGAAGTTCGACAATGGGGAAGATGGAGTTACAGTGATGCTTCAGGGTATGGGATGGGTTTCTTGTAAGGTAAGGAAGCTTATGGAAGCAAAAGGCCTGAAAACGCACGAGTGGAATGGAAGATTCAAATCACAAGTCAGAAATGGCAAGTTTGGGAGCTTGGTATGCAATTTCTGATTCTAGGGTATTTCAAGGCTTGGGCATTCGTGCTTTTGGTTGCAAAGTGATAGCTTTATATAGAGCAAAAGATTGGAAGACTTGTGCTTGCTCAGAAGTACAAGATCACATGTCTTGCTACATTTCTTGTTTTTGAAGCAAGTGTGAGAAATGACTTCTTGATGCATGGTTTTGATCTTGTAGGGTAGTGTGAAGCTTTAAACATGTTTTGTTCAGGTTTAGAGGCTTGGTTTATGCATAAAGAACAAGTCCAAGGCTCAAGAAATGAAAAAATGCATAAAGCATGCTTTTCCAAAATGGCAATGTTACCTTTCTTCCATAAATGGTTATTTTCTTGTACAATGTAAAATGCATTGAATGCTTGGCTTTAGGGCATGAAATATTGTGCAATCCATTAATGGTGGAGTGACAAACGAGTTTAAGGCCTGAAAAGCGAAGATTGTACAACATGCTTGAGGATTTGAATTTTGTTCTTCATGAAATGGCTTGAATTCAAAGTGATAAATTTCCAACTTGATCTCTTCGATTCTCTCTACTAAAAAATGATATCAAGTAGTTCTTGGACATTTTGGAAAGCTTGACATGTGCTATATAACTCATATTTGAAATTCATTTCAATATTCTTCTTGGAACTAGGTGAAAATTTGTCATGAAGTTGGGTAAAAAACCTGCCTAAATTAGGGCAAAATTTCACTAAGTTATTTTAGTTCATGAGCATGTAATCATAAAATTATATCTTGAGATCCAAGCATATTTAGGGAAAAACGTGTGAAGAAAAGTTGTAGATTTCATGGGGGTCTACAACTTTCATGTTGGGAACTTTCTTTGAATTATCTTGCATCATGGTGGAAAATTGGCCTAAAGTTGAGAAAAAATAAGAAATTTTCTATACTTAGAAAAATTTCTAAGTTAAGAAAAATTCAAATTTCAAAATCAAATCTTCAAACATTGATTCCTTTATGAACAAGTTTCATATTTTTACATGTTTTGATGAATTATGATCCTTGGCACTTGATTTTGACCAAAAAGTCAAAGTTTGACTTTTCAGTATACAGTTGACGTTTGATCAGTTGACTGCAAATTTCATCTGTCTATCCAATGGATTTGCAATTTTTTGAACCATGTAATTAGGTAAAGATGAAACAAATGAACCCTTAAAATCATGCTCAAACCAATTGGTCATTTGTTAGGTCAAAAACCAGAAATTGTCCTTTCTCAATCAAAACCCTAATTTTGACCATTTTGTCCTTTTAATAATTTGATCAAATTTCTTGAGGAATTGTGATCCAAACTTGGTCAAATTATACATATGAGTCTAAAATGTTGATTTGGATAAAAAAGTATGAAGTTTGACTGTAAATTAGCCACAGTTGACTTTTTCCCAATATAGTTGATTTTTAGGTCACCTGTCCAATTGACTGATAAAAAATGTGGCTCAAGGCCTGAAACTTGTCATGAGAAATCTTAGGGGTCCATAATGATGTTTGAAAGTCATATGAAGCATTGATAGTCCAAAAATACTTGTGCAAACTCAAACCCGAATTTTGGATCAACAGTGTAAGATGAGATGTCTTGAGCTGACCAGACCTTAATCCAGTCTTGAGTCAAAGAGGTCTTGTGAGAAAAGTCTTGATAAATAAGAGGGAAAATTTTGGGGTACAACAATATGAAAAGGGAGAAAATGGATGGAAGATGCCCTAAGGATACAAAAGATTATAGGTCATTTCATGATTATTTGCCAACTTCAACAATTCATAACTCTCAAGTTTTGGAGATTTTGAATGGTTCAAGTTTAAAAATGTAATTCAAGAGGTCTATTTCATGCCATATTTTTTGGTCAAGTGCAAATTCCAAGTGGAAGGCCATGTTTGGATACAAAACATTATAGGTCACTTTTGAAGAAAAATTTGAAATATTTCTAAGTATGGAAAGACAACCTTTTTTCCCCAACTTTGACTCAATGCAACTTTCAGCTCAAGCATCCATTTGATTCCAATCTTTTTCCATTGCAAAGCTTGTAACCTCATCTCTCTAAATAATCAAGAATCATGCCTTAAGACCCCTTGAGTTGAGAATGCCATTAGATTGAACTTGGTAACTTGGAACTTAAGTTTCTTCATAAGTCAGAATTTGAAATTCATGTTTTGGCCTCAAAACATCAAATTAGCACGCGTTTGTGATCTAAACATGTTTAACCAAGTTGCCAAAGTGGATTAGAGCCTTAAAACACAAGGATTGGATGAGTTTTGATAGAAATCAGATTACACTTTTCTCCTGCATCAGGTTCACATGATTTCCCTCCAAACTTCATCATTTCACACGCTTGAACATTCCATTTGATTCCCTATAAATAGAGGGTCATCCCCCATTCATTTCCTTAAGCTTTGAGAGCCAAAAACACTCTGTCAAAACCTCACACGAGCTTGAAATTTTTGAAATCAGTTTCTGAGATACCAGACTTTTCCTCCAAAATTCTTTGCACATTCATCTTCCTTAAGCATCATACAAACTCTCCAGCACTTAAACAAAGCAAAACGAGCCATAATCGAAGCTACAGAAGTCCAGTTTCAGAGCTTCCTTCTTGAACTTAGAAAAGGTAGAATTCTCCATCATTTGGATCCAAATAAAGCACTAACTTGTTCTATTCCTTCTCCTGATTCTAGTGCTTCTTACAATTTTTAAATCCATTGAGAATTGAGAGAGAAATCTCAAATTGAAGGTGCTCACTATTTTCTGGGTTTTTGATTCATATCTCTTTGCATACTTTATTTAAATTTGGCGCGATGGTGGTGTTAGGATCGATTGAAGAGACGAATCTAATGATACTGGCCTGGGATCCTAATTTTACCGTTTGAAGGATCTCACAAAATCTCCATTGCAGGGTGGCTGGAGGTTGAAGACATAGACATGTCTCGTCTCAGCCAATGATAGCGTGCCAAGCATTTTAATTTCATTGGTCACCCTTTTTCTGATTCCCTGCACATCCCACTAAGGTCCATATCAAGCACAATGCGTCTGGTCCATGTCTTTTTGGTTTTATTTTATTTTCTGATTTTTATATTTTAATTGATTTAATTTTCAAAAATTCATAACTCTTAAATTTTTATCTAAAAATTATGAAAAAAATCACAAAAATACTTTAAATTATTTATGATCTCATGACTATTTTTTCACATTTTTATTTTGACATTTGATATTTTTTATATTTTTTTCATTATTTGCTTCCTTTTAATTACTTTAAAAATGCTTTCTGACCTTTTTTAATTCTGAAAAAATTTCTAAATATCATTTTGCATATTTTTGAATTTTTGAAAATTTTATGGAATTTTATATTAATGTTTAATATTTTTGAATTATTTTATTTTTGTTTGAACAATTTCAATTATATTTAAAATAGTTTGACTTTTAAAAATTGCCAAAAAATTTTATAAAAATATTTGAGTCCTTTTCTGATTTTTCTATGGCCTTACTCAAATTTTTTTGATTAATTTGAATATAGTTAATATTTTTTTCTTATTTCTATTTTAAAACATTTTTAAAAAACCCTTTTTAACGTATATATAAAATGCAATATTACATTGTGATTATTTTCTGGCTGAACTTGGGTTGAATTTTGATCATGAACTTTATTAACATCATTGGATCCATGGTGTTGAGTCTAACTCCACAAAAATGGATGAATGATTTTAATAATAGTTTGATTAAAATTTAATTCAAATGTGGTTTGTATATTTTTTCCCACCCCTCTCCATCTCATCCCTTTATTATTGCACTAAGTGTTGTTGGAGCATGATCTCTATATCATGTCTCAAAACAAATGGTGCATAGATTGCTATTGACCAGCCTCAAAATAGGTGCGACTTTTATATAAGTCCACTTACGATTGCTTAACATAGCGCTAAATTTTATCCCAATTCGAATAAATGATCATTCGTGGCCAAAACCTATGTTTACAAGCCCAAGTATGTTAATTTTATCTCTTTGATCCAATAACCTTGAGATTCATTGTGTGGAGGCTTTCGTTCTACCAATCGTCTAATGGATCTATAACACTGTTGGTCAACACGGATCACTTAAACATCGTTGATCATTAAATGGCACTTGTGAGGATTCCAAATGGGTGATATACTTGACAAAAAGAAAGTGAAACTTGTTGTGTGAAGGCTTTGGTTCTACCAATCCTCTAATGAGTTCCAAATGCAAGTTTCAAGATGATCATCCAACTAACCACTAATCACTAATAATTGATTTTACCTTTTGTTTTTTTACTTTATGCCCATTTATTTTTTATGCTTTATGCACCATTTACTTTTAAGCATTTACATTTCATGCTATCTTCATCTTTTCTCACTTAAGCCTTTTCTTTTTTATTTTAAGACACCTAATAATCAACATAAACCATAATTTTTTTTTATGATACTTGGACTATTTGGTTACTATCCTTGGCATTATGGAGTATGGGACTTCTTGGACTTAGGATTAGAAACCTTGGCCTATGTTGGAGACCTTGTGACCTTAATTGATATTTTGTCTGGAGTTCTTGAGGTTTACCTCAATACATTAGGTTGTTTGTTTGTTTGTTTGTTTTATGTACAGATTATTGTGATTACATTCTGTGTTTGTAATCCGGAATTCACCCGTATACAGTTGTTACTCTGCCCAATTTTTGTGAAGACTTAATACACTTGATGTTTGGTTCTCTCAAGAGGTCTAGTATCTTTGCTTGCTTGGTTTCAATCCAAAGAATGGGAATTATATCTTGACTCATAATGTCAAGTATGGGCTTCTTGTTGGTTAGATGGTTCTTATCCCTAGCTTTTACCTTATGCTTTAGGATAGTCTCTTCTTCTCCTCCCATCTTCTTTAATTTCAAAAATCTTCTCCCTCTTTTTGAAACCTCTGCTTGATTTTAAACCTGAACCACTTTCATAATAAACTTGGACTTAGGTCCATGCATTTTCAAAAACTTCTTTCATAAATAAACTTCAATCAACTTAACAATATATTGACATTTTTTTGTGAGAAGACTAAAAGTCAATCAATCTCATTTCAAACCATTTTTGCCACTTTGACATTTTATTTTAAAACCTTTCTCAAAAGATTAGACTCTTGTCAATCCTTGTAGTGATGCAAACAACTATACTTCTATGATATATAGTGAAGTGATATATTTTCCACTTGGATGTTGAGTGAGGCATTGTTGATTTTAAAATCCAAGCCATATCCTCCACTTTGAGATGATGCAAACTCTCCTTTCTCATGATTATGCGTAGTAAGAATGTTTTCCACACGGACAATGACAATGATGTTTTATCTCATAAAAATTAACCAACACGCTTACATTTTAAATTTTTTAAAGAGGAACTACGTGTACCCTGATCCCCTATTATACAAAAGGTGGTATGTAGGCACTAAAGGTTCACAACCGCTGCGGGTGCAAAAATCATAAAAAATATATTTCTTTTCTCACCTCCACCGTCTATTTTTACACAACATTTTTATAGCCAAAATATACAGATTTTACAAAGAGGTTCCTATGGAGTACCGTATATTTTTAGGGATCTAATACCTTCCTTTTGCATAACCAACCCCCTTACCTTGAATATTTCCCCCCTTTATTTTGGGTTACTCACTCTTTTCTCATTCCTTTGGAAACAATAAAGCACAATGGCGATTTCTATTTTGATTTGTACAAGTCTAGTCAATCCAATGGCTTAGTCTTAAACATTTCTACCGATGCACTACCCACAATCATGAGAAAGGAGAATTTGCATCATCTCAAAGTGGAGGATATGGCTTGGATTTTAAAATCAACAATGCCTCACTCAACACCCAAGTGGAAAATATCTCACTTTACTACATATTGTAGAAGTATAGTTGTTTGTGTCACTACAAGGATTGACAAGAGTCCTATCTTTTGAGAAAAGATTTAAAATAAAAATCCAAAGTGGCAAAATGGTTTGAAATGAGATTGATTGACTTTTAGTCTTCTCACAAAAAATGTCAAGGTATTATTAAGTTGATTGGAGTTTATTTATGAAAATATTTTGAAAATGCATGGACATAAATCCAAGTTTATTATGAAAGTGGTTCAAGTTTAAAAACAAGAAGATTTTTCAATAGGAGGGAGAATATTTTTGAAATTAAAGAAGATGAGAGGAGAAGAAGAGGGTATCCTAAAGCATAAGGTAAAAGCTAGGGATAAGAACCATCTAACCAAGAAGAAGCCAATACTTGAAATTATGAGTCAAGATAGAATTCCCATTCTTTGGATTGAAACAAAGTAAGAAAAATATACTAGACCTCTTGAGAGAACCAAACTTCAAGCGTATTAAGTCTTCACAAAAATTGGGCAGAGTAACGGCTGTATACGGGTGAATTCCAGATTACAAACAAAGTATGTAAACAGAATAACCTGCACACAAAATAAACAAACAACCCAATATCTTGAGGTAAACCTCAAGAACTCCAGACAAAATATCAATTAAGGTCACAAGGTCTCCAACATAGGCCAAGGTTTCTAATCCTAAGTCCAAGAAGTCCAATACTCCATAATTCCAAGGATAGTAATCAAATAGTCTAAGTATCATTAAAGTTTTTTATGGTTCATGTTGATTATTAAGTATCTTCAAAAAGAAAAGAAAAGCTCAAGTGAGCAAAATAAAAATGACAAGAATCTAAAGGGGCTCAAGTGAGCAAAGATGAAAAATAACATGAAATGGAAATGCTAAGGTAAATGGTTCCTAAAAATAAAAGAGCATAAAATAAAAACACAAAATAAAGTAAATTATTAGTAATTAGTGGTTAGTTGGATGACCATCTTGAAACTGGCATTTGGAACTCATTAGAGGATTAGTAGAACCAAAGCCTCCACACAACAAGTTGCATTAGCTTTTTGTCAAGTATATCATCTATTTTAGAATCCTCAAAAGTACCATTTAATGATCAACGATGTTTAAGTGATCCACGTTGACCAAAAGTGATGTAGATCCATTAGAGGATTGGTAGAACCAAAGCCTCCACACAATGAATCTCAAGGTTATTGGATCAAAGAGATCAAATTAACATACTTGGGCTTGCAAACATAGGGTTGGGCCACGAATGATCACTTATTTGAATCGGGACAAAATTTAGCGCTATGTTAAGCAATCATAAGTGGACTTATATAGAAGTCGCACCTATTTTGTGGCCGGTCAATAGCAATCTATGCACCATTTATTTTGAGACATGATATAGAGATCAAGCTCCAATAACACTTAGTGCAATAAGAAAGGGATGAGATGAAGAAAGGTGGAAAAGAATAGACAAACCACATTTGAATTAAAATTTAATCAACTATTATTAAAATCATTCATCCATTTTTATGGAGTTAGACTCAACACCATGGATCCAATGATGCTAATAAAGTTCATGATCAAAAATTCAATCCAAGATCAGCCAGAAAATAATCACAAAATAATATTACATTTAATATATACATTAAAAAGGGTTTTAAAATGTTTTAAAATAGAAATAAGAGAGAAAAATATCAACTATGTTCAAATTAATCAAGAAATATTAAGTAAGACCATTGAAAAATCAGAAATAAACTCAAATATTTTTATAAAATTTTTGGTAATTTTTTAAAGTTAGAAACTATTTTTAAAATTAAAAGAAATGAGTAACATAAACCAAAAATGATAAAAAAAAATAACAAAGTCAAAAATAAAAAAATAAATGAGGTCACCAATATTTGTCACAATATCATTCAATCATTTCATATTTTTTTTAGAATTTAAAAATGCATAAAAGTATTTTTAAACATTTAAAACAATTCAAATAAAGTGAAAATTTATAAAAAATATCAAAATACAAAATAAAATTGTAAAAAAAAAATTCAGAAAGAAAAATCAAAAATATTCTTCATAATTTTTTCAGATTTTTTGGACTTAAAATGAATTTTCTATAATTTTTTGAAGTTTAAAACAATTTAAATGTAAAAATCAGAAAATAAAATAAAGTCAAAAAAATGTGGACCAATGGATGAGAGTCAAAACGCGTTAGTAATCAAATCTAAGGTATCTGGCGCATTGTGCATATCATGGTCATTACTGAATAAAGCACTGAATAACATATAAAATCAGATTTTCAAAAAAAAATAAATGGCACGCCATCATTGTTTGGAAGATGACATGTTGGTCATCTTCAATCTCCAGTCAACGTGAAACACAAGTCCCTCAAACTGTAAAATCAAAAGCTCAGACCTATGCCATTCGCTTCATCTCATCAAGACGAAGACAACCACACCTTCGCGAAAAATTTATATAAACTTTAGCTCAAGCAATTTGGAAGAGAAGTTTTGAAAAGGGATTTGAAATTTCATGGTCAAAACGTGTTTCCAGTTAAAAGCAAGTGTTGCAACTTGAAACAGGGCAATGAGAGCTTGACAATGATATCAAAGTTTGGAAGAATTGATGGAGAAATCTACCTATTGAAGTTCAGTTGCAGAGCTCTGTAAATGGACTTGGTCACATCAATTCAGAAGGTTTCGAGGCTCAATTCTTCTTCTGTTAGCTTCAGGGAAGATCAAGGAAGGTGAATTGATATAAAAATGGATTAAAAAAGGCTTGAACAATGATTTCGAAGTTACAGAAAAGTGAGTTATGGATCAAGTTTGTGTTGTACCCCAATTTTCGCCCCTAAGATCCCTTCATCATACCATATTGATTCAATCACAACAAGATCACATTAGGGCTTTTGGTCCTCCTCCCTATCTTTAGTTTTCCTCTTTGAGGAATCACCAAGCATATTGACTTATTTTCTTTTGTGATCATGAATATTTTGTCTTGATTTTATTTTTAATTAATAAAATGCAATGTTGTTTTTTCTTACTTGTTAATAATGTAGGTAAAGGCATTGAGGCTTAGCAAGTTGCTCCATGGGTTCATGAGTTTATTTCCATGCCCTAGTCAATAAAGCTTGAGAAGTCCAAACCTCACCATTAAAGTTGTTTTAGAAGAAACAACATGGAAAGGATTATCTTGGTTTACCACATTTAAAAGTTATCAATATTGATTCAAAAGCACAAAGGGTTGATTGAAGAAGTAGTCATGTTTCGACAAGACTTTGTCCCCCTTGGTCACAAGTGTATATTTCTCTCAATTCTCAAGATATAAAAGTGGTTTTGGTGGCTACGAGTTCACATTATCATCCTCAACAACTTCTATTTACAAAGCAAAAGTGTTGGTAGAAGAAGGTTGTTCAAAATTGTCAAAGTTCCTCAAAACATTCTCTTGATCTAGGAGCTAGGGTTTTGAACTTCAAAGAAGTATATCTTGCTCATCTTTTGGTATTTTTGAGTGATTCCAAAGACATCATTCTCTTCAAAAGGTTATTGACAAATCACTTCAAAAGTTTCAAGGATTTTTCATGTGGAAGAAACCTGATGATGAAGAAAGATTACAAGTCCTCCAAATGAACCCCCAATTTCTCATGTTTGACTTAAAGTGATCATAACTTGGTCACATTTTATCACCTTAATCCCACTATTTTTCCATAATGATCTTTAGGATGTGAAATTTATTCCTTCTTTTATATGCAAAGTGAGAAAATGGATGGAAGATGCCCTAAGGATACAAAAGATTATAGGTCATTTCATGATTTTTTGCCAACTTCAACAATTCATAACTCTCTCAATTTTTGGAAATTTTGAATGGTTCAAGTTTCAAAGTGTCATTTAAGAAGTCTATTTCGTGCCATCTTTTTTGGTCAAGAGCAGATTCTAAGTGGAAGGCCATGCTTGGATGCAAAACATTATAGGTTACTTTTGAAGAAAAAATGAAATATTTATAAGTATGGAAAGTCAACCTTTTTTCCCTAACTTTTACTCAATGCAACTTTCAGATCAAGAATCCATTTGATTCCATTCTTTTTCCATTGCAGAGCTTGTAATCTCATCTTTCTAAAGCATCAATAATCATGCCTTAAGACCCCTTGAGCTGAGAATGCCATTGGATTGAACTTGGTAACTTGGAACTAAAGTTTCTTCATAAGTCAGAATTTGAAATTCATGTTTTGGCCTCTACACATCAAATTAGCACGCGTTTGTAATCTAAACTTGTTTAACCAATTTGCCAAAGTGGATTAGAGCCTTAAAACGCAAGGATTAGATGAGTTTTGATGCAAATCAGATCACACTTTGCTCGTGCATCAGGTTCACACGATTTTCCTCCAAACTTCATCATTTCACACGCTTGAACATTCCATTTGATTCCCTATAAAAATAGGTTCATCCCTCACTCATTTCCTCAAGCTTTGACAGCCAAAAACACTATGTCAAAACCTCACACGAACTTCAAATTTTTGAAATCAGTTTCTGAGATTTTGTCATTTTCTTCCAAAATTCTTTCCCCATTCATCTTCCCTGAGCTTCTTTCTTGAACTTCGAAAAGGTATAATTCTCCGCCATTTGGACCCAAATAGAGCACTAACCTGTTCTACTTCTTCTCTTAATTCTTGTGCTTCTTACAATTTTTAAATCCATTGAGAATTGAGAGAGAAATCTCAAATTGAAGGTGCTCGCTATTTTCTGGGTATTTGATTCATATCTCTTTGCATACCTTATATAAATTTGGCGCGATGGTGGTGTTAGGATCGTCTTGAAGAGAAGAATCTAATGATACTGGTCTGGGATCCTAATTTTTCCATTTGAAAGATTTCAGAAAATCTCCATTGCAGGGTGGCTGGAGGTTGAAGACGATGACATGTCTCGTCTCAACCAGTGATAGCGTGCCAAACGTTTTAATTTCATTTGTTTAGAAGCAAAAACACGCAACAATTTTGTGTTTAGAAGCTAAATTAAGGATTTCAAATTCTGACTTTTGGAGAAATCTCAACTCCAAGTTACCACTTTTGAAACAATGGCATTCTCAGCTCAAGGGATCTTAAGGCATGGTTCTTAATGCTTGAGAAAGATGAGATTACAAGCTTTGCAATAGGAAAATAATGGAATCAAATGGATGTTTGAGCTGAAAGTTGCATTGAGCCAAAGTTGGGAAAAAGAGGTTGACTTTCCATACTTAGAAATATTTCAAGTTTTTCTTCAAAAGTGACATATAATGTTTTGCATCAAAAAATGGCATTCCTCTTAGAATTTTCTCTTGACCAAAAAATATGGCATGAAATAGTCCTCTTGAATGACATTTTGAAACTTGAGCCATTCAAAATCTCCAAAAATTGAGAGAGTTATGAATTGTTAAAGTTGGAAAAAATCATGAAATGACCTATAATATTTTGTATCCTTAAGGAATCCTCCATCCATTTTCTCACTTTGCACATAAAAGAAGGAATAAATTTCACTTCCTCAATATAATTGTGGAAAAAGAGTGGGCTCAAGGTGATAAAAATTGACAAAGTTATGATCAATTGAAGTCACATTTGGGGAGTTAGGGGTTTATCTGGAGGACATGTAATCTTTCTTCACCATCAAGTTTCTTTCATATGAAAACTCCTTGAAACTTTTGAAGTGATTTGTTGATATCCATTTGAAGAGAAGGATATTTTTGGAATCACTCAAAAATACAAAAAGATGAGCAAGATATACTTCTTTGAAGTTTAAAACCCTAGCCCCTAGATCAAGAAAATGCTTTGAGGAACCTTAACAATTTTAAACAAACTTCTTGTACCAACACTTTTGCTTTGTAGATAGAAGTTGTTGAGGATGATAATGATAACTCATAGCAACCAAAACCACTTACATATCTTGATAATTGAGAGAAATATACACTTGTGACCAATAGGAACAAGGCCTTGTCCAACCATGACAACTTCTTCAATCAACCCCTTGTACTTTTGAATCAATCTTGATAACTTTTAAATGTGGTGAACCAAAATAAACCTTTCCATGCCATTTATTCTAAAACAACTTCAATGGTGAGTTTGAATTTCTCAAGCTTTATTTACTAGGGAAAGGAAATAAACTCACGAACCCATGGATCAACTTTCTAAGCCACATTGATTTTACCTACATTATTAACAAGTGAGACAAACCAACATTGCATTTTATTAATTAAAAAGGAAAGTCAAAACAAAACACGCATGATCATAAAATAAAAACAATTCAAGGTGCTTGGTGATTCCTCAAAGAGAAAAGCTAAAGATAACGAGGAAAACCAAAATCCCTAATGTGATCTTGTTATGATTGAATCAATATGGTATGATGAAGGAATCTTAGGGGCAAAAATTGGGGTACAAAAATTGCATAGAGAGGGAAAATAACACATCCAGTTTGAAAGTTCCGAAAAAAGGTCCGAAGGCGGAATTTTTTTGTATTGGTTGATATCTTTTACCTTATAGATGGATTTGAGAGCTTGTTAAATGTTTATGCATTTTTCAAGAAAAAAGAGTTTTATTCTTAATGCAGGGATGCAAAAGAAAGAAAACATCTAAGGGTGACTATCTAGTTCTACCCCTAATGTTATGATACAATGATTGATCCTAAGGTCGAGTTTTGAAAGGGAAATCTCTATCCTATGTTAGCATCCATGAATAGTTATCCTAATATCTAGCTCGAAAGCTACTCTAATCGAGCGATCCTAAGGGGATCATGGTATAGCAAACAAATAAGCAAATAAGTGCTTTGGCAAAAGCACACAATCAGGGTGTACTGACTCGAGGATGGGGGTAATAAGAGAAATGCTTTAGCTAAGGGAAGCAGATCACCCGAGGCAAACAAGCTGGAGACTTAGATGAAATAAAAAAAGAAAATCATTACTTTAGCTAAGGGAAGTGAATCACCTGAAGAAAACAAGCAAGTAGCAAAGTGTCAGAAATGGCCATTACGAACTCCTGACAAAGTGTGGGGGTTTGATTGTGGAACCTTTTTTCACTTGACCGACTTAATACACATGATCTGCACAAACCTAAAACATCAACATATAACATGAGCTAAGGATGAAATGATGAAATGCGGGGGTCGATTGCAAACCCTTTCTGCTCGCCTCTTTTTGAGGACTTAATGAGGTGGGGATATGCGAGCAAAAATATAAACACACATACGCAATACCTACTTCAAAGGTTGTGTTTTAAGCAAACACAAGTTGCACACATATCAAAAAATGAAAAATTTCCTTAAACAGGTCATTAAATAAACCAGAGGGATTCCTGACATATATCCACATTGGAAATCCCCGTCATACATCTCTATTCGTACATGACATGGCAAGGAAAGAGGTAAAATCCCTACTTCTCAGAATATCTAGAAAGCAATAAAGTGCGGAGAGAAAAATAAAATAAGAGGTTTACTGAACAAATAAAAATCTATAGATGCTAAGCAATAACAAAGAAACCCAGAAAACTTCGCGAACTTCTAGCACCAATAAAAAAAACTATCAGCATATGCGCCAAAGCACCAACAATCAAAAATCGGAATGTATAGCAGACACATCAGTGTACCAAAATACACCTGCGCCGGGTATCGATTCAAACCCAAGTATAATAGCACAGTGCACAACAAATGTGAGCACATGGCACAAAATATGTATCAGAAATTCCCGCAACATTTACAAAGTACCTGCACGAATTACAATCCATACAAGATACAAAATAAGAATCACAAGATAGAATATGTAGCAAATACATCCGTGTGATCCCTGGGTACCTGCACGAAAACATGATTTATGCGAGAACGAATATCATTTGCGTATCATACGCAAATTTTCACTTAACAAGTGATCGCGTCAGGTATCCTTTCAATCGATAATCATGCGCTAATTAAAGGTTTAAGGCCTAACAATGTACCTTGCAAAGTATTCACAAAAGGAGTTAGAAGTAACAAGGCAATGTTGCAAACATGCAAAAAAAACAAAGCAAAAAATGACATTTCTGTCTGGGTAACCGGTTACCATAATTGGGTAACCGGTTACCAAAAGGTTGAAATTGACTACTTACTTGGGGTAACCGGTTACCATAACTTGGTGACCGGTTACCAAAACTTTTAAAATTTTGGAAAGTGCTACTGACTTGGGGTAACCGGTTACCATAACTGGGTGACCGGGGTTACCTCGTAACAATTTTGAAAATTTTGTGAGCAAAAATGAGCGGTAACCAGTTACCATATCCGGGTGACCGGTTACCCTCGTGTCAGAGGCAATTTTAATAGATTTTTGAGCATTTCCTAATGATTTAGGCAATTGATCAAACACAAGATCCTCTCATATCAAACACATGACTTTTCATAATTCAAAGTCCAGATTTACAATATACATGATGAGTTAAGGATCCACAATTAAGCTTCATGCAACATCATCAATTTGTTTCTATAATTAAGCACTTTCATGTAAATCCACTTAATTAAAAAAAACACTTAATTCAACTATCCAATTCCAGATTGCATAATCATCAAATCAATTCACAATTCTATGCTTAGATCTATATTCTCAATTCCAAATTCAACCTAGATTCAATTCATGCTTGATCAAAAAGTAGTTCTCAAATAATCACTTATTTCAAAAAGTGCTTAATTCAAGAAAACTCACCGATAGAAGTGGAGAGGAGGCTTAGGTATAGAGATCTCAACAAATGGATCAACAATCAGAGAAGAATTGCTCTTGATCTTGACTTTTGGATCTTGATGCAATTGTTGTTTAGTTCTTGATGAAAAAAATTATAGAACTTCGATTTGATCCTTGAGAAAATTGGGAGAAAAATTTAGAGTATTTGTGAGATTTTTATGAATTATGAGAGCCTCTCCTTGAAAATTACGGTCAAAAGGAATATATAGTGTGGAATTATGTGAGCGGATTTGATCAAATAACCACAAACCAAAAATGAAGATTTTTAAATCACTTAAGTGCGACACATTCCTGAAAAATTCGCGGGAACCTAGATGCAATTTTTGAAGTTGAAACATGAAGACAAAATGTAGCCCATGTCCAGAATAACCTCTTTTCCAAAGATGGTATCAATCGGATAAACGATGAGAAAGTTGTGAATTTCTGAAGTTTTGTTTCAGATGAATATAATTCTCGGTTCAGGATTTTAAATATGTTGTATATGGTTTGAACCAAAAACGAGAACCTTCGGGTCACCGTCTTCTTTTAGCATCTGAAAATAAGTTGAAGTAGACGAAATTTGTGAATAAACTCTACTAGAGCCAGCTAGATACGATGAAAATCGCCCGAGTTATGATTTTTTGAATATGGTGCAGATAAACACTTGCCACAATTTCCCCGTGCAAACACACTTGATAAATCTATAATTTTGGAGACCTTCTGAGAAGAGTTAGCTTACGGTCATGAGATATGAAAATTTAGAAGACATCAAGATGGAGTTTTAGCCACCAGAACAAATTCAAAACGAGCCGTGGACTTTGAGTTATGAATTTTTTAGTGTTCAAAAACTGCACTTTCAGCACACTTTCCACTGTATTTCTTCGAAATAACTCGCACATTCGGAGCTCTTCTTCAAAGAATTGGCTCTCAAGCCACATATGAATTTGAGAATACATCACCAGGGATATCTTAGTGATAAAACAACTGAATTTGACGAACCAAATTGGCCCTGTGACTTTCCGACTACCTAAACCATTTTGGCCTGATCATTAGCATAAAAATATCCTAAGAATGTTTATTGACGAAATAAACATCTCTTGCAATTTATCGAGGCTCATCTGAAATACCCTGATCCCATAGCCATAGAACCAATGATATGTATGCATATGATAATGCAATATAAGCCAAATTAAAGTCGAAATGAGAAGGGTAAATTTTGGGGTACAACAACTGCCCATATTCAAGATTCTTCAACCTAAAGTGTGATTGGCAATGACAGACTTTCGAGTGATAAGGTGGAAGGAGATTAAATACAAAAATGAACTCAAAAATTTGCACTCTGAATTGAGACGACGATGCATATCAACACAGGGTATAATTTTGATGGCCTATTGGTACTGGACTAAAGAACTAAATTTGTAGACAAGAGATAGAGATCAAAGACCATAGAACTTGGTCTAAAAATGCTAGTAATAACTAGACTTCTCAGAATGCCAGAACGCTGCACCCTGAGACTAGGTACGCGATTAACGACTCAACTTCACAGAATGCCAGAACACTGCATCATGAGAAAGATGATAAAGACCGAAAGACGCTAGCAACAACTAGACTTTACAGAATTCCAGAAAGTTGCATCCTGAAAAAAGGGTAAGGATCGAAAGATGCTAGTAACAAATAGACTTCACAGAATGCTATAATGTTGCATTCTGAGAAAGAATAACGAACTTACAAGGGAAGAATGATAACAACCAGACTTCTCAAAATACCAGAAACAACTGGTCTCGATCAAACTGAAATCGTGCCTTTCTGAACCAAAACCCATTGGCACGTTAATCACAACGCTGGGAGACCGAGAGAAGGTATGAGTAATGACTCGACCTTAGGAATACTTCAAAGAATGTTCCATACCGGATCACAAACCCAAAAGTAAAGACTCCTGCTTAAAAAGGGACTAGTAACAACTAGACTTTTGTGAGTACTTCTCAGGATACCAATAACGATTGGATCCTCAAAACAAGGCAAACACCTGATAACTAGAACCTGGAAGAAGCAGTAACAACTGACCCTAACAAAGGAATTACAGAGGCGAAACGAGACAAATATCAATCTTCCTCGGTAGAACCTTGTAATGACTAGACTCAACCAATACGAAATGAATGCCAGAATGCTGCATTCAAAAATCATGTGACAAGTAGCGAACTTGACCTTGGTAAGAATGGTATCTACCAACCCACAAAGTTGCGCTAGGGCAAATCTAACAGCAACAAGGCAAATGAGTAACAACTCAACAAGGGAAGAATAGTAACAACTAGACTCCTCAGAATACCAAAACATTGTATTCTGAAAAAGATACACGAGTAAAGACTCGACACCAAAGGTGTTGATAATAACCAGACCAGAAGAAACGTTACGCCAGAACAAAACTAGAGCGTAATAGTCCAATGATTAATAAATCGAAAAAGGAAGACATCAAATAATGATTAGAAACGTCTCAACCAAAAAACGGAGGTACATCAATAACGATTGAATGCAACCCACGAGAACCTACACAGAGATAGGGAATTCCCTTAGGTGAGAGACAAAAAGGGGGCCGACTTACATGAGTTAAGGAGACAACCAGGGGATATCTGCTAAACCCTAGGAATCACTGGGGCAACATCCAAACCTTGAAATAAAAATATTGAGAGAAGCAAGCATTTAAACCCGAGACCACTGAGAAGCAAGATGATAAACTTGGCTTATACTTCAATGCATGTTTGAATTTCTTTTCCTTATGGAGTAATATCCCCAAAGAAAATAGGAACACTACACGTTTGAGGATGCAATGTGATGATGCATGTTTAAATGTTTCACTGGGAGACAACAAAAACTAAAAGACAAAGATCAGGTTGTCGGGGCTCCATTGGGAGAACATCGTCGAGGTACCAGTAACCACTGAATTTACAAAGAGAATATCATTCATTGTTGCTGGGAATAAACATCCACTTCAGCATGAGTTCAAATTTATGGATTTTTTGATATAGCAACCTACCAACACGATGACTGATCCTACCAACGAGTCCACACTAGGAATAAAACAGACTTTTGGTTTTGGCCAAAATGGGAAATCAAAGAGATCTACCTATCACACACTGGTGAGATCAGACATTACCAAGGAACAACTCACAAGCTTCACAAGGGAATCATAGATCTCTATCAGGATTTTCAAATCCATCCTCATTTAAAGAAGAAATATTCACCGGGGAACGAGGCGGCTCATTTGGAGAAATATGGCGGATTCCAAAGAGATTTCACCAAAGCCAGCCTGCAGGAGAAATATTTTCAAACTTAATGACCTCACTGGAGAGAAACGGAATCCCGAAAAATAGACCGGCATATACTTCATGGAGAAGTAAGGCATTTATGCATAATTCATTAGAGATACGCGAATCTCGGCTAGGCTTTACCAACCTTTCGCTGCAGGGAAGAAAACCTTATTAGGGAAGATCTTCACTGACAAGAAAGTCTCTTTCAAACCAAAAAAAGGTCTTGTCACTGCAATTACCGATATCACAGGGGATGTGCAACTTCTTGCAGGTCAGAAAGTTATAGACCTCATGGAGGACAAAGGATTGAGTTCAGTCTTCTAGGACTCAATGATCACTTCATGAAGACAAATCAAAGAAACTTCCTGAGGATAATATTTCTTAAGAGGATTCTTCAAAAAATGCCAACTCTGATGGGGAAGTAAGGTTCCGTTTTGAATTAACTGGTGGCATGATATCCTGAGTCCAACCACTCTTAATAGGAAATTCTACTAAGGAAATGAAGGGATCTAGGCCCTGGAATATCAGCAAACCTCATCGTGAATTCCCAAAGAAGTACCAATCTATGGCATACTTCACCGAGGATGGGATCCTTCACCGAGGATAACCAACTTGTGATATGCCTTGTTGGGGATCACAAATCTGTTCTAGTTGATCGAGCATATCAACCTTACTGGGGATGTACCTGCTTCGGGATATGCATCACCGAACCTGTAAGACGAAAAAACACAAAATGCCCCAGGTATAGCATGATGACTTTGTCTGCCAACCGGGTACACAAGTTTTTGAAGCAACTTTCAAATATATATTAACATAAAGGCTCCCAATTTTATATGCAATTTTTATCAAAAATTGGACCTCTTTAATGCAACCAAAACAGTAAAATATAAAAATAGGCTTTTGAACAAAAGACACTTTTATTGAATAAAAATAGGACTATAGATAGGAAAGTACATCAAGATACAATTCCTAGAAAGAGGTAATTGCAAACAACAAATTGAATTCAGAGAGCCACATTCACATGGAAATGAGAAAATAGATTCCCTCCGTTTTCCAATCCTACTATCAACCTTATAACCTCAATTATCTCATCACATTGTTTCCCATTGAAGATGATTTGACTGATTCCTACCTTTCGGAATTACCAACTGTAGCACAAAAATCAAAGATCCAATGTTGGACGTAGTCATTCACTTAAATCCCTCTTTTGCATGGATCTCCCTTTCGGGTTTTCAATCTACCGGGATACCCTTTTTTGCCTAAGCTACCTTTGACAGGTCAACTTAGTGGGTATAAAGTTTTTCACTCATACTCTCTTTATTTTATCCCTAACTTTTTTCTGAACCTACTCACCAGGTTCAGCGGGTTGCCTTTTTTTCCTGAGCCAGTCAACTCAGCGACCACTTTAGTGAAGTATTTTTTAACTGCGTCCATGTTCACAGGGAGTGGGAAGTCTTCACCATCCATCGTCGTGAGCAGCATAGAACCCTAGAGAAAACCTTCTTTATGACAAATGGTCCTTCAAAATTTGGAGTCCACTTACCCCTAGGATCACCTTGAGGAAGAATTATTCTTTTCAATACGAGGTCACTGACCTTGTAGTACTGAGGCCGAACCCTTTTATCAAATGATTTCTTCATCCTTTTCTAATATACCTGACCATGGAAAACAACTGCAAGCCTTTTCTCATCAATGAGGTTCAATTGATCTAGCCTATTCAGAATCCACTCATCCTCATCAAGTCCTGCATCTTTCATGATCCTTAACGAAGGAATTTTTACTTCCACGGGCAAAACTACTTCCATGCCATAAATAGGAGAAAATGGGATTGCCCCGGTTGAAGTGCGAGTTGTGGTGCAATAACCATGCAAAGAGAAAGGTAGCATCTCATGCCAATCCATATAGGTCACTACCTTCTTCTGCACAATATTCTTAATGTTCTTATTAGCTTCTTCAACAACGCCATTTATCTTCGATCGATACGGAGAAGAATTGTGATGTTTGATCTTGAAGGACTCACAAATATCCTTCATCATTTTGTTATTAAGATTAGATCCATTGTCCATAATAATCTTTTTAAGCACTCCGTAATGATAGATGATATTGTGCTTGACAAACCGAGTCACAAGTTGCTTGGTAACATTTGCATATAACGTAACTTTCACCCACTTAGTGAAGTAGTCAATAGAAACTAGAATAAAACGATGACCATTGGACACAGTCGGTTCGATATTTCCAATCATATCGATGCATCATATTGCAAACAACCAGGGGGAAGTCAAGACATTCAATGTTATCGGTGGTACATGCACTTTGTTAGCATACACCTGACACTTGTAGCAGATTCTGGCGTGATTGTAACAATCATTTTCCATGGTGGACCAATAGTAGCCAGCTCGCAAGATCTTCTTGGCCTTAGTGTGTCCACTGGAATGCATCCCAAAGGAACCTTCGTGCATTTCTTCAATGATTTCTGATACTTCATTCTTATCAACATATCTCAACAACAAACCATTACGGTTTCTTCTATACAACACATCACTGCTGAGGAAGAACTTGGCAGAATACTTTCTCAAAAACTTCTTATCCGTGACCAATGCCTCTCCAGGATACTCCTGAGTCTCAAGATATCTCTTGATGTCGTGGAACCATGGCTTTCCATCTGTAATACGGTGGGATAGCTGACTTGGGTGTTTTGCGTTTGATCGCAATTTTTGCGGATAGCAAGAGTCGCCTCCGACTTTTCTTTTATCCAATAAAGGAAAGGGTGAAAATAATAGTAAATACCTTTGAGATATTTTCTTGAGTTCGTGGGGTAGGTTGTGAAGAGGGAAGGTGTTAGCACCCCTTTCATCCGTAGTTATCTACGGGCTCTTAGTTGCTTTCTAGATCACTTTGAAAAATGCTTTGCTTGAAATGTACTTGATAGGATCCATTTTGATATCAAGTAGGTGGTATGCGTCAACATATATTTCCTCAGGCGTTTATCAGCCCAAGCCAATGCACAACAAGTTTTCTCGAGTGACGTATACCTAGACTCACATTCTGTGAACTTCTTACTCAGGTAATAAATTGCTTGTTTTTTCTTTTCGATCTCATTATGTTGTTGTACCCTAATTTTTGCCCCTAAGATCCCTTCATCATACCTTATTGTTTCAATCACCACAAAATCACATTAGGGATTTTAGTTCTTCTCCCTATCTTTAGCTTTGCTCTTTGAGGAGTTACCAAGCACCTTGACTTGTTTTCTTTGGTGATCATGGATATTTTGCTTTGATTTTATCTCTAAATTAACAAATACAATATTGGTTTGTCTTACTTGTTAATAATGTAGGTAAAGGCAATGAGGTTTAGCAAGTTGCATCTTGGGTGCATGAGTTTATTTCCATGCCCTAGTCAAAGCTTAAGAGATTCAAACCTCACCAATGAAGTTGTTTTGAAGTTGGTATGGAAGTAGTTTTGATGGCCATGAGTCCTCATCATCATCCTCAACAAATTCTATTCACAAAGGAAGAATATTGGCACAAAAAGTTTATTCAAACTTGGCAAAGTTCCACCAAGCTTTCTTTTGATCTAGAGGCTAGGGTTTTGGACTTCAGAGGGGCATATCTTGCTCATCTTTTGGTATTTTTGAGTGATTCCAAAAACATTCTTCTCTTCAAAGAGTTACCAATAAATCACTTCAAAAGTTCCAAGGAGTTTTCATGTGGAAGGAACTTAGTGAAGAAGAAAGATTACAAGTCATCCAGATGAACCCCCAATTTTCCATATATGATTTAAAATGATCATAACTTGGTCAATTTTTATCACCTTGAGCCCATTATTTTTTCATTTTTATCCTAAGGATGTGTAATTCATGCCTTATTTTATGTGCAAAGTGAAAAAATGGATGGAAGTTGCCTTAAGAATGCAAAAGATTATAGGTCATTTCATGATATTTGGCCAACTTCAACAAGTCCTCACTTGCTCAATTTTTGGAGATTTTGAGTGGTTCAAATTGCAAAATGTCATTCAAGAGGTCTAATTCATTCCATATTTTTTGGTTAAGAGCAAATTCTAAGTGGAAGGCCATGTTTGGATGCAAGAGATTATAGGTTATTTTTAAGGAAGAGTTTGAAATTTTTCTAAGTATGGAAAGTCAACTCTTTTTCTTCAACTTTGACTCCATGTAACTTTCAGCTCAATCATCCATTTGATTCCATTCTTTTTCTATTGCAAAGCTTGTAACATCATCTTTCCAAAGCATCAAGAATCATGCCCTAAGACCCCCTGAGTTGGAAATGCCATGGATTTGAATTTGGTAACTTGAAACTGAATTTTTCACAGTCAGAATTTTCAAATCCATAATGTGACTTCTAAACACAAGATTTGTGCGTGTTTTTGATTTAAACTTGATTAGAAAACTTTCCATAAGTGATTAGCACCCCAAAACGCAAGGTTTGGCTGAGTTTTGATGGAAATGAAGTCACGCTTCACTCGTGCTCGACCCTTGCTCAACTTCCCTCCAAACTTCCTTGTTTATTCAAATTTTCATTCCCATTCACTTCTCTATAAATAGAGGGTCATCCTCCATTCAATTTCCCAAGCTTAGAGAGCCAATAACACCCTTCCAAAACTTCACACGAACCCACTTTTGCTGAATTCAGTTTTTGAAATTTAAGCTTCCTTTTCCAAAATTCTTTGCGTATTCATCATCCTTGAACTTCATACAAACTCTCTAGCACTTAAACCAATCAAAACGACCCATAATCCAAGCTACAGAAGTCCAGTTTCAGAGCTTCTTACTTGAACTTCGAAAAGGTAGAATTCTCCACCAATTGGATCCAAATCAAGCACTAATCTGTTCTACTCCTTTGTCTGATTCTAATGCTGCTTACAATTTTTAAATCCATTGAGAATTGAGAGAGAAATCTCAAATTGAAGGAACTTGTTATTTTTCAGTGTTTTGATTCATATCTCTCTCCATAACTTACATAAATTTGGCGTGATGGTTGTGTTAGAACCCTCTTGAAGAGACGAGTTCAATGATGCTAGCCAGGGATCCTAATTTTTCCATTTGAAGGATCTCACAAAATCCCCATTGCAGGGTATCTGGAGGTTGAAGATGATAACATGTCTCGTTTCAGCCAATGATAGCATGTCAAGCGTTTTAATTTTATTGGTTGCCCTTTTTCTGATTACATGTGTTTTTCACTAAGGTCCATATCAAGCACAACGCGTCTGGTCCATTGGATTAGCTTACTAACGTGTTTTGACTTTGATCTGATGGTCCACATCTTTTTGGTTTTATTTTATTTTCTGATTTTATATTTTATTTGATTAAATTTTCAAAAATTCATAACTCTTTTATTTTTTATCCAAAAATTATGAAAAATTCACAAAAAATACTTTGAATTATTTTTGATCTCATGAATATGTTTTTACATTTTTATTTTAACATTTGGTATTTTTTATATTTTTTGTATTATTTTCTTTCTTTTAATTACTTAAAAAAAATACTTTCTAACAATTTTTAATTCTGAAAAAATTCATAAATATTATTTTGCGTATTTTTAACTTTCTGGAAATTTTATTGAATTTTATGTTGAGGTTTACTATTTTTGATCTATTTTATGTTTGTTTTAGCAATTTTAAATGGTTTAAAAATAGTTTCTGACTTTTCAAAAATTACTAAAATTTTTATAAAAATATTTGGATACATTTCTGATTTTTCTATGGCTTAATTTTTCATTTCTTGATTAATTTGAATATAATTGGAATTTTCTTCATTATTTTCTTTTTTTAAAAAAACATTTTTAACCCTTTATTGAACATATTAATTATATTATTATTTTGTGAATATTTTCTGGCTGTCCTAGGTTGATTTTTTGGTCATGGCTTTATTAACATCATTGGATCCATGGTGTTGAGTTTAACTCCACAAAAATGGATGAATGATTTTAATAATAGTTCGATTAAATATTAATTCAAATGTGGTTTTCTTTTTTACCCTAATTCCTCTTTATCTTATCCCCTTCTCATTGCACTAAATGTTGTTGGAGCATGATCTCTATATCACGTCTCAAAACAAATGGAGCATAAATTGCTATTGACCGGCCTCAAAATAGGTGCGACTTCTATATAAGTCCACTTACGATTGCTTAACATAGCGCAAAATTTTGTCCCGATTCAAATAAATGATCATTCGTGGCCCAAACTTATGATTGCAAGCCCAAGTATGTTAATTTGATCTCTTTCATTCAATAACCTTGAGATTCATTGTGTGGAGTCTTTGGTTCTACCAATCCTCTAATGGATCTACAACACCTTTGGTCAACGCGGGTCACTTAAACATCGTTGATCATTAAATGGTACTTGTGAGAATTCCAAATGGATGATATACTTGACAAAAAGCAAATGCAACTTGTTGTGTGGAGGCTTTGGTTCTACCAATCCTCTAATGAGTTCCAAATGCAAGTTTCAAGATTGTCATCCAACTAACCATTAATTATTGACTTGTTTTATTTTATGCTGTTATTCTTTTATGCTTTATGCACTATTTATTTTTCAGCATTTTACATTTCATGCCATTTTTATCTTTGCTCATTTGAGCATTTATTTTCTTTTCATTTTCACTTTGCTCACTTGAGCTTTTCTTTTTTCTTTTTTCTAAGATACTTAATAACCAACTTAAACCCTAAAAAACTCTTAATGGTACTTGGACTATTTGGTTACTATCCTTGGCATGATGGAGCAGTGGACTTTTTCTTGGACTTAGGATTAGAAACCTTAGCCTATCTTGGATACCTTGTGATCTCATCTGATTATTTTGTCTGGAGTTCTTGAGGTTTACCTCAAGACATTGGGTTGTTTGTTTTTGTGTGCAGGTTTTTTTTTATTACATTCTCTGTTTTTAATCTGGAATTCACCCGTATACAGTCGTTACTCTGTCCAATTTTTGTGATGACTTAATACACTTGAAGTTTGGCTCTCTCAAGAAGTCTAGTATCTTTGCTTGCTTGGTTTCAATCTAAGGAATGGGAATTCTATCTTGGCTTATAATGTCAAGTTTTGGCTTCTTGTTGGTTAGATGGTCCTTATCCTTGGCTTTTATTATATGCTTTAGGATGGTCTCCTCTTCTCCTCCCATCTTCTTTAATTTCAAAAATCCCCCCCTCCTTTTGAAAACTATTCTTCTTTCTAAAACTTCAGATGCTTTCATAATAAACTTGAACTTATGTCCATGTGTGATACGGTGGGAGAGAACTGACTATTTTTTGTAATGCTGGTTTGTGTTTTGCGTTTGTTTTTGCAAAATATCGCGGTAAGCAAGAGTCGCCACCGACTTTTATTTTATCCAACAAGGAAAGAAAAAAAGCACAGAAAAATTCCTTTTTTGAGATATTTCTCGGGTTCGGGGGGTAGATTATAGAAAGGGAAGGTGTTAGCACCCTTTCTATCCGTGGTTATCCACGGGCTCTTAGGTACTTGCTCATAATGTTTTCAAAATTTGCTTTTCTTTATGTTTGTGGGACCGAAAAGAGTTTTTGTTTGGAAAAGGAGTGTAAGTGTGAAAATTTGTTTTGTTTTGAAAGAGCAAGTACTTAAGAACCATCTACCTACTCGAAAAAGGAATTAATCTGTGCTAATGTCCTTTAGACAATGCTATCCCACTATTGATGAGTAGGTAGTATCGTCGTTGGAGTTTTAAGGGTCAATTCGATTAAGGGACGTGCGGTCACTAAAGCAATGTTAGGATGCCTTAGCGGTAACCTTAATGTCTTAGATCATTTTTTCCGAGGCAACCGTTTCGAGGCAACTTATGATCTTTGGACAAGAGGGCGACCTCTAAAACTTCCTATACTCAATGACCTCGTTACGAAGGCAACCAAGTGGGGTGTACCCTAAGAGTGCGCATATGCGAGTGTGTTTTTTTCAGTTATTTTGTCTTTGTACATGTCAATGGTTATCTATGTTGATTTTAGGTTAACATTCAATCTTGTCATGCATACCCTATTATCAAACATCTAACAGTTTATAAGTTGCGGAAATTAAATTGCGGAAATTAAACTAACTATTACAAGGCGTCAGGTATTTTCATCGCCAAAAGCAACCCTTGAAATTAAAATGCGGAAAATAAATAAACCGATAAAGATAGTCCTAATTATCTATTACATTCCAGAAACAAATACAATATTGAAATAAAATGGATCGCATGCGGGAAATTAAATCGGGCGAGTTCTAGGGTTTTGACCCTTTGTTATTCAAGAAAAGATTTTTGGTTATTTTTTAATTAAGAAAGAAATTAATTTAGGTTAATTATTAAGTTAATAAACTAATAAATTAATAAAAATATTTTTGGGTTTTTGGTATTTAAAGAAATAAAAATAAATTTGATCAATGTTAATAAAAACCTAATTGTCTAAGTTAATTTTAATTATTGCAAAATATATTAAAAGTTATTCCTAATTAAAACTAAATTAATTAAATTAATATTGTTAACAAAAATTAAAATGCTGAAATCTAATTTAAATAAGAAAATATTTTTTGGTTTTTTTAATTTTATGAAGAAAAAGATTTAATTGGTTAGTTAATAATAAAATAATAACAATAAATAAAATAAAAGAAATAATAAAAAAATAGAAAGAGTTATGGTGTGGGCCTGTTTAGGGAGTCTGAATAGCAAATTCCATGGCCCAATTGTACAGGCCCGACTGACTTTTTTGAAATCCAACGTGTGCATTTGACTAGGGAGTATGGTGGACATTCCATCTGGGCCATCAGATTTGGTCTGCAGCCATCTGTCCATTGATTGGATGAGGGAGTATGATGTACTGCAGCGCCTGATTCACATGTGATAACCTGAAGAGAAAAAATAACAATGCATATGGGGGGACCTGGGATTCGAACCCAGGTCCCAAGGCATGTTGCCAGCGCTCAATTGCCACTCAACCATCATGTTCTATTTGTCAATATACTAATCAATAATAATAATATGGGATAAACAAATCAGATGCCAGAAAATATAAAAAAACGCGCCAAGTTTGAACCGTCCAACCAGGGGGAGACTCGTTGGTCGTCCCTAACCTCCAGCCCCCTGTAAATTTACCTGCGGATTTATATCCGCAGCTAAATTTGTATGTCCACCCTAAAATCAGTTCTATGCCATGAAAATTAAATCCAAGACCATGGTTATGATCGTCTTCCTCCTCTGGTCATGCCTATGTCCATCAATGGAACTAATTTTGCATGTGAAAGAAATGCCCAAAAAACAAACTACAAAACCCTAGGTTCGGTTATGGGGTTACATTCCATATAAATGCAATCAAACAATGCCAAAAGTTCAGAAATTTCATAAGCATCATAAATATGTCAAAGATTTGCCAGGAAAATGCAATAATATGGAGTTACGATTTTGAATACAGGGCCATGAAACGTGATGCTTACAGTGCATTTTGATGGCTGTGACAGCTTGCTTTGGATTGATTCTGACTCAGTGATTGTCCAGCAAGCGATTCGTGTTGAGTTTTGCTTCTGAAAATGCCTCTAAATTTGATTTTGGTTTCACACTTTTTTCACCTTTTTTCAAGTTTTGTTCTGGGTGTTCTTGCAGCCTCTAGGTCTCAAATTTGTGTGCTTTGGCTTGTATATGTATTATGCAATGTATTAGGTCAACAAATTGGTCTTGAATCTTTCCACATCAATGCCTTGAGATTGGATTTGATTCACCATTGAAGACTTGCCAATTTTATCAAAAACTAAATATTTTTGCACATGGAATACTTTATACGAGTTTGATCATGATATTGATGATGATTAAGTCCTGAAAATAGAAAAAGATCTCATGTAATCAAGTTTTGGGATTTTATTTGATTTAAATTGATTTAAAATGAAATAATTCAATAAAAAATCAAATAAAATAATAAAATTGATAAATGGACACAAGGCTGAATCTAGGACACGTGTGTAATGTGTCAAGTCCAAATCAAGTGGAAAAGAATGGGCCCATTTGACAAAATTTGAAGTTTTGGGGATAGTTGACTTTTGGCAATTTTGCAAAATTGCCCAACTTCAACAATGCATAACTCCTTCAATTTTGAACTTTTGGAGGTGTTCTTGGAATTTTTAGAAAACATGAAATGTCCTATAATCATCCCTTTTGGTCTCATCTCATTTTGATATTCCATGCTCAAGGTATAAGCTTTGGAAAAAAAGGTGTTTTTGTTGACTTTCAAAAATGACCTATAATGTCCAAATTGTAACTTTTTATGAGTGCATTTTATGATCTTGGGGTATGAAGATGGATTGTAGGAAATTGAATCCTATTAAAATTGAGCTTTGGATGGGTCATTTCTCATGAAGTATGAGAAAGTTATGCTTGATCAAAGTTTAGTTGACTTTTCCTACAAAACCCTAATTTAGCAACTTTTGAGTCTTGATGAATTTTGAGCAATCCTTGATGAATATTGATCAAAACTTGATCAAATGATGAAATATCCTTCAAAATGAGAATGTTGACAAAACATCTTGAGGTTTGACTATATTTGGGTCACAGTTGACTTTTGCCCTAGCACAGTCGATTTTTGGACCCCTTGAGCAATTGACTGAGCAAACATCCTCTGCAAGGCTTGAAATTTGGCATGGGTGATATTGAGAACACATTAGGACATTGGGGAGCATTTGAGGTCATTTGGACTCAAGGATCTTGATGCAACACAAAACCCTAATTTAAGGTTGATTGCCTTAGGAGATAGCTTGACTGTCCAACTCTTGAGCAATCTTGGGCCACTTGGGGATTTTTCTTGCAATGTTTGTAGAAATATGAGAGAGAAAATTTTGGGGTACAACAGCTGCCCCTGTTCATTCTTCTTAAACCTGAGGAGATAGATTGGCTTTCATGCCTTTCGTGATCCGAAGGTGGAAGATGATTGAACACTAGAGTGCCCAGAAATTTGCACTCGCATGAAGTGGTATCAGCCTGGTGATGTCGGGAATGGGCTTACAGATGCCATCTGGAGATTGTTGATAGGAGGTCTGAACTTCGACTAGAATACGAATCAGGGAGATCTTAGCGTCGATCTGACTGAACCAGAGAAGGTCTTGGATTAACTTTGACTGGATAAGAATCAGAAAAATCTTAGAATCGATTTAACTGAACCAGACAAAAGTCTTGGAATATCTTCAACTGGAATACGAATCAGGGAGATATTAGCGTCGATCTGACTGAACCAGAGAAGGTCTTGGATTAACTTTGACTGGATAAGAATCAGAAAAATCTTAGGATCGATTTAACTGAACCAGACGAAAGTCTTGGAATATCTTCAACTGGAATACGAATCAGGGAGATCTTAGCGTCGATCTGACTGAACCAGAGAAGGCCTTGGATTAACTTTGGCTAGATAAAAATAAGAAAAAATCTTAGGGTCGATTTAACTGAACCAGGGGAAAGTCTTGGAATATCTTCAACTGGAATACGAATCAGGGAGATCTTAGCGTCGATCTGACTGAACCAGAGAAGGCCTTGGATTAACTTTGGCTGGAGAAGAATCAGAAAAATCTTAGGATCGATGTAACTGAACCAGACAAAAGTCTTGGAATATCTTCAACTGGAATACGAATCAGGGATATCTTAGCATCGATATGACTGAACCAGAGAAGGTCTTGGATTAACTTTGACTGGATAAGAATCAGAAAAATCTTAGGGTCGATTTAACTGAACCAGGCTAAAGTCTTGGAATATCTTCAACTGGAATACGAATCAGGGAGATCTTAGCGTCAATCTGACTAAACCAGGGAAGGTATTGGATTAACTTTGGCTGGATAAGAATCAGAAAAATCTTAGGATCGATTTAACTGAACCAGACGAATGTCTTGGAATATCTTCAACTGGAATACGAATCATGGAGATCTTAGCGTCGATCTGACTGAACCAAAGAAGGTCTTGGATTAACTTTGGCTGGTTAAGAATCAGAAAAATCTTAGGATCGATTTAACTGAACCAGACGAAAGTCTTGGAATATCATCAACTGGAATACGAATCAGGGAGATCTTAACGTCGATATGACTGAACCAGAGAAGGTCTTGGATTAACTTTGGCTGGATAAGAATCAGAAAAATATTAGGATCGATTTAACTGAACCAGACGAAAGTCTTGGAATATCTTCAACTGGAATACGAATCAGGGAGATCTTAGCGTCGATCTGACTGAACCAGAGAAGGTCTTGGATTAAATTTTACTGGATAAGAATCAAAAAAATCTTAGGGTCGATTTAACTGAACCTGGCGAAAGTCTTAGAATATCTTCAACTGGAATACGAATCAGGGAGATCTTAGCGTCGATCTGACTGAACCAGAGAAGGTCTTGGATTAACTTTGGCTGGATAAGAACCAGAAAAATATTAGGATCGATTTAACTGAACCAGACGAAAGTCTTGGAATATCTTCAACTGGAATACGAATCAGGGAGATCTTAGCGTTGATCTGACTGAACCAAAGAAGGTCTTTGATTAACTTTGGATGGATAAGAATCAGAAAAATCTTAGGATCTATTTAACTGAACCTGATGAAAGTCTTGGAATATCTTCAACTTGAATACGAATCAGGGAGATCTTAGCGTCGATCTGACTGAACCAGAGAAGGTCTTGGATTAACTTTGGTTGGATAAGAATCAGAAAAATCATAGGATCGATTTAACTGAACCAGACGAAAGTCTTCCATAGATGTAGTTTTTCTTTTGAGGGGACTACCAGGTCATATGAGTAGTCAACAATATTTACTGATTCGTCTTTCCATGAAACAGTAAAGAGTCAGTCATATGCAATGTCATGATGTATGACATGCATGATATATATCAAGAAATGATGCTCTCAACATAAATGAGATTGTATGGTATGATGCGTATATGCATGTATCATGATGTATGGAAATGTAATGTTTTAGCTGGGGAAAATAAATTCTGGATAGCTGCTGGAGACAAGAGTTGAATTCTTCGCTTCCGCTGGGGATGGTGAACGAAGGTGATTGCGAGAATAAACCTGCAAGAGAAGATAACTCTGTTGGGGAATAAACTGATGAGGAGATTACACTGTGGGGAAGAGATGTTCTGCTGAAGATTCCACTGATAAATTCCATTGGGATGAATTATCGTTGCTGGTGATATTGAATCCTATTGGGGATTGAATTCCTGTTTGTGAAAGGAAAGAACTCCGCTGGGGATGATCTTTCAGTGGTGACTTTACTGGGGATACCCTGTTAGACTCTTGTGGGGATAATCCTCTGAGTTCTTCTGGGAATGATCCTTTGAACTCGGCTGGGGAGATTTATTTTTGTACTCCGCTGGGGATAAACTTCCAGAGTCTACTGGGGATGATGCTCCAACTCCACTAGGGAAACTTTTTCGGACTGCGCTGGACAAATTTTAACTCCACTAGGGGTATCTTGTATTCTGTCGGGGAACATTCTTATACTCCGCTAGGGAACATTAAGACTGCCGAGGATATCAAGCCTTTTTAGTGCTGATGGTAGATCAACTCTGCTTGGGGAGAGCATTACTGATTCGTTCATAGTTGCAAGTCTCAGCTGGGGGAGAGCTACCATTATGCCTTACTCTGCAGGGAGTGAAGGTATCTTATCCATATTCTTCAGCTGGATCTACCTTTGTACCTGGTGGACAGAGCAACTGTACAGTTCGGACAATTCTTATTTGCCCATGTTTCTGATATTACCAGTAATCATTTTTGTTTCGCATGTAAATATTTATGAGCAGCAATTAATGTCAAATGTATATATCAAAAATGAACCTTGGACGTTCTTTGCAAAACAAAACAGATAAAGGAAAAACAGTTTGAAATTTATTTGAAAATGAATTGTATTAATTTTGAAGTTTGGCCTGTATATAGGCGTTTTTGTACACGAGGCTGACGTCCTAGTAAGAGAACACCGCCGAAATAATAGAATTTACACAATTTGTGAAAAACTAAACAAAACAGCTATGTGAATAATCCCACTGGGTTCCAACTATGCTATTGCCTTTATGTCCTCGAGCATCTCATCACTTTTCTACTTGGTTGAAGGTAGATCAGATTGATTAGTGTCGTTCAAGCTTGATAGTCGATACCGAAGTCTAGATGCAAGGTGATCCAATGAGACATAGTGTTACGCTTTGATCCCTAATTTTTGCCTGGACCGCCCTTTCGGGTTTTCAGTCCACCGGGATACCCTTTTTTGCCCAAGCCGCCTTTTCAGGTTTTCGACCTGCCAGGTGCATAGTTTTTTAATATATTTTCATCCCTTATTTTTGCCCGAACCATTTTGGTTCGCCGGGAAGCCCTTATTTTTGCCTAGGCCAGTCAACCTAGCGGGTCTTTGATTATGCGTAGTATTTTTTCACTATGTCTGCATTGACGGGGTGAGGAAGGTCGTCACTATCCATGGTGGTTAGAATCATAGCTCCTCCTGAGAAAATGTTCTTAACCACAAATGGCCCTTCATAAGTAGGGGTCCATTTGCCCCTGGGATCACCTTGAGGTAATATGATGCACTTGATAACCAGGTCCCCAACTTGATATTCATGTCATCTAACTTTCTTGTTAAATGCCTTGATCATCCGCTTTTGATACGTCTGACCATGACAAATAGCAGTAAGTCTCTTTTCGTCGATTAAATTCAGTTGATCAAGCTGGGTCTGAATCCAGTCTTCTTCGCTCAAACCTGCATCCTTCATGATTCAGAGAGAGGGTATCTGAACTTCGATGGGCAAGACAACCTCCATACCATATACCAAGGAATAGGGTGTTGCCCCTGTTGACGTCCGTGCTGAGGTACGGTACCCATGAAGGGAAAATGGTAACATCTCGTGCCAGTCTTTGTATGTCACTGTCATCTTCTGTACAATCTTCTTAATGTTCTTATTAGCCGCTTCGACAGCCCCATTCATCTTCGGCCGGTAGGGAGAAGAGTTGTGGTGCTGTATCTTGAATTGCTTGCAGAGCTCAGTGATTATCTTGTTGTTGAGATTGGTACCATTGTCCGTAATGATCCTCTCTGGTACACTGTATTGACAGATCAGATTGTGCCGAATGAATCGTGCCACGACGTTCTTGGTTACAGTAGCAAAGGAAGTTACTTCAACCCACTTCGTAAAGTAATCAATTGCTACCAAGATGAAACGATGCCCGTTGGACGTTGTAGGTCTGATCTCGCCAATCATATCAATGCCCCACATTGCAAAAGTCCAAGGAGTTGTCAAGACGTTCAGAGGAACTTAAGGTATATGCACCGTATCAGCATAGACTTGGCACTTGTGACATGTCCGAGAATGTTGATAACAATCGGCTTCCATAGTGGACCAAAAATATCCTTCCCGAAGGATTTTCTTTGCCATGGTATGTCCACTGGAATGAGTTCTGAAAGTACCTTCATGTAACTCCGCCATGATCCTTTCTTCCTCGTTCTTATCCATACATCGCAGTAAGGTCGAATCATGGTTGCGCTTGTAAAGGATGCCATTTCTGATGAAGAACTTTGCTGCGAACCTTCTTAGAAACTTCTTGTCATTAACAAATGCACCCTCGGGGTACTCCTGAGGTTCAAGATACCTTTTCACCTCATGAAACCATGGTTTTTATGTTACCTCTTCAGTCTCAATGTCACAGCAATGTGCAGGTTCGTCCAATATTTCGATGATGATCCGGGGAGCCTCGTTGTCCCAATTGACTTTGAACATAGAAGACATCGTAGCTAGCGCGTCCGCCAGCTGATTCTCCTCTATAGGGAAGTGTTCAAAGGTTATTTCTTCGAAGTGGGGAAGCAACGTCAACACATACTCCTTGTAAGGAATAAGATTTAGGTATTTCGTATCCCACTTGCCTTTGATCTGACTGATCACGAGAGCGAAATCTCCGAAGACACTCAGAAACTTAATCCTTAGGTCAATGGCTGCTCGAAGACCCATGGTGCACGCCTCATACTCCGCCATATTGTTGGTGCAGTTGAAACATAGTCGGGCGGTGAATGGAGTATGAGAGCCTTTAGGAGATATGATCACGGCACCAATGCCATTACCCAAAGCGTTTGAAGCTCCATCAAAGTACATAGACCATCGGGATCTTTCTTCAGGTCCTTCATACGGTCCAGGTGTCTCATAATCAGTCACTATCATGATATTCTCGTCCGGGAATTCAAAGTTCATAGACTGGTAATCATTCACTGCGTGATGTTCCAAATGGTCTGCCAACACACTTCCCTTGATTGCCTTTCGGGTCATGTACTGGATGTCATACTCAGTCAAGATCATCTGCCATCTCGCTATTCTTCTGGACAAGGCAGGCTTTTCAAAGATATACTTGATTGGATCCATCTTTGATATCAACAGAGTAGTGTGAGTCAACACATACTGTCTCAGCCGGCGAGCAGCCCATGCCAAAGTGCAAAAAGTTTTCTCGAGCAGTGAGTATCAGGTCTCACAGTCGGTAAACTTTTTGCTAAGGTAATAAATAGCATGCTCTTTTCGGCCAGACTCGTCATGTTGACCCAGCACACACCCCATTGAGTTGTCGAGTACTGTCAATTATAAGATCAGAGGTCTCCCTTCAACTGGAGGCATCATAATAGGTGGCTCTTGGAGATACTCTTTGATCCTTTTGAAAGCGGCCTGGCATTCATCGTTCCAACGTAAAACTTGATCTTTCTTCAGCAGCTTGAAGATTGGCTCACAAGTAGCAGTCAGGTGCGAGATGAATCGGGCAATGTAATTCAGTCGTCCCAGGAAGCCTCTGACCTCTTTCTTTGTTCTGGGAGCTGGCATCTCCTGTATAGCCTTCACTTTTGCCGGATCCACTTGAATACCTTTATCTCTTACGACGAAACCCAGTAGCTTACCAGACCTCACCCCGAAGGTGCACTTGTTCGGGTTTAACCTCAGCTTGTACAACTTCAACCTGTCAAATAGCTTCTGAAGGTGGTCAAGGTGTTCTTCCTCAGTTTGAGATCTTGTAATCATTTTGTTGACGTATACCTCAATCTCATGATGGATCATGTCATGAAACAAAGCAACCATGGCACGCTGATACATAGCCCCAACATTCTTCAATCCAAAGGGCATGACCTTGTAGCAAAAAGTACCCCGCTGAGTCACAAAAGTTGTTTTCTCCATGTCTTCGGGAGCCATTTTAATCTGATTATAACCGGAGAAACGATCCATAAAGGAGAAGAATTTATGTTGTGCGGTGTTGTCAACTAGAACGTCGATATGAGGCAGAGGGAAATCATCTTTGGGGCTCGCCCTGTTCAAATCCCTGTAGTCAACACACATTCGAACCTTACCATCCTTCTTCGGTACAGGAACCACATTGGCCACCCACTGAGGGTAAGAAGTAACTTCTAGAAAACCGGCATTAAACTGTTTCATAACTTCAGCCTTGATTTTCTCAGACATCTCTGGGCGCATTCGGCGGACTTTCTGTTTCGCTGGAGGACAATCTTCCTTGGTAGGCAGGCAATGAACCACAATATCAGTATCCAAACCAGGCATATCTTTGTAAGACCAGGCAAAGATCTCAACGTAGTCACGCAGTGTCTGAATCAACCATTGCTTCACACTAAGCATTAGATTTGCCCCGATCTTGACCTCTTTCTTGTCTATTTCAGTACCCAGATTTACTGATTCCACCGGCTCTTCGTGCGGCTGAATAGCCGTCTCTTCTTGAAGTAGCAGTCTAGCAAGTTCACCAGGCACTTCGCAACCATCTTCACCTTCGTCTTCAGCTAAGTTGATCGGACTTTCGAAGTCATAACTGGCAGTAGCAAAGTCGTTACCAGTGAGATCCATAGTGGATGTAGACCTGTATATGTGAGTGTGTGTAAAATAGTTGTTTTGCAATATATAATAAAAGAAAAACAAGGAGCGCAAAATTTGAAATGCAAGAAATGTCAAATGCTTTTATTAATGATATATGTAGATAACACACGTAAAGCCCTCACAAATGAAGCCACGGTGCCCCGGGTAAGACACCGGGCAGTAAAGTTTAAAACATTGTCTGTTACAAATTCAAAACAAAAAGTTTCATTACTGGGTAATAAAATAAATAGGGATGAAGTCCTTTGCTATCCAGTTGCTTGGTCCACCGTCAGTCGTAGGATAGATCCAATTGTCGAACTCAGACTCTTCAACGTCGTCTTCAATGGCATTTACTCCTGAATTGCTGATGAACAGGGGAGGTCTTCCGATCCGTGCATTCCGAATAGCCTTTTGAGCCTCTGTAGTGAAACCCAAACCAAACTTGTTAGTCTTCTGTGCAAAATTAGGGAGTCGTCCCCAATTTGCACACCCACCTTTCTCGACAATAGCCCGGGCATCCTTGAGGGAAGCCATCTTCATAGGAGAATCTTCAACAACAATATCAGTTGATGCCAGCGTTTGGGGAACCTCTTCAAAATGCTGAAATGGGGTCTCAATGAACTCCCCATCCATATCTACATATAGGAAAGAGTTGAGGTGGCTCACCATGTACTCCTCTTCCCCTTGCACTGTCACAATCTTCCCTTTGACCGGGTACTTCACCTTCTGGTGGAGCGTTGAGGTTACTTCCCCAGCTTTGTGGATCCATGGACGACCCAGCAAACAAGAATAAGATGGCCGAATGTCCATCACATAGAATGTAGAGTTGAAAACCTGAGAACCAACCTTAATCGGGATATCCACTTCTATATGCACCATCCTCTTGGACCCATCAAAGGCCCTGACGACAACGTTGCTTGGTTTCAACTCCAACCCTTCACAGTCCAACCGGTCTAGAGCTTTCTTAGGAAAAACGTTCAACGAGGAACCAGTATCCACCAATACATGAGCAAGAGTGGTGCCCCTGCATTCAATGGAGACATGCAGGGCATCGTTGTGATTCTTCCCTTTAGCAGTCAAGTCGGTGTCAGAGAAACCCAACCCATTATCAGCAGTCAAATTGGTCATGCAATCTTTAAACTGATCACCTGATGTCTCTTGTGGTACGTGTGCAGTCTTCAGAAATGCAATCAGAGCCTTGCCATGGGCCTCTGAGCATAGCAACAATGACAACATAGAGATTTTGGACGGGGTTTACCCCAGCTGCTCGACTACATTGTAGTCGCTCTTTTTGATGATTTTCAGAATCTCTTCCATCTCTTGTCTAGAAGCTTCAATAGTAATCGTCTTCGGTGCCTCCGTCTGGGCAGGCTCACTGGTGATCCCTTTGCCCTGAGTGTCAGATGACTCAGCGACATGGGTAAGAATAGGAACTTGAACATGAATAGTAGCAGGTACACTAGCTGGTGTAATAACAACAGGTTTTCGGGCAGTTGGTGGAGATATCAGGTGAGAAAATTCTTCCGCTGCGGGTGACTTTAGCAGGTCCAACAATATTGCTGACGTCAGTATCAGCATCTAAATCTTGTTTAACTCCATGAAAATAAACATCGGCCCCGTAATTCTAAGGGACAACTTTATCAGAGGTGTAGGGGATAGGCCCCGAAACAGTGATGATCAATGGTGCGATTCTTGGAAAGATGTAATTCTATCAGGCTTTCTCGAGGAAGCCTTGGAAGAATTGTCGAGAATGGTGATAATAGAAACTTCTTCAGTACGAACTAAAGGAACAACAGTCTTCTCAAACAGAATTTATTTACTATCCATCAGGCGCTGGACACCTGATTTCAAAAGATGGCAACCGGTTGGTAGGGCACAACACATACGGTAACCTTCGTCATAGCCCGGAAATAAACCGGCTAGCAAAAGGTTCTTTTTCACAGTCATCAAAGGGGTAACAATGTCGTTCACAGAAACCACAAACGAGTCTTCCTCTATAGCATTCACTCCATGCTTGGGCATAGGAGCAGTCACAACAATAGGTCTTTCGGGCGCCTCGAACTCAATCTCCTTAGCATCAATTAAGTCATGTATTTTGTTCTTCAAAGCCCAACAATCATCTGTATTATGCCTCCCGCTATCAGAGTGAAAAGCAAAGCGGGCATTAGAGTTGTACTTCGGTGATGCAATGTTGGGATTCTGCGGAGCCTCCCTTGGAGTTACTAGATTGGTCTTTAATAAATGCGGTAGAATCTGAGACAAAGTCATGTTGAGATGGGTGAATTTCCTTCGAGGTCTCTCGAGCTTTTGTTGATTGTTGCGCTGAGTAGCACCAGCAGGTCTTGAAATAACAACCGCATTAACAGCTTGGCGGTGTTCAGGTCTATTATGGATTTTCCAACTGTAGACAACACTAGACTCTTTCTTAAAAGGCTTTTTCTCGGTGCTTGATGAAGAACCCTTTTGTATCTTACCAGCCTTAATACCAGCCTCAATCCTTTCACCGGTCATAATTAGCTCTGTAAACCCAGACGAAGAGCTTCCAATCAGATGGTTGAAAAATGGACCAGACAAGGTCCTCAGAAACATATCCACAAGCTCCCGATCAGCCAAGGGTGGTTGCACTCTTCCGGCGAGGTCCCTCCACTTCTGAGCATAATTTTTGAAACCTTCGCCCGTTCCCATTGACATACCCTGGAGTTGGGTACGCGTGGGAGCGAGGTCGGAATTGTATTGGTACTGCCTGTAGAAAGCAGTAGCCAAATCCTCCCAACTGCGGATACTGGCTCCGTCCAACTGGTAAAACCATTCAAGCTGAGTCCCTGAGAGACTGTCTTGAAAGAAGTGGATCCATAGGTTCTTATCAGCGGTGTACGGCTGAATCTTCCTTACATATGACCGGAGGTGCAGCTTCGGACAAGAAACTCCGTCATACTTAGCAAAGGCTGGTGCTTTGAATTTGTGGGGAATCACCATCCCAAATGATAGACCTAGATCACCAAAGTCTAGACCAGACACTTTCTGAACTTCCATCGCACTCAACCGGTCTTCCAGTTGCTTGTATCTATCCTCAGTCGGAGGATATTAGTCTTCGTCGAAGTCCGTCTCATTGTCTGAGACCACAGGGCTAGGATCCCTCCTTTCTTCCTGACTATCTTTCCCTCCAGATGAGGTGGTCAAGTAAACTTCATCCCGTAGCCTGTTTCCAAACCTGTGACCTGTGTTAAACAGGATTGTCCTCTTCTTCTTCTTTTTCTTCTCTTTCAGAATCAGGGTCTTTAGATCTTGCTGACCCTTAGCTAGATTCATGAACAACTCTTGGAATTGGGTGTTCTGCGCTTGTAGGGCCTTGATTGCTTGCTCAGTTGATGGTTCAGCAGACATGATGAGTGCTGAAATAAACAACGAAGATGATAAGAGACCTGTAATGGGTACCTGTTATGAAGTGCATGGGATGAAATGCGTATGATATGATTTCAAAGACAATCGAGAGATTCAAATTCGTAAACAAGAAAAGAAACACACCTTTATTAGATAAACTTTGAAATTCAAATTGTTCAACAAATTGCCCTTAAGGCGTTACAAGAAAGGAAATACTGAAAAGTAAATAGAACTGGAAAGGAAATAATCAAAGGACAATCAGTGCTCCCATGGTCGCTTCTTATCGGTGCGGACATAGTCATTGAGGATCCGCTCGTTCTCCAGCTGCCTAGTCAACTTCTGGATCTTCTGCTCTTGCTCATTAAACTTTTCTCGGTAAGCATCCCGCTCTTCTCTCAGCTGCATCCAATATCTCTTTAGTGCCCCAATGTCAGTGGGCATGTAAGGATGGAGGATGGTAGGAAGAACCCCCACTTCATTAGTAACTTCAACAATGATAGGCAGGACGGCTTCATACGGCATACCCAGCTTTTGGGCACGGATACGAACCCATCTGAGATATGGCTCCATTGGAAGAGAAGTCTTTGGACCCAGCTCATGTGGATCAGATCTGTGAACTCTATCCCAAGCCCTTATGAACCTACGGCGTTTCTCGTCGCTATCCCCTTGAAAATCAAAGATGATACTAGGCATTAGCAACTCATGAGGTCCTTCTCTTCTGGCTCGCCCAAACTGACGTAAGGCCAAGCATGGATTGTAAGTAATTCCTCCATTGGTTCCTATCAGTGGAACATTAGGGTACTCCCCACATCAATCAATAATGGCCACCTCGTCCATACCCTTGATAGTCCAGATGATGTCATTATGAGAGAGAGACATAACCCTATAGGCCCAGCCCATGCCTTCTTTGTTCTTCTACACTGATTTGGGGTGGTGCGAAATAAACCACCTCGCCAATAATGGAGCACAACACATCAAGGTTCCTCGCTTTCGGGCAGTACGGGCATAAAGCTGATGAAGAATGTCACCCAAGAGGGTGGGTACAGGATTAGGGGAGATGAAGATTTTCACCGCATTCACATTAACGAAGGAGTCAGGATTTGGAAACAATACCAAGCCGTATATCAGAAGAGCTAGAATATCTTCGAATGCCTTGAAGTCTAGACTATCCCAGAAATAATTAGCCTTACCAACCAAGAACTTAGTCAGAAAGCCCTTTACTCCACTTCTAGTCTCCCAATTAGCCATTACCTCATCCTTTGTCAAATGAAGGGCTGGAGCAATCTCTTCTGGCCTAAGGATCTTCTCCCAACCAGTAAACGGGGTCTTCTCCAGAATAGAGATACCGAGCAGATCAGAGAACTCTTCTAAGGTGGGAACCAACTGGTAGTCCTGGAAAGTAAAGCAATGGTACAGCGGATCATAGAATTGGACCAAAACACTCATCATCTGCTCGTCCAATTTGGAGGTAACCAAACTGAGAAGATACCCATGTATTCTGATGAAGGAGGTAGTATCAGGCATCTTTGCAATCAATTCTTTAAGCATGGTGGGAACCTGGACAAAGTTGATCTGGATGGTGTTCCTACGCATGGGCATCATGACCTACAAAACAGAACAAAGATGAATCCCTCCTGTCTTTGAAATAGGTTAGTCCAATGCAAGATGCATGCAATGTTATGATGTCATGATGTCATGATAAAAAGCACATCACAAGTATCCACAAATAGCAAACATGGTAAAGGCACACAAGTCACACAGAGAGCCCTTAGATTTCAGACTGGCAAGGAGCTTAGGTACTACCCTCTTTCAGTTCAGTTGGTTTAAACCTGTCCTAAAAATAGTAACCGGGTTCTAGAGGATCTCAATATCACTGACTACCCTCGATCGGTCATAATTCCAGTTTAGCAACCTTTTCTTGCGGCCGGAATCATCACGAGAGTTTAATCTCAATGAGTGTAGCATATTTCTACTGTTATATGGCCAAGTTGGTCAATTTAAAGGTTCTAAGGTCAGTTGGTGCTTAATGACCCCTTAGATGACCCATATTCTCCTCGTTCCAACACAAGGGATATCGGTATAATCTAAAGTGCCACACCAATGTAGCTACTGCTTCAACCATATCGGTCTATGATGTACAATTCCCTCACAGTTTATTGCTACTTACCTAAAGGGTATCCCCAGATCCGGGTTAGGATCTATAGTAACTCCGATACAAGCCCACAAATATAAAGCATACAAAGCAAACAATTGAAAGCACAATGATCTAATCCTAAGGTATACCCCACTTATTAATATTTCCCCAGCAGAGTCGCCAGTTCTGTGATACGGTGGGAGAGAACTGACTATTTTTTTGGAATGCTGGTTTGCGTTTTGCGTTTGTTTTCACAAAATGTCGCGGTAAGCAAGAGTCGCCACCGACTTTTATTTTATCCAACAAGGAAAGGAAAAAAGCACAGAAAAATTCCTTTTTTGAGATATTTCTCGAGTTCGGGGGGTAGATTATAGAAAGGGAAGGTGTTAGCACCCTTTCTATCCGTGGTTATCCACGGGCTCTTAGGTACTTGCTCATAATGTTTTCAAAATTTGCTTTTCTTTGTGTTTCTGGGATCTAAAAGAGTTTTTGTTTTGAAAAGGAGTGTAAGTGTAAAAATTTGTTTTGTTATGAAAGAGCAAGTACTTAAGAACCATCTACCTACTCGAAAAAGGAATCAATCTGTGCTAATGTCCTTTAGACAATTCTATCCCACTATTGATGAGTAGGTAGCATCGTCGTTGGAGTTTTAAGGGTCAATTCGATTAAGGGACGTGCGGTCACTAAAGCAATATTAGGATGCCTTAGCGGTAACCTTAATGTCTTAGATCATTTTTTCCGAGGCAACCGTTTCGAGGCAACTTATGATCTTTGGACAAGAGGGCGACCTCTAAAACTTCCTATACTCAATGACCGCGTTACAAAGGCAACCAAGTGGGGTGTACCCTAAGAGTGCGCATGTGCGAGTGTGTTGTTTTCAGTTATTTTTTCTTTGTACATGTCAATGGTTATCTATGTTGATTTTAGGTTAACATTCAATCTTGTCATGCATACCCTATTATCAAATATCTAACAGTTTATAAGTTGCGGAAATTAAATTGCGTAAATTAAACTAACTATTACAAGGCGTCGGGTATTTACATCGCCAAAAGCAACCCTTGAAATTAAAATGCGGAAAATAAATAAAGCGATAAAGATAGTCCTAATTATCTATTACATTCCAAAAACAAATACAATATTGAAATAAAATAGATCGCGTGCGGGAAATTAAATCAGGCGAGTTCTAGGGTTTTGACCATTTGTTATTCAAGAAAAGATTTTTGGTTATTTTTTAATTAAGAAAGAAATTAATTTAGGTTAATTATTAAGTTAATAAACTAATTAATAAATAAAAATATTTTTGGGTTTTTGGTATTTGAAGAAATAAAAATAAATTTGATCAATGTTAATAAAAACCTAATTGTCTAAGTTAATTTTAATTATTGCAAAATATATCAAAATTTATTCCTAATTAAAACTAAATTAATTAAATTAATATTGTTAACAAAAATAAAATGCTGAAATCTAATTTAAATAAGAAAATATTTTTTGGTTTTTTTAATTTTATGAAGAAAAAGATTTAATTGGTTAGTTAATAATAAAATAATAACAATAAATAAAATAAAAGAAAAAATAAAAAAAAATAGAAAGAGTTATGGTTTGGGCCTGTTTAGGGAGTCTGAATAGAAAATTCCATGGCCCAATTGTACAGGCCTGGCTGACTTTTTTGAAATCCAGCGTGTGCATTTGACTAGGGAGTATGGTGGACATTCCATCTGGGCCATCAGATTTGACCTAGGGCCATCTGTCCATTGATTGGATGAGGGAGTATGATGTACTGCAGCGCCTGATTCACATGTGATAACCTGAAGAGAAAAAATAACAATGCATATGGGGGGACCTGGGATTCGAACCCAGGTCCCAAGGCATGTTTCCAGCGCTCAATTGCCACTCAACCATCATGTTCTATTTGTCAATATACTAATCAATAATAATATGGGATAAACAAATCAGATGCTAGAAAATATAAAAAAACGCGCCAAGTTTGAACCGTCCAACCAGGGGGAGACACGTTTGTCGTCCCTAACCTCCAGCCCCCTATAAATTTACTTGTGGATTTATATCCGCAGCTAAATTCGTATGTCCACCCTAAAATCAGTTCTATGCCATGAAAATTAAATCCAAGACCATGGTTATGCTCGTCTTCCTCCTCCGGTCCTGCTTATGTCCATCAATGGAGCTAATTTTGCCTGTGAAAGAAATGCCCAAAAAACAAACTACAAAACCCTAGGTTCGGTTATGGGGTTACAGTCCATATAAATGCAATCAAACAATGCCAAAAGTTCAGAAATTTCATAAGCATCATAAATATGTCAAAGATTTGCCAGGAAAATGCAAGAATATGGAGTTACGATTTTGAATACAGGGCCATGAAACGTGATGCTTACAGTGTGTTTTGATGGCTGTGAGAGCTTGCTTTGGATTGATTCTGACTCAGTGATTGTCCATCAAGTGATTGGTGTTGAGTTTTGCTTCTGAAAATGCCTCTAAATGTGATTTTGGTTTCACACTTTTTCCACCTTTTTTCAAGTTTTGTTCTTGGTGTTCTTGCAGCCTCTAGGTCTCAAATTCGTGTGCTTTGGCTTGTATATGTATGATGCAATGTATTAGGTCAACAAATTGGCCTTGAATCTTTCCACATCAATGCCTTGAGATTGGATTTGATTCACCATTGAAGACTTGCCAATTTTATCAAAAACTCAATCTTTTTGCACATGGAATACTTGATACGAGTTTGATCATGATATTGATGATGATTAAGTCCTGAAAATAGAATAATATCTCATGTAATCAAGTTTTGGGATTTTATTTGATTTTATTTGATTTTATTTGATTTAAATTGATTTAAAATGAAATAATTCAATAAAAAATGAAATAAAATAATAAAATTGATAAATGGACACAAGGATGAAGCTAGGACACGTGTGTAATGTGGCAAGTCCAAATCAAGTGGAAAAGAATGGGCCCATTTGACAAAATTTGATGTTTTAGGGATAGTTGACTTTTGGCAATTTTGCAAAAATGCCCAACTTCAACAATTCATAACTCCTTCAATTTTGATATTTTGGAGGTGTTCTTTGACTTTTTAGAAAGCTTGAGATGTCCTATAACCATTCCTTTTGGTCTCATCGCATTTTTGATATTCCATGCTCAAGTTACAAGCTTTGGCAAAAAAGGTGTTTTTGTTGACTTTCAAAAATGAACTATAATGTCCAAATTTGTAACTTTTTGTGAGTGCATTTTATGATATTGGGATATGAAGATGGATTATAGGAAATTGCATACTCTTCAAAATGAGATTTGGATGTGTCATTTATCATGAAGTATGAGAAAGTTATGCTTCGTCAAAGTTGAGTTGACTTTGCCTTCAAAACCCTAATTTAGCAACTTTTGAGTCTTGATGAATTTTGAGCAATCCTTGATGAATCATGATCAACCCTTGATCAAATGATGAAATATCCTTCAAAATGAGAATGTTGACAAAAAATCTTGAGGTTTGACTGTATTTGGGTCACAGTTGACTTTTGCCCTAGCATAGTCGATTTTTGGACCCCTTGAGCAATTGACTGAGCAAACTTCCTCTGCAAGGCTTGAAATTTGGCATGGATGATCTTGAGAACATATTAGGACATTGGGGAGAATTTGAGGTCATTTGGACTCAAGGATCTTGATGCAACACAAAACCCTAATTTGAGGTTGACTGCCTTAGGAGATAGCTTGATTGTCCAACTCTTGAGCAATCTTGGGCCACTTGGGGATTTTTCTTGCAATGTTTGGAGAAATATGTGAGGGAAAATTTTGGGGTACAACACCATGCATTTTCAAAATCATTTTCATAATTAAACTTCAATAAATTTAATAATACCTTGACATTTTTTGTGAGAAGACTAAAAGTCAATGAATCTCATTTCAAACCATTTTTTCCACTTTGGTTTTTATCTTTAAAACTTTTCTCAAAAGATTAGGCTCTTGTCAATCTTTGTAGTGATGCAAACAACTATATTTCTATAATATGTAGTGAAGTGAGATACTTTCCACTTGGGTGTTGAGTGAGGCATTGTTGATTTTAAAATCCAAGCCATATCCTCCACTTTGAGATGATGAAAATTCTCCTTTCTCATGATTGTGGGTAGTAAGTATGTTTTCCACACGAATAATGACGATGACGTCCTATCTCATAAAATTAACCAACACACTCGTGTTTCAAATTTTTAAAAGAGGAACTACGTGTACCCTGATCCCCTATTGCACGAAAGGTGGTACGTAGGCACTAAAGGTTCACAACCGCGGCGAGTGCAAAAATCATAAAATATACTTCTCTTCTCACCTCCACCATCCATTTTATACAACACATTTTTATAGCCAAAATATACAGATTTTACAAAGAGGTTCCTGCGGAGTACCGTAGATGTTTAGGGTGCTAATACCTTCCCTTTGCATAACCAACCCCCTTACCTTGAATCTTTCCCCCTTTTTTGGTTTATTCGCTCTTTTCCCATTCCTTTGGAAATAATAAAGCACGGTGGCGATTTTTATTTTGATTTGTATAAAGGCTAGTCAATCTAATGGCTTAGTCTTGGACAGTTCTACTGCTATATATGTTGATCGAGAACATAACCCATGGGTCTTTCAAGCACAGTTAGATACATGATCAATGTCTTCCCTTTCACTGGAGGCATGAGGATTAGAGGTTCCTGCAGATACTTTTTTTATTTTATCAAATTCCACCTAGAAATTGTCATTCCACCTGACCACTTGATCTTTCTTTAATAAATTGAAAATAGGCTCACATGTGGCTGAAAGATGAGAGATAAATCTATAAATGTAGTTCAATCTCCCGAGAAAGCCACAAACTTCTTTTTGAGTTCATGGTTCAGGAATTTCTTATATTTCTTTTATTTTGGTAGGATCAATCTCGATACCTCTTTCACTTACAATAAAGCCTAGCCATTTTCCATACCTCACCTCGAAGATGCACTTGTTAGGATTCAACCTCAACCTGAATTTCCTCAGTCTTTCAAATAATTTCTGTAGGAGAATAAGATTCTCTTCTTCCGTTCGAGATTTCATGATCATGTCGTCGACATACACCTCGTTCTCTTTGTGAATCATATCATGGAAAAGAGTCACCATTGCACGTTGATAAGTTGCCCCTGCATTCTTCAAACCAAAGGGCACACCTTATAATAGAAAGTTCCCCATGGGGTAATGAATGTAGTCTTTGCCATGAGCTTTATTATCAACTAGAACATCAATATGCAGAAGCATAAAATCATCTTCGGACTTACCCTATTCAAATCTTGATAATAAACACCCATTCTGAAGTTTCCACCCTTCTTGGGCACTGACACGATATTTAGAATCCATGGCGGATAAGAGAATACACTCACAAACCATGCATCGATATGTTTCTATACTTTCTCTTTAATCTTCTTAGACATCTCAGGATGAGTTCTTCAAAGCTTTTGTTTCACAGGAGGACATTCTTCTTTCAAAGGCAACTTATGCACCACAATATCGGTATCTAACCTGAGCTTATCTTCGTAAGACTTGGCAAAGATGTATGAATACTCTCGGAGCATACCAATCAATCTACACTTTACCTTGTCTACTAACTCATCCTCTATCTTGACTTCTCTCTTGTCATATTCATTTCCTAAGTTCACTACCTCAATCGGTTCTTCATATGGATGAATGGCCCTTTCTTCTTGCTTTAACAACCTGGCTAACTCTTCGGGGAGTTCACAATCTTCCTCATCTTCTTCTTCGACTTGGTTGATCAGATTATCAAAATCATAATGAGTGATAGCAAATCGTTATCAAAGTGGGATTAAATCTACATGATCGATTTTATGCTTCTTTTAGACACAGGATGATAAAATAAGAAAACAAATGAATTTCCATTTTATTTTTTGAAATATAAAATAAAGACAGAGAGAAAAATATTTGAATGCAAAAGACGTCTTTTATTTCATGATAAAGATTGCAAATGAAAATATGGGGGCCCTACATATGATTCACTGAAGCCTTGGGCATAATGCGGGAATTATTGAATGATAAGAAAATAAAGTAAAATAACTCTTTGACAAGTGTAACTGGAATAGAATCCTTAGAAGTCCAGTTGTTGAGCTCAACCCCTGGCACACTTGGTCAAATCCAGCTATCCATATCATAATCATTGTCGATATCTTCAACAATGTTGACCTGCCCATTCTTGACGATATAAGCTCTGGTAAACCTTATGGGAGTTTATAAACTTGGAGCTTAGGGATCCACACCTTGATTAGTAGGTTTGAATCCCAAACCAAACTTGTTCAACTTTGGGATAACATCCACTAAACTGCCCCAGCCTTCGGGGATACCTGCTTCAACCATAGCTTGAGCATCTTTCATACACGACAATGATGTTTATGGCTTCTTCCTCTCCTTGGAACAAGGAGTCTTAATCATATGAGCAGTTTCAAAGCCCTGAAAAGTTGTATCGTGCACCTCACCCTCTATTTCAACATACTGGAAAGACGACAAGTGACTCACTATATACTCCTCTTCACTATATACAGTAACAGTCTTGCCATTAACTGGATACTTGATCATCTGATAGAGGGTGGATGTCACTGCCCCATCCTTGTGAATCCACGGATGACCAATCAAACAAAAATAAGCAGGTTGAATATACATTATGAAAAAAGTAGAGGTGAAGATCTGAGGACCAATCTGGATAGGAAGATATACTTCGCCAAACACTGTGCGCCTAGACCTGTCGAATGCCTTGACTACCAAATCACTTGGACGCAGCTCAAGCCTAATGAACTCAATCTTCATCAAAGCATTTTTTGGGATAACATTCAGAGTAGAACTGGTATCAACCAAAACACGGGACAGAGTAGTCCCTTTGCATTCCATCGAAATATGCAATGCTTTATTGTGGTTTTTTCCTTCTAGAGGAAGATCGAAATTCGTAAAACTAAGACCATTTCCAGTAGTTATACTCGCATACACATTTTCAAACTAGTTGACTGAGATATCTTGTGGGACGAACGCCATATTCAACAATTTCATCAGTGCATTCCTATGTGCCTCAGAATCACGAAGTAGAGATGGGATAGAGATCTTGGTTGAAGTCTGACCAAGCTAATCAATAATCCAGTAATCACTCTTTCGTATATAACTCATAATCTCTTCAACATCCTTCATCATATCATCATCCAAGTCTTGGATTAGGCCGTTGACCACCACTTGTTGCTTACCTTTAACTCTAGCTAAGGCATCTGCTTTATCCTGCATATCTTATGGTGAAATTACTCTCTCACTTCTAGTTACCCTTCTGGTGTCAACAATGTTATCAACATCTGACTGATCTTTCCCCAAGGATTTCTCTTTTGGAGATCTGCTCTCCTGTTTCACTCCTAGGTAATACATATCTCGTCCATAATGCCACCGTTCAACCTTATCACTCGTACAAGGAATAGGACCAGGCGTAGTAATTTGACAAGGTATCGGTTTGACTAGAGCATACATATTAGTAGGGGTAAATGAGATATAAATCACATCAATATCCTCCGTGCTTTTCCTCCCTGTGACAATCTTATCAAAGCAAAGCTCACCTTCATTAATCAATTTCTGAATACCCGCTATCAACTTGGCACAACCCTCAGGTTGAAACACATAATCAAAACAGTCTGAATTGCATCTTGGATAAACACCTCTCTTGAACATCTGTTCTTTGATGAAAAGAAAATAAGTAACCATCTTATTCACGTCCAAAACCAAATCAACATCCTCAACTTCAGAGATAGAAATGATGGTTGCCTCAGCATGTGGCGACATGGGATTCTTGATAATATTAGGCCCTGGTAGTGGGTTGAACTGAATGGCCTTTGCATCTAACAAATCTTACACCTTATACTTCAATGCCAATCATTTTTCCACTATGTGCCTCACTCCTTCATAATGGAATTTGCATCTAGCATTAACATCATAATTGTGAGGGAGTTTCCTGGTATAAGTAGGCATAGTCCTTTTCTCAACCAACTTGTTATCAAGAAGGTGCTGGAGTATTTCAGAATAAGGCATAAGCATGAGATCAAACTTTCTTGGTTGCCTAGGGGCATTCTGCTGCCTTTGATACTGGCCCTGACGTTGTTGCTGAGGTGATGGCTGAGCAACATATATGATTACAACATTGACATGTCGTTCCTCTTTTCTTTGGTCCCTTTGACCGTACACAACACTGGTCTCCCCTTCCTTTTTCTTAGGGTAACAGTCGAATACTTTCTTTCCGCCACCACTAGTAGAAGCACCAGTATTAACAAATTGAATCTTCCCGATCTTAAATCCACTTTCTATACACTCACCAATAGTTACCATCTCGGTAAATCTAGAAGATGAACTGCAAGCTACAAAGTAATGGTTTTGAAGAGTAGTGGTGAAGAGGTCAATCATCTCTCTCCATCATAGGTGGATGAACCCTAGCGGCAAGCTTGCGCCACTTCTGAGCATATTCTTTGAAACTTTTTCCAGACTTTTGTGTCAAACTCTATAATTGAGTTCTATTTGGCGCTAGATCGATATTGAATTGATATTGTTCAAGGAAAGCTTCCACCAAATCTCTCCAGCATCTGATGCGAGAGCTTTCTAGCTGCATATACCATTCCAAAGGTTCCCCAGACAAGCTGTCATGGAAGAAATGCATCAACAACCTCTCATCTTATGAATACATAGACATCTTCATGTAGTGAGACTTGACATGTGATTTGGGACAAGTGACACCAGTATACTTGTCAAAAGTCGGAACCTTAAACTTTGGGGGAACCCTCACCCCAGGAACCAAACCCAAACCATTGATATCCAGACCAAACATCTTTACTCCTTCAACAACCTTCAATCTCTCTTCGAGCTGATGAAACTTATATTCATCACCCAAAACATTAGCCTCACTACCATGCACAGAAATCATGTTATCATGAAAACCCAAATCTAGACCCTGTCCATGAGGATTACCATCAAGAAGTTGTGGTGGAGGGATCGGTAAAAAAACGGCCCTGATTTAACTACATACCCTGGTCAGGAGCATGGCCATTAATATTCAAGTTCACAACCGACTGGGGACGCGGCTGTCCCACTGAGAAGTCTTTAACTCCCGGTTGTTCCATTTCAACACGAGGTATCTCCACAAGAGCCCTTAATTATTGTTGTTCATGGTTCATGTTAGCGGTGGCCTCCATGAACTGGGTCATCTGGTTGGCCATCTGAGCCCTGACTTCTGCATGTTCTGCTTGTATGTGTTCCATTTGATGTGGAAAGTTGTTCCTGGTAGAGTAGCGATGAGTAGTCGTCTTGAACTCTGATAAGAAAAGCATAATCAAGATAAAAGTGTCGGCCAGAAACCTATAATGATGCAAAATGTATGAATGAATTATATGTGAATGCAATGTTTTACCATTTCTAGGAAAATCTTAGATTTTCATCAATAATATAAATAACGGGATATGGACAAATCATCATTAAAGAAAGAGACTGCATATATCATAGGAAAATATCATCCATACAAAAGATATCTCAAAATGAGTTCATAAAGATAAAATCACAGGAACCAGTCCAATAAAACTGGCGGTGAACCGATCAAATACAAAGAGAAACAGAGGTAAAAGACAACATCAAACTCCCAACCGAGCTTTAAGTTGATCTAATTCTTTGGTCACTCGGGCCAACTGGGCATCCTTCTCTCTGACTTGGGCCTAGAGCTCATTAATTTACACTTGTTGACTTTGGACTTGTTTCTCTAAGCTTTCTTGTTGTTTGACGGCTTCGTGTGATTTAGAACCTTACTCACAAAGTTTTCTACTCAAATCTTTGACTTCCTTTTTATGATCGGTTTGCATACGGTCTTTGGATGCTCAGAGACTTTCAAACTTCGGTTGGCTCTTGACAAGATCACTTTGAATCTTTCTTATGGCTTCTGTCAGAATTGGGACGCGATAACTCTCGATTCTTGGCCTTTTCGTTTGTTCAAGAAAATCGTATTCTTTTAACACCTTATCTTTCAATTTATCCTCATGAATCAACTTTTGTTTTTCTTGCGCAACAAAAGAAAGCTCCAAATTCAAATCCTTCTTGTCCACCTCTAATTTAAGGTTATCTGCTTCAACCTTCCTAATGAGTTCCACCGACAAAAGCTTGGATTCACTTGAAACAGGTTGTAGAATGGACGATTCACGTGGAAGTGACTTACCAATTGCGGTATCCAATGCTAACGAGCCATCGGGTGATAATCCAAAAGTAGGTTGTGGGTACAACGACACTTCTCTCCTGTAAGGCAACAATATCGTCTTCACTCGATCTTCAATCAACCGTACATAGGGATCAAGAGATAAATATCCTCTTCTTCCAAAAAGAGTTGTTCCACGCTGATGAACATGATTCCACACTCTTTTCATTCTCTCTAGCAAGACAAGGTCTTCACCTTTGCCGAAATAAACAGTTTCCACTTCACGGTCGGTTGGTTTATCCGCCATGATGTATCCTAGTTGACGTCGTTCTAAGATAGGATTATAATTGATACAATCCTTAGTCCTCCTAAGAGGCACATTAAAAAAACTTCTGCAGCATACAATGTCCTCGTTTACACCCCTTATGTTATTCCAGACGACATCATAAGAAGTAAGATCCATAATCCTTCGTGACTAGAAAAGAGTATTTGCGATGTCAACAAATGGTCCCTTGATAGACATATGAGACAAGAACTATTTTTAAAGAAGAGGAATGCAACAGAGAACACATCCTTTCTTGCCATTCCGAGAATGAGTAGCATAGTAAGTATTGGAAACAATTGTCGGCACCGAATTTCCTTCATGAACACACATATGGATGAGAAATCCATGAAGTCTTCCATGTTAGGAATAAGGATGATGCCATAGATCATGACGGCTAGTAATGTATTAAATGCGATCCAATCATTATTTCTTGCGAACTATCTAGCCTTGGCTATCAAAAAGTCCAAATGAAAACCAGGAATGTCGTCTCTTATTGTCCAATTATTTCTTACATTGATAAGGTTCAAATAAAGAGCCTTAGTGATAGCTACATACTCAGGAACTTTGGGCAAGAAGATAAGTGGCGTGCAAATTGGAATCTTGACATCAAGTATGTAAGCATATTACTCAAAAGTTGGTGCTAGTTGGTAATCCTGGAATGTAAAGCAACGCAATGGAGGATTGTAAAATTGCAGAAGAGATACCAAAGCCCAATGTTCATAACCGGCATAGAATAATGACAAAGAATTTCCTTATCTAGTTCTGAACGTCTTCTCATTCGGACCGGTCACAAGAAAACCTAATTCTTTCAATTGAGTCAGCGGAAAGCCTTGAAAATGGTAACAAGATGTCTTCCTGAGCAGCTCTTTACCTATGCCAATGTTATTATCCATTCTTGATGACAACCACAGATCAACCTGGAAATGGTATGCATATGCATATTAGTTTCCTTTTACATATATTTTTTGTATATGTATTTTGTAAAAACTAAATATGCTATGATGTAAATACAATTATTATTGAACCAAGTTATCCCCAATACTAGACGTTGTGTTGTTTCTGACTACACCAAGGATACCAAGATCAAAGTTTACCAATTAAATAATCTTCGGAGACACCGGATCAAAAAACTCAGAAAATAAATCTGAGAACCAAACAGTCACTGACGACATAATAGTCACCATCTATACCTGTAAAAAGATTGCATTCATTCCCTCCCTACTCATAGGTCAAAACTAGGTCAGGGTAAGGCAAGGGTAACTCAAAATCCACGGTCCACTTAGCGAGTACCATCACCATACACATACGTGATAATGATGGCATCATGGGACCTCATCTGGGCGTGGACGACATAACCGAATAGGGATATCTACGTCCCCTACTGGTCATGTTCCACTCTATTCCTAGTGTTTACGTTGTTTGTCACTTGGCCTGGGTATTGGGCCTTTCACCTCTTGTAACACCCACCCTTAATGAAACAGAGACAACACATCAAGAGAATATGGGATACAGTAAAAATGTGATGCACAAATATGCTCAGGTAAACAAGTATGAATGAATAAACTGAAAGCATAAAAATAAACACCCAAAGAAAAGAAAACAAGAGCTAGGAGCGACTTCGGGATGGACCAGCAATTGGTCGATCTTTCCCCAACAGATTCGCCAGCTGAAACAACCAGCTGAACAAATCATAGAAATGAAATCAATGAAGTCTCCATCAAACATTTTTATCCCAAGGGAAGGGAAAGGCAAACAAAGAGTAAACCTGAGAAGGGTGAAATCACGATCAAACGACCGATAGATTGGATAAGGGAGTTTGTTACGCGAAAGGAAGGTATTAGCACCCCACACACCCGTAGTACTCTATGATATCCACTCTTGTTATTCTAATCTAATGGGTGTGGTCAAAGTATATGTCTAATAATTAAAATAAAATAAAAAGGAAGAGGGAATGCATGCAAAAAAATAAAAGGGAAAGAAAAGTGTAGGGAAAATAAAGTCGTGCTCGTTCGGGCCCTATCCCAATGCCTACGTATCCCTTTAAGGAATCAGAGCAGCCGTAGTTCGGCTCACATATTTGGTTGGTTTTATATTTTTTAATGGAACAACATCAACTTCGCATTCTATCTGCAGCTTGACCTTTGGAGACTCACGCATCTGGAGTAGAAAGGAATTAATGTGCTCAAAAAGTGCCCCGAGGCAAATAATGCTAAAGTCACAACTCATAGCAAGTAGACATGGTGCAACCTGACCTTTGAGGATATATGATTCGTATTGCATAGAGAGGGAAAATAACACATCCATTTTGAAAGTTCCGAAGAAAGTCCCAAAGGCGGAAAAAGATTGTATTGGTTGATATCTTTTACCTTAAAGAAGGATTTGAGAGTTTGTTAGATGTTTTATGCATTTTTCAAGAAAATAGAGTTTTAGTCTTAATGCAAGGATGCAAAAGTAAAAAAAAACATCTAATGGAGACTATCTAGTTCTATACCTAATGTTATCATACAATGATTGGTCCTAAGGTCAAGTTTTGAAAGGGAAATCTCTACCCTATGGTAGCATGCATGGATAGCTATCCTAATGTCTAGCTCGAAAGCTACTCAAATCGAGCGATCCTAAGGGGATCATGCTATAACAAACAAATAACCAAACAAGTGCTTTTGCAAAAGCATGCAATCGGGGTATACCGACTCGAGGATGAGGGTAACAAGAGAAATGTTTTAGCTAAGGGGAGCGGATCACATGAAGCAAACAAGTGGGAGACTGAGATGAAATAAAATAAGAAAAGCATTACTTTAGCTAAGGGGAGAGGATCACCCAAAGCAAACAAGCGGGTAGAGAAGTGTCAACAATGGTCATTGCAAACTCCTGATAAAGTGTTGGAGTTTGATTGCGAAACCGTTTTCCACTTGACCGACTCGATACACATGATATGCACAAACCCAAAGCATCGACGTATAACGTGAGCTAAGGATGACACACACGAAATGCGGGGGTCGATTGCAAAAACTTTCTTCTCTCCTATTTTTGAGGACTTAATGTGGTGACGGATATGTGAGCACAAATGTAAACACATGTGCGGAATAACTACTTCAAAGGTAAGGTTTTAAACAAACACAAGTATCACACATATCACATAATGCAAAGTTTTCTTAAACACGACTTTAAATAAACCAGACGGATTCCTGAATATATCCACAACTATCCCCGTCATACATCTGTATTCCTACTTGACATGGCAAGGAATATGGTAAAATCCCTACTTCTCAGGATATCTAGGAAGTAATAAAATGCAGAGAGAAAAGTAAAACAAGAGGTTCACCAAACAGATAATAATCCGCAGATGCTAAGCAATAACAAAGAAACCCGGAAAACTTCATGAACTACTAACACTAATAAAGAAAAAACCATCAACATATGCGTTAAAGCACCAATAATCAAAAACCGGAATGTGTAGCGGACACATTCGAGTACCAAAATACACCTACACCGGATATCGATACAAACACAAGTATAATAGCACAATGCACAACAAATGTGAGCACATGGCACAAAATATGTATCGGACATTCCTGCACCATTTATAAAGTATTTGCACGAATTACAATCCATACAAGATACAAAATAACAATCACACGATGGAATATGTAGTAGACACATCTGTGTGATCCCTGAGTAGCTGCACAAAAACAGGATTTATGCGAGAACGAATGTCGTTTGCGTATCATACGCAAATTTTCACTTAACAAGTGATCGTGTTAGGTATCCTTTCAACTAATAATCATGCGCTAATTAAAGGTTGAAGGCCTAACAATATACCTTGCAAATCATTCAAAAAAAGAAGTTAGAAGTAACAAGGAAATGTTGTAAATATGTAATAAAAACAAAGCAAAAATTGACATTTCTGTCTGGGTAACCGGTTACCATAACTGAGTAACTAGTTACCAAAAGTTGGAAATTGGCTACTGACTTGGGGTAACTGGTTACCATAAATGGGTGACCGGTTACCAAAACTTTGAAAATTTTGGAAAACACTACTGACTTGGGGTAACTGGTTACCATAACTGGGTGACCGGTTACCAAAACATTGAAAATTTTGGAAAACGCTACTGACTTGGGGTAAGCAGTTACCATAACTGGGTGACCGGTTACCTCATGAAAGTTTTGAAGATTTTTGTGAGCAAAAATGAGTGGTAACTGGTTACCATATCCAGGTGACCTGTTACCCTCGTGTCAGAGGCAGTTTTAACAGATTTTTGAGCATTTCTCAATGGTTTAGGAAATTGATCAAACACAACATCCTCTCATATCAAACACGTAATTTTTCATAATTCAAAGTCCATATTCACACTATACATGATGAATTAAGGATCCACAGTTAAGCTTCATGCAACATCATCAATTTGTTTCAATAATTAAGCACTTTCATGTAAATCCTCTTAATTAAAAAAGCACTTAATTCAATTATCCAATTCCGGTTTTACGCATAATCATCAAATCAATTCACAATTCTAAGTTTGGATCTATATTCTAAATTCAATATTCAACCTAGATTCAATTCATGCTTGATCAAAATGTGCTTCTCAAATAATAACTTATTTCAAAAAGTGCTTGATTCAAGAAAACTCACTAATAGAAGTGGAGAGGAGGCTTAGGTATAGAGATTGCAATGAATGTATCAACAATCGGAGAAGAATTGCTTTTGATCTTGACTTTTGGATCTTGATGCAATTGTTGTTGTGTTCTTGATGTGAAAAGTTTTAGAACTTTGATTTGATCCTTGAGAAAATTGGGAGAAAATTTTAGAGTGTTTGTGATTTTTTTATGAATTATGAGAGCCTTTATTTGAAAATAGGAGTCAAAAGGAATATGTAGTGTGGAATTATGTGAGTGAATTTGATCAAATAACCACAAACCAAAAATGCAGATTTTTGAATCACTTAAGTGTGACACGTTATGGGCAAATTTGCGGGAACCTAGGTGTGATTTCCAAAGTTGAAACATGAAGACAAAACGTAGCCCATGTCGAGAATGACTTCTTGTCCAAAGATGGGATCAATCCGATAAACGATGAGAAAGTTATGAATTTCAAAAGTTTGGTCTCAGATGAAAATAATTCTCGGTTCAGGATTTTCAATATGTTGCACGTGGTTTGGACCAAAAACGAAAACCTTCAGGTCACCGTCTGCTTTTAGCATCTAAAAATAAGTTTTAGGCGAGATTTATGAGTCAACACTATCGGATCCAGCTCGATACGATGAAAATCAACCGAGTTATGGTTTATTGAATGTGGTACAGATAAACACTTGCCACAATTTCCCGTGAACACACTTGATAAATCCATAATTTTGGAGACCTTTTGAGCAGAATTAGCTTAAGGTCGTGAAATATGAAAATATAGAGGACATCTAGATGGATTTTTAGCCACCTGAACAAGTTCAAAACGAGCCTCGGGCTTTGAGTTATGAATTTTTTAGTGTTCAAAAACTGCATTTTCAGCACACTTTTCCACTGTATTTCTTCGAAACAACTCGCACATTCAGAGCTCTTCTTCAAAGAATTGGCTCTGAAGCCACATATGAATTTGAGAATACATCATTGGTATATCTTGGATACAAAACACCTGAATATGACAAACCAAATTAGCCCTTTGAATTTCCGACTACCCAAACCGTTGTGGCCCGATCATTAGCATAAAAATATCCTGAGAATGTCTATTGACGAAATAAACGTCTCTTGTAATTTATCGAGGCTCATATGAAATATCCTAATCCCATAACCATAGAATCAATGATATATACCAATGATATATATATATATATATATATATATATATATATATATATATATATATATATATATATATATATATATATATATATATATATATATATATATATATATATATATATATATATATATATATATATATATATATATATATATATGATGCAATATAAGCCAAATTAAAATCGAAATAAGGAGGGTAAATTTTGGGTTACAACAGCTGGGAGAAGATTTCCATGAAAGAAGAGGAGAAAAGCTCAAGCTTAGGAACCATCAATGTAAGGTAAGGGTGGAGTTCTGAGTCTCTAATAGGTGGTATAATTGTGGGTAGATAATGATATTGAATGTTAGGTTTTGGGGTAGATTATTGTGAAATTGATTGTTGAATTTAATTATGAATGATGAAATTGGTGTGATGTTTATGTTGGAATTGTTAGTTGTGATGTCTCCTAAATACAATACCAATGCCAAATGTGAATACCATGCCAATTCCCTAGGGCATACCATAGATCAATGTTAGGCTTCCAAACATAAAGTGTAGGATCTGAATGACTCCCAAGACATTATTTTTGAGAAACCGAACACCAAATCAAACACCATGCCTCCGCATGGTGGGCAAACAATAAATGTAATTGAAGTAGTCACCGACAATGGGGCAGGCAGACAAGTAAAGGCTAAGATAAATCTGTTGAAAGAGTATCTGTTGGAATGTGGGTTCCTTTTGGAACATAAAAAAGCCTTCGAAAAGACATTACAAAAATTTGTGGACCAGGGGATAGTCTAATTCGGACCATACCCTGAAGATGAATATATAGCAACAATTGAAGGAAGTGCGAAGAAGCCATTGGTAATTCCTTGCCAAAGGCCGAACCATGATAAGAAGACTCTCGTGATCGCGTAGGGAGATTCACCAGAAACTCCTACAGTAAAGAAAACTCGGAGTATACCAGTAGCACCGAAGACTACAATGGTAATTAAGGGGCCATCTCCTACCCCTTACGAATCCGACAAAGCAGTGCCATGGAATTAAGATCCGACCATATATATCAATGGCTCGAAACAAGAATGTGAGTCATCATCAAGTCAAGCACTTGCAATCATAAATATAATAGGGACGAGGGACATGACCCGCAACAGCCGAGTGTTTGGATTAGGAACCACCAAAGAAAGATAACAATGTGTTGAAAAATCAAAATGACACGTCAATAAAAGAAAAAGGAAAAGCGGTAGTGAAGGCGAATCAGGAGCATCAAAGCAAAAGCTTTATTGACCAAGAGGATGACGAATTTTTGAAAATAATTAAGAGAAGTAACTATAGGGTAGTGGACCAACTTCACCAAACCTCAGCTAAGATTTATATACTCTCGTTGCTCATCAATTCAGAAGCGCATCAGGATTCTCTGATGAAAGTTTTAAGTTCTGCTCATGTTGCAAAAGAAATTACTTTGAACCAATTTGATAATGTAGTGGAAAATCTGACGTATGGTTCCTATTTAGGTTTCAACGATAGTGAGTTACTACCGCAAGGCCGAGCTCATAAAAAAGTGCTGCATATCTTGATTCAGATAGGTACTACGAGTTCATCCAGGGTACTCACTGATACTGCTTCTACCCTGAATGTGTTACCAAAATCTAGTCTGGTGAAGCTAACACTAGATGGTGTTATGATAATACTGAGTTCCACGATAGTTAAAGCTTTAGATGGTTCTCAAAGTACAGTATTCGGAGAAGTAGACCTTCCTATCAAGATTGGCTCACACATGTTCTATATCATTTTTCAAATCATGGATATAGAACAAGCATACACATGTTTGCTCGGACGGCCTTGTATTCACGCAGCAGGGGCAGTCACTTAAACCTTACATCAAATATTTATTTAAGAAAGATTGGTCATAATTGGTAGACATAAAGTCTTACAGGTATATCAATTCTGACAAAGATTTCATAGTTACACCATTTCAAGTCTTGGAGGTTGCTTAAATGGTAATCGTACAGGTAGAAAAGGACAAGAAGCATAGTGTGACTTCATGGAGAGATTTACAAATGGAAATGGATAATGGTGACTCAAAAGGCTAGGGAAAGCTCTCTGAAATATTTGAGAAGAAAAACAGTTTTGGTTTGGGTTATGAATCATCAAAGGCTACTTTGAAAGGCAAGGTACAATTTCCACCAATCCAGGAAACCTTCATAGACAAAGGGGTAGAATATATAGGACAAGTGGAAATGATATCCAATAAAGACAACATCAAGAAAGCATCATATTACATCTATGAATGCGCCCCGGGTGAAGAACTTGACAATTGTGGAGATTCCTGAGATTTTCTTTCCAAAGTAATTTTCATTGTTTTTCAAAGAACCTATGTCAAGCTCGAGGCATAGGGGTTGTTTGTAAGGGTCCCGTGATTTGTTTCAACCGATATTCATGATTAGTAAAAATATGTTTTGTATTCAATTAAGATCCTTGTTTTTATTTTTTGCATTTATACTTCATATTTAAAATGGCAATACTTCCTCTCATATGCATTTTCCAAATTCACGTACTAAATAAAAAATGCACCAAAACATGATAAATATGCAGATGCATGCCCAAAATCACCGATAATGTTATTCCTGTTATTCAATATGATTTTGATGCTCCTGTCAACCAAGCTGAAGAGGAAGATGATGAGGATCCTAAACTTTCTGAAGAACTAGCAAGAAGCAAAGAGAAAAAAGATAACAGTATACAACCATACCAAGAACTTATTGAGACCATTAACCTTGTCATGGAAGAGGATCCGAAAGAGATCAAGCTGGGGGCAGTATTAAAAGAAAGTGTCAAAAAAAGACTGATCAAGTTGCTACATGAATACGTGGATATATTTTCCTGGTCTTACAAATATATGCCAAGGCTGGATACAGATAATGTGGTACACAAGTTACCTCTTAAAGAAGGTTGTTCCCCGATCAGGCAAAAGCTCAGGAGAACTCGTTCAGACATGTCCAACAAAATTCGAGAAGAGGTCCTTAAACAATTCAACGATGGGTTCTTAACAATGGTAGATTATCCACCTTGGATAGATAACATCGTGCCAGTACCCAAGAAAGATGGAAAAGTACGTATGTGTGTGGATTATTAGGGTCTAAACAAAGAAAGTCTTAAAGACGATTTCCCGCTACCTCACATAGATGTTCTGGTGGACAACACGACTCAAGCTTCAGGATTCTCATTCATGGAAGGCTTCTCAGGCTATAATAAAATCTAAATGGCACCCGAAAATATGGAAAAAAACTACTTTCATGACACCATGGGGCATTTTCTACTACAAAGTAATGTCGTTCAGTTTGAAGAACACATGGGCAACCTATCAGCGGGAAATGGTCACACTATTCCATGATATGATTCACAAAGAAGTTGAGGTGTATGTAGATGATATGATTGCCAAATCCCATATAGAGGAGGACCACAACATACATTTACAGAAGTTATTTAATCGTCTGTGAAGGTTCAAACTAAGGTTAAATCTAAACAAATGTACTTTTGGTGTCAGGTCAGCCAAGTTATTAGGTTTTACTATAAGTCAGCATGGTATTGAGGTGGACCCCGCCAAATTAAAAGCTATACAGGAAATTCTAGCTCCAAAGATAAAGAAAGAGGTTTGCGGTTTCATAGGACGATTGAACTACATTTCAAGGTTGATATCACACCAAACTGCTACATGGAATGATGATTTCTAAACAGCTTTTGAGACGATAAAGAAATATTTGCAAGAGCCACCAATATTAATGTCGCTAGTTCCTAAGAGACCACTCATTATGTATCTAACAGTACTGGAAGGATCAATGGGATGTGTATTGGACTAACAAGACGAAACGGGTAGAAAAGAGCATGCAATCTACTACCTCAGTAAGAAATTCACTGACTGTGAAACCAGGTACTCACTCCTCGAGAAGACTTATTATTCATTGGCTTGGGCTACCAAAAGATTGAGACAATTCATGTTAACATACACCATGTTGTTAATAACAATAATGGACCCTTTATAATATGTGTTCGAAAAACCAGCTCTTACAGGGAGGATTTCTCGATGCCAGATGTTATTATCGAAGTATGACATACTATATGTTACTCAAAAATCAATCAAAGGTAGTGTACAAGTTGATCATATAGCTCATCAGTTGTTGCCATAATATCAACCTATGAAGTTCGACTTTCCAGATGAAGATGGTATGGTTATAGATGACTACAAAAATACCAGGGCCCGACGAAGGATCTGAACCACGGGCACGCTGGACACTCATGTTTGACGGAGCTTCATATGCACTTGGGCACGGTATCGGGGCAGTTTTGACTTCTCCAAAGAACTATCATAAACCTTATACAACAAGGTTATATTTTGACTGCACCAACAATATCGCCAAATATGAAGCTTGTATCCTAGGTTTGGAAGCTTCCATTAATCTAAGAATCAAATATCTTAAAGTATTTAGAGACTTCGTGTTAGTCATATACCAAGTCAAAGGTGAATGGGACACTAAACATCCCAATTTGATTCCATATCGGGATCATGTCTTAAAGCTAGCTACAAAATTCACCGAGATTACCTTCAGCCACATCCCACGAGAAGAAAATCAAATGGCAGACACTTTAGAGACTTTATCAGCTATGTTTAAGGCAACCTGGCCTAACCATGAGCCGCACATTACTATCAGACATTTTGAAGAGCCTGCACATTGCCTAGCTATTGAAGAAGGATCGGATGACAAGCCTTGGCTCTATGACATCAAGAGGTATCTTGAAAAACAAGAATATCCAGAAAAAGCCTATATCATCGATAGACGAACTCTGCGAAAGTTGTCCTCAAAATTCTTTGAGTGGTAAAGTATTATACAAAAGAAATTATGACATGGTGCTATTCAAGTGTGTGGAGAAACAAGAAGCAGATACGCTTATGAGATAAATACACGTAGGCACTTTCAGAACCCATATAAATGGGTATGCTATGGCAAGAAAATTTTTACGAGTAGGGTATTACTGGTTAATAATGGAAGCAGATTGATATCATTACACAAAAAACTGTCACAAGTGCCAGATCTACGTCGACAAAATGAATGTGCCACCTACTCCTCTAAATGTCATGAGATCTCCTTGGCCGTTCTCAATATGGGGAATTGACATGATAGGTATGATCAAACCGAAAGCATCTAACGGACACCAATTTATACTAGTCATCATTGATTACTTTACCAAATGGGTAGAAGCAACATCATACGCAAATGTGACAAGCCAGGTGGTCACTCGATTCTTCAAGCAAAACATCATATGAAGATATGGGGTTCTAAACAAGATCATAACTGAGAACGGGTCTAATCAGAACAACAAAATGATGAAAGAGCTATGCGACGATTTCAAGATCAAGCATCATAATTATTCGCCATATCGACCCAAGAAAATCATTCAGAAAATGGTGAAGACATACAAAGATTGGCACGAAATGCTTCCCTTCGCTCTGTATGGCTATCGTACCTCTGTACGCACATCAATATGTGCAACGCCTTTTTCTCTAGTATATGGCATGGAGGCAGTACTCCCAATTTAAATAGAAATTCCATCACTCCGATTTCTAATGGAAACAAAGCTTGAGGAAGCCGAATGAGTTCAAACACGACTTGATCAACTAAACCTCATTAAAGAGAAATGTTTGACAATCATATGTCATGGTCAATTATATCAGAAACGGGTGGAGAAAGCATTCGACAAGAAGGCCCGTCCTATAATATTCAAAGAGGGAGATTTAGTGCTTAAAAAGATTCTGCTGCCTCATCTCGATTCACATGTTAAATGGACACCCAACTATGAAGGTCCATATATGGTAAAAACAACATTCTCCGGTGGTGGTCTTATCCTTACAACAATGGATGGGGAATAACCACTGCATCCAACAAATTCATACGTAGTCAAAAAATACTATGTATAAGAAATCTCGCTAAGATCAAACCTTAAATACACGACTTAGGAAAAAAGGAGCGTCCCGATGGATTAAAAACCCGAAAGGACGATCCAGGAAAAAATTAGGGACATACAAAAAAAAAATTTCCCGGTGGATTGAAAACCCGAAATGGCGATCCGGGCAAAAATTAGGGACATACGCAAAAAATTTATCCCAGTGGATTGAAAACCAGAAAGAGAGATCCAAGCAAAAATTAGGGACATACGCAAAAAATTTATCCCAATGGATTGAAAACCCGAAAGGGAGATCCATGCAAAAATTAGGGTCTTATCCAAAATAAATAAATAATAAAAAACTACGATCTAAGAACTGCGACGACAAGCCACGAAGAAAGAGTTAGATCCAAATCACCCAACTCATAAGCAAAGAAGATTGGAAGCTATCAAAAGGATATTGGGAAAACAACAATAGAAATTATCATTTTCATTGCCATTTACAGTTTTAAAAATTTGTGTAATTACTTCCTTTCAGGAATTGCATCTTGTACTCACGCATATTCAAAGGCATATCAATAAAACATCTACTTTTTAAATCTTGCGAATTGTGTTTTACTCTTTTCAAACTTGTCTACAAATTACTACGATTATTTCTTTTGAATATTATGTTGAAATCATTTCGAGGATTTGACAAGTAAAAGCACTTGAAAAAACATCGAAAAGCATTTCGGTTAGAAAAAATAGAAATAAAATCCACGCATGCGTCTACATCTATGCTTATCTCCATGACTATGCTTGCGCCTATGCTACGCCTACACTTAATACAAACATCAAGATCTTACTGATAACTTTCAATCACGTTCAAATCAACTCAAAGATACCATGATGATGCAACACACGATGTCAGAGAGGTGGTAAATCAAAGCCAATGGTTTAAAAAGAAAGAATACAAAACACATTTTCCATAATATTTGAGGCATATACACATAGTTTGCACAAATATATATTTGAGGCATACACACATTCAATACATATACATTCTAAAGTCTATATTTTAATGCATATGTATAATGCATGATGTGATACGGTGGGAGAACTGAATTAGGTGTTTTGCTTTTAATCGCAATTGTTGCGGATAGCAAGAGTCGCCACCGACTTTTCTTTTATCCAATAAAGGAAAGGGTGAAAAGAACAGGAAAGATCTTTTGAGAATTTTCTTGAGTTCAGGGGGTAGGTTATGAAAAGGGAAGGTGTTAGCACCCTTTTCATCTGTAGTTATCTACGGGCTTTAAGTTTCTAGCTCACTTTGAAAATGCTTTGTAAATGTGCTTGTGATTGTTTGAAAGTATTTTTGAAAAGTGCCTTCGTTTAGGCGAACTTTGTAATCATTCTCGTCTCTATAAGAATGTATACAAAGTGTTGACTTTTGAAAATATTTCATGAAAGTGTTCGTGTGTTTGAAAGATGTTTTATTTTGAAATGTTTTTGAGCAAGAAACTATGAGCATCCTACCTACTCAAAAGAAAGTCTTTATTCTTTTCCTCCTCCTTTAGATAGTGTTATCTTACCATTAGTTAGTAAGAAACCATATCATTGGATATGAAGGGAAAGGTGTGGGTTATCGTACAGTCATAGAAGGCAAGATTATGGGATACTTTAGCAATTTGACGTTAGGGACTAAGATCGTTTACCAAAGACAATGTCGAAAGGTCATCGAGGGACTACGATCTTGTAATCGAGGGTCTTTTCTAAAGTATCCCACATTTGAGGCACATGACTGCTTTATCCGAGGCAACAAGTGTGGGTTTCCCTAAAGGTGTATGTGTGCGAAGTGTATTGTTTTCAATTAATTGTCTTGAATTAGGGTTGTCTATGATTAGTTTTAAAGTCTTGCCTACAAAACCTGATTACTAGTAATAATATGGAAAGCAATAAATTGCGGAATTTAAATGTCCTACGCTATTACAATACTTTGGGGATGGGGGATACGAATTTAAAAATGGGGATGCCAAGTAAAAATAAACCCTAATTACTATTACAAGGATTTGTTAATTACATAATTTATAATGCAAAATAGTAAAATGCACAAGAAAATGTAAAGTGAAAAAAAATTGTTTTTAAGGGTTTTTTTATAGAAAAAAGTTTTGTAGTTTCAATTATTTTAGAAAATAACTTGAATGTTGTATCTTGAAAAAGGTTTTGTATAGTGTTAGGCCATCTCCAAGCAATGAAATATGTCAAAAGTAACTCAAATGATCCAAAATCATAGGAAAAATGTCAAAAATCAAGATTTCTTGTGCCTAGGCTGACACGAGCCATGTCACCGGGAACAGGCACCCGTGTCAACATCTGCCCACGCCTCTATACACATTTTTGTTCCAACCAAATTGACACGGGCCGTGTCGTGTGACATGGGGACCCGTGTCAAATCCTTTAATGCCTGCTTTGCACGTTTCTGACTAACACGGGCCGTATCGTGTGGCACAGGCACCTGTTTCAGCCCATGTCTTGCCTGCTTTGTAAAATTTCCAACCCAACTGAACTGACACGGGTCATGTCTTGTGACACGGGCACCCGTGTCGTCCACTGGCCTGCCTTTTTGCTAAGTTTTATCTTTGATCTGTCCTGTTGTATCCTTTTGAAAGAAAAGGAAAATGATGTATGGATAAAGATATTATAGTTTGAGAAGACTTGCCTCTTGAAGCAAAAACTTTAGAACATGTACGAAGGTTTCCGAGTACAAAGTGGTGATTGATCGAGCTCCTTTGGACCTTCTTGAAGCTCTGCCAATCCTCACTTTCTGCTGAAAGTTGTTGAATCACTCCCATCAAGTCAACTTGCATGGTACTATTTTTGAGTTTGGAAGATGATGACAATGATGTTACAGAAGTCGTTCTTGAATTTGAACAACTTCTATATGATGTGTGTGAAGTATTTGGATGGTTTCTTTGGGAAAAACTTGCAAGGTGTGAGAGGTTCTAAGATTTGGACTTCAAAGCTCAAAAATGGAGGTTTTATGGACAATACTGGTTTTTTGAGAGTATAGGGTTTTTTGAGGGCTGGTTCATCTCTTTCTATCTTTCAAATGATCTCTTTATTTATAGGAAAGAGCTTTTAAGACAAGGGTTGATAATACTTTGCAAGATCACATGTTATGGCTAGATTGGGTTGTACATGAAGCAAGCTTGAAGATCATAGTTCCAATGCTTTGTAATTTGCTTCATAGAGTTGTTAGACACTTTAAGCATGTTTGTCTGATTTTGTGCATTGAGTGTTTGTAGAAGGAGCAAGTTAGAGGCTCAAGAAGAGTTGACTTTGTGATTAAAGCTACTTTACAAGAATGACAATGTTAACTTTGTGCCAAAAATGGAAAGGTCACTTGGACAATGCTTAAATCAACTAAACCAAAGCTCAAAAGTTTGTGTAAACATTAAATTATGGTGAGATTTGAAAGTTAGAAGGCCTACAACACAAGATTATGCAGCATAGCATGTAGGTTGGATTATGTGTTCTTCACCAAAATGACTCGTAATTCAAGAATGGATGCCCAAATTCATGCCTTTGGATCTCCTAGCTCAAATATGATAAATTCATGCCCTTGGATGTTTTGGAAAGCTTGAAACATTGTCTACAACTTTCAATTTGACCATTTTGGCTAAATCAAATTGGAACTTGATGAAAATTGGCCAAGAAGTTAGGACAAAAACTAATTAAAAGCTGTTGAAAATTCCTCTAAGTGTTAGATAAAAATGTCATGACTTTATGGGCTTGTATCTTAAAATATAAGCATTTTTTGGAGATCAACCCTCTAAAACAAAGTTGTAGAATTCATCAAGATATACAACTTTCATTTTGAAAGTTTCCTTTGAATCATCTTGCGTCTTGGTGAAGAAATGTCTTGAAGTAATGAAATTATTATGGTTAAAAAACACTTAGAATTTTCCTAAGTCTTGAAAAGTTTGACTTTTTTGTTGATTTTCTTGACTTTCTTGATTATCATGATTCTTGATGATCAAGTTTAATATTTTTGAAGGTCTTGATGAATTTTGATCTTTGAAATTTAATATTGACTGAAAAGTCAAAGTTTGACTTTTTGTGTATCGGTTGACTTTTCGTCTGTTGATCCAAATTTCAACTATCAAACCTTTGATCCTGAGATATGATTCGAGCCATGAGATTAGGTCAACATTATGTGTTTGAATCCATGAGATTATGCTTCAAGCCATCAGGTCATGCATTAGGTCAAAAGTCAATGACCAGTCATTCTCAGTCAAAACCTTAATTTGGTGGCTCGGTGCTTTGGAGGTGAGCTTGTCTGATCAAAATCTTGAGAACCCTTGAGAATTTGAGATCTTTGGTGAGAAATTCCTTGAGAAAAGAGAGGGAAAGTTTTGGGGTACAACAACTTCCCCTGTTCAATCTTCTTAAACTTGAAGAATTAGATTGGTATGTTCGCCATTCGTAACTTGAAGGTGGAAGATGATTGAACACTAAAGTGCCCAGAAATTTGTACTCGCTAGTGTACGAAGTAATGTTATTGGTTGATTGTGTCTATAATGGGCTTAAAGATGCAATTTAGATAGGTGATAAAGAGTTATCGGAGATGGGCTTATAAATGCCATCCAAAGTAATTGTTGATAGAGATTGGAAAAAGTGTCAAAATATACCTTTGGTCAATTTAAGTGAATCAGAAAAGGTGTCTAACATAAACGAATCAAGGTAAATCATTCATCGATTTAAACTGAACCAACAGAGGTCTTGAAATTGTCTTAAATTGGATACGAATAGGAATAAATCTTAGGGTCGATTTATCTGAACTAAAGAAAGTATCTATCGCAAACAAATCAGGATATATCATTGGTCGATTTAAACTGAACCAGCAGAGGTATTGAAATTGTCTTTAACTAGATACGAATCAGAATAAACCTTAGGGTCGATTTATGTGAAACATAGAAAGTGTCTACTGGAAGCAAATCAGGATAAATCATTAGTCGATTTAAATTGAACCAGTAGAGGTCTTGAAATTGTCTTTAATTGGATATCAAATCAGCATAAATCTTAGGATTGATTTAATTGAACCAGAGAAAGTGTATATCGGAAAAAAATCAGGATAAATCATTGGTCGATTTAAACTGAACCAACAGAGGTCTAAAATGGTCTTTAATTAGATGTCGAATCAACATAAATCTTAGGATCCATTTAACTGAACCAGAGAAAGTGTCTATCAGAAACAAATTAGGATAAATCATTGGTCAACTTATATTGGACCAGCAGAGGTCTAAAATGGTCTTTAACTAGATAACAAATCAGCATAAATCTTATGATTTATTTAATTGAACCAGAGAAAGTGTCTACCGAAAAAAAATCAGGATAAATCATTGGTTGATTTAAATTAAACCAGCAGAGGTCTTGTGAAGGATATGTTTGTTGTTGATAATATTCATCTGGTGACTGATCTTTTCTGAAAGGATAAAGAGTTAGTTATTTGCAATGTCATGATGTATGAAATGAATTTCTTAATGATGTTCTCAAAATAAATGGGATTGTGCTCTATATTTCTTATGCATATGTCATGATGTATAAATGTTGTTGAAATGTATCTTTGTCTGGGAAAATAAATCCCTAACTATTGTTGTGGATGAAGAGTATGTGTATCTTCAATCTCGTCTTGAATATTTCCGCTAGGGATTCCTGCTTGTTGTTTGAAGAAACTTTGCAGGGGATGTTAATTTCTACTTGGGGAATAGAGTTCAAGAACCTTAGTCGTTCGTTGCTCTACTGGGGAATTTAATTCTTATATACCCTGCCTTGGGATAAAAGAGATGATTAAACTTCCGATTTGTCTGGGAGAGTAAAGTTAATTGGTATTCTGGTCAGATTCCATGTTTTACAGCAATTCTCTAGGGATAGTATCAACTCTACTGGAGAAGAGGAGTTTTGAAAATGATGTGTAGTAGTCTGAAGAATAGACTCAAGCTAGGGAGATTGTATTCTATTGGGGAAATAAACCCTGTTGAGGAAGATATTCTGGATATTTCACTAGGGAAACAAATTCTTATGGGGAAGAGCTTTGCAAGGTTTCTCTTTCAGTTTTGGAAGACCAAACTTGGTCGGGGAAGAGAATTTCTGGGAGATATGCTGATTGGAACTCCAAAAGAAAATTATGGAGAATTTACTCTGTGGGGATTTATGAACATCTTGAGTGTCATCTCAGTTTCTAGAGTTCTGAGAAAATATTTATTCCCGCTCTTATGTATATATTTGTTAACAGTTAATCATGCTCACATGCATATGTTCATTCAATTTTAGTCATTGGACGTTTTTGCAATTAAAATAGAAAAAACAAAAATTTTGCACTTCAAAGTATATTTGTATTGATAATTTGTATGTAAACAAGCATTTTTGTACAAAGAGACGGAAATCCTAGTAACAAGAATTCATTGTGAAATGAAAAGAATACAAAAAAAAACAAATATAAATGGCCATGTCGAAGTGAACTCATTGGGTTCCAACTCTGCTATTGCCTCTATGTCTTCGAACAAATCATACTTTGTTGTCAGAAGAAGTTGATTGAACTAATCTTGTACCATTTGAACTTTTGACCATGGTAATAAAGTTGGTTGTAGTGATCCAACAAGACAGTGTCGTACGCTTTTAATCCTTAACTTTTGCCTGAACCGCCCTTTCGGGTTTTCAGTCCACCAGGACACCCTTTTTTGCCCAAGTCTCCCTTACGGGTTTTCGACTTGTCGGGTGTAAAATCTTTTGTATATGTCCCTAATTTTTTCCCGTACCCTTTCGGTTTGTCGGGATGCCCTTATTTTTGCCTAGGTATGTCAACCTAGCAGGTCGCTCTTATGCAGTATTTTTTAACTATGTCCGTGTTCACAGGGTGCAGGAAATCTTCGCCGTCCATAGTGGTTAACATCATGGCACCGCCAGAGAATACTTTCTTGAATACAAATGGCCCTTCGTATGTGGGAGTCCATTTTCCCCTGGGATCTCCTTGTGGTAGAATGATGCGCTTTATTATCAAGTCACCAACCAGATATACCTGATATTTGATCTTCTTGTTGAATGCCATGATCATACTATTTTGATACATTTGACCATGACACACAACAACCAGTATTTTTTCATCGATCAAGTTATCAAGTTCAATTGATCCAATCTAGTTTGAACCCATTCGTCTTCTCCTAAGTATGCTTCTTTCATGATCCTTAGAGAAGGTATTTGAACTTCGATAGGCAGGACAACTTCCATGCCATAGACTAAAGAGAATGGGGTTCCCCAGTTGATGTTTACGCCGAAGAACGATAACCATGAAGAGAAAATGGTAGCATCTCATTCCAGTCTTTATAGGTCACCACCATCTTTTGCATAATCTTCTTTATGTTATTGTTGGCAGCTTCCATTGTGCCATTCATCTTAGGTCTGTATAGAGAAGAGTTGTGATGCTTAATCTTGAACTGCATGCAGAGTTCAGTGATCATGGAATTGTTGAGGTTGGTACCATTGTCTGTGATTATCCTTCAGGGATTCCGTACCGACATATGAGGTTATGCTTGATAAATTGGGCTACAACATTCTTGGTAACTGAGGCAAATGAAGCCGCTTCGACCCATTTGGTGAAGTAGTCAATGGCGACCAGGATGAAATGATGTCCATTAGATGTAGTTGGCTTGATTTCTCTGATCATGTCAATGTCCCACATCGCCAACTGCCAATGAGAAGTCATGTCATTTAAAGGTATTGGAGGCACATGAACCTTGTCAGCATAAATCTATCATTTATGGCAAGTCTCGAGTGGTGGTAACAACCAGTTTCTATAGTCGACCAATAGTAACCAGCTCTCAGAATCTTATTGGTCATAGTGTGTCCACTGGAATGAGTACCAAAGATACCTTCATGTATGTCTTTCATGATTTTCTCTGCTTCCTTCTTGTCCACACAACAGAGCAGAGTTGAATCATGGTTGCGCTTGTACAAAATCCCATTGCTTAGTGTTGTACCCCAAAATTTGCCCTCCCTTTCTTCAGGAAACCATCTTAGATTTTTCAAAGTCCCCTGAAACAAATCCAAGTCCTGAGTCATCCTTTGCCCAAGAAAGACACTTACAAGAGCAAGATGATCTCACGAACTCCAGAAACAACACTTTTATCTTGAGAAGAAAAAAATCAATCAATTTCTAAGTACTTAGAATGCTTCTTTAAAATAAGTGTTTTTAGAAAAAAATCAGCGCTTCAGAACTTCTGGACCCATCCCAGATGAAGACGGTCAGAAGTTGCAAGCTTGGCTCAGCATGGTCAGAAGTTGGCTCTTCAGCAGCTACATCAGTTCAATCAGAAGTTGTAAACGTGGTTCAGAATGTAAACCTCAAACAGAACATGCCCCTTCAGCAGTTACACAAGCTCAGTCAGAATTTGCTAAAGGAATGCAAGAGAAACAGGAAAGTATGAAGACTCCTTCAGAACAGGTTGAAATCAGAAGATGAAAGGTCAGAAGGATAGGTGTCACATTGATACAGAATCTCTAAGTCCAGATTGTCCAGAAGTAGATCCAAGGAACGTACCAGAAAATCAGGAGAATCTCTAGAGTTTGCTAAGACAACAGGTAGCCAAGGCCAGAGCATGGTTTACGCTGCTGATTCAACGCTGGTTTCCATTACCAGAATGTTGGTATTGACAGGTCTTGTCACCATTTAATGCCCATTAATGCTTCCAACCACTCCTGAGCATTCACGTGTGGCTTGGAAAATGCTTTTGCACAGATTCTGGCATGGGTCTTCATGCCACCGCCCACTTCAGAGGTCACTTCTCCCCAATCTACGCCTGCTGCTGCAACCTAGGCTGAAAGATAGCTGTTATCACAACTTCCCAGGAATTTCTGTCAAAGAACAAATTCAAACTCTGTTGGCGCCTTAAATGTTCAAGGCATCCACAAGAACTTTGCCTATAAATAGAGAGCTTTCGCCACTGCAAAAGGGGTTCAAGAAGAGAAACAGAAAATTGCTAAGAGAGAAACGAAACTCCTAGCAACGTAGCATTCTGAAACTCTGCCAAAAATCACCAGCTTTGTTTCATAACTTCAAGTTTCTCACCTTCAACTTCATCAAATATCCAGCTCTTTTCTGTAAACCAAAAAACGCTCTTTCCAAACTTCTGACCCTATATACGTATACACCTTTACTTCCCCTTTTCCAAATCTGTCCAGAACACCACCAGAACCAAAAGCTAACTTTCACCCACCACTTTCCAGACAGTCAGGTAAGCACCTGCTGACCCTCACCACACTGTTAAGCATCATCAGCTGTGCATATTCAAGTAACATAATGTAAATATTCATGTTATTGCTGTTTGTGTTCTGAGGACTTTCATACCTCAGAACGTTCTGAGCCAGTATAGGATTTGCCTGTGACCTTGGTGATTCTGACCTCTGAAACATTGTTGCTATTTGTTGGATCTGTTCCAAATATGTTTCCTGTTTTGTGGAGTAACAACAGGATTGCAGATGTTCTGATTAGTACAGGGAAAAGCCAAATGCTGACTTTGACGTTAGTACATCTGAAGCCTGTTTTGCTGTCAATGACATCAGAACCTCTGAGAGTTATTGCCTTTTCAGCAGAATCAGAACTTCTGGTTTCTCCACTAATAAACTTCTGTCTTGCAGCGCAGGGAAATCAGAACTTCTGATTTCCCCACTAACAAGGTTCTGTTTTGCAGGTTCTAGAGTCAGAAGTTCTGACTCATCAAGTTTCACCAACAGGTTGATCATCTGACAGTGGATCTGGGTCAGAACTTCTGATGGCCTCCCAACAGCGCGTGGGCTCCCTCTCTCTCTCTCTATATATATCTTGTTTTTTGCTATTTTCTTTTTTTGTCTATTTTTCTCGTTGAACCCCCCATGTACAAATGTGTATCCCCCTCCCCTAATTGTTGTAATAGCGTAGGATTTTACATTTCCACTTCTTATTGCTAGTAATTAGGACGTGTATGACAAGATAAAATCAATGAAATAGAAAAACCTAATTCAAAGAAAAACTCTTGTATGCAATAAAACACACTTGCACACTAACACCCCTAGGGTTACATCCACTTGTCGCCTTTCAAAATTGGGCCATATTGCATGTTAGGTCTCTTTGGGCAAAGCAAACAAATTGAATGATCATAGTCCCTCGATAAAACTTTTCAAAACAAACAAAAACAAATGATCAAGTCCCTTAAAGAAAATTTCCCAAAGATATTTAACGCCGTTGCAATTATGGTCTAAACGATGACCCGCGCCTGTCCCTTTCACATCCTAACATAAGGTTGCCCACCAAATTCAATGGTGGAACAAACTTGTTAAAAGGGTTAAAACATAGCAATAATCTTTTGATAAATTTAGGAGTAGATAACCTCTTAGTTGCTTGAATTAAACTTGCAAAACAATACATTTGCCTAATTTCAAAACCACACCTCACAACACTTTCAAAACAACTTTCAAAAACAAATGAAAACCTTTTTCAAAAGACGTACATCTTTGTATACATCCCCACATGGATCATTACAAAGGTTGCCACCACATTGGCCTCTTTTCAAAAACATTTTCAAACCCACACACACAAAGCACCATTTCAAACCAATTGAAAACAAAAGGCAAGTGATCTAAGCAAGTAACTAAGAGCCCATGGATAACCATGGATAGAAAGGGTGCTAATACCTTCCCTTTCTATAATCTACTCCCCGAACCCAAGAAAACATCTCAAAAGGTTTTTGCTGTGCTTTTTAACCTTTCCTTAGGATAAAATAAAAAGTCGGTGGCGACTCTTGCTCAACCGAAACATTTGCGAAAACAAACAAGTCAGTTCTCCCACCGTATCACAGAACTGGTGACTCTACTGGGGACTATTTTGAAAGTGGAGTAACCTTAGGGCTTAGATCACCTTTGTTTTCAATTGATTGTTTTGTTTGCTTTTACATTTGTGGGCTTTGTATCGGAGTTTTATAGATCCTAACCCGGATCTGGGGATACCTTCTTAGAAAGTAGCAACAAGGCTGTGAGGGAACTGTGCGGGGTATACCGACATGGTTGAAGCAGTCTGCTACGTTGATGTGGCACTTTGGTGTGTACCGGTAACCCTTGAGTTCAGTCAAGGAGAGTACGGGGCCGCCGCGTGGTGTCGTGAAGCATCAACTGACCTTAGGAACCTTAATTGAACCATCTTGGCCTTTTAGGGTAGTGAGATAACTGACTTTGGTGCAGTCCGAGGTTGGTTGATACTCGATACTACACTCAATTGAGGGTTGCTTTCCTGGGATATTTCGGTCGCCAGTTCAGTGGCTAAATCGAAACGATGAACAATGAAAGTAATCCAGTGATATTGGGACCCTTAGAACCCGGTTACTTCTAATAGGACAGGTTGAGCCCACCAAACTTCAAGAGGGTAATACCCAGACCTCATGCAGGCCTAAACTCTAAGGGTTTGTCTTGTGTGACTTGTGTGCCTTACCATGTTTGCCTTTGTGAATATTTGTGGTGTATTTAATCATAACATCATGACATCATACAACATCATGAGCATTGACTAACCATTTCAAGGGTTTCGAATCTTCATCTTTGTTCTTGTTTTATAGGACATGGAAACTGCTCGCAGAAAGACAATTCAGATTAGCCTTGTAAAGATCCCTCCTCAGCTTAAGGAACTTATGTCCAGGATTCCCGAGGGTTCTTCATTCAGTGAGAGACATGGAAGACTCATCAGCTTGGTTAACACTAACATTGAGGAGGATTTGATAAAGGTCCTGTTCCAGTTCTTTGACCCTCTGCATCACTGTTTCACTTTTCCGGATTATCAATTGGTGCCTACATTGGAAGAGTTCTCCCGACTTCTGAAGGTCCCTATCCTTGATCAACTACCCTACAACGGTACGGAAGAGGAACCCAAGCTTGAAGAGATTGCTAAAGCCTTGCACCTACAACCGTCTGACCTCAAGGGACATTGGGAAGTTAGAAGTGGTATCAAGGGTTTCTTAGCCAGGTTTCTGTTCGAGAAGGCCCAAGAATGTTGGAACTCCCTTGACCTACAAGCTTTTGAAGAAGTTATGGCCCTCCTTATCTATGGTTTGGTGTTATTCCCTAACCCAGATCAGCTTATTGATATCAGTGCCGTCCAGATCTTCATGACCAGGAATCCTATACCTACGTTGTTGGGGGACATCCTTCACTCATGTTACACTCGAACCATGAGAAGAAGGGGTGTCCTTATGTGTTGCACTCCTCTCCTGGGAAGGTGGTTTATTTCGCACCTTCCACAATCAGTTTTGAAGAACGAGCGGGGTTTGAGATGGTCACAACGGTTAATGACTCTCACGCATGCAGATATACACTGGTGCCCTAGGTCCAGGGAAGACGTCACTATCATTGACCGTTGCGGGGAGTACCCTAATGTTCCCTTATTTGGAATCAAAGGAGGTATTACTTACAACCCATGCCTGGCTTGGAGACAGTTTGGTTATGCTCGGAGGGATGGCCCTCATGACATGTTAATTCCTAACATAGTTTTTGAATTCGACAACGATACTCAAGGACTTCGTCAGAGATTTATCAGAGCTTGGAGGATGCCAAGTAGGATCGACAGCAAGACACTGGGACACAGGAACTCCATCCCGTTGGAACCTTATCTCAAGTGGGTACGAGCCCGCTCCCAGAAGTTAGTGATGCCTTATCCTCATATGCTCCCTGTGATCAAAGAACCAGTCTTGGAAGGAGAGGTGTCATACACCATTCAACATCCCGACATGCCCACCTCCTGGGAAGAAATGCAGAAGAGCTGGGTCCAGCTTAAGGAAGAACGGAATTCTCTTGAGACCAGTCTACATGCTAGCGAAAAGAAGGTCCTGGAACTCACCCGCCTACTGCACGAGGAAAGGAATCTCAACACCTACATCGTGCCAAAGAGGATGCGCAATGTTTTTTTACCTTAAGGAGTCATTTTGTAATATTTGGCCCATGGGGCATTTATGTACTAACGAATTTCTCCTTATTAATATGATGTGCGTTCCTTTTTGTCTACAACAAATTTTGAATATTCTAAATCCTTGAATGCATTGCATACATACGCATTCCATGGCACCATATGCATAACAGGTACCCTATTTCACAGGTTGCTTAATTTTCTTCGCTGTTTGTGTGAACAGTCATCATGAATCCAGACTCATCCAGTGAGCAAGCTATCAAGGCCCTTCAGGCCTAAAGTGCACAGTTTCAAGAGATGGTCCTAAGCCTAGCCCAAGGTCAGCAAGAGTTGAAGACTCTACTCCTGAAGAAGAAGAAGAAAAAGAGGACTGCATTGTTCAACACCGGACGCAGATTTGGGAACACACTCCATAATGAAGCTGATCCAACTACTTCTTCTGCTGAGAAAAACAGTCCCCAAGGGGGAGGAACTCCTAGTCCCGCAGTCTCCGACAACGAGACGGACTATAACGATGAACAATACCCACCTGCTGCTGACAGGTACAAACAATTGGAGGACCGCTTGAGCGCCATGGAAATTCAGAATGTGCCGGGACTGGATTTCGGAGATTTGGGGTTATCTTCTGGGGTAGTAATTCCACACAAGTTTAAGGCGCCTGCCTTCGCCAAGTATGATGGGGTCTCCTGCCCAAAGCTGCATCTGAGGTCGTACGTAAGGAAAATCCAACCTTACACGGCGGATAAGAACCTTTGGATTCACTTCTTCCAAGATAGCCTCTCGGGGTCACAACTTGAATGGTTCTACCAATTAGATGGAACTAGCATCCGACACTGGGAAGATTTGGCAACCGCATTCTACAGACAATACCAATACAATTCTGATCTCGCTCCTACGCGTACCCAACTTCAGGGTATGTCTCTAGGAACGGGTGAAGGGTTCAAAGAGTACGCTAAAAAATGGAGAGATTTGGCTGGCAGGGTGCAGCCCCCATTAACTGATCGAGAGCTGGTTGATATGTTCCTTGGGACATTGTCTGGTCCATTTTTCAATCATTTGGTTGGTAACTCCTCCGCTGGGTTTACAGATTTGATATTGACGGGAGAAAGAATTGAAGCTGGCATCAGGTCAGGCAAGATACAAAAGGCTGCCTCCACAATTGCTGAGAAGAGGCCGTTTAAGAAAGAAGCAAGTGCCGTCTATGGTTCTAGAAGACAAGTCAAGCCCGAAAGTCGCCAAGCCGTCAATGCTTTGGTCATCTCGAAACCTGTTGCTGCTCCTCAGCAGTACAATCAACAAAGAAGCGAAAGGCCCAAGAGGCAGTATACCCGACTGAGTATGACCTTATCTCAAATGTTACCCCAACTGTTATCCACCAACCTGGTGACCCTCAAAGAAGCTCCTAAGGTCGTCAACACTGCGTCCCCTAAGTATAACCCGAATGCCCGGTGTGCTTATCATTCTGATAGTCCCGGGCACACTACTGATGATTGCTGGGCCTTGAGAAACAAAGTACAGGATCTGATCGACGCAAAGGAAATTCAGTTTGAAGCGCCGGAGAGACCGAATGTTGTAACTGCTCCTATGCCCCAGCATAGAGTAAATGCCATTGAGGAAGAATTGTATGCTGTTTTGGTAAATGAAGTTGTTACCCCTCTGAAGACCGTTAAGAAGAACCTACTGCGGGCCGGTTTATTTCCGGGTTGCAGTGAAGGTTGCCTGTTCTGTGCTGTTTCCCTATCTGGTTGTCCCTTGCTGAGGTTAGGCGTCCAAAGCCTAATGGATAGCAAGGAGATTCTGTTTAAGAAGTCTGCTGTTCAGTTGATTCCGATAAAAGAAGTTTATGTGGTTACCATCTTCAATAATCCAATCAAGGCTCCCCCGAAGAAGCCTGCTCAAATCATGACTGTTGCACCTGTGGTTATTACCGTTCCGGGGCCGCTCCCCTACGTATCTGATAAAGCTGTCCCCTGGCATTATGGGGCAGACGTGTATGTAAATGGAATCAAACAAGAATTCAACACTGGCGCCAGTATCTGCGATATCACTGGTCCAGCCAAGGTCACCCGCAGTGGCAGGCTCTTCTCGCCTGACATTGCACCGCCCGCTATTCGAAAACCCCTCCTTATAACACCTACCAGTGTACCTGTTATTGTTGCTGATCAAGTTGTTTCCCCTGCCGCCGAGTCATCTAATGCTCGGGGCAAAGGGATCGAGGAAGAGCCTGCCCGGATGGAGGCACCAATACCTGTAAATGCTGAGGCCTCCCAACAAGAAATGGAGGAGATCTTGAAAATAATAAAGAAAAGTGATTTCAATGTTGTCGAGCAGCTGGGGCATACGCCCTCCAAGATCTCTATGCTCTCCTTATTTCTATGCTCTGAGGCCCATGCTAAGGCCTTGATCTCATTCCTCAAGACGGCCCATGTGTCGCAGGAGACGTCTGCAGTCCAGTTCACTGATTGCGTAGCAAATCTGACAGCAGACAATGGCTTGGGTTTTTCAGATGCTGACCTGACTGCGAAGGGAAGAGACCACAATGATGCCCTGCATGTCTCTATCGAATGCAGAGGCACTACTCTGGCGCATGTATTGGTGGATACTGGTTCTTCTTTGAATGTTCTACCGAAAAAGGCTTTAGACCGTTTGGACTATGAAGGCCTAGAACTGAAGCCCAGCAATATCATCGTCAGGGCCTTTGACGGTTCAAAAAGGATGGTTCATGGAGAGGTTAACATCCCTATTCGTGTGGGCTCTCAGGTGTTTGACTCCACTTTTTATGTGATGGATATACGTCCATCATACTCTTGTCTACTGAGGCGACCTTGGATCCATAAAGCTGGGGCAGTGACCTCTACCTTGCACCAGAAGCTGAAGTACCCTGTCAGAGGGAAGATCGTCACTGTGCAAGGAGAAGAGGAATACATGGTGAGCCATTTGAATTCCTTCAGATACATTGAGATGGACGGGGAGTTTATTGAAACCCCCTTTCAGCATTTCGAGGAGGTACATCCAATTTCAGCAGCTGCAGAGACAACAGTCGAAGAGAATGTTTCCTTGAAGATGGCTTCCCTAAGGGATGCCCGGGCTGTGGTTCAGAAAGGCAATTGTGCAAACTGGGGTCAGCTTCCTGACTTCACTCAGAAGAACGACAAGTTTGGGCTGGGCTTTACTGCAGAGGCTCAGAGGGTTGTGCGCAAAGAGAAGATCAGAAAGGCTCCGGTGTTTATTTCCAGCTCGAGGGTGAATGCTATCGAGGAGGATGTGGAGGAAGCAGAGTTTGACAGTTGGATCTACCCGACTACCAACAACGGACCAAGCAACTGGACGGCAAAGGATTTTACCCCTATCACATTTGTCACGCAGTAATTAATTTCTTTTGATTTCCAATTTGTAACAAACAATATGTTAAAACTTTGTTGGCTCGGTGTCCTACTCGGGGCATCGTAGCTCCATTTGTGAGGGCTTTTTGTATGACATTTTCATATATCATCAATCAAAACATTGGACGTTTGTTGCATTTCAAATCTTGTGCTCTTTTCCTTTTTGTGTTATATATATTGCAAAACAGCTATATTTACACACACTCACTTATACAGGTTTCAATCCACTCTAGATCTCACTGGTAACAGCTCTGCTACCGCCAGTTATGACTTCGAAAATCCGATCAACTTGGCCGAAGACGAAGGTGAAGATGATTGCGAAGTGCCTGGTGAACTCGCAAGACTGCTACTCCAGGAAGAGAGAGTTATTCAGCCACATGAAGAGCCGGTGGAGACAATTAACCTGGGTACCGAGACAGATAGGAAAGAGGTCAAGATTGGTGCCAATCTAGAGCTCGGCGTGAAGCAACGATTGATCCAGATGCTACAAGATTACATGGAAATTTTTGCTTGGTCCTATGAAGATATGCCTGGGTTGGATGCCGACATTGTAGTTCACCACCTGCCAACCAAGGAAGATTGCCCTCCGGTAAAGCAAAAAGTCCGACGGATGCGTCTAGAGATGTCTGAAAAGATCAAGGCCGGGGTTATGAAACAGTTTGACGCCGGGTTCCTTGCAGTGACTTCTTACCCTCAGTGGGTTGCCAACGTGGTGCCGGTACCAAAGAAGGACGGTAAGGTCAGAATGTGTGTTGACTACAGGGATCTGAACAGGGCCAACCCTAAGGATGACTTCCCCCTACCTCACATTGATGTCCTTGTTGACAATACAGCTCAACACAAGGTGTTCTCCTTCATGGATGGTTTTTCAGGGTATAATCAGATCAAGATGGCTCCGGAAGATATGGAGAAGACTACCTTTGTAACTCAGTGGGGCACCTTCTGCTACAAGGTCATGCCGTTCGGGTTGAAAAATGCTGGGGCAACCTATCAACGTGCCATGGTTGCTTTATTTCATGATATGATCCATCATGAGATTGAGGTATACGTTGATGACATGATTGCAAGGTCTCAAACTGAGGAGGAGCACCTTGACCATCTGAGGAAGTTGTTTGGCCGACTCAAGTTATACAAGCTGAGGTTGAATCCCAACAAATGCACCTTTGGGGTAAGATCCGGAAAATTGCTAGGTTTCATTGTAAGTAATAAGGGTATTCAGGTGGACCCTGCCAAGGTAGAAGCCATACAAGAGATGCCGACTCCAAAAACAGAGAAAGAAGTCAGAGGCTTCCTGGGACGACTGAATTACATTGCCCGATTCATCTCACATCTGACTGCTACTTGTGAGCCAATCTTCAAATTGCTGAAGAAAGATCAAGTAGTACGCTGGAATGATGAATGTCAGGCCGCCTTTGAAAAGATAAAGGAATATCTCCAAGAGCCACCCATTCTTATGCCACCGGTGGAAGGAAGACCTCTGATACTATACTTGACAGTACTTGACAATTCAATGGGGTGTGTGCTGGGGCAGCATGACGAGTCTGGCCGAAAAGAGCACGCTATTTATTACTTGAGCAAAAAGTTTACCGACTGTGAGTCTCGTTACTCCCTGCTTGAGAAAACTTGCTGCGCTCTTGTATGGGCTGCTCGCCGGCTGAGACAGTATATGCTGACTCACACTACTTTATTGATTTCAAAGATGGATCCCATCAAGTACATATTTGAAAAGCCCGCTCTGTCTGGAAGAATAGCGAGATGGCAAATGATCTTAACAGAATATGATATCCAGTATACAACTCAGAAAGCAATTAAGGGAAGTGTACTGGCAGATCATTTGGCACACCAACCTGTGGACGATTACCAATCATTGAACTTTGATTTTCCGGACGAAGACATCATGGTGGTAACTGACTGTGAAGTACCTGGACCGGATGAAGGACCTGAGGAAGGATCCCGATGGTCTATGCATTTTGATGGCGCCTCCAATGCTTTGGGTAACGGCGTCGGCGATGTAATCATATCTCCCAAAGGAACTCATACTCCCCTCATCGCCCGATTATGTTTCAGCTGCACCAACAACATGGCAGAATATGAGGCATGTATCATGGGTTTACAAGCTGCAATCGATTTAAGGATCAAATTTCTAAGTGTCTTCGGAGATTCCGCTCTCGTGATCAATCAGATCAAAGGCGAGTGGGATACAAAACACCCGAATCTTATTCCTTACAAGGAGTATGTGTCGACCTTGCTTCCCCACTTTGAAGAGATAACTTTCGAACACTTCCCTAGAGAGGAGAATCAGCTAGCGGACGCCCTAGCTACGATGTCTTCAATGTTCAAAGTTAAATGGGACAATGAGGCTCCCCGAATCATTATCTGGAAGTTGGATGAACCGGCGTACTGCTGTGAGCTCGAGGCTGAGAAGGTTATTGAAAAACCCTGGTATCATGAGGTGAAGAGGTACTTGGAAGCTCAGGAATACCCTGAAGGTGCGTCTGTCAACGATAAGAAGTTCATGAGGAGGTTCGCTGCAAAATTCTTCCTCAGCAACGGCATTCTCTACAAATGGAATCATGATTCAACTCTGCTACGTTGTGTGGATAAAGTTGAAGCAGAGAAAATTATGATGGAATTACATGAAGGCGCATTTGGAACGCATTCCAGTGGACACACCATGGCTAAGAAAATCCTTCGGGCAGGATATTTCTGGTCCACAATGGAAGCCGATTGTTACCAACACTCCCGAACTTGCCATAAATGCCAGATCTATGCTGACAAGGTGCATATCCCTCCGGTTCCTTTGAATGTCCTGACGGCACCTTGGCCTTTCGCAATGTGGGTCATCGATATGATCGGCGAGATCCGACCGACGGCGACCAATGGACATCGCTTCATCTTGGTGGCGATCGATTACTTCACGAAGTGGGTTGAGGCAGCTTCCTACGCCACAGTAACCAAGAGCGTCGTGGCACGTTTCATCCGGCATAATCTGATCTGTCGGTACGGCGTCCCGGAAAGAATCATTACGGACAATGGTACCAATCTCAACAACAAAATGATCACTGAACTCTGTGAACAATTCAAGATACAGCACCACAATTCTTCTCCCTACCGGCCGAAGATGAATGGGGCTGTAGAGGCAGCCAATAAAAATATCAAGAAAATTGTGCAGAAGATGACAGTGACCTATAAAGATTGGCACGAGATGTTACCGTTCGCTCTTCATGGGTACCGCACATCAGCCATAACATCAACCGGGGCAACTCCCTTCTCCTTGGTCTATGGCATGGAGGCAGTCTTGCCAATTGAAGTCCAGATACCCTCTCTCCGAATAATGAAGGATGCAGACTTGAATGAAGATGACTGGATCCAGACTCGACTTGATCAATTGAATCTGATTGACGAAAAGAGGCTCACTGCTATCTGTCATGGCCAAACGTATCAAAAACGGATGATCAAGGCATTTAACAAGAGAGTCAGACCACAAGAGTATCAAGTTGGGGACCTGGTAATCAAACGCATCATCCTTCCTCAAAGTGATCCCCGGGGCAAATGGACCCCTACATACGAAGGGCCATTTGTGGTTAAACGTGTGTTCTCAGGAGGAGCCATGATCCTGACCACCATGGATGGTGACGACCTTCCTCACCCCGCCAATGCAGACATAGTGAAAAAATACTACGCATAAATAAAAGACCCGCTAGGTTGACATACCTAGACAAAAATAAGGGCTTCCCGGCGAACCAAAAGGGTTCGGGCAAAAATAAGGGATGAAATTAATAAAACAATCTGTACACCCGGCAAGTCGAAAACCTGAAAGGGCGGCTTGGGCAAAAATGGGTATCCCGGTGGACTGAAAACCCGAAAGGGCGGTCCAGGCAAAAGTTAGGGATAAAAGCGTAACACTATGTCTCATTGGATCACTTCGCATCTCGAAGTCGGCATCAACTATCTGGATCAGATTTCGGCATCGACCAATCAGCTTCATCTTCAACTAGGCAGCAAAGTGATGAGACACTTGAAGACATAAAGGCGATAGCAGAGTTGGAACCCAGTGGGATTGTTCACATAGCTGTTTTGTTTCCTTTTCAAAATTGTAAATTCTATGTTATTCGACGGCATTCTCTTACTAGGATGTCAGCCCCTTGTACAAAAATGCCTATTCACAGGCAAAGTTTAAATCAATACAAATTCACTTGTCCATACAAATTACCATTGTTTTCCTTTTTCGGTTTTGTCTTGCGAGGAACGTCCAATGTTCATTTTTGATATATGCATTTGACATTAAATTGCTGATTCATAAGTGTTTACATATAAAACAAGAGATTGATTACAGGTGACATCGGAGACGGGGGCAATGTGAAGTTGTCTAATGCAGTCTGGTTGTCCGCCAAGGTACCAAGGTAGATTCAACTAAAAAATGTGGCCAAATCATCTCAACTCCCCGCAGAGTAAAAACAAGATTCAGCAATACTTTCCCCAAGCGGAGTTGACTCTCCGACAATCCTGAAAAGGCGCAACATTCCCCGGCAGGTCTTAAAGCTCATCCCCAGTAGATTATGGAAGCTTATCCCCCTGCAGAGTACGGACGTCTCTCCCTAGTTTTATTTAGAGTTATTTCCTCACAAGGACTTATAACTGGGTTATCCTCAGCTAAAAACCATGGAAGATCGCCCTCGGCAAAATTCCTTCAATCCCCAGCGGAGTTCATCATCATTATCCCCAGCGGAATCCATCGTTAAAGACCTCAACAGGCCTCTCATCAAAACCTCGGCCAAGTATCTCTTCCACAGAGCAACTCCCCGGCCGTTCGCCAAGGATTTATTTTCCTAAAACGAAATTACATTCATAGACATTTCACATTTTCATACATCTTGCTTACATATATGATAAAGTGCATACAACACTATCTCATGTTGAACATCATGACATCGTGCATATCATACATCATGACATTGCATACAACTTATGTTTTTGCCTTTTCAGAAAGAGACAATCCCAAAAACAACTACCTTCAACTGTCACAATTCCAGATTCGATACCTGTATCTAGCCAGGGCACATCTGAGAGTGATCAGTTTCCAGACTCGATTCCTGTACCTAGCCAGGGCACGTCTGAAGAGTTCAAAGATTCGATTCCTGTATCCAGCCAGGGCACACCTATCAACTATCACGTTTCCAGACTCGATTCCTGTATCTAGCCAGGGCACGTCTGAAGAGTTCGAAGATTCGATTCCTGTATCCAGCCAGGGCACATCTATCAACTGTCACGTTTCCAGACTCGATTCCTGTACCTAGCCAGGGCACGTCTGAAGAGTTCGAAGATTCGATTCCTGTATCCAGCCAGGGCACATCTATCAACTGTCACGTTTCCAGACTCGATTCCTGTACCTAGCCAGGGCACGTCTGAAGAGTTCGAAGATTCGATTCCTGTATCCAGCCAGGGCACATCTATCAACTGTCACGTTTCCAGACTCGATTCCTGTATCTAGCAAGGGCACGTCTGAAGAGTTCAAAGATTCGATTCCTGTATCCAGCCAGGGCACATCTATCAACTGTCACGTTTCCAGACTCGATTCCTGTATCTAGCCAGGGCACGTCTGAAGAGTTCGAAGATTCGATTCCTGTATCCAGCCAGGGCACATCTATCAACTGTCACGTTTCCAGACTCGATTCCTGTATCTAGCCAGGGCACGTCTGAAGAGTTCGAAGATTCGATACCTGTATCCAGCCAGGGCATATCTGCATAAGGAGATTGGAGATCAAACACCTGTAACAAGCCGGGAAAACATCTGCCTTTCTCAGATTCATAGGGTTCTCGCTAAGGAATCTCTTGTGCGATCCACCACTTCCAAATGGCATCTGTAAGCCCATTCCCGACGAAGATCTGTCACATCTCCAGATGGTATCTGTAAGCCCATCTCCCTATCCATCACCTCTCCAAATGGCATCTATAAGCCCATTCCCGCCATCACATTGCTGATACTCTACTAAGCGAGTGCAAATTTTCGGGCACTCTGGTGTCCAATCTCCTTTTACCTTCGAGTCGCGAAAGGCAAACTCGCCAATCTAACTCTTCAGGTTCAAGAAGATTGAACAGGGGCAACTGTTGTACCCCAAAATTTGCCCTCCCTTTCTTCAGGAAACCATCTTAGATTTTTCAAAGTCCCCTGAAACAAATCCAAGTCCTGAGTCATCCTTTGCCCAAGCAAGACACTTACAAGAGCAAGATGATCTCACGAACTCCAGAAACAACACTTTTATCTTGAGAAGAAAAAAATCAATCAATTTCTAAGTACTTAGAATGCTTCTTTAAAATAAGTGTTTTTAGAAAAAAATCAGCGCTTCAGAACTTCTGGACCCATCCCAGATGAAGACGGTCAGAAGTTGCAAGCTTGGCTCAGCATGGTCAGAAGTTGGCTCTTCAGCAACTACATCAGTTCAATCAGAAGTTGTAAACGTGGTTCAGAATGTAAACCTCAAACAGAACATGCCCCTTCAGCAGTTACACAAGCTCAGTCAGAATTTGCTAAAGGAATGCAAGAGAAACAGGAAAGTATGAAGACTCCTTCAGAACAGGTTGAAATCAGAAGATGAAAGGTCAGAAGGATAGGTGTCACATTGATACAGAATCTCTAAGTCCAGATTGTCCAGAAGTAGATCCAAGGAACGTACCAGAAAACCAAGAGAATCTCCAGAGTTTGCTAAGACAACAGGTAGCCAAGGCCAGAGCATGGTTTACGCTGCTGATTCAACGCTGGTTTCCATTACCATAATGTTGGTATTGACAGGTCTTGTCACCATTTAATGCCCATTAATGCTTCCAACCACTCCTGAGCATTCACGTGTGGCTTGGAAAATGCTTTTGCACAGATTCTGGCATGGGTCTTCACGCCACCGCCCACTTCAGAGGTCACTTCTCCCCAATCTACGCCTGCTGCTGCAACCTAGGCTGAAAGATAGCTGTTATCACAACTTCCCAGGAATTTCTGTCAAAGAACAAATTCAAACTCTGTTGGCGCCTTAAATGTTCAAGGCATCCACAAGAACTTTGCCTATAAATAGAGAGCTTTCGCCACTGCAAAAGGGGTTCAAGAAGAGAAACAGAAAATTGCTAAGAGAGAAACGAAACTCCTAGCAACGTAGCATTCTGAAACTCTGCCAAAAATCACCAGCTTTGTTTCATAACTTCAAGTTTCTCACCTTCAACTTCATCAAATATCCAACTCTTTTCTGTAAACCAAAAAACGCTCTTTCCAAACTTCTGACCCTATATACGTATACACCTTTACTTCCCCTTTTCCAAATCTGTCCAGAACACCACCAGAACCAAAAGCTAACTTTCACCCACCACTTTCCAGACAGTCAGGTAAGCACCTGCTGACCCTCACCACACTGTTAAGCATCATCAGATGTGCATATTCAAGTAACATAATGTAAATATTCATGTTATTGCTGTTTGTGTTCTGAGGACTTTCATACCTCAGAACGTTCTGAGCCAGTATAGGATTTGCCTGTGACCTTGGTGATTCTGACCTCTGAAACATTGTTGCTATTTGTTGGATCTGTTCCAAATATGTTTCCTGTTTTGTGGAGTAACAACAGGATTGCAGATGTTCTGATTAGTACAGGGAAAAGCCAAATGCTGACTTTGACGTTAGCACATCTGAAGCCTGTTTTGCTGTCAATGACATCAGAACCTCTGAGAGTTATTGCCTTTTCAGCAGAATCAGAACTTCTGGTTTCTCCACTAACAAACTTTTGTCTTGCAGCGCAGGGAAATCATAACTTCTGATTTCCCCACTAACAAGGTTCTGTTTTGCAGGTTCTAGAGTCAGAAGTTCTGACTCATCCAGTTTCACCAACAGGTTGATCATCTGACAGCGGATCTGGGTCAGAACTTCTGATGGCCTCCCAACAGCGTGCGGGCTCCCTCTCTCTCTCTATATATCTTGTTTTTTGCTATTTTCTTTTTTTGTCTATTTTTCTCGTTGAACCCCCCATGTACAAATGTGTATCCCCCTCCCCTAATTGTTGTAATAGCGTAGGATTTTACATTTCCACTTCTTATTGCTAGTAATTAGGACGTGTATGACAAGATAAAATCAATGAAATAGAAAAACCTAATTCAAAGAAAAACTCTTGTATGCAATAAAACACACTTGCACACTAACACCCCTAGGGTTACATCCACTTGTTGCCTTTCAAAATTGGGCCATATTGCATGTTAGGTCTCTTTGGGCAAAGCAAACAAATTGAATGATCATAGTCCCTCGATAAAACTTTTCAAAACAAACAAAAACAAATGATCAAGTCCCTTAAAGAAAATTGCCCAAAGATATTAAACGCCGTTGCAATTATGGTCTAAACGATGACCCGCGCCTGTCCCTTTCACATCCTAACATAAGGTTGCCCACCAAATTCAATGGTGGAACAAACTTGTTAAAAGGGTTAAAACATAGCAATAATCTTTTGAGAAATTTAGGAGTAGATAACCTCTTAGTTGCTTGAATTAAACTTGCAAAACAAAACATTTGCCTAATTTCAAAACCACACCTCACAACACTTTCAAAACAACTTTCAAAAACAAATGAAAACCTTTTTCAAAAGACGTACATCTTTGTATACATCCCCACATGGATCATTACAAAGGTTGCCACCACATTGGCCTCTTTTCAAAAACATTTTCAAACCCACACACACAAAGCACCATTTCAAACCAATTGAAAACAAAAGGCAATTGATCTAAGCAAGTAACTAAGAGCCCATGGATAACCATGGATAGAAAGGGTGCTAATACCTTCCCTTTCTATAATCTACTCCCCGAACCCAAGAAAACATCTTAAAAGGTTTTTGCTGTGCTTTTTAACCTTTCCTTAGGATAAAATAAAAAGTCGGTGGCGACTCTTGCTCAACCGAAACATTTGCGAAAACAAACAAGTCAGTTCTCCCACCGTATCACACTTAGGAAGAACTTGGATAAGAAACTCCACATGAATCTCTTGTAGTTGATTGAAGCTTCCTCAGGATATTCTTGAACTTTGAGATATCTTCTCACTTCGTGGTACCAAGGCTTCTCCTCATCAGTGCCAATCTCACAATAGTGTGCCAGTTTATCAAAACTTTCAATAGTAATTCTAGGAGCTTCCTTGTCCCAATTGACCTTGAACATAGATGACATAGTTCCTAAAGCATCTTCCAACTGATTTTATTCCCTTGGGATATGCTCGAAGGTGATCTTCTCAATGTATGGGATCAGGGTTAACATAAGATCTTTGTAAAGGATCAGATTTGGATGTTTGGTATCCCACTCTCCTTTAAATCAATTGATTACTAGAGCCGAGGCTCCATACACGCTTAAGAATTTTATTCTTAGGTCAATAGAAACTTTTAGGCCCAAGATGCATGCTTCATACTTGGCCATGTTATTCGTACAGTCAAAGCTGAGTCTAACAGTGAAAGGTGTAAGGAAACCTTCGGGAGAAATGATCACAGCACCAATTCCATTACCCAATGCATTGAAAGCTCCATCATAAACCATAGTCCATCAGGATCCTTGTTCAGGTCCTTCATGCGGTCCAGGCTTTGCACCGTCAGTTATCAGCATGATATTCTCGTCCGGGAATTCAAAGTTCATCGATTGGTAGTCATCCACAGCTTGATGGGCCAAATGATCTTCCAAAATGCTTCTTTTGATTGCTTTTTGTGTAGTGTACTGGATGTTATATTCAGTAAAGATCATTTGCCATCGGGCTATTTGTCCACAGAGAGCTGGCTTCTCAAAGATGTACTTGATGGGATCCATCTTAGAAATCAAGAGAGTATTATGAGTCAACATATACTGTCTTAGTCGGAGAGAAACCCATGCCAAAGCGTAACAAGTTTTCTCGAGCAGTGAATATCGTGTCTCACAGTCGGTAAACTTTTTGCTAAGGTAGTAAATTACATGCTCTTTTCGACCAGACTCGTCATGTTGGCCCAATACACACCCCATTGAATTCTCTAATACATCCAAGCATATAATCAGAGGTCTTCCTTCAACTGGAGGCATCAAGATTGGAGGTTCTTGCAAATATTCCTTGATCTTGTCAAAAGTTGTTTGGCAGTCGTCATTCCATATGACTACTTGATCTTTCTTCAGCAGTTTGAAGATTGGCTCACAAGTAGCAGTTAAGTGAGAGATGAATCGGGCATTGTAGTTGAGTCGACCTAAGAAACCTCTGACCTCCTTCTCAGTACAGGGAGCTGGAATTTCTTGTATGGCTTTGACTTTTGCAGGGTCTACCTCAATACCTTTTCCACTGACGATGAAGCCTAGGAGTTTTACAGACCTCACCCAAAGGTGCATTCGTTGAGATTTAACCTTAGCTTATATTTTTTTAGCCTTTCAAATATCTTGTGCAAATGATCAAGGTGTTCTTCCTCAATTTGGAATCTTTCAATCATGTCATCAACATAAACTTCTATCTCATGATGGATCATGTCATGAAATAGAGCTACCTTAGCCCGTTGATAAGTCGCGCCTGCATTCTTAAAACCAAACAGCATGACCTTATAACAGAAGGCACCCTACTGTGTGACAAAAATGGTTTTCTCCATGTCCTCGGGTGCTATTTTGATTTGGTTGTAACCAGAGAAGCCATCCATGAAGGAGAAAACTTTGTGTTGAGCCGTGTTATCAACCAAAACATCAATATGTGGTAGTGGGAAATCATATTTATGGCTTTCCCTATTTAAATCCTTGTAGTCCACACACATACGGACTTTACAGTCTTTCTTAAGCACTAGGACCACATTTGTAACCAATTGGGGGTACGACGTCACTGCCAAAAAACCTGCATTGAACTGTTTCATTACCTTAGCTTTAATTTTCTCAGGCATATTCGGTCGCATGCAACGAACCTTTTGTTTGATCATAGGACAACCTTCCTTCATTGGCAGACGATGAACCACGATATCAGTATCAAGCCCCGACATATCTTCACACGACCAAGAGAACACCTCCACATAGTCGTGAAACATCTAGAAAAATCTTCTCTTGACATTGTCTTCCAGGTTAGTGCCAATCTTGACTTCCTTATTATCTGCCTCAGTAACCAAGTTTATCGTTTCGACTGCTTCTTCGTGCGGTTGAATGGCCTTTTCCTCTTGTATCAGGAGTATGGTATGTTCCCTAGGTATCTCACAATCTTCTTCACCTTCGTCTTCAGCTTGATAGATTGTATTTTCGAAGTCATAGATGGCAATAGCAGAATCATTGTCAATGAGATCCGGAGTAGATGTGGATCTGTAAATGTATGTGTGCATGTAAGGTCACATGGCTATTTGAAAATGCAGTAAAATAAAAGAAACGTAAGGAGCACAAAATTTGAATGCAAAATAGTCCAATGTTTTCATTAAAATGAGCATATGATATATGAAAATGATAAACCCTAAACAAATGGACCATTGTGCCCCGAACAAGGCACATGGTTTACAACCATTGTTTTGAAGGAAATTACAGACAAATTTCTAAAAGCAATAAAAATAGGAAATAGAAATTACCCCTAGCTAAAGGAGATTGAGATGAAGTCTTTCGTCTTCTAGTTGTTAAGTCCTTCGTCAGCAGTTGGGTAGATCTTGTCGTCCTAGTCATCGCCACTATCAGAGTCCCCTACAACATTAACTTCATTGTTTCTAATACAGAGAGGCGGTTTCCTAACACGAGCACGTCACACCTATTTTTGAGCCTTGGAAGTGAAGCCCAACCCAAACTTGTCTGACTTGTATGGGATATCAGGAAGTTATCCCGAAATGGTGCAACCTCTGTCTTCAAATATGGAATGAGCATCTTTGAGAGAGGATATCCTTGGTGTATCATTAGCAGCTTTGGGAGTACCAGGAATGGTTTTGGCAACAACAATCATTGGAGGGACCACTTCAAATGCCTGACAGGGGGTTTTAATGAATTCGCCATACATTTCAACATATTTGAAAGAATTCAAATGACTGATTATGAACTCCTCCTCTCCGCAGACTGTGACAATTTTTCCTTTGACCGGGTAATTTAGCTTTTGATGTAATGTGGAGGTAACCGCACCTGCCCCATGAATCCATGGGCGTCCGAGCAAGCAAGAATAGGCCGGGCGGATATCCATCTCATAGAATGTTGGGTTGAAGACTTGAGATCCAACTTTGATGGGAATATCCCCTCCTCATGGACCATTCTTTTCGACCCATCAAAGGATCTTACCACGACGACACTTGGTTTCAGCAGCAACCCCTTACAGTCCAATCTGTCCAAAGCACCTTTTGGTAAAAAGTTGAGGGAGGATCATGTGTCTACTAACACATGTGCCAAAGTGGTACCTTTACACTTAATGGAAACATGTAGAGCTTTGTTGTGATTCTTCCCCACTGGAGTCAAATTTGCGTCTGAAAAGCCCAAACCATTGTCAGTAGTCAAGCTTGCTACATAGTTTTAAAATTGGTCAGCAATAGTTTCTTGTGGCACATGTGCATTTTTCATGAATTTTAGCAGAGTTTGAGCATGTGCTTCGGAACACAAGAACAAAGACAACATGGATATCTTGGAGGGTGTTTGCCCCAATTGTTCCACTATCTTGTAGTCACTTTTTCAGATAAATTTTAGAATCTCCTCCATCTCTTGGCTAGATGGGTCCTCAATTGCAGCATCTTTTGAGGGTGCCTCCGTCCGAGATGGCTCACTCATTATTTCCTTTCCTCGAGTATCAGTAATAGGTTTAGCAGAAGAAATAAGAAAGGGTATTGTAGTAGTGGTTGTCGGAGGAGAGATCTCCGGAGAGAAGATCCTTCTCGTCCTAGTGACTTTACTTGATCCAACAATGTTTGTAATCTCATCATTCTCATCTTCAACAATCCATGGGTTTTGTTTGATGTCGTAATAATACACTTCCACCCCATAGTTCCAGGGCACTACTTTATCGGAAGAGTAGGGGACTTGCCCCAGTGTGGTAATAATTAGTGGCGTTATTCTTGGTTCAGCGAAAAGCCTAATAGGACCTTTGGAGGTGATCCTAACAGGGGGTGTTTGAAATGTTAATGATGGACACATCTTCAAAATCTTGAGATACATTTTTGGTCAAACTTTTCACAGATAGAGCTCTCTCAAATAGAATTTCACGATTGTCAATCAAGTGTTGGACACCTTTCTTCAGCCATATGCAACCATTAATTCACACAACACAATGGTAACAACCTTCAAGACAGCCGGGAAATACACTAGCTTTCATTAGATTCTTTTTAATGATCATTAAAGGAGTTGTTAAATCATTGACGGAGGAAACAAAAGAGGCATCTTCAATAGTATTGACACCATTACCATGACTGGGCATGGGTGTGGTGATCAAGTTGGGAGTCAGTGGAGGGTTGAATTTAATTATTTTGTTATCGATCAAGCCTTGTATATTATTCTTTAAAGACCAACAGTTATTGGTATCATGTCTGGGACTATTTGAATAGTAAGTACAATTTGCATTAGGATTGTATTTCGGAGAAGCCGTGTTAGGGTTAGAAGGGGGATCTCGTAGCGTCACCAAATCAGCTTTCAATAGGTGTTGCAGAGCTTGAGATAGTTGGATATTGATTCTAGTAAATTGTCTTCTTTGGGCATCCGACCTTTGTTGGTTATTTTGTTGACACGGTCGTTGAGTTTGAGCTGGGTTTTAAATCTATACTGCCCCCACTGAATGATGGATGTCATTCTTAGCACGACTTCTTGATCCATACACGACATTGGTTTCCTTTTTGCCAGTAAATGGTTTTTTCACAGCATTAGAGGTGGATGCCATGGGTATCTTCCCGCTTTTAATCCCACTTTCAACTCTCTTGCCAGTTAAGATTAATTCAGTAAATCCGGATGATGAACTCCCAATCAGCAAGTTGAAGAAGGGACCAGTCAGTGTTCCCATAAACATGTCTACCAATTCTCTATTAGTGAGAGGTGGTTGCACCCTTCTAGTCAAGTCTCTCCACTTTTGGACGTACTCCTTAAAACCTTTATTTGAACCCATAGTCATGCCTTGCAATTTCACATGGGTTGGTGCCAAATTAGCGTCGTATTGGTACTGCTTGTAGAAAGTAGCAGCTAAATTATCCCATGTATGGATGTTTGTCCCTCCCAATTGGTAAAACAACTCCAACTGCGTTCTAGATAAACTTTCTTGAAAAAAGTGCACCCATAGTTTCCTATCAGCGGTATGCGACTGAATCTTACGAACATGGGATCTTAGATGAAGCTTCAGAAAGGATATCCCTTCATACTTAGAAAAAACAAGGATCTTGAACTTTTGGGGGATGACTACCCCAGGTACCAAACCCAAGTCTCCAAAGTCCAAGAAAGGTACAACTTGGATCTCTATATCCTTTAGTCTATCTTCTAACTGCTTGTATTTTTCGTCGGTCGGTGGGTATTTCTCATCAGAATAATCGTCATCTTCAGATATTTGATTGTTTCCACCCCTAGCACGGGTGCTTCTGGCATCTTCATTTTAATTATCATGCTCCTCGGAAGAGTCATGTTCAATTTGAACTTGTCGGGAAGGGCCTTTGAACCTCTTCCCCATGTTGATAACAACTTTCTTCTTGGTCATCTTCTTCGTGACGAGAAGCGCCACCATTTCTTGTTGGCCTTTTGATAGGTTGAGAAGAGTCTCTTGGAATTGAGAGTGTTGAGTCTGCAAGTCCTTGAAGGTTTTCTCGAGATCCATCTTATACTGAAATAAACAATAGAAAGATGAGGAAACCTGTGTTAGAAAACCTGCTTATGATATAATGCATGTTATGAGAATGCAATGTTTTCAAGGACTTTTAAGAGATTTAAATTTTCTTAACCAAAGAGGAAACAAAACACCAATTGTATTAATAAGTTCGAAGATTACAACTGACCCTTGGGCTTACAATGAAATAAGCAAAAAGGTCTCAAAGAGATAACAAAATTAAATCCTAAAACAAAAGACTCAAGTCTCCTACAGACGCATCCTCTTTGGTGCAATGTAGGCATTCAAGCATTGCTCCTCGCGAAGTTTCCTTGTGAGTTCTAACACTTTCTTCTCGCTTTCGTAGAATCGAGCTTCAAAGGTGTCTCGTTCCCCCTTGAGTTGAATCCACGATCTCTACAATTCCTCGAAGTCGGTAGGCAAGTCAGGATGGAGAATGGTATAAGGAACATCCCCTTTGGCAACTTGTTCCATCATGATAAGTAGGACAGCTAGATATGGTATCATGATACATTGAGCATGAGCTCATACCCATTTGAGATATGGCTCAAGAGGTATGGAATTCTTATGCCCCAAAGTCTTGCTATCAACTTTGCTTACCATGCCCCAAGCATGCACAAACCTTTGATGATAACCTTGAACATCATTCTCATAGTCTAATACAATTCCTTGAATGAGCACGTCATGGGGACCATCTCTTCGAGCATAGACAAACTGTCGTAAGGCTAGAGAATGGTTATAAGTGATACCTCCACTAATGCCCAAGAGTGGAACATCAGGGAACTCCCCACAATGGTAAATGATAGTAAAGTCTTCTTGAGATCGTGAACACTAATGGATATAAGATTGAGAGAGCGACATCAACCTTTAAGACCATCTCAAGCCTTATTCATTCTTCAACACTGATTGAGGAAGGTGCGAAATAAACCCCCTAGTCAGGAAAGGTAAGAAACACATGAGGATCCCTTGCTTCCTCATAGTGCGAGTATGGAGAGAGTGCAAAATGTCCCCAAGTAAGGTAGGCACCGGGTTGCGAGTAAGGAAGATTTTGACATCGTTCACATCTATGAGTTGCTCAAGGTTAGGAAAGAGAACCAAACCATATATTAAAAGGGTAAAGACTCATTCAAAAGATTATAAATCCAAAACATCCAAAAATAAACGAGCCTTCTCCATCAGGAATTTAGCCAAAAAGCCTTTGACCCAACTTCTTGTTTCCCAATGAGCTATAATGTCAGAACTCTTCAAATTTAAGGCCTTGGCAATAACATCAGGCTTTGGAGTTTCCTCTAAACCAGTGAATGATATTTGGTCAAGGACTGGTATTCCCAACAGTTGAGGAATTCTTCCATTGTGGGCACTAATTGATAATCAGGAAAGGTGAAACAATGGTGTATAGGGTCTAAGAACTGAAAAAGAACCTTCATCATGTCTTCTTCAAAGCTTTAGGTATCCAGATTGAGAAGTAGACCATATCTTTTGGTGAACGTAGAATTTTCAAGAACCCTTGATGCTAACTCTTTGATTTGAGGAGGCCCTCTTACAAAGTTGATTTGGATGTTATTTCTGCGAGCGGAAGCCATATCCTACAAAATAGAACAAAGATAAATCCCTAGGTCCTTCAAATGGTTAGTAAAATGCTAGGACATGATGTTATGATGTCATGAGAAAATAATCACACACAAACAAAGCACACAAGGCCTTAGGTTTAGGCTTGCATGGGGTTTATTGGTAAGTACCCTCTTGAAGTTTAGTTATTTCAACCTGTCCTAAAAAGTAACAGGGTTCTAGGAGCCTCAATATCACTGATCTTTCTTCATTGGGCATTATTTTAGCTCAAGCATCCAAACTGCGGCCAAAATATCCCGAATGTCCGATCTCAACGAATGTAGTATCGAGTATCAACCAACTTCAGTCTGCACCAAAATCCGGCTACCTCACTACTTTCTAATGGCCAAGTTGTTCAATTAAGGTTCTACAGTCAGTTAGTGCTTCATGACACCACACATCAGCTTCGTATTCTCCTTGACTGGACTCAAGGGACACTGGTACCAACAAATGTGTCACACTAATGTAGCCATTGCTTAAACCATGTCGGTATACCACACATAGTCCCCACGATCTATTTCTACTTACCTAATATGCCCCAAATCTGGGTATAGGATTTTTAAAAGTAAAACCCAAGCATAACACATAAATGTAAAGCAAACAAGTCAAACAAGTAAAGCAATAATGGTGATCTAGCTCTTAAGGTAACCCCACTTTTAAGTATTTCCCTAGAAGAGTCGCCAGTTCTGTGATACAGTGGGATAACTGACTTGGGTGTTTTTCATTTTATCGCAATTGTTGCGGATAGCAAGAGTCACCACCGACTTTTCTTTTATCCAATAAAGGAAAGGGTGAAAACAATAGGAAAGACCTTTTGAGAATTTTCTTGAGTCCGGGGGGTAGGTTATGAAAAAGGGAAGGTGTTAGCACCCTTTTCATCTGTAGTTATTTATGGGCTCTTAGTTGCTAGCTCACTTTGAAAATGCTTTGTAAATGTTCTTGTGATTGTTTGAAAGTATTTTTTAAAAGTGCCTCCATTTAGGCAAACTTTGTAATTATTCTCGTCTCTATAAGAATGTCTAAAAAGTGTTGACTTTTGAAAATATTTCATGAAAGTGTTGGTGTGTTTATAAGATGTTTTGTTTTGAAATGTTTGTGAGCAAGCAACTACGAGCATTCTTCCTACTCAAAAGAAAGTCTTTGTTCTTTTCCTTCTCCTGTAGATAGTGTTATCTTACCATTAGTTCGTAAGAAACCATATAATTGGATGTGAAGGGATATGTGTGGGTCATCGTACAGTCATAGAAGGTAACATTGTGGGATACTTTAGAAATTTGTCGTCAGGAACTAAGATCGTTTACCAAAGGCAACGTCGGAGGGTCATCGAGGACTGCGATCTTGTAATCGAGGGTCTTTGCTAAAGTATCCCACGTTCGAGGGACATGATTGCTTATATCCGAGGCAACAAGTGTGGGTTACCATAGAGGTGTATGTGTGTGAAGTGTATTATTTTCAATTAAATGTCTTGAATTATAGTTGTCTATGATTAGTTTTAAAGTCTTCCCATACAAACCCTAATTACTAGCAATAATATGGAAAGCGATAAATTGCGGAATTTAAATGTCCTACGCTATTACAATACTTTGGGGATGGGGGATACAAATTTACAAATGGGGATGACAAGTAAAAATTAACCCTAATTACTATTACAAGGCTTTGACAATTACATAATTTATGATGAAAAATAGTAAAATGCGCAAGAAAATGTAAAGTGAAAAGAAATTGTTTTTTTGGGTTTTTTGTTCGAAAAAAGTTGTGTAGTTTCAATTATTTTAGAAAATAACTTGAATGTTTTATCTTGAAAAAGGTTTTGTATAGTGTTAGGCCATCTCCAAGCAATGCAATATGTAAAAAGTAACTTTAATGATCCAAAATTATAGCAAAAATGTCAAAAATCAAGATTTCTTGTGCCTAGGCTGACACGGGCCGCGTCACCAGGCACGGGCACCCGTGTCAGCATCTTCCCACGCGTCTCTGTACATTTTTGTTCTAGCCAAATTGACACGGGACGTGTTGTGTAACACGGGAACCCTTGTCTTGCCTGCTTTGCACTTTTCTGACTAACAAGGATTGTGTCGTGTGACATGGGCACCCGTGTCAGCCCCTGTTCTACCTACTTTGTAAAATTTCCAACCCAGTTGAACTGACACGGTCCATGTCGTGTAACATGGGAACCTGTGTCAGCCCCTGGCCGGCCTTTTTGCTAAGTTTTCTCTTTTATCTGTCATATTGTATCCTTTTAAAAGTAAAGGCAAATGATGTATGGATAAAGATAGTACAGTTTGAGAAGACTTACCTCTTAAAGCTAAAACTTTAGAACATGTACGGATGTTTCCGAGTACAAAGTGGTGATTAATTGATCTCCTTTGGACCTTCTTGAAGCTATGTCAATCCTCACTTTTTGTTGAATGTTGTTTAATCACTCCCACCAAGTCAACTTGCAAGGTATTGTTTTTGAGTTTGGAAGACGATGACAATGATGTTACAGAATTTGTTCTTGTGTTTGAACAACTTCTATATGATGTATATGAAGTATTTGGATGGTTTGTTTGGGAAAAAATTGCAAGGTGTGAGAGGTTCAAAGATTTGGACTTCCAAGTTCAAAGGTAGAGGTTTTATGGACAATTCTGATTTTTTGAGAGTATATGAGTTTTGAGGGCTTGGTCATCTCTTTTTATCTTGCAAATGGTCTCTCTATTTATAGGAAAGAGGTTTTAAGATAAGGGTTGATCATATTTTCAAGATCACATGTTATGGCTAGGTTGGATTATAAATGAAGCAAGCTTGAAGATCGTATTTCCAATGCTTTGTACTTTGCTTCATAGAGTTGTTGGATACTATATGCATGATTTTCTAATTTTGTGTGTTGATTGTGTGTATAAGGAACAAGTTAGAGGCTCTAGAAGAGCTGACTTTGTGATTAAAGCTACTTTGCAAGAATGGCAATGTTAACTTTGTGCCAAAAATGGAAAGATCACTTGGACAATGCTTAAATCAAATGGACCATAGCTTAAAATTTTGTGTAAACATTAAATTATGGTGAGATTTGAAAGTTAGAAGGTCTACAAAACAAGATTATGCAGCATAGCATGTAGATTGGATTATGTGTTCTTCACCAAAATGACTTGTAATTCAAGAATGGATGCCCAACTTCATGCCTTTGAATCTCCTAGCCCAAGTATGATAAGTTCATGATCTTTGATGTTTTGGAAATCTTGAAATATTGTCTACAACTTTCATGTTGACCATTTCGGCTAAATAAAATTAGAACTTGATGAAAACTGACTAAGAAGTTGGGACAAAAACTGATCAAAACCTGTTGAAAATTTCTCTAAGTGTTAGAAAAAAATGTCATGACTTCATGGGCTTGTATCTTCAAATCTAAGAATTTTTTGGAGATCAACCCTCTGGTACAAAGTTGTAGAATTCATTAAGATCTACAACTTTCATGTTGAAAGTTTCCTTTGAATCATCTTGCATCTTGGTGAAAAAATGTCATGAAGTAATGAAATTAATAAGGTTAAAAAACACTTAGAATTTTCTAAGTCTTGAAAAGTTTGAATTTTTGTTGATTTTCTTGACTTTCTTGATTTTCTTGATTCTTTATGATCAAGTTTTATATTTTTGAAGGTCTTGATGAATTTTGATCTTTGAAATTTAATGTTGACCAAAAAGTCAAAGTTTGACTTTTTGTGTATCGGTTGACTTTTTGTCAGTTGATCCAAATTTCAACTATCAAACCTTTGATCTTGTGATATGATTCGAGCCATAACATTAGGTCAACATGTTGTATTTGAATCCTTGAGATTATGCTTCAAGCCATCAGGTCATGCATTAGGTCAAAAGTCAATGATCAGTCATTCTCAATCAAAACCCTAATTTGGAGGCTCAGTGTTTTAGAGGTGAGCTTGTCTGGTCAAACTCTTGAGAATCCTTGAGCATTTGAGATATTTGGTGAGAAATGTATTGAGAAAAGAGAGGGAAGATTTTGATGTACAACACATGACATCCCTTGAAACCTACTACAAACATAGCCAATATCTTAGGGCCTTCCACAAATTTTTACCTTGGTTAGAAACAAATAACCAGTAAAATCCATTCTCCTCTCTGATTTAGTTATCTAAGATGTGAATAGTTCAAAACAACTTCCTATATAATTAACTTATTGTGTCAGTCTCCATGCAACAATATGTTCTTTCTATGCGACTAGCTCATTATGTTAGACCCCACGCAGCAATGATGTGAAATCAACAATTCCACCCGTTGTATCAGTCTCTATGTGACAATGTGTGAAATTTGTAATTTAACTTATTGTGTCAGTCTCCACGCATCAATATGTTCTTTCTTCATGATCTATCTCATTGTGTCAGACTCCAGACAACAATGTTGCAAAATTAGTAATGCCACCCATTGTGTCAGTCTCCATGCAACAATGTGTGAAATTGGCAATTTAACTCATTGTGTCAGGCTCCATGTAGAAGTTTTTTCTTTCTTCTTGATCTAGATCATTGTGTTAGACCCCAGGCCACAATGTTGAGAAATCAACAATTCGACCCATTGCGCCAGTCTCTATGCAGCGATGTTATTAAACTCTAACTCGTTGCCTCAGTCTCCACGTAGTAATGTGTTTCTTTATCTATAAATATAATATATTGTGTAATTCTCCATGCATCAATATGTTCTTTCTTCGTGATATAACTCATTGCGTAAGCCTCCATGGCGATGTTATCAAACTCCTTCCATTGTATCAGTCTCCATGCAACAATGCTTTTATCAGACTTTGTCTATTGCATCAGTCTCCATGCCATAATATTTTTATCAAACTTTTCCTACGATGTAATCCATTACGTCAGTCTCCAAGAAGCAATATCATCATCAGAGTCTCTTCCTCAATTTAACTCATTACATCAGTCTCTATGCAACAATGTTGTTATCAGTTTTTCTGCGATATAACTATTTGCATCACTCTCCATGCAGCATTGCATCATCCAACTTTATTTTAACCATCCCCTAGATTGTGATGAATAAACAATCTCAAATGAAACCAAACTTATTAGATTAATCCCCAAGTATTAGTAAGTCAACTTTTCAAACCCGTATCATTTGCCTCCTAGGTTATGGTAAATATGCAAGAGTTTACAATCACTTTTAGATACTGACGAGTTATCTGCATCGTTATATCTAGGTCAAATCAACTTTGGTGCAAATGCTAGTTAGATGATACATCATCATCTATGCCTATCTTTCATACCCGCGGGAACGATGCACAACGTATTCTTATAATCTTTCTGACAAATTTTGGAATCTTCCAATATTTAATAAACTTCTGATCAAACGTGCAAGAACTATGTATTCTCGCACTATTTAATCGAAAGATAATTAAAAAGGGGCAGTTGTCATACTCCAAATTTGCCCTACTGATTTATATCTCTTATTTTTTTAGGATTATCATAGAAAGAGTCAGGGGTCTCTTTAAATCAAAGAAGGCCCATGTGATTTGATTTGTTTCACAAAGGGGGGGGGTGCATTTTTTAAGTTGCTTACCCATTAGAATGTTATAAAAAAAGAAGGTGCATTTGTGTGTAAAGGGTTAAACGTTTTTGGAAAGGTCCAAGATAGGTTTTTGTATTGACCTAATGAAAGAGTTCTCATGAGAGCCCAACATTTTGTAGAGTAAATTAAAAGTCAATTTCTGACTTTTTAATTTGTTCAAGTACACTAATAATGCTTATCATTGGTATAATTAGCATTACTAGTTATTAACAATGACCCTCGGTTGTAAAATTGTTTTTGTTCTTATTAATGATTGTTGATATGATATTATTATTAGTTTTAGTTATTTAATTATTTATTATAAATAATAATAGTATTATTATACTTAAATATATTTTGTTGTAGTAATTAAAAAATACTTTCTTAGTAAGGCCCAAATCAAAAATAACATTTACGGTCCAATCTTTTTGTCAAAAGGCCCACTTCAATTAAGGGAAATCGTTTTTGTTTCAAGAGAGAAAAGTGCACGGCCCAATACACAAAAACCATTACTGTTTGAATCAACCAAAAAATAACGCAGGTTTTTTATACAATAACACTTACTATTCAAATCATAGGCAAAAGCAGATCTTGCATTCAAAACTATTTCCAAAACAAAATCAACAAAAACAGAAATATTATCTTGCTAAAGCAGAAACAGAATTAATACGTTTTTATACAAATTAAAACATAAAGACAAAATTATAGACATGGATTAATGATATTCAAACCCTAATAAAATCATGTGCAAGGATTACAGAAAAATTGGTTTATTTCCTAATTTACTAAATTCATAAAAATCTATAAAAAGGTCTAAAATTACAGCAAGAAGGAACATGGATTTTGGGAGAGAATTTGAAAATTTGAAAACAAAGATTGAAAAGAATTTTTTTTTACATAAAGGGTTGCGAAAGACAAAGGAAGTTGTCTCCATTAGCCGTCGTCGCCGCCTCGCCTTGCCATAAATCGCCTCGCCGGAGCTCCCTTCAACAAAGATCTAAAGTTTCAGCATCTGAAGCCCTAGTATTTTTCTCCATCGACTCACCATTCAAACCTGTAAACAAAAACAGAAGGGGATTAGCAATCCACAAATCGGAAGGAAAACAAATAGATTCACGAAGAACCACGATCGGAGGTAACAAACAAGACTCGGATTTTTATTTTTGTTTTGTTTTGCGGTTTGATATTGGGTGGGGGCTAAGGGTGAATACCGTCGGAATTTGGTTTAGGTTGGAGGTGGCGCTGCCGCCGGTTTAGGGGGGCTAGGGTTTCGTCGTTAGGGTTTACTGGAGAAAAGAGAGTTCAGAGAGAGGAAAGTGAAAAAGGAAATTAATTAATAATTTGAAAACTATTTCAATAAAACGAGATTATGTAATTGTTGGCTCCTAAATTCGACACCTTTGTTTTGTTGATGTCAGCCATTAAAGCTGAAAGATGTTTTCGATTGGCTAAGTCTGTCGAAATGACCGTCGAAAGATGGCAAAGTACTTAGAAGATTTCTTCCAAGGGAGAAGTTGGTTACCTTCGACGTCGAAGGAGTTTCCCGTCGAAGATGTCTCTCGACGAAAGTGTTCGATGGTTCAGAGTGGAGCAGTTTGAAGTTCAAGCTTTTGGAGGGAAAACGGTTTCCAGCAGTTACCACGTGCAAACGTGCAAGGATCTGGAGCGTCGAACGTGGAGAACGTGCCAAGTGGATTGATCTCGAAGCAGTGTAACTTCCCGACGGTTACTTGGGATGTTTTAGTATAAATAGTAGTAGTCATGTAAGTTCTCGCGTGTGTTCATAATTCTATACAAAGTCACTCATATAGATTCGAGTACCCAGCGTGTGAGAAAGAATTGTTGAGAAATGTATGTGTGAAACACCAATTTTATTAATCAAAGTCATTTACTTTTCCAGAAATTTACTTGCTTTCCTCTTTACATTCCTGTCGAAGCCTTTTACTTTAAGCCTTGTTTATTTTACCAAGTCCTTTCTTCATGCAATTTACTTGAAACCTCTTTATTTCATTTAAAGCCTCTTTATTTAAAGCCTTATCCAATTTAATCAAAACTTCAAAATCAACCTATGTCCTAGGATCAATCTGATCGATCCTGCGAGTAACCAAATAAGTAACCATTTGGAGGATCAGCGGTTGTTTACCAAAACCCAAGGTAAACAAATTGGCACACCTGATGGGACTGTGTGTTGATTGTTGAAAATAATCTCATCTTTTCGAGTTGTATGTTATTGAGAAGTGGTAGAATATACACTAACGATAACAATACTGCCAGAAGAAGGGAAGAGATGGCGAATCCGCCAAACAATAACGAAATCCCACAAACGAATGTGGGAGCAACGGTTAGTATGACCGTAAGTGAAGCGACAAATGTTGGTTCGACACCAGCAGTATCGGTCACAACCACGGGGCCAATACCTTCGTTAACAGGCCCCAGGATGCCTTTGGGAACTCCCCCACCAAGGGGAAATTTAGGCACAAGGCCTTTGGTTCCCCCAGGATTTATTCCATTCTATGGTATGCCAACTTCTGAAGTGGCAAGCCTGACGAATGCTGCGTCCACTTTTTCAAACCCTTTAGTGAGTGCCTCTTCGCCACTCCAAGGCTCTGGAGTAGGCATGGCGAATAGAAATAGGACCCAACTCTTAGGAGGAACGTCCCAAGTAGCCCATGGCCTTACAAATGCCTCGACAGCAGTCTTGAGGCAACAAATGGACGAAAGCAACCATGATATGGTGCAAATGTTGGCACAAACTTTGAGTACAGTGCTAAACCCTCTAATACAAAACACTACTCAATCGAATCAGCAAATGACAGCGCAAATGACGCGCTTGGCTGATTTCTTTGGAGTACCCCAACCGATTCGATAGCCCCAAAGGGCGCAAATAAGGGGAAACCAGGGGATATTTTTAGAGGAAGAAACCACCATTAACCAGGCTCAACAGCCTGTCGAAGAAAACCTTAGGGCACGATTGGAACAACCTGTCGAGGAACCTAGGGTAATAACCCCAGAGGTAAGGTTAGTTAACAGAAACCAAAATGCTGACGAAGTGGTTCAGCATATCCAATACCAAAACATGGGTTTGGAAAACAATCTGGCAACCATGATTGAAAGGATCATGACTCAGAATGGGATGAACATGGGCTTTCGAAGGCCCAACTTTACATCTCCATTGTCAGAATACGTGTTACAAACGGACTTGCCTCCTAGATGCAAAGTCCCCAAATTTACTAAGTTCTCTGGGGACACGACATAATCTACTGTCGAGCATGTGGCGAGATAGTTGATCGAAGCGGGTGACATTTCGAATAACGAAAACCTAAGGATCAAGTACTTCCCAAGTTCTTTAACAAAGAACGCTTTTACTTGGTTTACAACTCTCCCCCCCAATTCGATCCATCATTGGACCCAGTTGGAAAGATTGTTCCATGAACAATTCTACATGGGGCAAACCAAGATAAGCCTGAAAGAACTGGCCAGTGTGAAGAGACGTTTCACTGAACCTATAGACGAATATCTAAATAGGTTTAGGTTGCTCAAGGCGAGATGTTTTACACAAGTGCCAGAACATGAGTTGGTTGAAATAGCCGCAGGCGGTTTAGATTATTCCATTAGGAAGAAGCTAGACACCCAGTACCTAAGAGACATGGCCCAACTGGCCGATAGAGTTCGACAGGTAGAACGCCTCAAAGCTGAAAAAGCTAAGGCAACGAAAACTCACAAGAGAGAGAGAATAGCGTACGTTGAGATGGATGACGAAGATCTAGAATCCTTCGACGATACTTTAACTGTCGAAGAAGGAGAAGTCGACTTAGCAGAACTGAAACAAGGGCCACCATACTCTTGTAAACTGTTAGTCCCCTCTAATGGGAAAAACCCCAGTGGTCCAGAAAGGACCAACGATAGGTTCCCAAAAAAGACTTATAGTTTTGACATCACAAAATGTGATGAAATATTCGACTTGCTAGTTAAAGATGGCCAAATGATAGTACCCCCAGGGGTAAAAGTGCCTCCTCTTGATCAAAGAAAGAAGAGAGGTTTTTGCAAATATCATAATTTTTTGGGCCATAAAACTTCTCAATGTTTTCTTTTCAGGAATCTTGTGCAAGACGCTATCGAAGAAGGGAGATTGAAGTTTGCTGACAAATCCCCCATGGCTGTCGACTCCAATCCATTGCAGGCTGAAGCCCACTATGCTGAACCCTCTGAGGTGAACGTGATAGAGGCAACGAGGATCCAGTCGAAGAAGCCAGGAATTACCATGGTCGAAGTCTCAAAGGACCACATCAACATGCCAATCTTTGGCAGTTTTTCTGGAAATTTATCCAGGAAGACAATTGAAGCTGTCCAGAAAGCGGTCGAAAACCCGAAGTCGGAGTCCGCTGAAGCACAAAAAACTGGATCAAAACCCAGTTCCCACTTGGCCACCGTTCAAGGCCAGACGGGGAATCTGGAGATACAAATGAAGCAGTTAACTCTTGCTAACAAAGATACAATGAATATTAACATGGTCGAACTTTCTGACCCAAAAGCATCAGAAGAGGCCATGAGGCAAGAACAAGCTAATAAGACTGCTTTCCCTCGGGAAAATGAAAACTTGGCAGATTTTCTACAAAGATGCCAAAAAAAGAAATCAGAGGTGATGTTGTGTCCAAGATGCAGTTCGATCTTTGATAAAAAAGCTGCCGAGCACATTCAAGGCGTAAGAGCAGCGAATAAGAGAAGGGAGAATGTTGACCTTCGACATGATCCCAGAAAATCCTCCTAAAGAGGTTCTAACCAAGAAAAGAGGCCATTGACTTTTAGGCCTCCAACAAATGTGCCAGTAGATACTTGGTACAAAACCTCTGGTCGGAAAAGGCCAAGTGAGGAGAAATGGCATTCTTTCGAAGTGCCAAGAGGTTCCTCTTTGACTCAAAAGAAAGAGCCTCAAGTTGCTGCACCTAAGGTTGCACAAGTGTCCAGCAACTACAAGGGTAAAAATCCCATGTCTCGATCTCAATGGAGGAGATATCAAAGGAGACGAAAAGCTGAAAGGGAGGCTGCCAACGAACCAAAGGCAGAAACCAGTTCGAACGTTCCTCAAAGGAAGCAAAGGAAACCTTTAGAAAGGGAGCCAGTAACCAACAGGCTAGTTTGGCCTAACCAAAGTGAAGTCGAAGACGAAGACGATGCTGAGTCTGATGATACTTTGGACATAATGGTGAATATAGTTTCAGTGCTGCCCAGAGAATTCAATCGACAGGTAGAAGTCGAAGCAAGTGACTGGGAAGTGGAGCAAGAAATGGCCAAACATAGGCCAGTGTGCTATTTTGTCATGGACAATGGCACTACTGAGGAACAAAATGGCTTCTTTGAGCCACCTACAGAGGCGATGAAAAATCACCTCAAGCCTTTATTCATAAGGGCTAAACTCGAAGAAACTACTGTGAATAAAATATTGGTGGATTGTGGGGCAACCATCAACATTATTCCTCACTCTATGCTAAGGAAAATTGGCAAAAGGGATGAGGACATTAAGCCTCACAACATGGTCCTGTCGAACTATGAGGGCGGCATAGGGACCACTATGGGAGTGATCCAGCTAGATATCAAAGTAGGGTCGATCCTTCGACCAACGATGTTTATGGTCATATCGGCCAAACCTAACTACAATCTTTTGTTGGGCCGTGAATGGATTCATGGTGTTGGCGCTGTGCCTTCATCAATGCACCAAAGGCTGCTGCTATGGCGTCCAGATGGGATGGTCGAAAACATAGAGGCAGATCAAAGCTATTACCTTGGCAAAGTGAATCACCTGGGTTTGGCAGATTTCGACAAGAACTTGGCTCACATAGGGCCATGTCCAACACCTGACTTCGACATGGCGCCAGCGCCAAACACTTTTTGTTCCCTATACCTGCATCCTGAGCATGGTTTCCAATGGGACAGAGAAGACTTGTCCCACATAGACTTCCGTGGGTTAACTGATATCCAACCAACTGGTTGGGGAAGTGAATTCAGTGATAATGACTGAGTCACAATCTTTGAAGCGAATTTCGGCTTATGTAGCCGAAACCAAGTTGATAACGGCTCTCGAAGCCGAAGTAAAGTACATGGCCACACAGGCCAATGATCAACAATTATCTGCTGTAGGCCCAGGAAAGGATTTCGATCCAAAACCTCCTGATATCATGCCAGAAGAAATGCAGGAACAGAGGCTCGACGCCATCTATGACGATGAGCCTTTGGGCTTCGAAAAGGACCCCTTGGCGAACAACATTAAAATGTTAGCGCAAGACCCTTTAGAAGAAATCAACTTAGGCGAAGGATCAGAGAAAAGGCCAACTTACATCAGCGCCAAAATCGATCCAGAACTTAGGTTGGAAGTAATCCAATTGCTGAAACAGTTTAAAGACTGTTTTGCATGGGATTATGATGAAATGCCTGGTCTCGACAGAGGATTGGTAGAACTTCAGTTGCCAATCAAACCTGGGAAGAAGCCAATCAAGCAAAATCCAAGGCGCTTCGCTCCAGAAATACTGTCGAAGATCAAAATGGAGGTCGAAAGACTTCTGAAATGCAAATTCATCCGTGTTACAAGGTATGTCGAATGGATTGCAAATATTGTGCCAGTAATTAAGAAAAATGGTACGTTAAGGGTGTGCATAGATTTCAGAGATTTGAATGCTGCCACCCCCAAAGATGAATATCCTATGCCTGTGGCGGAAATGCTAGTCGATTCTGCCGCTGGTTATGAATACCTGAGTATGCTCGATGGTTATTTAGGATATAATCAAATATTCATTGCTGAAGAGGATGTGTCGAAAACAGCTTTTCGATGCCCTGGGGCCTTAGGCACTTACGAATGGGTAGTGATGCCTTTTGGCCTAAAGAACGCTGGGGCAACGTACCAGCGAGCAATGAATACTATCTTCCATGATTTTATTAACACTTTTATGCAAGTATATATTGATGATATTGTTATAAAATCTGTTTCCAGGAAGAATCATATTGACCACCTTCGACAATCATTCGAAAGAATGAGAGAACATGGTCTGAAGATGAACCCTTTGAAGTGCGCGTTCTGCGTGAAAGCTGGAGATTTCTTGGGCTTCGTTGTCCACAAGAAAGGAATCGAAATCAACCAGAACAAGACGAAGGCAATTCTGGAAGCGAAAGCGCCATCGAATAAGAAGGAATTTCAATCTCTCTTAGGCAAGATAAATTTCTTAAGGAGGTTTATATCTAATCTAAGTGGGAAAGCTCAGGCCTTTTCACCCTTACTTCGACTGAATAAAGAGGGGTTCGAATGGGGGCAGGAGCAACAAGAAGCCTTCGACAAAATCAGAGGATACCTCACTAAGCCACCTATTTTGGTGCCTCCTTGTAGCAATAGGAGTATGAGATTGTACATAGCTGCATCCGACAAAACTCTGGGAAGCATGTTAGCCCAAGAGGATGAGAATGGAGTCGAAAGACCCATTTATTATCTCAGTAGAGTTTTGAACGATGCAGAAACTAGATATAGCGAAGTTGAAAAATTGTGTCTATGTCTGTATTTTTCTTGTACAAAACTCAAGCAATATATAAAACCAGTTGATGTTTATGTTTCGTCTCATTTTGATGTTTTCAAATATATGTTGTCGAAACCTATCTTGCATAGTCGAATTGGCAAGTGGGCATTAGCATTAACTGAATACTCTTTGACCTTTATGCCTCTTAAGGCAGTAAAAGGACAAGTGGTGGCAGACTTTATAGTCGACCACTCAATTCAAGTTGAGGATATTAATTATGTGGAGATAGAGCCTTGGAAATTCTACTTCGATGGTTCCAGCCATAAAGATGGAACAGGGGTAGGAGTCTTGATTATTTCTCCAGATAAAATTCCAACAACATTCAAGTACAAAATATCAGGTTCTTGTTCGAACAATGAGGCTGAGTATGAAGCTCTAATTACTGGCCTTGAGATATTGTTGGAATTGGGGGCAACTCGAGTCGAAATCATGGGAGACTCAGAGTTAGTCATTAAGCAAGTCACAAAGGAATATAAATGCATAAGAGAGAATCTCACTATGTACTTTGTGATAGCAAATCGTTTATTGAAAAAATTTGAAACGATCAATATTCGACACATACCCAGAGTCGAAAATCAAATAGCCAATGACTTGGCACAAATTGCATCTGGGTATAAGATTTCAAAAACGAGATTACAAAGAGCAATCGAAGTTCGAGAAAAGATAAAAGCAACTTGTCTATCACCATCAGACTTGGAATCGACGAGACTAGGATATGCTGATCATAGTAACTTCGAGATTTCGTTCATTGATAATTTGTCAGAGCAAGATTGGAGGAAACCCATTATGGACTATCTTCAAAATCCAGGAGCTTCGACAGAACGAAAAACAAAGTACAGGGCGTTGAGTTATGTACTCATGGGTAATGAGTTATTCAAGAAAACGCCTGAAGGGGTATTGCTAAAATGCTTAAGTGAAACTGAGGCATACGTAGCCCTTTCGACTATGCATGCTGGGGCATGTGGGGCTCACCAAGCAGGCCATAAGATGAAATGGTTGTTGTTTCGACAAGGACTATATTGGCCCACTGTGCTGAAAGATTGTGTTGAGTTCGCCAAGGGTTGTCAAGAGTGTCAAGTCCATACAGGCATCCAACATGTACCAGCAAGCGAACTTCACTCGATAGTGAAGCCTTGGCCTTTTAGAGGATGGGCGTTGGACCTCATTGGAGAGATTCGACCAGCATCATCAAAGAGTCAGAAATACATACTGGTAGGCATTGATTACTTTACTAAGTGGATCGAAGCTATCCCTTTAGTCAATGTAGACCAGGAAAATGTCATTGAATTTATTCAAAAGAACATTATCTTTAGGTATGGAATTCCTGAGACAATAACAACTGATCAAGGATCAGTTTTTACTGGTCGAAAGATGCAAGAATTTGCTCAGGAAACAGGTTTCAAACTCCTAACATCCACGCCTTATTATGCACAGGCGAATGGTCAAGTCGAAGCAGCTAACAAATTGGTGATTGGCTTGATAAAGAAACATGTTGGGAAGAAACCAAAGAATTGGCATAAGACGTTAGATCAAATTCTGTGGGCTTGTCGAACGTCCCCAAAAGAAGCCACTGGTACAACACCGTATAGGCTAACTTTTGGCCATGATGCAGTGTTGCCAGTAGAAATTTGTCTTCAATCTGCAAGGGTTCAGAGGCATTATGAGATTCCTTCTGAAGTCTATTGGAACATGATGTTAGACGAACTGGTGGATTTAGACGAAGAGAGATTACGTGCTCTCGACCTACTCAGGCTTCAGAAGAAAAGAGTAGAGGACTCTTATAATAAAAAGGTAAAACCTAAGGTATTTTTGCCTGAAGAACTAGTTTGGAAGGTAATTCTTCCCATGGATCGAAGGGATCGAAGCATGGGGAAATGGTCACCCAAATGGGAAGGACCCTTCAGAGTCATCCAAACTTTTTCTGGTGGAGCCTATGAAGTCGAAGAGTTAGGTGGAGATAAAAGGCTCTTGAGAGTAAATGGTAAATATTTGAAAAAATACAAACCTACACTTCAAGAGATAAAAATAAAATAATAAAAGAACAAGACTAAATTAACCATAAAAATGCCAAAATGGAAATTTTATAAATTTCAGCCAAGATGGCAATTGTTGTCGAATATGGATTACAAAATATGGTTACAAAAGAGAATCAATCAAAAGGGAAGAGAGTCCTTGAGTCGAATGTACTTGGCTTGCTGCAGCTCCAACCTTTTCTTGCACCAGGCGTTCTCCTGCACTAGTTTGGCAATCTGAGCGTCGAAGCCTTGGGCCCTCTCAGCAAATTCCAGGCCTTGTTTGATTTCAGTTTGGCTCTCGGTGTCTGAGATGGTCGAAAGAAGTTCCTCCTTGCGTATAGTGTTGGCATTTATCTTCGCTTCTATCTCTGCGATTTGTGCCCGGAAGGAAGCATTCTCTCGATCAATGGCATCGACTTCTTCCTGCGTAGATGCTTTTTGTTTCGACAACTCCGCAATTCGAGAAGTCGTATCCGAAACAGCAGTCCACGCAGAGGAGCTTTTGCCATACAACACCTCAAGCTGACTGTTAAACCCCCTTTGGCACCTGTAATCTACTGAGACTTGGTCAATCATAGAGTGTAACTCCATGATCAAGCCTGAAACTTCTGGGGCTACAGCTAACAAGTCGACAGCATTCAAGACATCCTTCAAGTATGATGGAGCAGTGGGGTCCCCCTCTAAAGCCTTCATCAAGTCCTTCTTGAAGAACTGGGCCTTAACCTTCGCCAAAGCGTCATCGAGAGGAGAGGTTTCAGTAGACTTCCCCGACAGGGTAGGAATCTCCTGACTAGCATCAGACGAACTCTTGCTCTCGATGATTGCGTTGAGATAGCTAACAGGGTCAGTTTGTTTCAAGAGTTCTAAGTCCTCTTTTGACCTGTGCTTCGTTGAGGTAACCCTTGCAACAGCATTGTCTTGGGTTTGAGGCTCTTGAGTGTTAGGTGCCTCGACTTGTTGTTCTTCGACTCGAACTGGGGAAGTACCAGCGTCACCTTGGTGCTCTTCGTTAGCGTGCTCTTCGCTAGCATCACCTTGGTGCTCTTCGCTAGCATCACCCTGGTGCCCTTCGCCAGCGTCACCTTGATGCTCTTCGCTTGCGTCACCCTGGTGCCCTTCGCCAGTATCACCTTGGTTCTCTTCGTCAGCAGCACCTTGAGTTTCTTCGCCAGCATTGCCTTGGTCCCTTTCTTCATGATTCTCTTCTGACAGATCCACCACCTGAACCGCTTCTGGCTGTTGTTCCTCCGTTTGAAGTTCCTCTACTGGTTTTTCTACCGTTTCAGCATTGGCCTCATTTTCAGTATGGGCTTCGTCATTTCCCAAGCCTTTTTCTTGTGGCCTGCTGAGTTCAGCAGATTCCAGCGTTTCAGAGGTCCTTGGCGGAGAACTTTCAGTGGTGTCCTGAAAAAGGAAAGAAGACAAATCTTCAGAGATCGAAAGAGACACAATCGAATAGGGGTATATATACCTAAGTTATAAAAGGGTCTAAGAGATTACCTGTAAATTAGTTTCAGCCCCAGGGCTGGAGTTGTCGCTTTCGACAGGCTTGTTAAGAAGAACGTTTAGTTCCTCCTCCGTTGGCTCCTCAATGATCACTGGAGGTGGCCTAGGCTTTCTCCCAGCAACCTTTATTCTGATGGTTCGACCTTCAGGAGCAGGAGCAGGAACAGAAGCATCCTTCGTCAACTTTCGCCTTTTTAAGGGGGCAGGAGGAGAATCACTTTCTTCATCGCTCCCAGATTCGACCACCAGTGCTGGCCGTTTCTTGGGCGAGGGTGCCTAGAAAACCAATGGGAATTCGATTTAATAATTACATCGAAAGTAAAAAATCGAAAGCCAGGAGGAAATAATGAAAATTTTGGTTACCGATATAGAAGGTTTCTTCGAAGAGCCTTCCCCCTGTTGGTTGCTTGTGGTCTTCGCCGGCGCTGTGGTCTTCGCCGGCGGTGGAGGTTTTGTTGAAGGGCCTCCTCCCTGTTGGCCTTCTGTAGCCTTCTTGGCTACGGGCTTTCGAATAACTGAAAGCAAATAAATGGTTAACAGGCTAGCAGTCGAAGAGAAAGATAAAGTAATGTGAGAGGATGAACTTACATTTCTTTATTTTGTCCAACACAAGGACAAAAGACTTCTGCAGCTCATCCATGAAGTCCTTCTCGTCGAAGAACTCCTCAGCATAATAGCTTTTCCACCACTCCTCGAAGGATGGTGAGCAAAGAAAATTGAGCTGGTAGTCAAACAACGAGAGAACTGTTCGACCAGCATATCTTCCGATATGCTTAATGGCAGCTTCTTCGGTGTAATCATTGCAGAAGTACAACATTGACTTCACTCTTGGAAAAATCGGAGAAGGTAGGGTTTGGATAATACCAAACTGGCGGGATACCAGGTTTGGTTGGTATGCAATCAGACTCAAATGAGTCTTAGAGCTCCTGAATCGAAGAGGCATGATCCTTGGTGTAAGGAACGCCTCCCATAGTATTGTATGTTCGTCAACATTAGGACCACTCGACGTCCTTGGATGTGGCCTTGTGAACCTTGCTGGGCCTACCTTCCGTCGAGCAAATGGAGCCATAGTTGAAACAAACTCTTTCCTTCGAGCAAACATCATAACGAAGTTGGTGAAGGTTTGCTGAAACTCCAGTCCATCTTCCATAGGTGTCAACAGAGCCAGCCTGGTTCCTTCGACGCGTCTGTTCGCTATCGTTGGAGCCTGCTCATTTATCTGAACCTTCTTGGGCAAAAAAGATTCGAAAGTGGCATTGAGCCATAGTTGGAGCAGCCAAAAAGGCCCAGCAAGTAGCAAACTGGCCCTGTTCTCAATAATTTTTAGAAGAGTTGCCCCATTGCTGATCGAATCATAGAGGCTCGCCAGAATCAGTTCTGCCAGACAGACATTCTGGCCATGATGCAGTTGAGTAGCGAGAGTGACCATCTTCTTGGTCACTTGTAGGGACTTCGAGCAAAATACAAAGCGAGTCAGCCATAAGGCTAGAAACGCTATGTGTTCGACATCCGACACAGTATCTGTCGATCTGTCGTGATAGTGGTTTATGAAGGTGGTATAGGTTGGTTTGGTCTCAGAGAAGCCAATTTGATCCTCCGACATCTCCTCCAGATCGAAGTAGTCTCCGGTGGGTCGAAGGCCAGTAATAGCGGCCACATCGAAGAGTGTGGGGGTTAGCATCCCACAGGGAAGATGGAAAGTGAAGTGGGAGTAGTCCCAGAAAAGCAGGGAAGCTATCAGCATCTCCGGAGAATAGTTCAAACTTGTCTTCGACAGCATCACCAGGTCGAAGATCCCCATCTTTTTCCAGATGGAAGCTTGGCTTTTCTCCATCTTTTCCAGCCAAGCAACGTAGTCGGGAGTCAGGCTAGGACCAGACCTAAAGGCCCTAACACCTCTGTTGAAGAAGCGGAGGTCGATTTTTTCATGTGCAGGGTCTTCGTTGTCTTCTGCGTCTTTCTTGGCGCATGCAACCGGTTTGAGTTTCTCGACTACCGGGAAATAGCTCTTGATCTTCATAGCCTCAGAGATACTTGGATACATGGGGCCAGACATTGCAAAGATCTGGTTGGAGTATCCAACCGGGATCATAAGATGGCGTGAGTAGGCATCGCGAACGGCGATGTCCAAGGGTTCAGGAACCCTTCGTTTGCCTGTAGAAGTTACCACTGGAGCAGTGACGAAATCCTTGGGTTTAGCATTTTCAGATGGTACAGTAGCGCCAGGAGCATTGGAAGCAGAGGCCATTGTTAGAGTTGAGGTTGAAGACGAAGTGAAGGAGGAAATGTTTTGGCAAAGATGACAAGTTGTATGAAAACAGAGAAGTTTGAGAGCTAGATGGCGTAAAAAGTCCCACAATGGGGTACTTACTGCTATTTATAGTAGTGGGGGAAATCCCCAAAACCGAGGACATTAAATGCCATTTAATTATTGCAGGAGTTAGTGGGACGCGTGGCAGCCCCCTGTTGTTTTAGCCGTTCTGCAGAAATAGAGGGACGCAGCGTGCGTCCTCGTTTTTGGGAATTGTCATAATGACAAATTCTGAAATGACGTTTGGTACTGCACGCCGTACTGAAAGTGACGTCCTAGGTACGGATAAATGATGGTTTTCTTGGGATTGCCAATAGTTGGTAGAAAACAACAAAAAGTGCACAAGTTATTTTGTGACTAAGCGTGAAAAGACAGGTGTCGAATGGCGTTTCAAAGAATGCCTTTTTCTTTCAGAGTCGAAATAAGGCATTCTTGGGGGGCAATTTGTTGGCTCCTAAATTCGACACCTTTGTTTTGTTGATGTCAGCCATTAAATCTGAAAGATGTTTTCGATTGGCTAAGTCTGTCGAAATGACCGTCGAAAGATGGCAAAGTACTTAGAAGATTTCTTCCAAGGGAGAAGTTGGTTACCTTCGACGTCGAAGGAGTTTCCCGTCGAAGATGTCTCTCGACGAAAGTGTTCGATGGTTCAGAGTGGAGCAGTTTGAAGTTCAAGCTTTTGGAGGGAAAACGGTTTCCAGCAGTTACCACGTGCAAACGTGCAAGGATCTGGAGCGTCGAACGTGGAGAACGTGCCAAGTGGATTGATCTCGAAGCAGTGTAACTGCCCGACGGTTACTTGGGATGTTTTAGTATAAATAGTAGTAGTCATGTAAGTTCTCGCGTGTGTTCACAATTCTATACAAAGTCACTCATATAGATTCGAGTACCCAGCGTGTGAGAAAGAATTGTTGAGAAATGTATGTGTGAAACACCAATTTTATTAATCAAAGTCATTTACTTTTCCAGAAATTTACTTGCTTTCCTCTTTACATTCCTGTCGAAGCCTTTTACTTTAAGCCTTGTTTATTTTACCAAGTCCTTTCTTCATGCAATTTACTTGAAACCTCTTTATTTCATTTAAAGCCTCTTTATTTAAAGCCTTATCCAATTTAATCAAAACTTCAAAATCAACCTATGTCCTAGGATCAATCTGATCGATCCTGCGAGTAACCAAATAAGTAACCATTTGGAGGATCAGCGGTTGTTTACCAAAACCCAAGGTAAACAGTAATGCCCTATGTTCCAGTGTGCGTTAACCCACCATAATAAACGTACTCCCATAATCATAATCGCATAGCCTTAATCAAACGATTCAAATCACGCGCCCCCACCATACTTCCATATGCCGTCCCATACAGAATCCGAACAAATCTCCACAACTCCCTGCGTTGGGCTTGGCCCATCAACTAATCGCACCCCCTTTTTTATTGTTTTTACTGACCAATACAATAATATAACCCATGCCAGATTGGGTCTGACACCCCCATTTTTACTGCTTATTTCTAAAGCGCATCCCTTTGGTCTTTGGGTCTGAATTCAAAATCTAAATTTAGGCCCATACTATTAGAACCCCATCATTTTATTACCCTTATATATTTCGCACCCCCACTGCATTTTTTTCTTAAATTTTTTATTTTTTTATTTTTTTATAATTTTATACTTTCTTTTTCTTATTAATTATAATAATTATTATATATTTTTATTTTATTTATTTTTTACATATTTAACATTATATTTATTATTTTATTATTATTTATCACATAAATTTATTTAAACTCATTCAAAATAATTTTGTTTATTGCATTAAATTCATTTTTATCATGCATTTAAATAGAACATTTTTAATAATTAATATATTAAAAAATATTCAACCAACTACAATTCATTTCCAAATCAAATTAATTCAATAAACAACTTTCGAAAAGGATTATGAATCCATTCAAATCGACCGTGCATTTAGTCTAACAATCTCCGCTATTCACGACACCTAGACTGAGCGTGCGAAAAATTCAAATATCTTTGTAATCTATAAAAAACACAAACCAAATGCGAACTATGAAATGAGACTCTGATTCCTCCTAAGAGGATACGTAGGCATACGATAAAAAATTGTGGCGAGTTCCCGTAGTAAAATGCTAAAACCCTATTTCCTAAAGACTGTTCTTCTAACCTTAGTATCCTTGTGAACAAGGTAGATGGGGGTGCCTAACACCTTCCCCTCGTCTAGAACCGAGTCAACAATCTAGAATCTCTGAACTTTTTAGGGTTATTCGTTTTGTATTTCCTTCCTTAGGATAAAAATTAAGGGTGGAGACTTTCTATTTAAACAAACAAAAGTAACTGCTATCCTACACGTTCGACGGTTATTATATAACCACATTCGAAGTTTGTGATAAAATAGCCTTTTGAGCCTTCCCATGTTCTATTGGTATTTGTCGATGAAACTGCTTCAATATTAACTATTTTTGCATTCAACTGGACTCAATCGACATGGCTTCAACATCATGAATTTTTGTTAAGTCTCAAAGGGACTTTTCCTTGGTAACCTGTGGACGCCTCTTGTCTCATCATGGGTTGTGTCAAAAGTACTTTGCCCTTGGTGATGACCCTTAGCTTATAATCAATTTCCTTAGTCGAAAATTCTTGACTAACAAATTGCCCGCCAAAATGCCGATTTCGACGATGGTTGTGTAGATTGAGAATTTTAGAATTTTCCTCCTTTTTGAATTTTCGCCAATTTGTCTACTCAACTGATGTCATACATCATGATTACCACTTTCTGTGCCACTATTTCCAACGTAATTCCATCATTTCTCATGATGGCTACTAGTTCTAGGTCGTGGGATTTCAACCAATTCCAATAACTTTTCCATTTTTGGATGCGCAACAATCACATTCGTTGAACGTCACTTGTCTATCATTGAATACTTGAGTGTGCCTAAAAATATCACTTCAAACCATAGTCTCCTCTTATTCTTCTTCTTTCACACACTATTTTCCTGCAATTTTATTTAGTCAAGAACCACCCCTTTGATCTTGCTCTTTTTCCTTCCTTTTCACCATAATGGTTGCTTCCTTACTCAGATTTCTCCTTATCTAAGAGTGCCAACTCCAACCAAACCAAAAAAATATTCAAAGAAAAGAATTGTGTTGTGCAGATGTTGTACCCCAAAATTTTCCCTCTCATTCTTCAAGGCCTTTCTCACAAGGATTCTCAAGGTTCAAGCTTACACAAGTACTTTGGAATTTTCCAGTACCAAAATTAAAAGGAAACTGTCAAAAAGGGAGAAAACAGATAAAAATAACATTTTGACAAATTTGGAGGAAAACATGTCTCCTTCAATTTAGCACCCTTCGACTGACTCATGGCCTCCTTCGAATGCAACTTGGATTACATCCTTCATTTTGAGCAAGAGCCTCCTTCGAATGCAACTTGGATTACATCCTTCATTTTGAGCAAGAGCCTCCTTCGAATGCAACTTGGATTACATCCTTCGTTTTGAGCAAGAGCCTCCTTCGAATGCAACTTAGATTACATCCTTCGTTTTGAGCAAGAACCTCCTTCGAGTGCAAGTTTGGAAACACCCTTCGATTCAGAAGCCAGGAACTTCCCTCACACTAAAAGGCAATGACTCCCTTTATGTTTGTTTTGATCCACATGCTTCGATTGGGCAATATGCTTCCTTCGAGCATGAGCTTTTGATTTGGCAATATGTTTTCTTCGATATAAGTTTCGATTGGGCATTAGCTTGCTTCGACCACAAGGCTTCGACAAAACATTGACTACGCTTGTACTAGCTTCGACTGGACAACATTTCTCTTTAGTGTGCTTCATTTCCATCCTTGATAAACTTCAGCACATGGTTGATGGCCCCTTCAAATGATGCACAAAGGTGATTTATTCGAAGGACACTTGTTGGAGGAAAGTCGAACAATATGTTTGGAAGAAGAATTTGGTTGAAGGAGGGTCAAAATGAAAGGATGAAATATTCAAAGATGCTTGCTGCTAAGTTCAGGCATGGTACACTGGCCAAAACTGCTGCATAACAGTCTTGAAACACTGCCCCATTCTTGCACCGAAATAGCATATAACCACTGTCCCTCGAAGGCTACAACGAGCAGTTTACCCAAATTGTTCAAATTATTTTGTTTTCCCTCCAAAAACTTCAGCCAACTTTGCCTATAAATAAGAGGCTCCAACACATATTTTTGGGAGGATCTTTGGACCAGAGGAACGAATCTCCCAAAATTTCTCAAACACAACAAAACTCTCAAGTTCATCAACACTTGAGAAATCAAAACCCAGAATCCCAAACACTCACCTCTTTCGATTTTGAAGAACACTCCACACATAGAAGTTTGTTCAAACTCAAATACAACCTTCTGTGACAACTCTTTGAACCAAAAGCAAACCCCCTGTGACTACTCTTTGAATTCCAGAAACGTCCAGGTAGAAGTTCAAGTTCGAATCCCACATCCATTCAAGGCCTGAAGCAAGGTAAGTCACTCTTACCCTTGAACCTTTCGTTTCATGGCATAGTATGTGAATAATCTTCCCTTTCATTTCAAAGCATGTACATAACACTTTGGTTCTTTTCGTTTCCACCTACTTAATATGTTTTCAAAGTTAACCCTTTCGTTTTGCTTTCTGTTTACCTGAACTAGCTTTAACTATTAAACTGTTTGAAAGACAAATACTAGCATGGCCTCAGGCCATGTTGCCATTTAATGCTTTAAATGAAAGAAACAAGAAACAGGAAATAGGAAACGAAGCTTCTGGTTTCTACCCTTTTTCTCCAGGTCAAACGAAAGAGACAACCAGGAGCAAAACCATGTGGACTTCCAGGCCCATACGAAAAGCGTGCCTTCACTGATTTCGGGCTCAGTCGAAAGGCATTCCCTCACTGCTTTCAACCTCCAGTCGAAGAAGGCAACAAGGCAGAACCAGAAGGCTTCGCCATACACTGACTTCCTGGCCAATCGAAGGACAGAACCCCACTGGTGCCAGCCCCTAATCGAAGGCCATGACCTCACTGGTGCTAGCCCCATTCGAAGGAGGCCAACAGAATGCAAATCGAAGGGTTTTCTGCCTCAATCGAAAGACCCTCATTTTTCTTGCTTTTATTTTATTTTTGCCTTTATATTCTCGTGCAATTCAATATGGTTGTAATAGTGTAGGATTTTATCTTTATGCGCTTTATTACTTTTATATGCTTGCTAGTAAATAGGATATGTATGGCAAGATAAAATCAACAAGTAGATAATCACTAATTCAAGATAAAATCATGCACACTTGCACACAAACACCCCTTAGGGTATCTCCACTTGGTTGCCTAAACAAATGGGCCATGTTATGCATGTCAAGTATTTTGGCAAAACAAGAACAATCAAAATGATCATAGTCCCTCGACGACGCTATCGGAGTTGCCTAAACAAAATGATTAAGTCCCTTAAGGAAAAATTGCCAAAGATACTTGACGTTATTGCTATCATGGTCTATACGATGACCCGTGCATGTCCCGTTAACATCCTAACACAAGGTTGTTCACCAAATACAATGGTGGAACAACACTGTTAAAAGGGTTAAAAACATGAGAAAGATCTTTGAGTAAAATAGGGTAGACAAACTCTTGGTTACTTGATCAAAAATCTTGCAAAACATCCTTGCCATTTTTCAAACACACATCACAACACAAAAAACAACTTTCAAAACATTGAAATATCTTTTCAAAAAGACACACACCTTTGTATATATTCAAACAAGAATCATTACAAAGGTTGCCTAGACAAGGCATCTTTTTCAAAACATTTTCAAAAAAAAACAACACACACAAAGCACCATTTCAAAACAATTTAAAAGCAAAGGCAAGTGATCTAAAACAAGTAACTAAGAGCCCATGGAAAACCATGGATGAAAAGGGTGCTAGCACCTTCCCTTTTCATAATCTACCCCCCGAACCCACGAAAACATCTCAAAGGTCTTTCCTGTGCTTTTTGACCTTTCCTTAGGATAAAATAAAAAGTCGGTGGCGACTCTTGCTAAACCGAAACATTTGCAAACACAAACGCAAAATCCCAAGTCAGTTCTCCCACCGTATCAAAGAACTGGCGACTCTGCTGGGAAAAAATTCTAAAAGTGGGGTTACCTTAGGGCTTTAGATCACTTATACATGCTTACTTTGATTGATTTGATTGATTTACTTTTTGGGTTCCTTGTTTGGGTTTGTTGTAAATCCTACACCCAGATTTGGGGGCACCTTTTAGGTAAGTAGCAATAAACTGTGAGGGAACTGTGAGGGGTATACCGACATGGTTGAAGCAATAGCTACGTTAATGTGACATATTTGTGGGTACCGGTAGCCCTTGAGTAGTCAAGGAGAATACGGGGCCGCTGAGTGATGTCATGAAGCACTAACGAACTCTTAGAACCTTACTTGACCATCTTGGCCTTTTTAGGGGTAGTGAGGTGACCGACTTTGGTGCAGTCCGAAGTTGGTAGATACTCGATACTACACTCATTGAGGATTGTTTTCTTGGGATATTTTGGTCGCCAGTTAAGTGGCTAAACCAAAACAATGAACACAGAAAATAATCCAGTGATATTGAGCTCCTTAGAACCCGGTTTCTATTTTAGGATAGGTTAAGCCAACGAACTTCAAGAGGGTACTTACCTACAAACCCCATGCAAACCTAAACCTAAAGACTTGTCTGCTTTGTGTGAATATGATTACCTGTATATACATTTGCCTACTTTTGCATACATGTACATAACATCATAACATCATACCATAGCATTTTCAATAACCATTTCAAGGATCTCGAGGGTCTTTTGATGTAGGGTCACGTTGAACCAGACATCTACCAAAGGGCAAGAGGGTTCCCCTCTAAACAAACGCCGTCAAAGATCAAGTGCAACAACTTGAATCGGGGGCTATGGCCCACTTGACATGGTGAGCTTAATTCTCGTGGAAAGACATCCACCGATACAAAGTTCTCCAATCAAGGATGTTCAATTTCTAACATTTTCTTGTGTTTACCCCGCGAGATCCTTGAAAACATGCATCCACATATCATGCATCATATCATGACAGGTTTCTCCCACACAGGTCTCCTTATCTTCCTACTATTTATTTCAGTAGAGATGGCTCTAGAGCAGACTATCAAGGACATCTAGGCTCAAAACGCTCAACTTCAAGAGATGTTCTTGAACCTATCCAAGGGACAAGAAGTGGTCAAGCCGCTCCTCACCAGGGGCATGATCATGGGAAATCCTGGGGACGACAGAGATGACCAGTCGGAGTGGCTACAAACTGAGATAGCCATAATGAAGGTCCAAATGATGGGGCAACTGGTGAGCCAGATGGCTCTTATCCAAAATCTGGCACAAGGACAAGAGGAGCTGAGGGTTCTCATCAACAAGCTTCGTCAAGATGGATGTAAACAAATGGGGAAAATGTATAGAATTGTGGATCAAGTCATCATTCAGCCTCCCATGATACAAGAAGCCGGTTTAAGGGAGAGAAGACCTTCTCACTTTGCTTACACGTCACGAGCCCAACAACAACCTCGCCAACAACAACGGGGTAATCGGCGTAGGCGGAATACATCTGAAAGACGCTTCACCGAAATTGACATGTCATTATCTCAAGCACTGCAACACCTATTGGAAGCCAAGCTGGTTGTATTAAGGGACCCCCCTCAGAATCCCAACACGTCCTCTCCTAGGTACAACCCAAATGCAAGATGTGTGTACCACTCCAACAGTCCTGGACATGACACCGATAGCTGTTGGACATTGAGAAATAAATTTCAAGATCTAATTGAAGAAGGAACGCTGGAGTTCACACAAGATGGCCAGACAGAATTCTTCTGTCGTCCCTCAAAGGCTCACCACCTAAAATGACAAGTTCAGACAAAGAGGCTTCTGTTCATTTTGAATTTTCAATTGTAATTTCTTTTGTTATTAAAACAATTATCTATTAATGTCAAACTTTGTTTCATTAATGCATTGCATATGTTTGTCTTGAATTCATCCTTTAATTTTCACTATAATTATGCTTTCTTTATGATATTCAACTCTTGCTAAAAGTTACAAGCCTTTAGAGGGAGGATGACGAAACAATGCCATAATCTCATACAGTATGCTTTTGAACAGACCTTGCTGACGATGTACAGGTGTTTCTTTCAAATCCTAAACACTGGAGTTATAAGGAAGATAATCCCTAGTCAACCCCTCGAGCCAAAGAAGTAGAAGTTTTCTGTTTTACACAAATTGAAACCTTTAATCAAAACCTGGGGCAGGGTAGTCACTCAATTAATTCAAAAAGATGCGCATTGAAGTCGCAAAACTCTCAGTTCATAATACAACGAACGACATCAAAAGCATTCCTCTGGAATCAAAAGACAGTGGTGGTTCCTTATCTCATAGGCAGTCAATCTCTCAAAAGAGAAAAGCCCACTGAGCCAAAACCTATAAAGGAGGCTTAAGAAAGCTGGGGCATCCCGCTGACTGTAATCTCGAAAATAGGAACAGTCAGGCAAAAGTTAGGGATAACAAATCAAAAGAACGAGGTCGCTACAAATCCTCAACAACATGAAAAATGTTGCAAAAATGACTTCCTTCCGACAAACTTAACTTGTCTGAACCATCACCAAAACGTCATTCCAGACTTAATTGGAGTTCAAACGCACAATTAACTGAGCTTAGGATTGAAGAACATCACGAAGAACGGGTGGGTACAAATACACTTTGAGCATTTATCCTTTGTTTCTTAAACCGTGAACCAAGCCACATTACAACCCTTCAAAAGTCCTAATTGAAGCATGGGTTAGTTCAAAAGCATGCTGTTACAAAAGGTATCCTGACTCCTGTAAGGCTTTGCTCTAAATCCTGAGTAGAATTTTTCTTACAAAATTTCTTTACTTACATAAATGCATTTTTCAAAACTTCGAGACAAGCATAAATTTTGCATTACTTGAATATCACTGTTTGCATTTGGCTATTTGTTTGACAGTGGAGAAATTCAGACAATGAATATCCGATGAACGAAATCTCTCCCAGTGAAGAAAATCACTTCAAGTGGGATGACACTTCCATTGACAAATCTCCTATCAACAAGGGGGCATGACATGTCACTATCCAGCACACCTGGGGCAGTCCAGTCAAGATTCCAGGAAATCTCTCAAAGAAGTGCAGAGTAACCAGGGGCAGGTCTCTATCTCCGTCACTTGGGACATTGAGCGTCAATCCCAACAAAGGGTTGCGTACAATCAAACTTTTTGGCAATGCCACAAACATTCGCTGCTAGGGGCAGTGACAAATCTCCCCAAAATCCTTCTCATAGGATGATTCCCCAGCAAGAGTTTAATCTCTGAAAACCTTTCCCCAGCTGAGATAACTTCAACGAAGTCGTCACCTCTCTAGCAGACCGACAACAAGGTTTATTTCTCTAACAAACTACAGATTCCCCAACTTGATTTTGCCTTTCCGAAATACTACAAATCAAAGGACCACAACTCCTCTTCCCCAGTAGACTACTCTACAATCCCCAGCAAGTTACTGTGAAACCTGGACCCGACCAGATGTCAGTTTAACTTTGACTCCCCAGTAGAGCAATGGACGACTAAGACTCCTAAACTCTTTTCCCAAGCAGAAATAAACATACTCCCCACAGAGTTTTCAACTTCCCCCAGCGGAGTTCTCCTCAAACAACAAAACAGGAATCCATTGGAAATATTCTAAGCAAAGTTTGAAGACACACATACTCTTCAACAGCAGTCCAGGATTTAATGACTCCCCAGCTTTTGTCAAGGATTTATTTTCCCAGAAAAAAATTCATTCATTAACATTTCACATTTCATACATCCTATTTACATACATGATAAGTGCATATAACACAATCTCATTTACTTTTGAGAACATCATGACATTATGCATTTGATACATCATGACATTGCATACAGCTAACGTTTTACCTTTTCAGGAAAAGGTCAATCAACAGATGGCTACCATCAACCTTTTCAAGTTCCAGATTAATACCTGTAACAAGCCAGGAAAACTATATGTGGACGACTGATTGTAGATTAATACCTGTAACAAGCCAGGAAAACTATCTACATGAAGAGATTGAAGATTAACACATGTAACAAGCCAGGAAACTATCTTTCTTTCTCAGGTCAGAGATTAATACCTGAAACCAGACAAGACAATTATCTCATCGGCCAACCTTTTCAAGTTCCGGATTAATACCTGTAGCAAGCCAGGAAAACTATCTGTGGACGACTGATTGTAGATTAATACCTGTAACAAGCCAGGAAAACTATCTACATGAAGATATTGAAGATTAACACATGTAACAAGCCAGGAAACTATCTTTCTTTCTCAGGTCAGAGATTAATACCTAAAACCAAATAGGACAACTATCTCATCGGCCAACCTTTTCAAGTTCCGAATTAATACCTGTAGCAAGCCAGGAAAACTATCTGTGGACGACTGATTGTAGATTAATACCTGTAACAAGCCAGGAAAACTATCTACATGAAGAGATTGAAGATTAACACATGTAACAATCCAGGAAACTATCTTTCTTTCTCAGGTCAGAGATTAATATCTGAAACCAGACAGGACAACTATCTCATCGGCCAACCTTTTCAAGTTCCGGATTAATACCTGTAGCAAGCCAGGAAAACTATCTGTGGACGACTGATTGTAGATTAATACCTGTAACAAGCCAGGAAAATTATCTACATGAAGAGATTCAAGATTAACACCTGTAACAAGCCATGAAACTATCTTTCTTTCTCAGGTCAGAGATTAATACCTGAAACCAGACAGGACAACTATCTCATCGGCCAACCTTTTCAAGTTCCGGATTAATACCTGTAGCAAGCCAGGAAAACTATCTGTGGACGACTGATTGTAGATTAATACATGTAACAAGCCAGGAAAACTATCTACATGAAGAGATTGAAGATTAACACCTGTAACAAGCCAGGAAACTATCTTTCTTTCTCAGGTCAGAGATTAATACCTAAAACCAGACAGGACAACTATCTCATCGGCCAACCTTTTCAAGTTCCGGATTAATACCTATAGCAAGCCAGGAAAACTATCTGTGGACGACTGATTGTAGATTAATACCTGTAACAAGCCAGGAAAACTATCTACATGAAGAGATTTAAGATTAACACCTGTAACAAGCCAGGAAACTATCTTTCTTTCTCAGGTTAGAGATTAATACCTGAAACCAGACATGACAACTATCTCATTAGCCAACCTTTTCAAGTTCCGGATTAATACCTGTAGCAAGCCAGGAAAACTGTATGTGGACGACTGATTGTAGATTAATACCTGTAGCAAGCCAGGAAAACTATCTACATGAAGAGATTGAAGATTAACACCTGTAACAAGCCAGGAAAACTATCTTTCTTTCTCAAGTCAGAGATTAATACCTGTAACAAGCCAGGAAAACTATCTTTCTTTCTCTGGTGAAAGATTAATACCTGAAACCAGACAGGACAACTATCTACTCGACCAGCTCAAACAACCCAACTTTCCAATACAATTCAGAGGCGCTCCAGACACGGACGCCATGCTGGAAATCATCCAGGTCCAGCTTATAAATACAGTCCAACAATCATTTCTGGATGGCATCTTTAAGCCCATCTCCAACAACTATCCATCATCTCTCCAATTGGCATCTGTAAGCCCATTCCCGACATCACAATGCTGATACTACACCATGCGAGTGCAAATTTTTGGGCACTCTAGTGTTCAATTATCTTCCACATTCGGATCACGAAAGGCTCGAAAGCCAATCTATATCCTCAGGTTTAAGAAAATTGAACAGGGGCAACTGTTGTACCCCAAAATTTGCCCTCTCATTCTTCAAGGCCTTTCTCACAAGGATTCTCAAGGTTCAAGCTTGCACAAGTACTTTGGAAGTTTCCAGTACCAAAATTAAAAGGAAACTGTCAAAAAGGGAGAAAACAGATAAAAATAACATTTTGACAAATTTGGAGGAAAACATGTCTCCTTTGATTTAGCACCCTTTGACTGACTCTTGGCCTCCTTTGAATGCAACTTGGATTACATCCTTCGTTTTGAGCAAGAGCCTCCTTCGAATGCAACTTGGATTACATCCTTCGTTTTGAGCAAGAGCATCCTTCGAATGCAGCTTGGATTACATCCTTCGTTTTAAGCAAGAGCCTCCTTCGAATGCAACTTGGATTACATCCTTCATTTTGAGCAAGAGCCTCCTTCGAATGCAACTTAGATTACATCCTTCGATTTGAGCAAGAACCTCCTTTGAGTGCAAGTTTGGAAACACCCTTCGATTCAGAAGCCAGGAACTTCCCTCACACTAAAAGGCAATGACTCCCTTTATGTTTGTTTCGATTCACATGCTTCGATTGGGCAATATGCTTCCTTCGAGCATGAGCTTTCGATTTGGCAATATGTTTTCTTCGATACAAGTTTCAATTGGGCATTAGCTTGCTTCGACCACAAGGCTTCGACAAAACATTGACTACGCTTGTACTAGATTCGACTGAACAACATTTCTCTTTAGTGTGCTGCATTTCCATCCTTGACAAACTTCAGCACATGGTTGATGGCCCCTTCAAATGATGCACAAAGGTGATTTGTTCGAAGGACACTTGTTGGAGGAAAGTCGAACAATATGTTTGGAAGAAGAATCTGGTTGAAGGAGGGTCAAAATGAAAGGATGGAATATTCAAAGATGCTTGCTGCCAAGTTCAGGCATGGTACACTGGCCAAAACTGCTGCACAGCAGTCCTGAAACACTGCCCCATTCTTGCACCAAAATAACATACAAACACTATCCCTCGAAGGCTACAAAGAGCAGTTTACCCAAATTGTTCAAATTATTTTGTTTTCCCTCCAAAAACTTCAGCCAACTTTTCCTATAAATAAGAGGCTCCAACACATATTTTTGGGAGGATCTTTGGACCAGAGGAACGAATCTCCCAAATTTCCTCAAACACAACAACACTCTCAAGTTCATCAACACTTGAGAAATCAAAACCCTGAATCCCAAACACTCGTCTCTTTCGATTCTGAAGAACACCCCACACATAGAAGTTTGTTCAAACTCAAAGACAACCTTCTATGATAACTCTTCGAACCAAAAGCAAACCCCCTGTGACTACTCTTTGAATTCCAGAAACGTCCAGGTAGAAGTTCAAGTTCGAATCCCACATCCATTCAAGGCCTGAAGCAAGGTAAGTCACTCTTACCCTTGAACCTTTCGTTTCATGGCATAGTATGTGAATAATCTTCCCTTTCATTTCAAAGCATGTACATAACACTTTGGTTCTTTTCGTTTCCACCTACTTAATATGTTTTCAAAGTTAACCCTTTCGTTTTGCTTTCTGTTTACCTGAACTAGCTTTAACTATTAAACTGTTTGAAAGACAAATACTAGCATGGTCTCAGGCCATGTTGCCATTTAATGCTTTAAATGAAAGAAACAGGAAACAGGAAATAGGAAACGAAGCTTCTGGTTTCTACCCTTTTTCTCCAGGTCAAACGAAAGAGACAACCAGGAGCAAAACCATGTGGACTTCCAGGCCCATACGAAAAGCGTGCCTTCACTGATTCTGGGCTCAGTCGAAAGGCATTCCCTTACTGCTTTCAACCTCCAGTCGAAGAAGGCAACAAGGAAGAACCAGAAGGCTTCGCCATACACTGACTTCCTGGCCAATCGAAGGACAAAACCCCACTGGTGCCAGCCCCTAATCGAAGGCCATGACCTCACTGGTGCTAGCCCCAATCGAAGGAGGCCAACATAATGTAAATCGAAGGGTTTTCTGCCTCAATCGAAAGACCCTCATTTTTATTGCTTTTATTTTATTTTTGCCTTTATATTCTCGTGCAATTCAATATGGTTATAATAGTGTAGGATTTTATCTTTATGCGCTTTATTACTTTTATATGCTTGCTAGTAAATAGGATATGTATGGAAAGATAAAATCAACAAGTAGACAATCATTAATTCAAGATAAAATCATGCACACTTGCACACAAACACCCCTTAGGGTATCTCCACTTGGTTGCCTAAACAAATGGGCCATGTTATGCATGTCAAGTATTTTGGCAAAACAAGAACAATCAAAATGATCATAGTCCCTCGATGACGCTATCAGAGTTGCCTAAACAAAATGATCAAGTCCCTTAAGGAAAAATTGCCAAAGATACTTGACGTTATTGCTATCATGGTCTATACGATGACCCGCGCCTGTCCCGTTAACATCCTAACACAAGGTTGTTCACCAAATACAATGGTGAAACAACATTGTTAAAAGGGTTAAAAACATGAGAAAGATCTTTGAGTAAAATAGGGTAGACAAACTCTTGGTTACTTGATCAAAAATCTTACAAAACATCCTTGCCATTTTTCAAACACACATCACAACACAAAAACAACTTTCAAAACATTGAAATATCTTTTCAAAAATACACACAACTTTGTATATATTCAAACAAGAATCATTACAAAGCTGCCTAGACAATGCATCTTTTTCAAAACATTTTTTTAAAAAAAACCACACACACAAAGCACCATTTCAAAACAATTGAAAAGCAAAGGCAAGTGATCTAAAACAAGTAACTAAGAGCCCATGGAAAACCATGGGTGAAAAGGGTTCTAGCACCTTCCCTTTTCATAATCTACCCCCCGAACCCACGAAAACATCTCAAAGGTCTTTCCTGTGCTTTTTGACCTTTCCTTAGGATAAAATAAAAAGTCGGTGGCGACTCTTGCTAAACCGAAACATTTGCAAACACAAACGCAAAATCCCAAGTCAGTTCTCCCACCGTATCACAGCAGCGTTGCTCAAAAGGCTACCCTTCTGATTCCTATTGTATTCGAAGAACAACAATCTCCACCTAGATCTCCACAAAAAGATTCAGATTCTCTTAACTTGCCCCCCCCCCCCCCAGATATCCCTAAGGTGCCAATCCTCCTTATTTGGAATAACTAATATCTTAGATTTTTAGCTTCCAATTTTATGTTAACTTTTGACTTTGACAACAGGATGAAACTTAAACAAAAAACTTGGATAAGGATCCTTCTGTGGACTCCGCTTATGTAGATGAAAACATCATCTGAGTCCTCAACAACAAGAAGATTTTGTCGACACGACTGGTTCCACAGAACATAGTCCTCAACCGCACCCTAAAAATACTATCAAAGAACCCCGACCTATTCCAACTAAACAAGCTAGCGTGAATAGCCCAATCTCCAATCATTTGTCGCTAAAGGTGATCATTTTTACACCGTCCAGGATGCTAAATCCAATAGTTCCCTGAATCAAGAGGAATTACTGGCCCTGAAGAATCAAAATCTAGCTGAAACCTTGAGACATCTTCAGAAACTTTGACAAGTTCCATTAGACTCTCATACTTTCACTCTGACCATCATTACTAAGTTTGACGCCAATGTTAACCTCAAACTATAACAACTCAAAACTTATCTCATTGAAGGTGATTATCTCATTGTGGTCAAAGATGAAGTTGACCTGGGAAAAGATATCCTTAAGCTTATCAACAAACTCAACCATTAAGATCTTCTTGAATCCACCGCTCAATACTTGATTGAGTTTGAGGCTTTCTTCAGCTAACTTAATCGAGATTTTTCCATTAGGAAGAATGATGATCTCCAGATTAAGAACAAAATCAACAAGATGGCTCTAGAGTAAGATTTGTTGGAAGCGGTGTAGCGGCAAGCAGCAAAAGTTTTGGAAATATTTATCCGGGAATTTATCATGTCCACAGAGATTGGTTATTAAATTATTGTTCGACAAATTTCTCGTTAATGAGTTTCGGGATAAATGGGTTTGTAAAGAAAATGTTATCAACAGAAAATAAATGTAAACAAAAGAAAAACTAAGGAAGAACTTATCAAGCCTTCATATAATATACTAATCACAAACTTAAATCTACCGACCAGTTATACCCAACCTAACAATACTCATCAATGTCACCACGTATCACTCACAACCTAAGTCATTTCTAACACAAATTGAGAGACTGAATGTATCACCAAGGAAATGATCTCTCTACCTCCTCAACAACACAGAAGATAACTATGTTACTCACACTAGAGATCTCTCAGCACAACACAACCACACAGAGGCATTAAGCTCTGATATCCAAGTAGATGTCAGCTCTAAATCTACCTTTAGAGTTCAGAAACTACAGATAATCATCTTAGATAAGAATCTAAGCAGTATATGTATATAACAACTCAAATCCCTAGTACAGAGCAAAAATCTAGGATAACATTCGAAAAATATTTACAAAGCAAGTTTAATATAACGCCATGGGCGACAAATATACATAAGTTCAGAGTAAATACATGTACAAACCTAACACATAAGGAATACACAAAGAGGAAGAGAAATGAATTACAAATCTACCGGTTTGTCAGTGTTGATTGATGAGCAGTCCACCTCAAATCATCTGTATGCAAGCTTCAATGTTGTTTGCTAAGCTAATCCTATACAAAAATGAAGGGTGATGGAGTTGGTATAAAAAATATCCAAAACCATACACAAAAAAAGTGTTTTTGGCCCTAAATACGCATTTTTGACTGTCCAGGATCGGCGGAGACCAAAAAGCGTCGGCCGATAACCAAAAAACAGCATTTTCCAATGCTACAGCTCGCCTAGCATCGCCTGGCGACCAAAATTTTCGCCCGGCGACAGATGACAGAAGGTTGAAAAATTAACACAACATTCTGCACTGTTTCGGCCATAACTTTTGAACCGTATCTCTGATTTGCGCCAGGTTCGAAGCATTGGAAAGCTTATTCAATGCTCCTTCTAACAATGACAAAATATCAACCAAATTGATGATTTATTATTCTTTGATTTTGAGCCTTATTCGTTATTGAGTTGCTCAATATCGCACGTTTGAAGCCGTGTCTTTGACACTTTATTGCTCATGATCCAAATACGCATCAATACCTACAAAATGAATGGAAAAATATCAAAGGGTAACCTATGTACACAAAAAAACAAATAAACACAAACTAAATGTATTTATACAAAAGTCGGGTTTATTCAACGAAATTAACAATAAAAAGTTGATAAGTGCAACAAAAAGTATATACAAAAATAGCTATAATTTGCACTTATCAAACTCTCACAAACTTGAACTATTGTTTGTCCTCAAACAAAGTTAAATAACATAAGAACAAATAATGATAAATAAAAGAATCACGAATCAACAAGTTTTGAAAACGGAAAACAAATGCAGTGGTTCAAATGAAAAATGGTATGCACGAAGAAACATACTTACCACTAAACTAGACGATACCATAAACATGAAAAAAATGCTAAATACAAGAATATGCGAAACATCCTAAAATAATACTAATTCACAAATGAATCATACCTAGAAAACACAATCACCGGTAGATGAAAAACACACAAAATGGGATATTTCCACTCATTCAAGAATCTTACAAACAATAGACTAAATAATGCATTCATCCAAAACTTTACATTGAAAATATAAAAGCAAGAATCTCAAGGGCTTTTCAAGGTTGTAATGTGGATTGGTTAACAAACAAGTGATAAATCCTAAAGCTATTCGAAACAAAAACTTGCCTAAACCTCAGAGAGTAATTACTTCTACAAAGCTTCAAACAATAAAATTTCAATTAAACTTCTTCTTTATCCCAAATTTCAAACCAACACACATCACTTATTCAACACAATATTATTCTATACTCTTTTTGTTTTTATTTTTTAAAGCTTTTCTTTTTTTTTTCATTTCTTTTCTATCACTTTTCTATTTCACTTTTTTTTCTTATTTTCTTTTTCTTTTCTTTTTCAACCTCATAGCAATCACAACATAAACACATAAGGATTCCTCTCCCCAACTTGAATTCAACCATCATCATAATGTGAATACTCCCTACTTTCTAAGGCACGGTAAAAATTCAACTATAAATCATAGTTAAGGGTTCAAGAAAACAAGGAATCAATATCCATACAAAAAGGGAAACTAAACACTCATAGACAAGTATTTAGAAAATACAACATGGATATCGACAAAAAGCTCAAAGGGGTTACTAATGATCACACACTCACAAGGTGAATTGACTATTTGGCTAGGTAGTTATGCTCAAAATGGAACAAAAAATGCCTTGATCACTTTCTCGTATTCATACAATCAACACAAAACAAAAGATTAAGCATAATAAAATCTAGTTAAAACAAGAATTGTGGCCTCAAGCATATGTGAACAATGGAAAGCCACCTCACAAAAATGGTGGGAACTAAAGTGATTCATAAATGAACAAGTATACACAATAATGAATGGGATAAAAATTGTAAAAGTCTAAGTATCATGAATATGCTAATGTATAGAAAGCGACAAACCCATACCTCGAATGTGTACAAAACTTTAACAAAATCATTACCATGCATTTGCAAGTCGAAACGATCAAAGTTAAAAAATCACCTCAATATTCTACAAGTTACCGGACCAAAAATTGAGTCCAAACAACAACAAAAGAATTAGAAAAATAATACTCCTACAAAATTTCAATGTACAAAATTTGCAATATATATAATGAAGAAAACTCTGCAAGCTAAACACGACAAGCTTTCAGAAAACACAAATTGACATAACAAGACAAATATAAATAATAATATGAAAACGGGTGAAAATGAATTAACAAGTTGAAAAGTGAAGATTTGAAATTAAGAACATTTTCTTGTTTCAACTTGTTAAAGCACAAATCACCACACATATGAACAAATACAAACAAACATGCTTGTTTTACGTCGTAAGTTGGACGCCTTTATTGTGTGAGCTAGTAACCTCCTCTCATCATGCCATGGTATTGTCACCCCGCGAAAACCTAAACAAAGTATCCTAACATTCATATAACAAATGTTACGAAAACGAGATAATTTACAACAATACATGAAAACACATATATGCACAAATATCAAATACAAGTTAATGTACAATTTCTATACAACATATACATTAATTATAAAACTCAAAAACAAAGAAATTGTAGCAATGAAAAATTAATAGAACCAATCCCCGGCAACAACACCATTTTGTTGGAACGGTTTAGCGGTAAGTAACAAAAGTTTTGGAAATATTTATCCTGGAATTTATCGTGTCCACAGAGATTGGTTATTGAATTGTCGTTTGATAAATCTCTCGTTAATGAATTTGGGAATAAACGGGTTAGTAATGAAAATGTTATCAACAGAAAATAAATGTAAACAAAAGAAAAAACTAAGGAAGAACTTATCAAGCCTGCTTATAATCTACTAGTCACAAACTTAAATCTACCGACCAGTTATACGCAACCTAACAATACTCATCAATGTCACCATGTATCACTCACAACCTAAGTCATTTCTAACCTAAATTGAGAGACCGATTGTATCACCAAGGAAATGATATCTCTACTTCCTCAACAACACAAAAGACAACTATATTACTCGCACTGACGATCTCTCAGCACATCCTAACCACACAGAGGCATTAAGTTCTGATACCCAAGTAGATGTCAGCTCTAAACCTATCTCTAGAGTTCAGAAACTACAGATAATCATCCTAGATAAGAATCTAAGCAGTATATGTCTATAATGATTCAAATCCCTAGCACAGAGCAAAAATGTAGGACAACAATCGACAAAGATTTATAAATAAAGTTTAATATAACGCCATGGGCAACAAATATACATAAGTTCAGAGTAAATACATGTAAAAACTCAACACATAAAGAATACACAAAGAGGGAGAGAAATGACCACAAATCTACCGGATTGTCAGCGCGGATTGATGAGGAGAAATCCACCCCGGATCATTCGTATGCAAGCTTCAATGTTGTTTTCTAAACTAATCCTATCCAAAAATGAAGCGTGATGGAGTTGGGATCAAAAATACCCAAAACCATACCCAAAAAATGTATTTTTGGCCCTAAATACGCATTTTTGACTGTCCAGGACCGCCCGGTCACCAAAAAGCATCACCCAACGACCAAAAATAGGGTTTTTCCCATGCTACAGCTCGCCTAGCATCGCCCGACGACCAAAATTTTCGTCCGACGATGGATGACAGAAGGTTGAAAAATCAGCACAACATTCTGCACCATTTCCTGTATAACTTTTGAACCGTAACTCCGATTTGCACCCAGTTTGAAACGTTGGAAAGCTTATTCAATGCTCCTTCTAACAATGACAAAATATCAACCAAATTTATGATTTCTTATTATTTGTTTTTGAGCCTTATTTATTGACGAGTTGTTTAAAATCGCGCATTTGAAGTTGTGTCTTCGATACTTTATTGCTCATGCTCCAAATACGCATCAATACCTACAAAATGAATGGAAAAATATCAAATGGTACCCTATATACAAAAAAACACAAACTAAATGTATTTATACAAAAGTCGGGTTTATTCAACGATATTAACAACAAAAAGTCGATAAGTGCAACAAAAAGTATATACAAAATAGCTACAATTTGCACTTTTCAGGATTTTAGTGAAGCTTGCAAGAAGAGACAGACTAAATTCGAAGCTAAGAAACGGAAGCGTCTCGTCCAACACCAAGTAATCGATGCTGAAATTTATAGATATCAAGCTCAGATTAATGAACTCAATAAGAAAATTGTATAGGCCAAATAGAGGAAAGTTGTTATTGATGCTGGTGAAAATCCCCACACTCAGGAACAACTCAACAATGAAGCCTTGAAGGGAATTTCCCATGGCGAAAAAGCTCTCAGACTCAAAGAAACCATTGAAGTCATCAAAAAGAGAAAAGCTCGCCTGAACCAGAAAATTCTTTATGAACAAACGCGCTATGAAGATTTCAAATATAGTTTTCCAGCTTGACTATCTTTGTTGTTATTTTTCTTTTGTCGAAACTACTTCTCAATTTTTGGCCTTTTTGTAATCTTTTTTGGAACTTACGGTTACCATTTTGGATTTAGTCCATTTTGGTGACGAACATATATAATATGCTTTTCTATTCCATGGTAATTTGAAACTCTTGAAGCATAGGTCTATATTTATTCAAATATTTCCCATTTAATTTAAGGATTCGTTGATCGAAACCTAGTTCTTCAATCTCATAAGCATTATTTGTAAATGCTTTTATAACTTACAATTGTCCCTCCAAATTCGGTGACTATTTCCCCAATGTTCGATATCTTCGATCGATAGGTAGAATTAATTTCCAACATACTCACCTATCGAGAAGGTTTTTCCTTTTACTTTTTTGTTATACGCTCGAGAAATTCGTTCTTTCTGACATATCAGTACATCTAGTGAAGCCAATATTTCTTCGTCTAAGTCCACTATTTTGTCAAACATCTTGCTCCAATATTGTGATGATGCAATTTAATGTTGACATTGTATTCTTACCGACTGCAGATGTATTTCAACTGGAAAAATAGCACGAAAAGGCGTCGACTTTTTGCCTCCTTAGGGATGTTCGACAAAGCCATAGTACTTTATCCAATATTTTATGCCAATTCTTCGGTTTATTCAAAACATGTTTTTTAATCAACCCAATTATCACTTTATTCGCCGCTTCGACCTAACCATTCGCTTGAGCATAATAAGGTGTAGATGTTATCAATCTGAACCCTGTTTCAGACGCAAACTCTTGCATCTTTTGACCGATAAACACTGACCCTTGGTTTGTAGTTATGGTTTTAGGAATTACAAACTTATAGATTATATGTTTCTGAATGAACTCAATCATTGTATCTTGGTACATATTAACCAAAGGTATGGCTTCTATCTATTTGGTAAAATAATTTATTCCTACCAGAATAAACTTTTGTTGTTTCAACGAAGCTGGTTGAATTTCTCCTATAATGTCTAAAGCCCATCCTATAAAAGGCCATAGTTTAACAATTGTGTGAAATTCACATGCAGGCACATGTTGAATGCATGCATGCTTTAGACACTTCTGATATCCTTTGGCAAAATTGATGTAGTCTTTTAGCATGATTGGTCAATATACGCCTTGTCGAAATAATAACCATTTCATTTTATGGCTAGCTTGGTGAGAACCACGAGTTCCGCTATGAAATTCAGATAATGCCACATATGCTTTATTTTCTCCCAGGAATTTGATTAATATAACCTCAGGGGCTTCTTGAACAATTCATTTCCCATACAAACGTAGCTCAATGACCTGTATTTTATTTTCCTGTCAATACTTCTGACTGGATTTTCTAAATACCTTAGAATTGGCTTTTTCCAGTCTATATCTAACAAATAGTCAATGGAAAAAATTTAAAAAATTTATTCCAGACTATTATCTGCCCCCAAGCTTTTGGTATTGACACATTTGTAGGAGGTATCGAGATGACTTTCTATCTTACTTCGACAAACTCCCTGAGCTTGTCTGTCGACACCTTATACCCAAATGCAATTTGAGCTAACTCATTAGCCTCTTGATTCTCTATAATGGGTACATGTGTAATACTTGCCATTTCAAGTCCCTCTAATAATTGATTCACAATTGTAAAGTATACCAATAAATGTTCCCTGATACATTGTACTCTCGTGTGATTTGTTTGATCACCAACTCTGAATCTCCCTTTATTTTGATTTTTTTCATGCCCAATTCCCGCAAGACTTTGAGTCCAATGATTAAGGCTTCATATTCCGCCTCATTATTGGAACACTTTCCATCTACTCTACATTTGAATTTTGTTGGCATCCCTTTTGGAGAAATGATCAAAACTCCTACACTTGTTCCATTCTTATGGCTCGACCCATTGAAATATAATTTCCAAGAGTTCTTGTCTACCATAATTACGGATGGCTTGACTATTATGTGATCCACAATAATGTCTTCCATAATTTAGCCTTTAATAGCTTTTAAAGGAAAATAAAATAAAGAACACTCAGTTAATGTCAACACCCACTTCCTAATCCGACTATGTAATATGGGTTTATACAACATATGTTTAATAACATCAAAGTTAAACGAAATGTAAACATCAACTGGCTTAATATATTACTCTAACATCGTACATGAGAAGTACAAACACATATACAATTTTTAAATTAAATTATACCTTGTTTATGCATCTATTAATACTCGACTAAGGTAATAGATGGGTTTTTCAACACCATTATAATCCTCTTGGGCTAACATGCTTCCTATTGTTAATTCAGACACAACTATATACAATCTCAAGTTTTTGTTTCGACTTAGTGGCAATAAGATATGAGGCTTTATTAGATATTATTGGATTGTGTCGAAAGCCTCTTGCTGCTCTTCTCCCTAGTGGAATTCACTTTCTTTTTTGATATTGAGCAATGGCGAGAAAACTTTCATTTTTCCAGTTAGATTTGATATAAATCTCCTTAAGAAATTGATTTTCCCCAACAAAGACTACAACTGTTTCTTCCTCAAAGGAGGCTTCAGATCCAAATTTATTTTGTTTTCTTTTGTTTTGATTGATCTCGATGCCTTTTTTGTGCACTAGGAAGTCTAAGAAGTCTCCTGCATGCACACCGAAAGCACATTTTAGTGAATTCATTTTCAATCCATATTTCCTCATTATTTCGAATGATCGTTGAAGGTGGTGCAGATGACCACTTTAGATGAAGATTTAATTACAATATCATCAATATAAATTTGTATAAAATGCTCTATAAAATCATGGAACATGGAATTCATGGACCTTTGATAGGTTGCTCTGACATTTTTTATATCGAATGGCATCATAACACATTCATACGACCCCAAGGCCCCTGGACATGGAAACACTGTTTTGGGCACATCCTCATCTACTATAAAAATATGGTTATAGCCAGAATATCCATCAAGCATGCTCAAATATTTGAAACCTACGGTTGAATCGAATAACATTTCTTCCACTGGCATCAAATACTCATCCTTAGGAGTTGCTTTATTTAAATCCCTAAAAGCTATGCAAACTCTAAGAGTTCCATTTTTCTTAATAACAGGAACAATATTTGCTAACCATTCGACATACCTTGCAGTTCTAATGAACTTACTTTTGAGTAGTCTTTCAACCTCTTGTTTGATTTTCAACGTGATCTTTGGGGAGAATCTCTGAGGATGTTTATTTACCAGCCTTTTCCCTTGTTGAATAAGCAGACGATACTCCAGTAGGCATCGACTCAGTCCAAGAATTTCACCATAGTCCCAAGAAAAGTAATATCTATATTATTTCAATAGTTTAACTAGATGAATCATCATTTTCAACCCAACTTTTTCCTGATGTAAGTTGATATCTTCGTCGCGCTATCTCCCAGATCCACTTCTTCTAAAGGATCTCGGACATGCATTTTCTACACTGAATTCAATGGGTCTTTTTCAAACCCCAAAGGATTATTGTCGTAGATACAATCTAGCCTCCAGCTTTTTAAAGTTGATGCTTGGCCATAATGGCCTTCTAGATTTTTTGCTTTAGCTTTGACATCCAAATTTTGCAACCTTTCGGCCTCTAGAGTCGATTTTACTTTATTTTCATCTGCATAGGCCAAAATTCGATCTAGAGTCTCTGAATCACTGGTCATCTCCTTCGACCACACGTAACCTCGTAGGTGGATTCGACTCCCTGGGCACCATTTCTTCTTCGATATCCCATATGAATTCGTGATCAGGATCCAAACATAGAAAGTGATTTGCGTTTTCTTCAGCAGTGTGAACCTCATCAACACAAGGCATCACATTTAACATGTGTTGGTCGAAAGATTTATTTCCACCTGTACTCTGAACGATTTTGTAATAACTCCAATAGGCCTCTATATTCTAGACAACGCCATCTTTTCTCCAGATGGATATCCTTTGGTGCAAGGTTGATAGTACGAACCCTATCCCATGGATCCATTCATGTCCCAGTAATAGATTAAAATTGGCTTTGGAATTTATTGCAATGAATAGTGTCGACCATTAGAACATAGTTTGGTTCTACATCTAATTCATAGTTTTGATGATAACAAATACATAATTATTGTGAAGAACAATTATGCACTCTAATCATTTGATTGAATGTACAGAGAAGTTCTGATGAAAGCCAAGAAGATAATGACGTGATTAATCAGATATGAAGCTTTGAAGAGAACATGCATATAAGAATCTCATAACCGAAACTAAAAGTGACACGGCAGTAAAATAAGTTATGATGCTAAAGTCAAACTTCTGAAGCACCAAACTTCTGGTTATACTCTGATAGGAAACTTTTGAAGGAACAAAGAAGTTTCAAAGTAGTCATCAAATTGAAGTTCTGAGACCAAGCACTCAAAGTTATGAATACTCTGAAGGTCTGTAGGTCCAACATCACATTAATTTCAATTAATATAGGATCAAGAAAGTTATGACTGAAACATTATGACTGGGAACAACATCTATATTTTTGAAAAGGATATTAAACCTCAAATCTTCAACCTTCCAAAATAAGCGTATATGTCTCCAACAGATCTTTGAACCTTTTCTATATAAAGAGAAATATGAAGAAGAATCATACAAACAAATCCCATGCATAAGAACAAAGAGCGTATAAACATTCTCATATCTTTGTATCTCTTAAGTTATTCTTTGTGCTATAATTTGTATAAATATCACAGTTGTGATATAGCTTGTTAGAAGAATTTGTAAACACATTGTATAATTGTTTAGAATTGTATTTCCTTGAGAAACCAAGTTGTGGTTTGATCTCAAGAATACGTTGACAGTTATCTTCGTGATTTGTAATCATTATTGATTAGTGGATTGAGACCTCAATTGAGATAGGCGAAATCACCTTGACAGGTAGGCTGGAGTAGCTTTGAGTTCAAGCGAACCATGATAACTGTAATACAGTGGGAGAAATGACTTGTTTTGCATTTTATAGTAGATGTTGCAGATAACAAGATTCGCCATCTACTTTTATTTTATCCAACTAGGAAAGTGTGAAAAGAACAAGAAAGACCTTTTAAGATTTTTAGTTCGGGGGGTAGGTTATGAAAAGGGAAGGTGTTAGCACCTTTTTCATCCGTAATTATCTATGTGCTCTTAATCGCTTAACTCACTTTAAAAACTTGTTTTTTGTGTGTGATTTGTTTGAAAATATTTTGAAAATTGAACTTTGTAATGATTCTAGTATCAGTGCTCAAGAATGCGTACAAATTGTTTCTTTGAAAATATTTGTTTGTGAAAAATGTTTGTGAGAAATGTTTTGTTTTTGAAGAGTTTATGAGCAAGAGATTAATAGTATTCTACCCACTCAACGTAGTTCTTGTAATTTTTCCTTCTCCTTTAGAGACAGTTCTATCTGTACCACTATTTAGTAGGAAGCCCTATTGTTGGATGTGAAGGAACAATCGAAGGGTCATCGAAGGCAACTTGTAAGGATGCTTTAGCAATTTTTGTAAGGGACTAGATCATTTATCAAAAGAAAACGTTGAAAGGGTCTTTGAGGTACTATTTTATTTTATTATAGGGAATTTGCTAAAACTTCCCTACTTTCAAGGGACATGACTGTTTTATTCCGAAGGCAACAAGAGAGGTTACCCTAGAGGTTCGAGTGTGCAAGTGTGTTGTTTTCAGTTATTTATCTTTGCAGTTAGGGTTTTCTATCGTTCATTTTATCTTTCCACATAAATCCTAGTTACTAGTGAGTAATAGCAAGTATAAAAAACAGTAAAGTGCGGAAAGTAAAGTTCCTACGCTATTACATGGCTTCGGGGAAGATACATAATAGATATATGAGAAATAAACCTAACTATTACATCCTGGGAGGAAAGTACATAATAATGAAAAAAGAAAGCGGGAAATATAGGCTATTACAATTGTGAAACCTATACATCTTATCTAAGAAAATAAAATGAGAGGAAAAGGAACAAAATGTTTTTTTAGTGATTTTTTATAAAAAAGGTTTTTGATGATGATTAAAATAAACCTAAAAAGCTAATTAATTTTAATTAATAAAAGAGTTAATAAATTAAATTAATTAAAAATACTAAAACATAAATAATTAGGGTTTGTAAAAAATGATGTTTTGTTGTTAATGGTTAAGTGAAAAGTTAGCTTAAAAATATTAGGGTTAACCTAAACTAGGGTTAAGAAAACACAAGTTAGAAACAAAATCAATCAAAATGCGATAGGTGGGTGTTGAACCCACACCCTTAGCCTTTTCCATTGTATGCCTTGCCACTACGCCAGGTGCACGCATGTGTTAGGAGAATGAGATCAGCGCGCTACATATCAAAACCTACAAAATATGGAAAATATGAAATATAAAATTTCAAAAGGTAGGATCAAACCCACGCCCTTGTACACAAATGCCTTAACGCACGCTTCCTTGCCACTGGGGTGGCTGAGTCATCTGGTAACATTGTGAAAACAATTAAATATGTAATAAGCCAATTGGAATGGGCCGGAGAAGCGCCGGAGCCCTAGCTCCGGTCGTCTTCTCTGGCGAGCTTTTTCTTTGTTCCTGTAAAAATAGGGAGTGTTAGTGATTCCCAAGGACTCTACCCCCCTAATTTGGGCATTGCGATTTCAACGGGAGTATTATTTTTGGCCAAATCGTGCTAGATTATGAAATACAAATAAGGCAACCTAAAACGGTGTAAACATGGTCAAACACGATTCAACCATTATGGGGGCCAAGCGATGGTCTCATCATGCACATTGATATCTCAGAAACATATTAGTAAGGTCAGTATGCATCAAAACACAAAGAAAACAAAAAAAATGAATGTCATGCAATATTGAAAATCGGTGAAGCATATACGAGGTTTTCATGCCCTTTGGATCTTCAAAGTTGATCAATTCTTACCCTACAGTGCTTCTGGAAGTGAATGGGACAAGTATTTGGCCTTGAGGGAGGCTGCAAGGTATGGTTTCGATTTGCCCTAGTTTTGATATTTTTTTGTAATTTTGGAAAGCTGATCTTGTACAAAGGTTTTGTGTCCTTCTTGTCTAAATTACATGGAATATATAGGGATGAATTAGGTCAAACAAGTGTGGGCTTGGACCTTGTATGAAAAGCTCTTTGTTTATCTAATTTATTTTGAATTTTAAATAAATAAAATCAAAGATAAATAGAACAAAAATCCAAGGGGTGTATGAATAAGTTCAGAGGTTCATATTGAGTCCTATAACACGCATGGACCTTGAAACACAAGCCCACTAGCCCAAAAATTTACGTTTGATCACTTTAGGTTTCATGCATTTTCTCAAAATTTCCCAACTTGCACCAATCATAACTCTCAATTTTTATTATATTAAGGTGATCTTTGACTTTTTGGAAAGCTCAGGATGTCCCCTACAATCTCCATGTCAGTCATTTTTGTATTTGAAGATTTTATCTTGATGTAAGTTGCCTTAACAAAAAGTATCCTTTTGTTGACTTTTGAAATGACCTATAATGTTTTGTCCCATATCTCTCAAATGAAGCATTTTTTAGGATTGAGCTTAGAAATACAAAGTTGTAGAGAATTGAATTTTCTTAAAAATGAGCTTTGGTTGAGAAAAATATGATGAAGCATGTGAAAGTTATGCTTGGTCAAAGTTCAGTTGACTTATCCTTAAGAAAACCCTAATTTAGTAACTTTTGACTTTTCATGAATCTTAAGTTTTCTTAATGAATCATGATAAAACCTTGATCAAATGATGAGTGTAACTTAAAAATATTTATGTTGACCAAAAATCTTAAAGTTTGACTGTATGTTGACCACAATTGACTTTTTGTCCAATGTAGTTGATTTTCAGTCATCTGGGCAATTGATTGAGAAAACTTGTGATGCAAGGCTTGAAACTTGGCATGAGCATTCTTAGAGACATATGAGAAACCATGAAATCTACTTAAGGCATTAGAAGTCTAATCTTCCCTAAGAAAAGCAAAACCCTAGTTTCAGGCCAATTGCTTAGGAGGAGAATTTGTCTGATCAATTCTTGAGCAACCTTGAGCAATTGAAAACCCTAGAAGCATGAGAAGGTATCTTGAAGAAAATGGGATGGAAAATTTTAGGGCACAACAGCTGTCCCTGTTCAATCTTCTTAAAAATGAAGAGTTACATTGGCATGTCCTACGTTCGTGATCTGATGGTGGAAGAGGATTGAACACTTAAGTGCCCATAAATTTGCACTCGCAATTGCATGAAGTAACGCTTTTGGTTGATAGTATTTCCTGAATGGACTTAAAGATGTCATTTGGAGAGTTGACATAGTGTCATTGGAGATGGGCTTATAAATGCCATCCAAAGTAACTGTTGATAGGAGTATCAGAATGAGTCTACGCCTGACCGTGAAGAATGATTTTCAGAAGAAAAGTGTTCGCTAGAGTTCAGTCTCTATGAGGAATGCTTTTCAAAATAAACTTTTGAAGGGGAATGCTCGTCAGAATTCAGTTTCTGAAGGAATTCATTTGGTCATACAGATAGTCGCACCGTCTTGTTTCGGGAATTACAAACTGTTTTTCATTGGTAAACTCGTCCTATTTCGGGAATTCATACTTCCTGGTCATATAGATAGTATCCCCCGTCTTGTTTCGGGAATTAATCTGGACCTGTTTTTGTTGGTAAATTTGTTCTATTTCGAGAATTCATACCGCCTGGTTATATAGATAATTTCTCCATCTTGTTTCGGGAATTAATCTCTGACCCGCTTTTTGTTGGTAAACCCGTCCTGTTTCGGGAATTTATACTGCCTGGTTGTATAGGTAGTTTCCCCATCCTATTTCGGGAATTAATCTCTGACATGTTTTAAAATTGCTAATGATATTTGTCTTTTAACGAATTTTACCTGAAAAGATAAAATTAGCTTTATGCAACATCGTGATATATGTAATGCATTGTGTAATGATGTTCTTAAAGTAAATGAGAGTTTCCTATGTGTTCCGCATGCATATGCTATGATATTTTGTAAAAAATGTATGGATATGAGATGTTGTTGACGACAAGGGTAGCTTCGTATAACATCTTTGGCTGGGGAAAATAAATCCATGACTGTTGTTGGGAATGAAGAATACGAATCTTCAATCTTGTTTAGAATGTCTTCGTTGGGGGATTCCTGCTTTTTGTTTGAGGTTATTCTGTTGGAGACGTTCGACTTCCGCTTGGGGATAGAAGAATTCCAGAACATTGGTCATTCATCGTTCTCTTGATGGATTTGATTCCTATGCATCCTGACTGGGGATAAACGAGATGGATACTCATCTGATGTGTGGATGTCAACTCTTCTGGGGAGGACAAAGTTGAATGACATATGACCTAGGAAGATAATCCTGTCGGGGAACTGCAAGAATTGGAGAAATAACCTTGGTTTGGGAAATAAACCTTGTTGGGGAAATAAACCCTACTGGGGAAATAAACCATGCTGGGGAAAAGAATTTTGCCGGGGACTTCACAATGTTGGAGAAATAAACTCCACTGGGGAATTAAATTCCTATTAACTATGCTGTAGGAATAATTTCTGATGGGAATTGGAATTTCATAGGTTATGCGAAGTAAGTTTCCATTGTATGTTGGGGAAATGATCATACTTCCTTATACGCTAGGGGACCTACTGGGGGAGATGATCATGTGAACTGCTGGAAGATGCCTCAATTTCTGTCTGAAGGAATATTAAACTCACCGGGGAATATATCTCTGTCGAGGATGGGCTTGTAAAGGTATCTCTGCAAGGATTTCTTATGGGGATTTTTGGATGACTTAAACGTTATCCCAACTCCTAGAATCTTTAGTAAATGCTAACCATGCTTTTATTCACATATTTGTTAACAATAATAATATTCGTGTGCATATGTTCACTCAATTTAGCCATTGGACAGTTTTGCAAACAAAATAGAGAAAGTAAATTTGAATTTTGAATTGTATTTGTATTGATAGTTTTCCTATAAACAGACAATTTTGTACAAGGATACAGAGATCCTAGTAAGAGGAAATCGTTGTAAAAAGGAAAAAAGTACAAAGAAAAACAAAGAAAAACAGTTATGTGGAAACAATCTTGTTGTACCCCAAAATTTTCCCTCTCTTTTCTCAAGTAATTTCTTACGAAAGATCTCAAATTCTCAAGGGTTCTCAAGAGTTTGATCAGACAAGCTCACCTCCAAAGCATTGAGCCTCCAAATTATGGTTTTGACTGAGAATGACTGATGATTGACTTTTGACCTAATGCATGATCTGATGGCTTAAAGAATAATCTCAAGTATTATAACACAACTTGTTGACATAATCTCATGGCTCGAATCATTTCTCATGGTCAAAGGTTTGATAGTTGAAATTTGGATCAATTGACGAAAAGTCAACTAATACACAAAAAGTCAAACTTTGACTTTTTGGTCAACATTAAATTTCAAAGATCAAAATTCATTAAGATCTTCAAAAATATCAAATTTGATCATCAAGAATCAATAAAATCCAGAAAGTCAAGAAAATTAACAAAAAGTCAAACTTTTCAAGACGTAGGAAAATTCTAAGTGTTTTTAACCTTAATAATTTCATTACTTCATGACATTTTTTCACCAAGATGCAAGATGATTCAAAGAAAACTTTCAACATGAAAGTTGTAGATCTTGATGAATTATACAACTTTGTATTAGAGGGTTGATCTCCAAAAAATGCTTATATTTGAAGATACAGGCCCATGAAGTCATGACATTTTTATCTAACACTTAGAGAAATTTTCAACAGCTTTTGATCAGTTTTTGTCCCAACTTATTGGCCAATTTTCATCAAGTTCCATTTTGATTTAGCCAAAATGGTCCACATGAAAGTTGTAGACAAAGTTTCAAGCTTTCCAAAACATCTAAGATCATGAATTTATCATACTTGAGATAGGAGATCCAAAGGCATGAAGTTAGGCATCCATTCTAGAATTACATGTCATTTTTGTGAAGAACACATAATCCAATCTACATGATATGTTGCATAATCTTGTGTTGTAGGCCTTCTAACTTGCAAATATCACCATAATTTAATATTTACATAAACGTTTGAGCTCTGCTGCATTTGATTTAAGCATTATCCAAGTGATCTTTCCATTTTTGGCACAAAGTTAACATTGTCATTCTTGTAAAGTAGCTTTAATCAAAACGTCAACTCTTCATGAGCCTCTAACTTGTTCCTTCTACACACACTCAACATACAAAATCAGACAAGCATTCTTAAAGTGTCCAAAAACTCTATGAAGCAAAGTACAAAGCATTGGAACTATGATCTTCAAGCTTGCTTCATGTACAATCCAACCTAGCCACAACATGTGATCTTGCAAAATATGATCAACCCTTGTCTTAAAACCTCTTGCCTATAAATAGAGAGATTATTTGCAAGATGGAAAGAGATGAAAAAGCCCTCATAAACCCCTATACTCTCAAAAAACCAGAATTGTCCACAAAACCTCCATTTTTGAGCTTTGAAGTCCAAAACATTGAACCTCTCACACCTTTCAAGTTTTTCCCAAACAAATCATCCAAATACTTCACATACATCATATAGAAATTGTTCGAACACAAGAACAACTTATGTAACCTCATTATCACCATCTTACAAACTCAAAAACAGTACTTAGCAACTTGACTTGGTTGGAGTGATTTAGATACTTTTAGCATAAAGTAAGGATTGGAACAAATTCAAGGAGGTTCAAAGGAGCTTGATCAATCAGCACTTTGCAACCAAAAACATTCATACATATTCTAAAATTTTCGCTTCAAGAGGTAAGGTTCCTCAAACTTTGATATCTTTATCCATACATCATTTGTTTTTGTTTTCAAAAAGATACAACATGATTGATTAAAGAGAAAACTTAGCAAAAAGGTAGGCCAGGGGCTGACACGGGTACCCGTGTCACATGACATGGCCCGTGTCAGTTCAGTTGGGTTGGAAATTTGTCAAAACAGCCAGGACAGAGGTTGACATGGGCGCCTGTGTCATATGACATGGACCGTGTCAGTCAGAAACGTGCAAAGCAGGCAGGACAGGGGTTGACACGGGCCCGTGTCACATGACATGACCCGTGTCAGTCAAAAACGTGCAAAGCAGGCATGACATGGGCAGGTGTGGGTGCACGTGTCACACGACACGACCCATGTCAATTTGGTTGGAACAAACAATATGGAGAGAGGCGTGGGCAAAATCTAACACGGGTGCCTGTGTCCAGCGAAACGGCCCGTGTCAGCCTAGGCATAAGAAATCATATTTTTTTAACATATTTGCTATCATTTTGGATCATTAAAGGTACACTAGACATATTTCAATGCTTGTAGATGACCTAACACTATACAAAACCTTTTCTATCAAAGAAAACCCTAAAAAAAAATTTGTTTTCATTTTGCATTTCCTTGCGCATTTTACTATTTTACATTATAAATTATGTAATTGTCAAAGCCTTGTAGTAGTAATTATGTTTTATTTTTACTTGTCATCTCCATTTGTAAATTTGTATCCCTCATCACTCAAAGTATTGTAATAGCATATGACATTTAATTTTTTCAATTTATCGCTTTCCTTATTATTGCTAGTAATTAAGGTTTGTATGGCAAGACTTAAAATCAATCTTAGACAACCCTAAATCTATATAAAATACATGAAAACAAAAACACCTTACACACTTGCACCTCTAGGGTAACCCACACTTGTTGCCTTGGATTGAATTAGTCATGTCCCTCGAACATGGGATGTTTTAGCAAAGACCCTTGATTACAAGATCATAGTCCCTCGATGACCATTCAATGTTACCTTCAATAAATGATCTTAAACCCTTACGAAAAATGCTAAAACATTCTACAAGTTGCCTTATATGACTATATGATGACCCACGCCTATCACTTCACATCCAATGATATGGTTTCTTACTAACTAATGGTAAGAAAACACTATCTAAAGGAGGAAGAAAAGAAAAAATATTTTTTGAGTAGGTAGAACGCTCGTAGTTGCTTGCTCACAAGCATTTTAAAACAAAACATCTTTCAAATACACCAACACTTTCATGAAATATTTTCAAAATTCAACACTTTGTATACATTCTTATAGAGATTAGAATCATTACAAATTTCTCCTAAACGAAGGCACTTTTCAAAAATACTTTCAAACAAACACAAACACATTTTGCAAAGCATTTCAGAGTGAGCTAGCAACTAAGAGCCTATAGATAACTATAGATGAAAAGGGTGCTAACACCTTCCCTTTTCATAACCTACCCCCCGAACTCAAGAAAATTCTCAAAAGGTCTTTCTTGTTCTTTTCACCCTTTCCTTTATTGGATAAAAGAAAAGTCGGCGATGACTCTTGCTATCCGCAACAATTGCGATAAAAAGAAAAACACCCAAGTCAGTTCTCCCACTATATCACAGAACTGGAGACTCTACTGGGGAATAAACTAAAAGTGGGATTACCTTAAGAGCTAGATCACCTTTATTTACTTTATTTTGTTTGACTTGCTTTCTTTACTCTTAAAAGGGTGTTTGGGTTTTGTTTAGATCCTCTACCCGGATTTGGGGGCATTATTAGGTAAGTAGCAATAGATCAGGGAAACTGCATGGCGTAGACCGATATGGATGAAGCGATGACTACATTAGTGTGACACATTTATTGGTACCGGTATCCCTTGTGGCGAATCAAGGAGAATATGGGGCCGCTGTGTGGTGTCATGAAGCACTAACTGACCATAGAACCTTTAGTTGAACAACTTGGTCATTAGGAAGTAGTGAGATAGCTGGCTTTGGTGCAGTTCGAAGTTGGTTGATACTCGATACTATGCTCATTGAGATCAGACTTTCGGGATATTTCGGTCTCCAAAATAGAGGCTTGCGCTAAAACAATGCCTGGCGAAGAAAGATAAATTATATTAAGATTCCCTAGAACCCGGTTACTTTTTAGGACAGGTTGAACCAACTAAAACTTCAAGAGGGTACTTACCTATAAACCCCATGCAAACCTAAACCTAAGGCCTTGTGTGCTTTGTTTGTGTGTGATTATTTTCTCATGACATCATTACATCATGCCATAGCATTTTCACTAACCATTTCAAGGACCTAGGGATTTATCTTTGTTCTGTTTTGTAGGATATGGCTTCCACTCGAAGAAATACCATACAAATCAACCTTGTAAAAGTGCCTCCTCAACTCAAAGAGTTAGCATCAAGGGTCCCTGAAAATTATCCATTCACCAAGAGATATGGTCGACTTCTCAACTTGGTTACTTCAAGATTTGAAGAAGACATGATGCATGTGCTCTTTCAAATCTTTGACCCTAAACACCATTATTTCACATTTCCTGATTATCAATTGGTGCCCACTATGGAATAGTTATCTTAACTTTTAGGAGTGCCTATTATTGATCAAATACCCTTCACCGTTATTAAGAAAGATCCATAACCTAAGGAGATTGCATCAGCCTTACATTTGCAACGGTCCAACATTGTGGCTAATTGGGAAACAAGGAGCGGAGTCAAGGGTTTTCTAGCTAAATTTCTGTTGGAGAAGGCTTAACTATTTTGGGCTGCTTTGGATTTGAAATATTTTGAAGATGTTTTGGCTCTCCTAATATATGGTTTGGTACTTCTCCCTAATCCAGACCAACTTATAGATGTGAATACGGTCAAAATTTTCCTCTCTCGTAACCCAATGCCTACCTTGCTCGGAGACATTTTGCATTCTCTTCACACTTGTACCATGAGGAGAAGAGGGATTCTTATGTGTTGAATACCATTTCTATCTAGGTGGTTTTTTTTGGAACCTTCCTCGATCAATTTTGAAGAACGAATAAGGCTTGAGGTGGTCTCAAAGGATGATGTCGCTCTCTCATTTGGATATTTATTGGTGTTCCTGATCTTTGGAAGATATTACCATGGTTGGCTGTTGTGGGAAATTCCCTAATGTCCAACTCCTTGGAATTATGGGAGGTATTACTTATAGTCCTTCCCTGGCTCTATGACAGTTTGGTTATGCTCAGAGGGATGGTCCTCATGACGCGCTTGTCCAAGGAATTATGTTCGACTATGAGAACGATGTCCAAAGTTATAGTCAAAGCTTTGTACGAGCTTGGGGCATGGTAAAAAAGGTTGATAGCAAAACTTTGGGGCATAAGAATTCTATTCATTTGGAGCCTTATCTCAAATGGTTGCAAACTCGTGCTCAAAGTCTCATGATTCTGTATCCATCCATCCTACAAGTGATTATCGAACTAGTTTCCAAAGGAGACGTTCCTTATACCATTCTCCATCCTAACATGCCTACCGATTTCGACGAATCAGAGAGATCGTGGCTTCAACTCAAAGGGGAACGAGACACCTTTGAAGCCCAATTCTATGCAAGCGAGAAGAAAGTGTTGGAGCTAATGAAGCAACTTCATAACGAGCAAAACCATAATTCCTACATCATACCAAAGAGGAAGCGTTCATGGGAGACTTAGGAGTTTATATTACTATTGTCTCTTTGAGAACCTTTTATTTTTCATTGTAAAGCCCAAAAAGGCAAATTGTAATTTTGGAATTTACTAATGAAATATTTGTTTCTCTTTCCTTTTGGTTTAGAAAATTTAAATCTCTTAAAGGTCCTTGAAAACATTACATCCGCATAACATGCATCATATCATAAGCAGGTTTTCCGACACAGGTTTCCTCATCTTTCTACTATTTATTTTAGTATAAGATGGATCTTGAGAAAATTTTCAAGGACTTGCAGACTCAACACTCTCAGTTCCAAGAGACTCTTCTCAACCTGGAAAAAGGTCAGCAAGAAATGATGATGCTTCTCATCACAAAGAAGAATACCAAGAAGAAAGTTGTTATCAACATGGGGAAGAGGTTCAAAGGCCCTTCCCGACAAGTTCAAATTGAAGAGGTTTCCTTCGAGGAAGTTGATAATCAAGATGAAGATGCTAGAAGCCTCCATGATAGGGGTGGAAACAATCAAATCTATGAAGACGAGGATTATTCTGATGAGCAATAGCCACCGGCCGATGACAAATACAAGCAGCTAGAAGACAAACTAAAGGCTGTAGAGATCCAAGTTGTGCCTGGCTTGGAGATTAGAGACTTGGGTTTCGTACCTGGGGTAGCCATCCCCCACAATTCAAGATCCCTGACTTTGCCAAGTATGATGGGACCTCGTGTTCGAAGCTTCATCTTAGATCATACATCCGCAAGATCCAACCGTATACCACTGATAGGAAACTATGGGTGCACTTTTTCCAAGAGAGTTTATCTGGAATGTAGTTGGAGTGGTTTTACCAATTGGAAGGGATGAACATCCATACATGGGAGGATCTGGTTGCTGCCTTTTACCGTCAATACCAATATAATGTTGATTTGGCATCGACCCGAGTGAAATTGCAAGGCATGACTAGAAGTTTAAATGAGGGCTTCAAGGAATAGCCTAACATGGAGAGACCTGGCCTGAAGGGTGTAACCACCTCTAACTGATAGAGAATTGGTAGACAAGTTTATGGGAACATTGACTAGTCCATTTTTCAACTTACTGATTGAGAGTTCATCACCCAGATTTACTGAATTGATCTTGACTGGTGAATAGGTTGAAAGCGGAATTAAAAGCGGGAAGATACCCATGGCCTCCACCTCTAATGTTGTGAAAAAACCATTTATTGGTAAAAAAGAGACTAATGCTGTGTATGGATCAAGAAGTCGTGCTAAGAATGACCGTCATTATTCAGTAAGGGCATTATTGATTTCCAATCCAACTCTAACTCCATGACCGCATCAACAAAACAACCAATAAAGGTCGGATGCCCAGAGAAGACAATTTACTAGAATAAATATGCAACTATCCCAGGCTCTGCAACACCTATTGAAAGCTGATTTGGTGATGCTACGAGATCCCCCTTCTAACCCTAACACAGCTTCTCCTAAATACAATCCCAATGAAAAATGTACTTACCATTCAAACAGTCCCAGACATGATATCGATGATTGTTGTTATTTAAAGAATAAGATCCAAGACCTGATCGATAACAAAACAATTGAATTGGACCCTCCACCAACTCCCAATGTGATCACCGCACCCATGCCAACCATGGTAAAGGTGTCAATGCTATTACAAATGCCTCTTTTGTTTCCTCCATCAATGATTTTACCATTCCTTTGAAGGCTATTAAAAAGAATTTGATGAAAGCCGGAATATTCCTAGGTTGTTTTAAGGACTGTTCCATACAAATTAATGGTTGCACATGGCTGAAGAAAGGTGTCCAACACCTGATGGATAGCCATGAAACTATATTTGAGAAAACTCCATCTGTGAAAAGTTTGACCAAAAGTGTATCTCAAGAGTTTGAAGACATGTCCATCATTACCATTTCAAACACTCCTGTTTGGATCACCTCCAAAGGTCCTATTAGGATTTCCACTGAACCAATAATAGTGCCACTAATTATCACCACACCGTAGCCAGTCCCCTACTCTTATAATAATGGTGTTCCCTGTAACTATGGGAAGGAAGTGTATTACCATGGTATCAAAAAAGAACAGTGGATCACCGAGAATAAGAATGCTGAAGTTACAAACATTGATGGATCAAGTAAAGTTACTAAGACAAGAAGGATATTCTCGCTAGAGATTTCACCTCCGACAACCACTACTACACCCATTTGTATTACTCCTGTTAAACTTGTTGCTGATACTCGAGGAAAGGAAAAAATGAATGAGCCTGCCCGGACGGAGGCGCCCACAAAAGGTATTACAGTTGAGGAACCATCTACCCAAGAGATGGAGGAGATTCTAGAAATTATCTGAAAAAGTGACTACAAGATAGTGGAACAACTAGGGAAGACACCCTCAAAGATATCCATGCTATCTCTGCTGTTATGCTCCGAAGCACATGATCAAGCACTATTAAAATTACTTAAAAATGCACATATCTCACAAGAAACTATGGCTGATCAATTTGAAAATTGTGTAGCAAGCCTGACTGTTGACATTGGTTTGGGATTTTCAGACGCAGATTTAACCCCGGCGAGGATGAATCAAAACAAAGCTCTGCATGTTTCCATCGAGTGTAAGGGCACCACTTTAGCACATGTGTTAGTGGATATTGGGTCCTCCCTAAATGTCTTACCAAAAGATGCTCTGGATAGGTTGGACTGTGAATCTTGTTCCCGTGCCCAAAAAGGACGGCAAAGTGAGAATGTGTGTGGACTACAGAGATTTGAATAGGGCAAACCCTAAGGATGATTTTCTACTCCCCCACATTGATATTCTAGTTGACAATACGGCACAACACAAAGTGTTTTCCTTCATGGACGGATTCTCAGGTTACAATCAAATCAAAATGGCACCTGAGGACATGGAGAAAACAACGTTTGTCACGCAGTGGGGCACTTTCTGCTATAAGGTGATGCCATTTGGACTAAAGAATGTTGGGGCAACCTATCAGCATGCCATGGTAGCTTTATTTCATGACATGATACATCACAAAATAGAGGTATACATGGACGATATGATAGCCAGATCTCAAACAGAAGAAGAGCATCTTGATCACTTACAAAAACTGTTTGAGAGACTGAAGAAGTACAAGCTGAGGTTGAATCCAAACAAATGCACATTTGTGGTACGGTCTGGTAAACTCCTAGGCTTTATCGGCAGCAACAAAGGTATCGAGGTCGTTCCTGCCAAAGTTAAAGCAATACAAGATATGCCTGCTCCTCATACTGAGAAGGAAGTCAGGGAATTCTTGGGGTGTTTGAACTACATTGCAAAATTCATCTCTCACCTGACAGCTACTTGTGAACCAATCTTCAAATTATTAAAGAAAGATCAAGTAGTCAAATGGAATGACAAGTGCCAAGTTGATTTTGAAAAAATCAAAGAATAGTTACAAGAGCCTCTTGTTTTGATGCCACCAGTTGAGGGAAGACCATTGATCATGTATCTGACTGTTTTGGAAAATTCAATGGGGTGTGTGTTGGGGCAGCATGACGAGTCTGGCCGAAAAGAGCATGCTATTTATTACCTGAGCAAAAAGTTTACCGAATATCAAACAAGATATTCACTGCTCGAGAAAACTTGATGTGCTCTAGCATGGGCTGCTCGCTGGCTAAGACAGTATATGCTGACCCATACTACCTTATTGATATCTAAAATGGATCCGATAAAATACATCTTCGAGAAACCTGCTCTGTCCGGGAGAATAGCGAGATGGCAGATGATCCTAACAGAGTACGACATGCAGTATACCACCCAAAAGGTAATAAAGGGCAGTGTATTAGCTGATCACCTTGCTCACCAAGCCGTGGAAGACTACCAATCCATGAAGTTTGAATTTCCGGATGAAGACATCATGACGTTAGACAACTGTGAAGAATTCAGGCCACATGACGGACCTGAACAAGGATTCCAATAGACCCTGTTCTTTGATGGGGCATCCAACGCACTTGGAAATGGTATTGCTGTTGTACTCATATCTCTTGAAGGATGTCATAATCCTTTTACGACAAGACTTTACTTTAATTATACAAACAACATGGCGGAATACGAAGCGTGCATCTTTGGTCTCAAACCTGCCATAGACTTGGGGATCAAATCCTTGAATGTATTCGGAGATTCAGCTTTGGTTATTAGCCAAATCAAAGGGGAATGGGACACCAAACACCCTAACCTTATCCCTTACAAAGAACATGTTTTGACATTACTCCCACATTTTGAAAAGATTACCTTCGAGCATTTCCCGCGAGAAGAAAATCAGCTAGCCGACGCACTAGCCACAATGTCATCGATGTTTAAACTTAAATGGGATAACGAGGCTCCCCAGATCACCATTGAACGAAGGGATGAACCAGCACACTGTCACGAGATTAATACTGAAGAAGTAGTGGACCAACCTTAGTTTCACGAAGTCAAGAGGTATCTCGAGGCTCAGGAATATCCAGAAGGAGCTTCAGTAAACAATAAGAAGTTCTTAAGGAGATTCTCTGCTAAATTCTTCCTTATTAATGGCATCCTTTACAAACGCAACCATGACTCTGTGTTACTTCGGTGCGTAGATAAGGTTGAAGCTGAAAGGATCATGGTTGAATCGCATGAAGGCACTTTTGGCACCCATTCCATTGGGCATACGATGGGAAAGAAAATCTTACAGGCAGGCTATTACTGGTCTACCATGGAAGCAGATTGTTATCAACACTCTCGAACCTGCCATAAGTGTTATATTTATGCTGACAAGGTGCACGCACCACCAGTTCCTCTGAACGTCTTAACGGCTCCTTGGCCTTTTGTTATGTGGGGGATTGATATGATTAGGGAAATCAAGCCAACAGCCTCCAATGGACACCACTTCATCCTAGTGGCCATTGACTATTTTACAAAGTGGGTTGAGGCAGCCTCCTTTGCCTCCATTACCAAGAATGTTGTTGCCTGTTTCATCAAGCAAAATCTCATTTGCCGGTACGGTATCCCGGAGAGGATCATCACTGACAATGGTACAAATCTCAAAAACACTATGATCACCTCCTTGTGTGAGCAATTCAAGATTCAACATCACAATTCTTCTCCTTATCGGCCAAAGATGAATGGTGTTGTCGAAGCTGCAAATAAGAATATTAAAAAATCATACAGAAAATGACAGTCACGTACAAAGACTGGCATGAGATGCTACCATTCATTCTCCACGGGTATCGTACCACAGCTCGCACATCAACCGGGGCAACACCCTATTCTCAGGTTTACGACATGGAGGTTGTCTTGCCTATCGAGGTCCAGATCCCCTCTCTGAGGATTATGAAGGATGCAGGGCTGAACGAAGACGATTGGATCTAGACTCGACTTGATCAACTGAACTTGATTGATGAGAAGAGACTTAATGCTGTTTTCCATGGTCAAATGTATCAAAAACGGATGATCAAGGCTTTTAACAAGAAGGTCAGACGCCAAGTGTATCAAGTTGGGGATCTAGTGATCAAACGCATCATACTGCCACAAGGTGATCCCAGGGGCAAGTGGACTCCTACCTATGAAGGACCATTTGTAATCAAAAAAAATTTCTCTGGTGGGGCAATGATCTTGACCACCATGGATGGAGACGACCTGCCGCATCCTGCGAACGCGGACATAATCAAAAGATACTACGCATAAGAGACCCGCTAGGTTGACATACCTAGGCAAAACAAGGGCATCCCGGCGAACCAAAAAGGTTTGGGAAAAAATTAGGGATAAAAAAAAAATATGTACACCCGGCAGGTTGAAAACCTGAAAGGGAGACTTGGGCAAAAAAGGGTATCCCGGTGGACTGAAAACCTGAAAGGGCGGTCCAGACAAAAGTTAGGGAATTAAAGCGTATGACTATGTCCCGTTGGATCACTTTGAGGACAACCTTTGGCTTTAACTTGTGAACTCGACATTTCTGACCAATTCAAATATCTTCAAACAAGGCAACAAATAGACAAGATGCTCAGAGATACAAAGGCTATAGTAGAATGGGAACCCCATGAGATGATTACACATAACTATCTTTTCTTTGTATTAAAATTTTCATTTTTTACGATGGCGTTCTCCTACTAGAATGTTTGTCTCACTATACAAAATATTTACTCAAAGTCAATACAAAGATATTCCTTTGAAAGTGCAAAACTATCTGTTTTTCTTTACTCTTGTGTTTTGTTTACAAAAACATCCAATGATTCATTGTTGAACATATGCATTTGAACATAATTACTATTTACAAATAAACAAAATAAAAGACAATTACTGATGGCTTTAAGGGATAGGGAAATCTCTCCAAGTTATTTTCTAAAAAAAAAATGTCCGCAGTTTGCAGTTTAATTCCCAGCGAAACAAGCTTCCAATTATCAATCCCCAGTAGAAGTCGTTCAATTTCTCAGGATTTCCCAACAGGATTTTACAAGCAGTACACGGCATTTCCCTTACAACAGAGTTTGTTTCTCTAAGTGGAAATTCATCAACACTTCAACTTCACAACATGAAGACTTACACTCCACATCATCAGCAACAGTCAGGGATTTATTTTCCCCAATCCAACAATAGTGTGGAAGATTAGCTCACGTGCGCATACATCGCATCCATATATCATAAACATCGATAAAACAAATGCATTATATCATACAACATGACCTTGCATTTTAGCTAACATTTTACCCTTTTCAGGATAAGATTAACAGCTATCACTAACAATGTTCAGAGTTTTCAGATACAATTCAGATATGCTCCAAACACTGATGCCATTCTGATACTCATTCAGATTCAACTCTCAGATACAATTCAGATACGTTCCATACACGGATTCCATTCTGATACTCATTCAGATTCAAATCTCAGATACAGTTCATATGTTCCAGACACGGATGCCATTCTGATACTCATTCAGATTCAACTCTTAGATACAGTTCAGATACGATCCAGACACGGATTCCATTCTGATACTCATTCATATTCAAATCTCATATACAATTCAGATACGCTTCAGACACTGATGCCATTCTGATACTCACTTAAATTCAACTCCTAGATACAGTTCAGATACGCTCCAGACACAGATGCCATTCTGATACTCATTCTTTCAGCTTACAAATTACAACGCAAACAATCACTTTCGGATGGCATCTTTAAGCCCATCTCCTACAACTTTCTATCACCTCTCCAAATGGCATCTTTAAGCCTATTCCCTCAACCATCACATCACCGAGTGCAAATTTTTGGGCACTCTAGTGTCCAATTATCTTCCACCTTCGAGTCACGACTGGCAAAACATGCCAACCTAACTCTTCAAGCTTAAGAAGATCTGACAGGGTCAACTGTTGTACCCCAAAATTTTCCCTCTCATCCATCAAGAGTTTGCTCACAAGATCTCCTTGAGCTCAAGATTGCACTAGGATTGATCAGCTCAAGACACCTCCTCAAGCATTGATGACTGAAAATTAGGGTTTGAGATTGCACAAGGATAATTGAACTTTTAATGCTCCATATTAATTTCATGGATCATTATGGACCCTCAAGATTACTCATATCAAGTTTCAAGCCTTGGATCATAATTTTGATCAGTTAATTGAACAGTGGACCTAAAAATCAACTGTATTGAGGAAAAAGTCAACTATGGCCAATTCACTGTCAAGCTTCATAATTTTTTATCCACATCAAAACTTTAGACTCATACATATCATTTGATCAATTTTGGACCACAATTCCTCAAGAAATTTGATCAAATCCTCAAAAGGGCAAAATGGTCAAAATTAGGGTTTTAATTGAGAAGGGGCAATTTCTGATTTTTAACCTAGGAATTGGTTAATTCGTTTAAGTCATGATCTCAAGAGTCCAATTGCACCATTTTTACCTAATGACATGGTTCAAAACATTGCAAGTCCATTGGATTGACAGTTGAATTTTGCAATCAAATGATCAAAAGTCAACTGTATACTGAAAAGTCAAACCTTGACTTTTTGGTCAAATTCAAGTGCCAAAGATCATAATTCATCAAAACATGTCAAAATATGAAACTTATTCATCAAGAAATCAAAAAGTCAAGATTTCATTTTGAAATGTCAAAATTTCCAAACTTAGAAATTTTTCTAAGTGTTGAAAATCCATGTTTTTTTCATAACTTTGAGCCAAATTTCCACCATGATGCAAGATGATTCAAGAGAAACTTCAAACATGAAATTTGTATATCTCCATGAAATCTAAAACTTTTCTTCACACAACTTCTCCTAAAAATTCTTGGATCTCAATTTATAATTTCAAGAACAAAGGGTCATGAAACTAAACACTTAGTGAAATTTTGCCCTAATTTGGTCAGGATTTTGACTCAACTTCATGGAATTTTTTCATATATTTCCAAGGTGAATCTTAAAAAGCAATTCAAATATGGGTTGTAGATCACATTGCAATATTTCCAAAATGTCCAAGAACTCCTTGAGATCATTCTTGAGTTGGGAGAATCGAAGAGATGAAGTTGGTGTTTTGTCACTTGAATTATAAGGCATTTTGTGATGAACAAGAATCCAATTTCAAACCTAGGCTGCATAATATTGCTTTGCAGGCCTCCTAACTTGTGTATCTATCCATCATTAATGGATTACACAAACTTTTGAGCTTTAATCCAAGTGGTTTAAGCTTTATCCAATCCACATTTCCATTAATGGCACAAAGTGAACACTTCCATTTTAGAAAAGCAAGCTTTTGTGTAAAGTGAATTATTGCGCCTCTAACTTGTTCCCTCTGATAACACTTCATCCATAATGACAGAATCCAGCTTTTTTAAAGCATAACCACTCTATCTTAGCAAGTACACAATGCTTGGAAACTTGAAATTCTAAAAAATCACATGTTACGCATAAACTTGTGATTTTGAATTCTGATCAACAACAAGTCTCCAAACTTGTTGCTTATATATAGAGGCACTATTTGTGAGCTAGAGGACGAGCTTGAGCACCTTGAAATACACCAAAACTCTCTCAAGTCAGAAATTGCCCAAAAACTCCATTGTTGCACAATTTCTGACCTTGAACCTCAAACTCACATTTACCTCGTGCGTTTCTTGGCCTTTTAGTTTCTAAAGCTTCCTTGCATCAAGGATAACTCATCCTTGTACCTGTTTCACTTCTGTAACACCATTTACCCTGTCTTCCATAACCAAAAACAGAGCATCACAGTTGAACTTCTCAAGACCATTCCAGCCTCCCTCAGCTCAAGCCATCCATTGCATTAGCTTCTTAGAGGTCCAAGGAAGCTAACCTGAACATTAACACTGCCTGAAACAAGCTCAAATCCGTATCACGATTTCCAGTTTTGAGGTATTTTTCTTGAACTTCTATCTCATTACTTAGGCATTGTTAGGCTTACATTTATGAAGATAAAATGTAGACATCATTTCCCTGAAGTTGTACATGTCCATAGATTTCATTTATTTTGATTGAGCTAGGAGAATTTTGAGTTTGAACTTTTTGAAATATTTAGGTCAGAATTTGGTACTTTTAGAAATTCTCATTCATCCTTGATTTATAGTTTATGATATTTATATGGTTGGATTTGTGTGAGAAAATGGAGCAATTTTCATGTTATACATTTTTGCAAATGGTTGAGAAATAAGCAAGTTACAAATCCTTTGGTTGGAGGTTGAAGATGAAGTACAGTCAGGGCGCGTTTTGTGTTATGTATTTATCATTTCATACAAGTTAACGGATGTATAGCCACCCCAGTGGTAAAAGGTGCGCCTGTTCACCTCATGGTCTTGAGTTCAAGCCCCAGCGTGACCATTTTGTTATTTTCACATTTTTCTGACTCTTTTTTGTTCTTTTTGGCAGCATTTGGGCTCTTTATTGGGCTTAGTTCATTTTTGCTCATAATACTCTTTTGTTTACTAATGAACCCCCCCTTTACTTTTTTATTTACTTTATTTTTATTTTCTTTTTTCTTTTTTATTATTAATATTAATATTTATTTTATTGACAAAAGAAGAGATAAAAAATATATTTTTATTCATACTATATATATTTATTTTATTTTCTAGACTAAAAAACATAAAAAAATTATTTTTGTTATAAACTTAATTTTTTTTAATTAATTATATTTAGGCTTATTTTATTTTCTTAAAATAAACATAGAATTTATACTTTTCCTAATTTAGTCAATTTTCATACTATTTAGTCTAGTGTTAAAATCTTCTTCATAAAACTTAAAAATATTTTTTCTTCTAAATTAAAATTAGCTTATCTTATTTTAAAATTTTTTTTAGGTCATTAGGTTAAAAAATAATAACTTTCTTTAACAAGGACAAAACCAAATAAAATCCATTCCTTTTTTTTATTCATTACTTTATACATTATTCATTTTCATATCTTGTACATTTATATATTCAATTCAATATGGTTGTAATAACTTAATTAGGGTTTAATTTCTTGCAATCCCCATTTATACTTTGTACACCCCCTTCCCACAAATCATGTAATAGCTTAGTATTTTTATTTTCCGCAATTTAAATGTTTTATATTCACATGCTAGTAATTAGGATTTGTATGGAAAGAATAAAAATCAATTAAATAGAAAACCCTAATTCAAGAAAAAAACAAGCATGAAAATAATACATTTGCACACAAGCACCCCTAGGGTAAAATCCACTTGGTTGCCTTACAAAATGGCCATATTACGCAAGTGAGGTATCTTAGCAAAAATAAACGAATACAAGATCATAGTCCCTCGATGACGCTATCTAAGTTACCTTACAAATGATCTTAGTCCCTAAAAGAGAATGCTAAGATGTCTTATAACATTGCTAATTATGGTTATACGATGACTCACGCCCGTCCCGTTTACATCCAAAGATAGGGTTAATTACCAAATAAATGGTAAGATAACAATTTCAAAGGAAATAGGAAATAAACATGAAAGAATTTTGAGTATGTAGAATGCTCCTAATTACTTGCTCAATTTCAAAACAAACCTCCTTGTTATTTTCAAAAACAAACACTTACACTTTCAAAACATCTTACAAAACATCTTACAAAACTTGAAAACATTTTCAAAATATCAACATCTTTGTATACATTCTTACAAACAAGAATGATTACAAAGATTGCCTAAACAATGGCCTCTTTACAAAATACTTTCAAAAACCACACAAAGCACAATTTTCAAACAAAATCAAGTGATCTAGCAAGTAACTAAGAGCCCATGAATAACCATGGATGAAAAGGGTGATAATACCTTCCCTTTTCATAATATACCCCCCAAACTCAAGAAACAATCTCAAAGGTCTTTCTTGTGCTTTTTCACCTTTTCTTTTGGATAAAAGAAAAGTCGATAGCGACTCTTGCTAACCGCAACATTTGCGATCAAACGCAAAACCTTCAAGTGAGTTCTCCCACTGTATCACACTAGCTCACATTGAAATGCTTTGTTTGAAATGTGTTTATGATGTTTTTGAAAGTCTTTTAGAAAGTGCATTTGTTTAGGCGAACATTGTAATGATTCTCGTCTCTATAAGAATGTATACAAAGTGTTAACTTTTGAAAATATTTCATGGAAAGTGTTGGTGAGTTTGAAAGATGTTTTGAAAATGGTTGTGAGAGAACAACTACGAGTGTTCTACCTACTAAAAAAAGTCTTTGTTTATTTCCTCCTCCTTTAGGTATTGTCATCTTACCATTGATTGATAAGAAGCCCTATCATTGGATATGAAGGGACAGGTGCGGGTCATCATATAGTCATAGAAGGCAACATTGTAGGATACCTTAGCAATTTATCTTAAGGGTCTAAGATCATTTACTGAAGGAAACATTTGAAGGGTCATCGATGGACTATGATCTTGTATTTGAGGTTCATTGCTAAAGTATCCCACGTTCGAGGGACATGACTATTTTATTCGAGGCAACAAGTGTGGGTTACCCTAGAGGTGCAAGTGTGCAAAGTGTATTCATTTCATAAATTTTTTGTCTTTGAGATTAGGGTTTTCTAACGATTGATTTTATCTTTCTATATTAACCCTAATTACTAGTAATAATATTGAAAGTGATAAATTGCATGAATTTAAAGTTCTACGCTATTACATCATTTTGGGGATGGGGATACAAGTTTATGAATGGGGGATGAAAGCAATAAAGTTCTAATTATACTATTACAACCATATTTAATATTTAATAACAATATATAAAAATATAAAGATTATGTAAAAAGGAAGGAAAATTGTTTTAAAAAAACTTTATGCATTGACACATGCACTTATGCATCAATACATATCACTTCTTGCCCCTGGAAACCATAACCAACTCAGTATGTATTGATACATAATGGTTTTCAACGGCTCATATCTGTTTTTGCATCGACACATGCACTTATGCATCAATACATATCATTTTTTTGCTCCTGGAAATCAAAACCAATTCAGTATGTATCGATACATAATGGTTTGCATCGACTCATATCTGTTTTCCATCGACTCATAAACATTTTTTCTCTCTGTAATGTATCTTGATAACAATATGTATTGATGCATAATACATTGTATCGGCTCATAATCTATTTTGTACCTAATATTAGTCGACTCATAGAGATATGCATCGACTCATACTGCTATTTTTTACTTCTAACATTATTATGTCACATATATAAGTCAGTTCTCAACACATGGTTAATAAAAATGAAAAGTAAGCATATGGTTAGTGTGATACGATGGGAGAATTGGTTGTTATACTGGTTTTGAGTTTTATCGCAATGTTGCGGTTAGCAAGAGTCGTCACTGACTTTTCTTTTATCCAACAAAGGAAAAAGTGAAAAGAACAGGAAACACCTTTCGAGATTATTTTGAGTAAGGGGGCTAGGTTATAGAAAGCGAAGGTGTTAGCACCCTTTCCATTCGTAGTTATATACAGGCTCTTAGTTGCTAGCTCATTTGAAAGTTCCTTATGTTTGTGTGTTTTAAAAAGTATTTTGAAAAGACGCCTTAGTGTGGTGAACTTTGTAATGTTTCTCGTGTTGTGGAAAACGTATACAAAGTGTCTCTGAAAATATTTTTTAGAAAAGAGTGTATGTGTGGAAAATTGTTTTATTTGAGCAAGCATCTAAGAACTATATACCTACTCGAAAAGGTTTATTCTTTTCCTCTTTTCCTTTAGACAGTGTTATCGTACTGTTAGTGAGTAGGTAGCCCTATCGTCGGATTTTTTGAGCGACAGAAGTGGGTCATCATACAGTCATAAAGGCAACTCGAAGGGAACTTTAGCAATTTTATCGTAAGGGACTAGATCGTTTACCAGAGGCAGCATCAGAGGGTCATCGAGGGACTACGATCTTTTTAACCGAGGGTCTTTGCTAAAGTGTCTCATGTTCGAGGGACATGACAATTTGTTTTTCCGAAGGTAACAAGTGGAGGTACCTTAGAGGTGTGTGTTTGTGAGTGTGTTGTGTCTTAGTTAAATTTATCTTTGAATATTAGGTTTGGTAACGTTTATTTTTAAGTCTTTTCATACAAACCTATTTGCATTTATCTAACAATTAATTGTATATATACAAAAAATAAAATGTGGAAATTTAAAGACTTGCAGCTATTACATCCCATAAGTAGTTACATAATAGAAAAAAATGCAAGGAAATGTAAACTATGACTATTACAAAATTATCTGTGCGACCTATACATTTGTTTTCTAGAATTTAAATAGCAAAAGAATAAATAAAAAGAAATTAAAGGACAAAATAAAAGAACTAAAATCCTAAGAAAGAAAATGTTTTTGGTTTTTTTTATGAGAAAAAAAGAATTTTTGGTCAATAATAATTGGAATTTGATTTATGAAAATAAATTAATTATAAAACCATAACTATAATTAATTAATTAATTAAAACATTTATTAAAAATAATTGACTAAAATTAATCTTAACAAAACAAAACAAAGAAACTAATTCTAATATTTTTGTGGTTTTGATTTTAATGATGTTTTTTTATGATTTTTTAATAAAAGGAAATTAATCTAAAAAGCAAAATGTAAATTAAAAAAAGAAGAAAAAAAAGAAAAAATAAAAGATGGGTTTGTTGTAAGAAAGATGGGGTGAGAATCTAAAATTTTCTAAGCCCAACTTGGTTGGACCAAACAACTGCGTATGATTTGGTGTACATAGCCCTCGGGGTTCCATGATAGGAGCGCATCCTTGAGAAGCTGCATCCGAAACTCAAAAGTTTTTAAGCCCTAACAATGGTGTCCTGCAATCTAAGCACTTAAACTTCACGTGTGATACGTTAGATCTATACCAAACATTGATAATAACATGGATGTATGCATATATTTAATTTAAATCGTATAATGAAAAAGTTTAGGATCCCGAACTTTTACCAAAAATCGATGGGCTTGGTGTGGCTGTTCAGCCGTGTTTGAGAGTAAGCTATGGATATGTATGGCCTCCTGGAACCTTTAGGAAGATGGTACGAGGCTTGAAATTGCTCGAATATAGCCGAAAATTGCTATACGAAATTGCAAATTTCTTTGAAAAATGTGAAGAATTCGGGCAAGCTTTTGGAGAGCTTTTTGAAGAGATTTTTAAAGAGGAATTTCGTGCCCTATTTGGGATTGCAATGCATTGTATTTATAGAGTAGTGAGTGAGGGTGGAAACAAGGCAAGAGATCAAGGCATTAAACCATGGTTTCATGACAAAATAAAAATTTGAAAAATTGCCTAAATGGTGTGATTCTTGCCACTTTTGTTTAGAGCATGAACCTAGACATATTTCATGTTTTTTGCATGAATTAATGGGCTCCAAAGTGGATCAAATCCAGCCCATATGCATAGACCATGATTTCCTTGGGTTTTTATTTAATTTATTTTATTTACTTCATATTTAAATGAATAAAAATTCAAATAAATAGAAATAAAAATCAAAATAGTGCATGGTTAGGTTTATAGGTCCTTAGGGTATGTCATAAACATGTTTGAACCCTAAAAGTTAGGTCCATTAACCTAAAAATGCAATTTTTCTCAAAGTTGACTTCATGCATTTTTCACAAATTTGCCTAACTTGTGCAAACTATAACATTCTCAATTTTTATCTTTTGGAGATGATCTTGGACTTTTTGGAAAGCCCAAGATATCCTCTATACTTTCTATTTTAAACATTTGGAGACATTATCTGGATGTAAGTTGCCTTGACAAAAAGTGACTTTTGTTGACTTTTTGAAAATGACCTATAATGTATGAGATCATATCTTCCAAATGAACCATTTTTTGGACTTGAGAACAATAGAAAAGTTATAGAGAATTGAATTTTCTTCAAAATGGTATTTGGTTGGGGAAATGTTGATGAAGCGTGTGAAAATTATGCCTGGTCAAAGTTCAGTTGACTTCTCCTAAGGAAACCCTAATTTGGCAATTCTTGACTTTTGATGATCTGATGGGCTTTCCTTGGGGAATCATGATCAACCCTTGATAAATACATGAATATAACTTCAAAATGTTGATGTTGACCAAAAATCTTGAAGTTTGACTATATGTTGACCATAGTTGACTTTTTGATCAATATAGTTGATTTTCAAGCATCTGAGCTATTGACTGAGCAAACATTTGATGTATGGCTTGAAACTCGACATGAGCCTTGTTGAGGACACATGAAGAAACTTGGGAGCCACTTGAGACTTCTTCAGACCAAATTTCCTTGAGAAACTCCAAACCCTAGTTATAGGCTTTTGGTCTAGGAGGTGCATCTTGACTAGTCAACCCTTGGGTGCTTTGACCATTTGAAGAGCCTTGAAAGAATGATTTAAAGAAAAATGGGAGGGAAAATTTGGGGTACAACAGCTGTCCCTGTTCAATCTTCTTAAACTTAAAGAGTTAGATTGGCATGTCCGCCATTCGTGACTTGAAGGTAGAAGATGATTGAACACTTAAGGGCCTAGAAATTTTCACTCGCTTGTGCAAGATGGTAACATTGTTGGCTGATTATATAGGGAATGGGATTATAAGATGCCATTTGGAGAGATGACTGAGATTCGGTGGAGATGGGCTTATAGATGCCATCCAAAGTAAATGTTGACTTTAAACTGGAAGAAGTATCAGAATAAACCTACGGTTGGTTTAATCTGAGCCAGAAAATGTTCCTTTTGTCTTTAACTGGAAGAAGTATCAGAATAAATCATTGGTCGATTTAATCTAAGCCCAAAAAAGGTCTATTTAAAGAAGTATCAGAATAAATCTTTGGGTCGATTTAATCTGAGCCAACAACTATCTATGCTTATTTTTATCTGGAAAAAGTATCAGAATAAATCTTTGGTTGATTTAATCTGAGCCAGAAAATTTCTTCAACTGGGAGAAGTATCATAATAGATCTACACCTGATCTAAGCTGAGCCAGAAGAATGTCTACTGGAAGAAGTATCAGAATGAACCTTTGGTTGATTTATTCCGAGCCAGCGACTATCTACGATCGTCTTCAACTGGAAGAAGTATCAGAATAAATCTTTGGTTGATTTAATCTGAGCCATAAGAGGTCTTTGTTGTCTTTAATTGGAAGAAGTATCATAATAGATCTACACCTGATCTAAGCTGAGCCAGAACAATGTCCACTGGAAGAAGTATCAAAATAAATCATTGGTCTATTTAATCTTAGCCAGCGACTATCTACGACCGTCTTCAACTTGAAGAAGTATTAGAATAAATCTTTGGTTAATTTAATCTGAGCCAGAAGAGGTATTTGTGTCTTTAACTGGAAGAAGTATCAAAATAAATCATTCGTTCATTTAATTTGAGCGAGAAATAGGTCTACTGGAAGAAATATCAGAGTAAATCTTGGTCAAATTAATCTGAGCCAACGGATATTTATGCTTGTTTTTATCTGGAAGAAGTATCAGAATAAATCTTTGGTTAATTTAATCTGAGCCAGAAAATGTCTTCAACTAAAAGAAGTATCGGAATAGATCTACACCTGATCTAAGCTGAGCCAGAAGAATGTCCACTGGAAGGAGTATCATAATAAATTATTGGTCGATTTAATCCAAGAAAGCGACTATCAACAACTGTCTTCAACTGGAAAAAGTATCATAATAAATCTTTGGTTAATTTAATATGAGCCACAAGAGGTCTCTGTGTCTTTAAATGGAAGAAGTGTCAGAATAAATCATTGGTCGATTTAATCTGAGCCAGAAAAAGGTCTACTAGAAGAAGTATCAGAGTAAGTCTTGTTCAATTTACTCTGAGACAGCAGATATTTATTCTTGTTTTTACCTGGAAGGAGTATCAGAATAAATCTTTGATTAATTTATCTGAGCCCGAAAAAGTCTATGACCGTCTTAGACTGGAAGAAGTATCAAAATAAATCATTGGTCGATTTAATCTGAGTCACAAGAGGTCTCTATATCTTTAATTGGAAGAAGTATCAGAATAATTCATTGGTCGATTTAAACTGATCTAGAAAAAGATCTACTGGAAGAAGTATCAGAATAAATCAATGGTCGATTTAATCTAATCCAGCGACTATGTACAACCATCTTCAACTGGAAGAATTATCAGAATAAATCATTGGTCGATTTAATCTGAGCCAGAAGAGGTCTTTGTTGTCTTTTAACTAGAATAAATATCAGAATAAATCATTGGTCGATTTAATCTTATCCAGAAAAAAGGTCTACTGGAAGAAGTATCAAAATAAATCAATGGTCGATTTAATCTGAGCCAGCGACTATGTACGAGCGTGTTCAACTGGAAGAAGTATCATAATAAATCATTGGTCGATTTAATCTGAGCCAGAAGAGGTCTCTATATCTTTAATTGGAAGAAGTATCAGAATAAATCATTGGTCGATTTAAACCGAGCCATAAAAATATCTACTAGAAGATATATCAGAATAAATCATTGGTCGATTTAGTCTGAGCCAGAAGATGATCTACTGGAAGAAGTATCAGAATAAATCATTGTTCGATTTACCCTGAGCCAGAAGATATTTATGTATGACTTCAACTAGAAGAAGTATTAGAAAAAATCATTGGTCGATTTAATTTGAGCCAGTAGAGGTCTTCTTTAATAAGACTGTCTGGTCCTACCAGTAGTTTATGATGGTGGTCTTGTTGATTGATCTTTTCCTTAAAAGGGTAAAGAGTTATCGTATGAAATGTCATGATATATGAGATGCATTGTGTAATAATGTTCTCAAAAGAAATGAGATTGTGCCATATGAGTTTTGTATGCATATGCTATGACATTTGGTAACTAATGCATGAATATGTAATGTTAATGAAGTGCATTTGTAAACTTCAACGACATCTTCATTTGGGGAAAATAAATCCTTGACTGTCGCTAGGGATGAAGAGAATGCGTAATCTTCTGGGAATTCCTTCAGCTGGGGGTTCCTACTTGTTATTTGATAAAACTCCATTGGGGAAAATTGATTTTTGCTCTCTGAGGGAACTTTGCTGGAGAGTGTTTACTCCTGCTTGGGGAAGAAGAGGTCAAAACTTTTGTTGTTTTTTGCTCTACTAGGAAGTTATAATTCCTTGTATATCCTGATTGGGGATAACATCAATGGATAAATTTCTGGATCGTCTGAGAAGGATAAGGTTGAATGACATCTGATCCGATTTTTGATTCAGTAGCAACTCTCTGGGATAGTAATGACTTCACTGGGGAAGAGGGTTTTATCGGTGACTCATTGCCATCTGAGGAAAAGACTCAAACTAGGGAGATTGGACCTCATTGGGGAAATAAACCTTGTTGGGGAAATAAACCCTGTTGATGGATGTCTGGACTCTATTAGGAAGTAAACCCTGTTGATGGAGGAATATCCCACTGAGGGGAACTCTTTGTTGAGGAGAATGAGCTCTGATGGAGAGAAGTAGTCTACAGAGGCTTTTACAGTTTTGAAAAATTAGTTGGGGAGAAGAATTCTGATAAACTTTAATGATTGGGACACCGTAGATGGGCAATATTATTGGGAACAAGACTACACTCCTTTGCTTGCCGCAGCAATCTGCTGGGAAAATTGCAGGGAATGTATGACTTTATGAAGATTACTTTGTAGGGATAATCTCTTGAAGCGGCTCTGTGGGGATTTGTGGATGGCTTGGGCGTCATCAACTTCTAGAGCCCTTAGTGAATGCTGATCAGGAAGATAAGTCTTATACTGGTAGACAAGTGACGAGATGACGAGACATAGTCGTACTCTTTAATCTCTAACTTTTTCCTGGACTATCCTTTTAGATTTTCAGTCCATCGGGATACCCTTTTTTGCCCAAGCTGCCTTTTCAGGTTTTCGACTTTCCAGGTGTACAATTTTATTTATATATCCCTAATTTTTGCCTGAACTCTTTTGGTTCGTTAGGATGCCATTATTTTTGCCTAGGCCAATCAACCCATCGGGTCTATTTTGATGCGTAGTATTTTTCGACTATGTTTGCATTCATAGGGTGTGGAGAATTGCCATTGTCCATAGTATTAAGTGTTACAGCACTTCCAGAAAATGTTTGCTTGATCGTATGTGGCCCTTTGCTGAAATTCATGTTTAATGCCCCAAGTGATTCAGATGGACGCCTTCCCCTGGCTATTCATCACTTTTGAGAGATTTCTTGAATCTTGACTCGACTGCCCCAGATCAGTTAGACACCATGTCATGCCCCTTAATTATGAAAGGTCTGTTACTGGAAATGTCTTTCCATCTGAGGTGATTCTGTTCATTGAGAGAATTTTTGTTCATTGAACATCCGTCGTGCGAATTTCTCTGATGTCGAACAATTAGTCATATGGGAACAATGGAATTTAAAAATTCAAAGCTTATGTTTGTCTTGAAGTTTCAAAAATGCATCTTTAGTAAAAAATAGGATTTGTAAGAATATGAATTTAACTCAAGATTTATAATAAGCCTTACAGGAGTCAGGATACCTTTTTGTAACGGTATGCTTTCGAACTAACCCATCCTTCAGCTAGGAATTTTAAGGGTTGTAACGTGGTCTGGTTCACAGTTTAAGAATTAAAGGATAAAGGCTCAAACTTTATTTTTACCCAACCCGTTTTTCGTGATGTTCTTTAGTCCTATACTCAGTTAATTGTGTGTTTAGATCCCAATTGAGTCTGGAATCATTGCTCTGATACTTGGTGATGGTTTAGAAATTGAACATTTGTTTGAGAAGGCAGTCATTTTTTGTAATATTTTTTTTATGTTGTTGAGGATTTGTAACGACCTCTTTTTTTGATTTTATTATCCCTAGTCATTAGCGGGCTTTTCTTTTGAGAGATAATGACTGCCTGACCCTTTTTATTTATTTTGGGGAACCTTCACCAATTTTTTGATTTGGAAGAGCATCTTCGACACTATTCGCCGTGTACGCAGGAAATGCTTGTGATTGAATGCACCATTGAATTAACTGAGAAACTACCCTGCCCCAGGTTATGATTAAGGGTTTTAATTTTTGTGAAAAGAAAAACTCCTACTTCTTAGGCTCAAAGGGGTTGAATAGGGATTATCTTCCATATAACTCCATTGTTTAGGATTTGAAAGAAATTTTGTACATCGTCAGTAAGGTCTATTCAAAAGCATATTGTAGAGATTATGGTATCATTTTCATCATCCTCCCTCTAAAGGCTTATAGTTTTTTAATCGAGAGTTGAATGTCACAAAAGTAAAAACAATAGTATAGTGAAAACGAATGGATTACTTCAAGACAAACATATGCAATTAATTAATGGAATACCAAAGTTTGACATAAAATAAGTGTTCGAACAATCAAAAGAAAATTACAATTTGAAAATTCTAATGAACAAAAAGCCATATTATTTGAACTTGTCGCTTAGATGGTGTGCCTTTGAGGGATGACAGAAGAATTCAGTCTAACCATCTCGTCGATCAAGTCCTGAATCTTATTTTTCAATGCTCAACAACTATTAGTGTCATGCCCAGGACTATTGGAATGATAAGTTCATCTCACATTAAGGTTGTACCGAGGAAAGGCGGTGTTAGTATTCTAAGAAGGATCCTTCAATGTTATCAACTCCATCTTCAACATGTGTTGCAATACTTGAGCCGAGGACATGTTGATTTTGGTGAATTACCTTTTGGGCGCGTCCTACTTACACTGATTGCCTTGTCGTTGTTGTTGGTGAAGGGTTGGAGATCATTACAGCTTCTACCGTTGGTCAACATTCAACTTTATCATGATTTCTTTGACCATAGGCAGCACTACCTTCCTTCTTTCCACTGAACAGCTTCCTCGTAGTACTTGAAGAAGCAACCCCTTGGATTTTACCACTCTTAATACCAGCTTCCACTTGCTCTCCTATCAGTATCAGCTCAGTGAATCTAGCTGAAGAGCTTCCAATCAAATGGTTGAAAAATGGGCATGTCAGAGTACCCAAGAACATGTCCACCAACTCCCTATCAGATAGGGGAGGCTGGAATCTACCAGCGAGATCCCTCCACTTTTGGGCATAATCTTTGAAACCTTCACTAGAACCCATAGACATACTTAGTAGTTGTGTACGGGTAGGAGCGAGGTCAGCATTGTATTGATACTGCTTGTAAAAGGAAGCAACCAAATCTTCCCAATTACGGATGTTGGTCCCTTCCAATTGATAGAACCACTCTAGTTGTGTTCCTGCAAACTCTCCTGAAATAAATGAACCCATAACTTCCTATCAGTTGTATGGGGTTGGATCTTCCTGACGTAAGCCCTCAGATGCATCTTGGGACAAGAAACTCCGTCATACTTTGCGAAGGCAGGAAATTTTAACTTTTATGGGATAACCACTCCCGAGACCAACCCTAGCTCTTCAAAGTCCAAACCAGGTACCCTCTGAATCTCCATAACATTGAGACGATCCTCCAGTTGTTTATACTTGTCCTCAGCAAGAGGATATTTTTCTTTAGCATAGTCTTCTTCCTCTTCATCAGTCTCTGGGTTGTTATCTTCTTCTTTTGTCTTCTTGTCATCTTCTTCCTGATTATTCCCCTCATTTGATATAGTTGCAAATTCTAGAGCTCGCTTGGTTGGTCCACTAAATCTTCTGCCCATATTCTGGATGCCAACTGGTTTCTTTGTCTTCTTTGTCTTCTCTTTGACAACGAGAGCTTTTAGATCCTCTTGTCCTTTAGCCAGATCCAGGAACATTTGTTGGAATTGATCGTTCTATGCTTAAATATCCTTAACTATTTGTTCAAGAGCCATTTCTTTTTGCTGAAATAAATAGCGAAAAGATAAGAAACATATCTTGAAATACCTGCTTATGTAATGATATGCATGACATGTTTATGAAATGTTTTCAAGGACCTCGTAGGATTTAAACTCTTTTAATCAAAACAGAAACAAAGGCTTTTTATTAGTAAGTTCAAATGAAATTAAAGTATACAAAGAAATAACAATTAAAACTACTAAAACTTATAGGTTTCCCAGGGACGCTTCCTTTTCATGTTGATATAGGCATTAAGACTCTCCTCCTCATGAAGCTGCTTCGTTAGTTCCAACACTTTCTTCTCACTGGCATCGAATTGGATCTCAAAGGTGTCTCGTTCTTCCTTGAGTTGGATCTAAGACCTTTGCAATTCTTCGAAGTTTGTTGGCATATCAGGATGAAGAATGATGCGAGGCTTGTCCCCTTGAAAAATATGCTCTAAGATCACTGGTAACATGGCAGTATATGGCATCATAAGACTTTGAGCACGAGCTCGCACCCATTTGAGGTAAGGTCCCAAAGGGATTGAGTTCTTGTACCCTAAAGTCTTACTATCGGTCTTCTTAACCATGCCCCAAGCGCGGATGAACCTCTAATGATAACCTTATAGATCATTTTAATAGTCGAACATAATACCCTAGATGAGCATACTAGGAGGACCATCTCTCTGTATGTAACAAAACTGACGTAGGTCAAAATAAGGGTTGTAGGTGATGCCTCTCTAATGCCAAGGAGTGGAACATTAGGAAATTCTCCACAACGATCAATAAAAGAGATGTCTTCTTGAAAGCGAGCACACCAATAGATATCAAAGTGAGAAAGAGACATTAACCTTTGATTCCACCTTAAGCCTAACTCATTCTTCATTACTGATCGAGGAATGTGCGAAATAAACCACCTATAGAGTAAAGGCATACAACACATAAGAGTTCATCGTTTCTTCGTAGTACGGGTGTGGAGTGAATGAAAAATATCCCCGAGCAATATAGGTACTGGATTGTGAGTAAGGAAAATGTTGATGGCATTTACGTCTATAAGTTGGTCTGAATTAGGGAACAAACCAACCCATAGAATAGAATTCCCCATGCATCCTTAGCAATATCACATGTATTCACTAATCTGAAAATGTTCTTGTCAATTCCATTAAATATAGTATTCAAGACTTTATAATTCCCAAGAGCAATTTCATCTTCTTCCTTATACCAATCTTCTTCTGGTTTTAATTCAGAAGTAGATTCTCCATTTTCTCCCAATTTAACAGGGTGTTTCCATCCTCTTAAAACAGCTTTCCAAGCCCTAATTTCTAAGGACTTTAAAAAGGCAACCATACGTGGTTTCCAGTAGTCATAATTTCTTCCAACCAGAATGGGTGGTCTGTTCACAAATCCACCTTCCTTGTCCATAGTACCAAAAAGTATCTTCCCGGGATCTCACCCAAATAAGAGAATGATGCCTGCTCTGATACCAATTGAAATTCCGGTATCAGATATATGATGTCGAATGAGATGTCACGACAAATATCTGTTTGCAAGTAAAGTGCAGTAAAATCAAAAACAGTAAAAACACAAGACATTGTACACCTAGTTCAGTGTACAACAACACCTACTCTTGGGGATACCAAGCCAGGGACAAGTTCACTAAATAGTATTAATTCATAGATCCTCAGTAAAAAACCATTTTACGATCTAATAACTTAATCACTACCCGTGCTAAACTTCTACCTAATACTCAACTAGGTATGAGGCCTTACTCAAACCCCTTCAATCACTTACAGTGAAAAACTAACAGAAATAATAAGTTTAAAACACTTCAATCATTCAACGCTTAAAAGCTTATGAATGATACACAATTAACAACCCAAATAAAAACACAAGTATTCAATCAATACTAGAGTGTTTGACAATTAAAAGACTTAGACTTTTTAAAACAGAAATAAAGTATTATGCTTCAAAAGTTGTAGTAGTTTGAATAAGGAAGCAAGTCCTTATATATGCGCAGTTGTGGGCTTGGGCTTTAAAATCCAATATTCAATTATTTTGAATATTTCCCTAAAAATAGATCAAGATAAAATCCATGCACTTTGAAAAATATTCCTCCATATTTTTCGCTGCGTGTGAGTTACAAATTGTGAATTATGGAGTGCTGGAAATCAGGAAACAAAAAAACATATACTGATGTTGGCTGAAATCAGTTTAGGAAGCAGATGTCAAGACATCTGCTTTGACATCATTCAAAACAGTTTGCTAAAAATGTCAAGACATTTAGAAAAACATTAACAACACATTGTTTTACCAAAATTGCTGTCAACAAACACTTACAAACTCTCCCTTTGGGAAATTTTGGCTAAAACATTATCAGAGCATTGACATAGCAGTAGCACAACCAAAGCAATCAAACATAAACTCAGTTAGAAGTTAGTTGTTAGCAAAGGAATATGTCAAAACATCTTCTGAGACATGAGGCTCCCCCTCAATTATTGGTCAGTGATCAGTCAATGGCCAGTGGTTAGTCAGTCACTCACTCACTTTCTCTCCCCCTTTTTACTCATAATATGCCAAATATAAGGATACATTTAAGAGAATATCAAAATTAGGGTACAGACCATAGAATTCAAATGTCAAGAACATGCAAGTGCTAAAAGGAAACAAAAGGATCATATAAAGAAAAATCAATTAGTCTAACTGTCATCAGGACCAGTTGACTTGTCTCAGCTAGAACTTTCTTCCTCACTAGAGTCTTCACCTTCAGAGTTCACTGTATCATCAAGGTTACTGTCCTTTTGTAGGTTCTTGATCATCTTTTCAAAGGTTAGCTTCCTTACTAGCCTAACTTTAATCACATCATCCAATTCCTTGCAAGCTTCTCTTAATTCTTTAATCATATCATCCTTGGTGGAGGACTTTTCAGTAGGTGCAGATGTTAAAACAATGTATAGGATATGTTTTCCTGAAAAGAGCTTAAAATGAAGGGTCAAGGAAGACTCCCTCTTGCACACTACATCATTTCCACTTAGGATTCTAGGATGCTGATTTAGGACAATTCCACAGAGGAGGGAAGGAAAATAAATTGGCGTCTTAATGGCACAAGTTCCCGCATGTTTGATGGTCTGATCAAATATGTAAGTCCCATAATAAAAAAGTTTCTGGTTTCCAATAGCATAAATGAACTTTCCTTAACCAATGGAGATTGTTGAAGTGTGATTAATGGGAATCCAATTTGCAGTTCCAATCCTATGTAAAATTGCATATTTCACACTCAGTATGCTGACAAGAAGTTTATTTTTCTGGGCCACTCACTTACTTGATTAGTAGTGATGGCTATGTACACTTGATTGTCTGTAACTTCCAACTCACAGCAGGCATCTTCAGACCTATCTAGAAATCTATTTATGATGGTAGGAGAAAATTCTACACACTTTCCTCTAATAAAAACCTTTCTATACTCCTTACTTTTATGGTCAGCACAATCAACAAGAATATTAACAATAAACTCCTTAACAAGAGTTTCATAGAAATTGGCAAACCTAGTAACTGTTTTCATCAATCCATCATAAGATATAATCTCTATGATTTCTTTACATTCCAAGGCACCATCTCCCAGTTCTCTCTCTAGGGAAATCCTTCTTTGATACACATACTTCAACTTTTCAGCATTCTCAACATAGTGGAAGGAGATGTTGTCAAGTGGGGCATCAAGAACCCTAACATAAATCTTTTTGTTTACAGACTTTTTGAAAGGAGAGATGTCCTAGACATCTTGATTGACATCATAGTATCAGTCAACATCTTCAACAACCACAACTTTTTTCTTATTCTTAGATCTTTTTACAACATCCTCATCATCATCTGTGGAGCTAACAAGACTAGCTTTTATTTTTCTAGAGAGAGGAACCACTTTACTTCCTGGCTTTAGGGGTCCATACATGATTTTTCTTGGTTGTTTTGGCAGGGGGTGTGACACTTGCATCCTTCATTTTCCTGGACTTTAGCCTTCTTACAATACCAGGCACCACATTAGAAATGAGCTCATTGTCATATAGCTCGTCTACATTAACAACATTCTCAGCATTGTGACCTTTTCCATCCTTGGAGACAGCAGCATCTTCTTTAGAAGGAGATTTCTCTTCAACATTTTCTTCTTCCACTTCCTTCAGAGAAGAGATAGTAAGCTTCTTAAGTTTGCTTTCAGTAGTATCTTTCATGAAGGTGGATGATTCAGTAGAAGCACTTTAAGGGTTACTTCCTCTGTCAACAGGAGGAGGCATGCGAGTAAGGGGAGTAGAAATCCCAGGCACATCAAACCCTTCATTTAATACTCTGTCTACTAGCCTTCTGATGCTTCTATCAACATTGACAATCTCTTCTTTTATCCTATTATCAGTTGCAGTGGAAGAGTTACCTCTATCATCTTTGGATTTCTCTGCAGGTGATGATCTAGGTTTCTTGACCTTTTTATCAAGAGGTGGGATGGTTGTTAGAGGAGTAGCATCGAGTACGCTATCAAGGGAATGATTTTCAGGGAGGTTGACAGATTTTGAGGAAGATGATGTATGATGTTGAGACATGTTTGAGAATTTTGGAGAAAGGAGATGAAGAATGGCAAGGGTCCTTTTTCTGTGGAGGAGAATGAAGAGTTTGTGAAAGTAGAGAGAAGAAATTTTGTATCGTGTGGGAAATAATTTGAGGTAGTCTTGTAATGATTGTTTTCTAAATTTTATTTGTTGGAAACACAAATAATACAATATCACTTTAATGATATTCCCACACACTTTTAATTGCTACAAACCCTCATATGAATAGATCCCTAATTTTCCTCTTAAATTCTTAAATTGATTAGCATCTAAAGCTTTTGTTAAGATTCCATCCAGTTGCAATTCAATGGCTACATGTTCTAAGGCAACAATCTTTTCTTCAACAAGCTCTCTAATGAAGTGATGACGGATGTCGATATACTTGGTACTGTTGTGTTGAATGGGATTATTTGATATGTTTATGGCACTTAAATTGTCATAGAATAATGTCATCACGTCTTGTTGGACATTGTATTCTATTAACATATGTTTCATCCAAACCAATTGAGAACAATTGCTTCCTGCAGCAATATACTCAGCATCAGCAGTGGACAGAGACACCCAATTTTGCTTCTTGCTGAACCATGATATGAGATTATTTCCCAGAAAAAAGAATCCTCCTAATGTACTTTTTCTATCATCAGCACTTCCTGCCCAATCAGCATCATAAAAACCAGTTAAGGCAGAGTTTGATCCATGAGAGTACAGCATACCATAGTCACTTGTCCCATTCACATATTTAAGAATCCTCTACACATGGTTGACATGTATAACTTTAAGATCAGCTTGATATCTTTCACACACCTCTATAGCAAAGACAATGTATGTTCTGATAGCTGTGAGATATAGAAGACTGCCTATCATGCTTCTGTAGAGACTTTGATCTACACTTACTCCTTTTTCATCTTTAGTCAACTTCAGATGTGTGGGAGCAGGGGTTCTTTTGTGACTGGAATTCTCCATCCCAAACTTCTTTACTATATTCTTCGCATACTTGCTCTGAGATAAAAATATGGAATCTTCCATTTGTTTAACTTGCAGACCAAGAAAATAGGTTAATTCACAAACAAGACTCATCTCAAATTCAGACTACATTTGCTTGACAAAATATTGAACCATCTCATTTGATATCCCACCAAATACAATATCATAAACATAAATTTGAGAAATCAAAATCTTCCCTTCTTCTTCTTCTTTGACAAAGAGGGTTTTGTCAATGCCATCTTTCCTATATCCATTCTCCCCAAGGAATTCTATCAGTCTCTCGTACCAAGTTCTTGGAGCTTGCTTCAATCTATACAGGGCTTTCTTCAGTTTTTAGAAATGTTTAGGAAAACTTAGATCGGCAAATCCCTTTGGTTGTTCCACATAAAATTCTTCATTCAGATATCCATTTAAGAAGGCACTTTTTGCATCCATTTGAAATAATTTAAATTTCAGTATGCATACAACTCCCAATAGTAGTATGATTGATTCAAGTCTGGCCACAATAGAAAAGGTTTCATCAAAGTCCACTCCTTCAATTTGAGTGTATCCTTGTGTAACTAACCTTGCCTTATTTCTAGTGACCTCCCCTTTTTCATCAGATTTATTCTTGTATACCTATTTAGTGCCAATCACATTTGTCCCTTCAGGTCTTTGAACCAGATCCCAAACTTCATTCCTACTGAATTGTGCTAGCTCCTCTTGCATAACATTAATCTAGAATTCATCAGTTAGGGCCTCTTTGACATTCTTAGGCTCGTTTTTTTATACAAAGCAAGAGTTTGAAATCCCTTCTCTTGATCTAGTAGTAACTCATTTGTTTGGATCTCCTATGATAAGCTCCTTAGGATGCTCTTTCTAAGTTCTAATTGAAGGTCCTTTATTGAGGTGACTAGGTTGGGGATCTTCTTTAGGAGGATTAGAATCAATACTTGTGTCATTTAATTCAGTTGGACTATTAGGCAAAGATGATCCAACATCTTCTGATACATCTTCTTCAACATTACATCCTCTATCATCAATAGTAACATTTATTGATTCCATAAAAACATTGGTTCTGGAGTTAAAAACTCTATAAGCTCTACTATTTGTAGAGTAACCCGGGAATATTCCTTCATCACTCTTGGGATCCATCTTCCTACTTAGTCACGATCAACTAAGATGTAACATTTACTTCCAAAAACATGAAAGTAGTTAACAATTGGTTTTCTTCCCTTCCATATTTCATACAAAGTAGCTGAAGTGTCTTTCCTTAGAGTGATTGTTATGGATATAGCACGCAGTATTCATTGCTTCAGCCCAAAAATGGTAGGGTAACTTCTTAGCATGAATCATGGCTCTAGAAGATTCTTGGAGATTTCTATTCTTGTGTTCTACAATCCCATTCTATTGAGGAGTAATGGGAGAAGAGAATTCATGGATGATTCCTTCAGAAGAGAAAAACTCAACAAATTTGTTGTTCTAAAATTCCTTTCCATGATCAGTTTTGATTCTTATGACATGGCTTTCCTTTTCCCTTTGATGTTTTTGACAAAGATCTTTGAACACTTCAAAAGTTTCTGGTTTTTCTCTACTAAAGCTTATCCATGTGTATCTGGAAAAGTCATCTAAAACAACATAGGAATACTTCTTACCACCAAGAATTTCAACCTGCATAGGTCCCATCAAGTCCATGTGAAGAAGTTCAAAAACTTTTGATGTAGTAAGATGTTGAATCTTCTGATGTGACATCTTAGTCTGCTTTCCAATTTGGCAGTCACCATATACCCTTCCTTCTTCTATTTTGAGCTTAGGAATCCATCTCCCTGCTTCTTCAAATATAATTCTTTTCACACCTTTCAGATGCAAGTGCCCCAATTTTTGATTCCATAGTTTAACTTCATTCTCTTTGGCTAAAACACATGTTGAGGAGAGGTTCAACTCTTGAGGAAACCATAGATAACAGTTGTCTTTAGATCTGATCCCTTTCATAATAACTTCATTCTTTTCATTGCACACAAGACATTCTTCCTTAGTGAAGTTAACTTTGAATCCTTGATCACATAATTGGCTTATACTTATCAGGTTAGCTATTAACCCATTAACAAGTAACACATTATCAAGCTTAGGGACTCCTGGACAATCAAGCTTGCCAACACTTTTGATTTCACCTTTTTCCCCATCACCAAAAGTCACATAACTGGTGGAATTAGACTTGACATCCACCAACAGATTCTTGACACCTGTCATGTGTCTAGAATATCCACTGTAAAAGTACCCATCATCTTTGGTTGATACTCTGAGAGAGGTGTGAGCAATGAAACTAACAACACTGGAATTGGGAACCCACAGTTTCTTCTTTTTGCTATTTTGGGGAATCTTACCATTTTTGGGAAAAGAAGTATTTTTAGGATACCCGTACAACTTGAAACAGAAGGGCCTTATATGTCCAAGCCTTCCACAGTGATGACATCTCCAGGGCTGGGGATTCTCTCTGGTGTGATTAAGCTTTTTCTTCCCATGATGTTTTCCATGATGTCCTTTCTTCCCGTGATGTTTTCCAATATGTTGATACATTTTATTCAACATCTTTGGTTTAGGCTTGGCATGAGTGGAAACTGATGAAGGATTTTCTGAGTTAGGTTCCTTTTTCTCATTGAAACCTAGAACACTCTTGTCTCCTGTAACTCTTCCTTCTTGGAGAACTTCATCTAATGTGTCAGTCCCATTATTCAGCATCTTGAGAGATTTGACCATTCTATAAGGATTTGAATTCAGAGAAGACATTTCACTTTCCAGATCATAAATAGTTTAAAGATGCTATTTCCTTTCCTCCTTCAGCTGAGTTATGAGGGCTTTCTGTTTCTCCCCTTCAAGACACACTTTTGCACTTCTATGACATAATTCTTTGTATGAAGCAGCTAACTCACCAAAGGTTAGTTCCCCATCACTAGAATCTTCATCAGAAACATATTTGCCTGTCAATGCTTTAACATATTTGGCAGATTCTTCAAGATCACTCTTTGAGTCCTCTTCAGACCAAGTAACAAATATATTCTTCTTTTATTTCTTAAGATATGTAGGGAATTTAGCTCTAATGTGACCAAAGCCTTCACATTCATGACATTGAACTCCATTCCCTTTAGTAGATTTTTCTTCAGCCCTTTTTCTTCCAAACTCATTTGACTTGTGGATGTCAAATGAGATGTTCTTAACATTTGATCTTTGGTTTCTGTCCATTCTTTTTATAACTTTATTAAATTGTCTTCCAAGCATAGCTAAGGCATTTGATATTCCTACATCTGTATCCAGATCACAGTCCTCTTCTTCATCTTTAATATTTTATACAAAGGCTATGCTTTTGTTTTTCTTTTCAGATCTTTCCTTGATGCTTAATTCAAATGTTAGAATGGATCCAACAAGTTAATCCACTTTCATTTTGTCAATGTCTTGAGCTTCTTCTATAGCAGTCAGTTTCATATCAAATCTCTTGGGAAGAGACCTGAGCATCTTTCTCACCAATTTGTCTTCAGGTATCTTCTCTCCTAAAGCACTAGAGGCATTAGCACTTTCAAGAGTGTTCATATGGAAGTAATTTATACTGTCATCATCCTTCATTCTCAAATTCTCAAATTTTATGGTGAGAAACTGAAGTCTTGACATCTTAACTTTGGATGTGCCTTCATGAGAAAATTTAAGAATTCCCCATGCATCCTTAGCAACTTCACATGTATTCACTAATCTGAAAATGTTCTTGTCAATTCCATTAAATATAGAATTCAAGGCTTTAGAATTTACAAGAGCAATTTCATCTTCTTCCTTAAACCAATCTTCTTCTGGTTTTAATTCAAAATTAGGTTCTCCATTTTCTCCCAATTTGACAGGGTGTTTCCATCCTCTTAAAACAGCTTTCCAAGCCCTGTTGTTTAAGGACTTTAAAAAGGAAACCATACATGGTTTCCAATAGTGATAATTGCTTCCATACATAATGGGTGGTTTGTTCACAAATCCACCTTCCTTGTCCATAGTACCAGAAAGTATCTTCCCTAGATCTCACCCAGATAAGAGCAGGATGCCTGCTCTGATACAAATTGAATTTCTGGTATCAGATATATGATGTCAAATGAGATGTCATGACATATATATCTGTTTGCAAGTAAAGAGCAGTAAAATCAAAAGCAGTAAAAACACAAGAGATTGTTCACACAGTTCAGTGTACAACAAAACCTACTCTGGGGGATACTAAGCCAGGGACAAGTTCACTAAATAGTATCAATTCATAGACCCTCAATAAACAACCAGTTTACGATCTAATCACTTAATCACTGCCCGTGCTAAGCTTCTACCTAAGACTCACCTAGGTATGAGGCCCTCCTCAAATCCCTTTAATCCCTTACAGTGAAAAATTAACAGAAATATTAAGTTTAAAACACTTCAATCATTCAATGCTTAAAAGCTTATGAATGATACACAATTAACAACCCAAATAACAATACAAGTATTCAATCAATACTAGAGTGTTTGACAATTGAAAGAGTTAGACTTTTTAAAATAGAAAGAGAGTATTCTTCTTCAAAAGTTATAGTAGTTTGAATAAGGAAGCAAGTCCTTATATATGCACAGCTGTGGGCAAGGGCTTTAAAATCCAATATTCAGTTCTTTTGAATATTTCCATAAAAATAGGTCAAGATAAAATCCATCAACTTTGAAAAATATTCCTCCACATTTTTCGCTGCATGTGAGTTACAAATCTTGAAGCATGGAGTGCTGGAAATTAGGAAACAGAAAAATATATACTGAGGTTGGCTGAAATCAGTTCAGGAGGCAGATGTCAAAACATCTGCTTTGACATCATTTAAAACAATTTGCTACAAATGTCAAGACATTTAGAAAAACATTAACAGCATATTATTTTACCAAAATTGCTGCCAACAAACACTTACAAATAGTAACTGGGTTCTAAGGAGTCTCATATCATTGCCCTTTCTCTTAGGCATTATTTCAGCTCAAGCATCAAAATATTGCGGCCGAAATATCTCGAAAGTCTAATCTCAATGAGTGTAGCATCGAGTATCAACCAATCTCCGGTCGGAACCAAATCCGAATATCTCACTACTTTCTAATGGCTAGGATGAGTCAATTAAAGGTTCTAAAGGTCAGTTAGCTCTTAATGACACTATGAGGAAGCCTAATGTTATCCTTGACTAACTCAAGGAACATTAGTACAAGCCAGAGTATCACGCTAGCGTAGCCATCATATCATCCATATCGGTTTACACCGTACAACCTCCATGATTTATTGCTACTTACCTAAAAGGTGCCCTAGATCCGGGTATATGATCTTTAACAATAACCCAAACATAAACTCGGAAGATAAAGCAGACAAATAAAACTAGGAAAGCATTTTAAATATGATCTAGCTCTAAGGTAACACCGCTTTAGTTTTACTCTCCCCAGCAGAGTCGCCAATTCTATAATAAGTTGGGAGAACTGACTGTTATACTGGTTTTATGTTTTATCACAATGTTGCTGTTAGCAAGAGTCGCCACTGACTTTTTCTTTTATCCAACAAAGGAAAGGGTGAAAAGAACAGGAAAGACCTTTCGAGATTATTTTCTGAGTAAGGGTTGTAGGTTATGGATAGGGAAGGTGTTAGCACCATTTCCATCAGTAGTTATCTACGGGCTCTTAGTTGCTAGCTCATTTGAAAATGCCTTATGTTTGTGTGCATGAAAAAAGTATTTTGTAAAGATGCCTTAGTGAGGCAAAATTTATAATGTTTCTCGTGTCGTGGGGGAACGTATACACAGTATCTTTGAAAATATTTTTTAGAAAAGAGTGTATGTGTGGAAAATTGTTTTATTTGAGCAAGCATCTAAGAAGTACCTACCTACTTGAAAAGGTTTGTTCTTTTCCTCCTTTCCTTTAGACAGTGCAATCCTACTATTAGAGAGTAGGTAGCCCTATCGTAGGATGTTTTGAGGGACAGGCGCGGGTCATCGTACAATCATAAAGGTAACTCGTAGGGAACTTTAGCAATTTTATCGTAAGGGACTAGATCATTTATCGAAGGCAGCATCAGAGGGTCGTCGAGGGACTACGATCTTTTTAACCAATGGTCTTTGTTAAAGTTTCCCAAGTTCGAGGGACATGAATGTTTGTTTTTCCAAAGCTAACAAGTGGAGGTACCTTAGAGGTGTGCGTGTGCGAGTGTGTTGTGTTTCAGTTAAATTTATCTTTGAATATTAGGTTTGCTAATGTTTGTTTTTAAGTCTTTTCATACAAACCTATTTGTATTCATCTAACAGTTAATTGTATAAGTACGGAAAATAAAATGCGGGAATTTAAAGACCTGCAGCTATTACATCCCATAAGCAGTTACATAATAGAAAAATTTTTGAGGAAATGTAAACTACGACGATTACAAAATTATCCGTGCGACCTATACATTTGTTTTCTAGAATTTAAATAGCAAAATAATAAATAAAAAGAAATTAAAGGACAAAATAAAAGAACTAAAATCCTAAGCAAGAAAATGTTTTTGGCTTTTTTTTATGAGAAAAAAAGAATTTTGTGTTAATAATAATTGGAATTTGATTTATGAAAATAAATTAATAATAAAACCCTAATTGTAATTAATCAATTAATTAAAAAAGTTATTAAAAATAATTAATTAAAATTAATCTTAACAAAACAAAACAAATAAATTAATTCTAATATTTTTGTGGTTTTGATTTTAATGATGTTTTTTTATGATTTTTTTAATAAAAGGAAATTAATCGAAAAAGAAAAATGTAAATTAAACAAAACAAAAAAAATAGAAAAAAGAAAAGATGGGCTTGTTGTAAGAAAACTGGGGGTGAAAATCTGAAATTTGCTAAGCCCAACTTGGTTGGACCCAACAACTATGTATAATTTGGTGTGCATAGCCCTTGAGGTTCCATGGTAAGAGCGCATCCTTGAGAAGCTGGATCTGAAACTCAAAAGTTCTTGAGCCCTAACAATGGCATCCTGCAATCTAAGCACTTAAACTCACGTGTGATACGTTATATCCATTCCAAACATTGATAACAACATGGATGTATGCATAAAATTAATTTAAATAGTATAGTGAAAAAGTTTAGGATCCAAAATTTTTACCAAAAATTGATGGGCTTGGTGTGGCTGTTCTGCCGTGTTTGAGAGTGATCTACAAATATGTATGGCCTCCTGGGACCTTCAGGAAGATGGTACGAGACTTGAAATTGCTCGAATATGGCCAGAAATTGCTATACGAAATTGCAAATTTCTTTGAAAAATGTGAAGAATTCGGGCAAGCTTTTGGAGATCTTTTTGAAGAGATTTTTGAAGAGGAATTTCATGCCCTCTTTGGGATTGCAATGCATTGTATTTATAAAGGAGTGAGTGAGGGTGGAAACAAGGCAAGAGATCAACGCATTAAACCATGGTTTCATGACAAAATAAATATTTGAAAAGTTGCCTAAATGATGTGATTCTTGCCACTTTTTTTGGAGCATGAACCTGGACATATTTCATGTGTTTTTCACGAATTAATGCGCTCCAAAGTGGATCAAATCCACCCCATATGCATAGCCCATGCTTTCCTTGTGTTTTTATTTAATTTATTTGATTTAATTCATATTTAAATGAATAAAAATTCAAATAAATAGAAATAAAATAAAAAATAGTGCATGTTTAGGTTTTTAGGTCCTTGGGTATGTCATAAACATGTTCTAACCCTAAAAGTTAGATCCATTAACCTAAAAATGCAATTTTGCTCAAAGTTGACTTCATGCATTTTTCACAAATTAGCCCAACTTGTGCAAACCATAACATGTTCAATTTATATCTTTTGGAGATGAACTTGGACTTTTAGAAAGCCCAAATGTCCTATATACTTTCTCTTCTAATCATTTTTTCTTTTGGAGATATTATCTTGATGTAAGTTGCCTTGACAAAAAGTTTCTTTTGTTGACTTTTTGAAAATGACCTATAATGTATGAGATCATATCTTCCAAATGAAGCATTATTTGTACTTGATAACAGAATAAAAGTTGTATAGAATTTAATTTTCCTCAAAATGGGCTTTGGTTGGGGAAAAGTTGATGAAGCATGTGAAAGTTATGCCTGCTCAAAGTTCAGTTGACTTCTCCTAAGGAAACCCTAATTTGGCAATTCTTTACTTTTGATGATCTGAGGGATTTCCTTGGGGAATCATGATCAAACCTTGATCAAATGATTAATATAAAATTTAAAATGTTTATGTTGACCAAAAATATTAAATTTTGACTATATGTTGACCATAGTTGACTTTTTGATCAATATAGTTGATTTTCAAGCATCTGAGCCATTGATTGAGCAAACTTGTGATGTAGGGCTTTAAACTTTACATGATCCTTGTTGAGGACCTATGAAGAAACATGGGAGCCACTTAATACTTTTTTAGACCAAATTTCCTTGAGAAACTCCAAACCCTAGTTGTAGGCTTTTGGTCTAGGAAGTGCATCTTGACTAGTCAACCCTTGGGTACCTTGACCATTTGAAGAGCCTTGAAAGAGTGCTTTAAATAAAAATGGGAGGTCAAATTTTTGGGTACAATAGTTAGCTTCAAGGAAATGATATCTACATTTTATCTTCATAAATGAACAACTAATAATGCTTGTATGAAGTGTTTAAAGGTCAAGAAAACTTACCTTGAAACTGAAATTCATGTTTTGATTTAGAGTTGTTGTATTGTCTTGGAGAAGTCAAGTCGCAGGAGGCTGTTTTTGAGTTTAGAAAATGGTGATAGTGATGTTACAGAAGTTGCTCTTATTTTTGAACAACTTCTATATGATGTCTATGAAGTATTTGGATGGTTTGTTGGGACAATATTTGCAAGGTTTGAGATATTTTAAGGTTTTGGTTTCAAAACTCAGAAATGGAGATTTTTATGGACAATTTTGGTTTTTAGAGTATAAGGGTGTTTGAAGATTTTTCAACACACAAGAATCGGGCCTCGTTAGCTTGCAATTACCTCTCTATTTATAGAGAAAAGGTTTGGGAAGTTGAAGTAATAAGATTTGCAAGATAACAAATTATGGTTTGGTTGGAACGCAAATATCAAGTTATGCCAAGTCTTCCATGGTGCCAAGATGAAGTACCAAAGTTGCTGGTATGGAGGGGATACCTTCCATTATTTATGATGGAGTATAATCATAAGTAAGCAAGGTATGGGCTCAAGAAAAATTTTGTACCAAAAAGCTTGCTTTTCAAGAATAGCAATGGCGCCTTTATGCCATAAATGAAAAGATCTTTTGGACAATGACTCAAACACTTGGGTAATAGCTCAAGAGTAGGTGTAAGAATTAAATTATGGTGAGATTTTCAAGTTATAAGTCCTACAACACAAGATTATGCAGCATAGCATATAGATTGGATTATGTGTTCTTCAACAAAATGTCTCGTAATTCAAGAATGGATGTCCAACTTCATGCCTTTGAATCTCCTAGCTCAAGTATGATAAATTCACACTCTTGGATATTTTGGAAAGCTTTAAACATCCTCTCCAACTTTTATGTTGACCATTTTGACAAAATCATCTCGGAGCTTGGTGAAAATTGGCCAAGAAGTTAAGTCAAAAATCTTCCTAAACTAGGTGAAAAATTCTCTAAGTGTTTAAGAAAAAAGTGAATGACTTCATGAATTTATAAGTCAAAATCCAAGCACTTTTAGTACTTGATCAGTAAAGCAAATTTGTATATCTCATCAAGATCCAAAACTTTCATGTTGAAAGTTTTCTTTGAATCATCTTGCATCTTGGTGAAAAATTGGCATGAAGTAGTGAAATTATCATGTTTAAAACACTTAGAAATTTTTGTATAAGTCTTGAAAGGTTTGACTTTTCAAATTGACTTTTAACTTTCTTGATTTCTTGATGATCAAGCTTCATATTTTTTAATTTCTTGATGAATTGTGATCTTTGAAATTAAATCTTGACCAAAAAAAGTCAAAGTTTAACTTTTTGTGCATCAGTTGACTTTTCATCAGTTGATCAAATTTCAACTATTAATCCATTGATCTTGAGAGATGAATTGAGTCATGAAATTAGGTAAAAATTATTTCTTTGAATCCTTTATATCACGTTTCAAACCAATAAGACATGTATTAAATCAAAAGTCAAGAATCAGTCATTCTCGGTCAAAACCCTAATTTTGACCATTTTGCCCTTTTGATGATTTGAACATTTTTCTTGAGGAACTGTGATCTAAACTTGATCAATTGATGCATATGACTTCAAAATGTTTATATTGGCCAACAATCATTAATTTTGACTGTAGGTTGACCATAATTGACTTTTTTACCCAATATAGCTGATTTTTAGTCATTTGGTCAATTGGTTGAGCAAAATTTTGATTTCAAGACTTGAAATTTGGCATGAGTATTCTTGAAGGTCTATAAAGATCCGTGCAAGTCATTTGATGCATTAGAAGTCCAATTGTCTTTGTGAAAATCAAAAACCCTAATTTGAGGCATCAGTGTTTAGGAGATAGTTTGACCTAGTCAACACTTGTGCAAGCTTAATCCATTGAAGATCTTTATGAGAAATGTATTGAGAAATGAGAGGGAAAATTTTTGGGTACAACAGCTCCCCATGTTCAATCTTCTTAAACCTAAAGAGTTAGATTGGCGGGTCCTCCATTCGTGACTTGAAGGTGGAAGATGATTGAACACTAAAGTGCCCAGAAATTTGCACTCGCTGATGCACAAAGTAATATGTTAGTTGATTGCATCAAAAGTGGGCTTAACAAATGCCATTTGGAGAGGTGATGAAGATTTTGTCAGATATGGGCTTACAAATGCTATCCAGAGTGACTGTTGGTAGAAATTGGAAAAAGTATCAGAATAAATCTTTGCTCGATTTATACTGAAACAATAGATGTCTTTTGCCTATTTTTAATTGGAAGAGATAAATCTAACCAGAAGAGGTATGTTGTTTGGTGACTTCAATGGGAAAATAATCCTAACCAGAAGTGGTTTGTCATTTTCCTATCTTTAACTGGAAGAAATGAATCTAACCAGAAGAGGTCTGTTGATTTCCAGAAGAGGTATGTCGATTGCCTATCATTAACTGGAAGAAGTGAATCTAACCAAAAGAGGTCTTAGTCTGTCTGTCTTTAATCTGGAAGAAATAAATATAACCATGAGAGGTATATCGTTTGCCTGTCTTTAACTGGAAGAAGTGAATCTAACCAGAAGAGGTCAGTTGATTTCTAGAAGAGGTCTATCGATTTCCTATCATAACTGGAAGAAGTGAATCTAACTAGAAGAGGTCTTCGTCTGCCTGTCTTTAATCCGGAAGAAATAAATCTAACCAGAAGAGGTCTGTCATTTGCCTGTCTTTAACTGGAAGAAGTGAATCTAACCAGAAGAGGTATGTTGATTGCCCATTATTAACTAGAAGAAGTGAATCTAACCAGAAGAGGTCTTCGTCTTCCTGTCTTTAATCTGGAAGAAATAAATCTAAATAGAACAGGTCTTTGTTCGCCTGTCTTTAATCTGGAAGAAATAAATCTAACCAGAAGAGGTCTTCGTTCGCCTGTCTTTAATCTGGAAGAAATAAATCTAACTAGAAGAGGTCTTTGTCTGCTTGTCTGGAAGAAATAAATCTAACCATAAGAGGTCTTTGTTCGCCTGTCTTTAATCTTGAAGAAATAAATCTATCCAGAAGAGGTCTTTGTCTGCCTGTCTTTAATATGGAAGGAATAAAATCTAACCAGAAGAGGTCTTCGTCTGCCTGTCTTTGATCTAGAAGAAATAAATCTAATTAGAAGAGATCTTCGTCTGCCTGTCTTTAATCTGGAAGAAATAAATCTAACCAGAAGAGGTCTTCGTCTTCCTATCTTTAATTTGGAAGAAATGAATCTAACAAGAAAAGGTCTTTTGTTTTGTTGATAGATTTTTCCTGCAAGGAAGAGGGTTAGTTGCACAAAGATGTATGCATGGCGTAATGATGTTCTCAAAATAAATGAGATTATATTGTATGCATTTATCATGTATGTTCTATGATGTATGAATGTGAAACATTGAAGTGCATCTTTGTTTGGAAAATAAATCCTTGACAAATTTCTGGGAAGTATTGGGAAACTGAATCCAGGACTACCGTTGGAGATGAATAGTATGTGTATCTTCAACTTTGTTTAGAATGTTTCCACTGAGGATTCCAGTTTTGTTCGGAGAAACTCTATGTGGAATGTTAATTTTTGCTTGGGAAGTAGGGTTCAGGGATCTTTGGTCGTCTATCGCTCTATTGGGGAATTTAATTCTTATTTACCCTGACTAGGGATAAAAGAGATGGTTAAACTTTCAACTCAGAGAGGATAGGTAACTGGTATCTGGTCAAAATCCAAGGTTCGTAGCAATGTTCTAGGGAGAATGAAGTTAACTATTGTTGTACCCCAAAATTTGCCCTCCCATTTCCTCAACATTTTCTCATCACAAGACCTTTGAAGATTAAGATCCAGTTAGGGTTTCCTCTGCTCAAGACTTCTCCTTGCACTGTGGACTCAAATTAGGGTTTGTGTTTGCCCAAGGATGTTTTGACCTAAAATGCCTAAGATGACTTTCATGCTTCATGTTGGACTCCCAAGTTTACCTATACCAAGTTTCAAGTCTTGATTCCAAGTTTTGCCCAGTCAATTGGACAGTTGACCTAGAAATCAACTGTATTGGGGAAAAAGTCAACTGTGGCCAATTGACAGTCAAATCTCATGAAATTTGATCCACATCAACATTATGAACTCCTATGGACCATTTGATCAAGTTTGGATCACAATTCCACAAGAAATTTGATCAGATCACCAAAAGGGCAAAATGGTCATTTTTAGGGTTTTGACTGCACAAAGGCAATTTTTGACTGTTTGACCTAACCAATGGCAAAACAAACTCACACATGGACTCAAGGACCCCATGGAACTATCTTGACATGTTCATCAAGCTTAAAAGATCCCAAGTACACAAGATTGACAGTTGAATTTCCCAGTCAATTGATCCATTTTGACTGTACACTGAAAAGTCAAACTTTGACTTTTTGGTCAAAATCAAGAGTCAAGATTCATTTTTCATTAAAACTTGCCAAATCATGAAACTTGTTCACCAAGAAATCACAAAATGCAAATTAGGGTTTGAAAATGGAATTTTTCATAACTTAGAATTTTTCTAAGTTATGAAAAACCCTAATTTTTTCCCAACTTTGTCCCATCTTTTCACCAAGATCCATTTGGATTCAAACAAAAGTCAAAACATGAAAGTTGTAGCTTGTTGCATAATCTACAACTTTTATTCACAAAGTTTTCTCATTTTAAGCTTGTATCTCAAGTTATATTTTTTCGAATAAGGGCACTAAACCATTTTTAACTTAGTGAAATTTAACCTATTTTGACAAGGTTTTCTACCCCACTTCAAGGCCACTTTTCATACCCTTCCACTTGGAATTTTGATTTGCATTTCAAAGATGGATTGTAGTACACATTCCAAGCTTTCCAAAATGTCCAAGAACTCATCAAACAACCTCATAACTTGAGAGATTCGAATTTCACAAGTTGGCAAGAATTCACTTTTGTTCTTCATCAAAACATGTTCATAAACTTTGCAAATTTGAACTCAGCATAGTTTGTGCTACTTTACAGGTCCCTAAACCAAATTACACTCCTTAATTTAATGCAAAACCATTGAACCAAGTTGTTATTCTAAGCCTTTGGTCATTACACAAGGAATTAAGCCTAAACTAGAAAAAGCACTATTTCCATTCTTGAAAAGAAGAACTTTATGTCAAGTTTGCAATCCAAGTGGTACAATCAAGATCTTCTTGGCACAAGTTTGTGAGCAAATTGCACTGATCAAGGCAAGGGATAGCAGCATAGTGGGAGGGCCTGTACTGACCTAGGGAGCAAAGTGGCATTTTGTAGCTTAAGTGTGAAGAAAGGTCCATAACTTATGCCAACTCTCTCTTCAGCAAAGACACACAACACAAAAGCTATCAAACACATTCCATAGAACATACCCAAGCTTTGGCACGAGTCCTGAACCTCCCAAGCATCCTCCATCTCAAAATCACCTTGAAACTGCACAAACAGGGGAACCCCTGCAGATTGAGTGCAAACTCCCACTTCCCTCGAGCATTCTCACCAAAATCAATTCATACACCTTCCTTACAACATATGCAAGCTAACCATGGCCTAAAACCTGACCTGTAATCACTCTAACAGTTTCCACCATTTTTAATTTCTCCTTTTGCAGTTGAAGTTCTACAGCTTGATACAAGAAGGTTCAAGACAAAGTAAGCATTGAAAAAGCATCCCTGGACCTCAAGGAAGCTTTTCCAATCATTACATTGCACTGAAAGTCTCTCATTCTCCACATAGAAGTTCAACTGCACAGGTAAAACTTTGAATTCGTATCTCTCTTATCATGCATCTTTAGTCTTAAGTTTGTGAAGAAACAGGGTCCTACTCATAGCCCTGAACATGTACATATCTTTACATTTCATTTCTTTTGCCTGAGTAGAGAGAATTTGGAGTTTGAAAATGGTAGAAAAATTAGGTTAGGATTTGGGGGAGGAGAAATTCTCCCTCATCTTAGAGAGATAGGTCAAGTTCTTTATATGGTTAGAACCGTCTCTTCATGCTGAACATTTGTTGTGTTATGAGTTTTTGCTGAAAAGCCAAGAATCAGGAGTTAGACATTGAAGAACAGGGGCGCGCGTTTTTTTCAAATATCTATGCTGGAGGTTGAAGAAGGAGTGAAGTGGGCTGGGCCTGTGTTATTTTGCTTTTCACACTATCTTTTTTGATTCACACCCCCCTGAGCCCATTTGTTCATTTTTTAACATTTTTGACTTTTTCTTTTTTGGTTGACTTTGTTTATTTTTTCTCATGGCATTAAAAAATTAAAAATATTTTTTCCATCATTTTCTGAATTTATGGCATATTTATTTGATTTGTTTCTTTATTTATGCATAATATATATATATATATATATACCATTATTAGAATAAAATAGAAAAAATAGTGTAAATACATTTTTATTTTTATTTACCTTCTGAAAATATTTCACACAAAAAAATACTCTTTTATTTATTTTATTAAAATATTAAATAAATACTTATTTTGTGTATAATACATATTTAGGGTTTAATATATATATATATGCTTATTAATACATTTAAACTAAAATGTAAAAATACTTGAATTTTTCATTTTTATTAATATTTGATACAAAAATACTTTTTTTCACAATATACTTCATTATTATATTATTTTTATAAATAAAAAAAAATATAAACATTTGTATTAAATTAGATAATAAGGCATTTTCTTTAAAAAATTAGGGTTTGTGCCCTAAATTCAAAATACTCAAAAAAATAATACATTTTATTTTCTTTTCTCTTTTACATAAATAATATTTTTTCATACATATACAAAACATTTTTGTGCATCTTGCATTTTTATTTAATTTTTGTACATCATTTAAATTGCAAATATTCAAAATGATGTAATAATGTAGATTTAAATTCTTGTCAATATCCCCATTTGAACATTTGTACCCCCCTTCCCATATTTGGTTTTGTAATAGCTTAGTAATTTTAATTTCGCACTTTATTGCTTTCTAATGATAACATGTTAGAATTAGGGTTTGTATGCGAAAAAACGATAAAAAATAGTTTGACCTAATACAAGATAAACAAGCATGAAAATGGACACACAAATCACACTTGCACCCCTAGGGTTTTCCACTTGTTGCCTTCAAATAAATGGGCCATATTGCATGTTGAACTTCTTTGGGCAAAGCAAACAATTTGAATGATCATAGTCCCTCGACAAAACTTTTCAAAACAAACAAAAACAAATGATCAAGTCCCTTAAAGAAATTGCTCAAAGACATTTAACGCCGTTGCAATTATGGTCTAAAATGATGACCCGCGCCTGTCCCTTTCACATCCTAACACAAGGTTGCCCACCAAATACAATGGTGGAGCAAACTTGTTAAAAGGGTTAAAGTATAGCAATGATCTTTTGAGAAATTTAGGAGTAGATAACCTCTTAGTTACTTGAATTAACTTGCAAAACAAAACACTTGCCTAATTTCAAAATCACACATCACTACACTTTCAAAACAACCTTCAAAAAAACAAATGAAAACTTTTTCAAAAGACATACATCTTTGTATACATCCCCACATGGATCATTACAAAGGTTGCCACCACATTGGCCTCTTTTCAAAACATTTTCAAACCCACACACTCAAGCACCATTTAAAACAATTGAAAACAAAAGGCAAGTGATCTAAGCAAGTAACTAAGAGCCCATGGATAACCATGGATAGAAAGGGTGCTAATACCTTCCCTTTCTATAATCTACTCCCCGAACCCAAGAAAACATCTCAAAAGGTTTTTGCTGTGCTTTTTAACCTTTCCTTAGGATAAAATAAAAAGTCGGTGGCGACTCTTGCTAACCGCAACATTTGCGAATACAAACGCAAAACTTCAAGTCAGTTCTCCCACCGTATCACAGAACTGGCGACTCTGCTGGGGATAATGATTAAAAGTGGAGTAACCTTAGGGCTTAGATCACCTTTGCTTTCAATTGTTTGCTTTGTTTACTTTTATATTGGTGGGCTTTGCATCGGAGTTCATAGATCCTAACCCGGATCTGGGATATACCCTTTTTAGGTAGCATAATTTGTGAGGGACCTGTCCGGCGTAGACCGACATGGGTGAAGCAGTGGCTACGTTGGTGTGGCATCTTAGTCTGTACCTGTATCCCTTGTGTTGTAACGGGGAGAATATAGGTCTTCTAAGGGGTCATTTAACACCAACCAACCTTAGAACCCTAAATTAACCAACTTGCCTATTAGGACAGTAGCTGTATGCTACACTCATTGAGGCTAAACTCTCGAGATGGTTCTGGCCGCGAGAAAAGATTGCGATGCTGGAGTTATGACCGATTGAGGGTAGCCAATGATTTGAGATCCTCTAGAACCCGGTTACTTTTCGATAGGACAGGTTTTAACCAACAAAACCAAAAGAGGGTAATACATGAAACTCATGCTGGCCTGAAACCTAAGGGTGTCTTGTGTGACTTGTGTGCCTTATCTGTCTATGTGAATATTTGTGGTGTGCTTCATCATGGCATCATTCCATCATACCATTGCATGCATCCTGTATAAAGGGCTAACCCATTTCAAAGACAAAAAAGGTTTCATCTTTGCTCTGTTTTGTAGGACATCATGTTGCCCGTGTGTAGGAATACTGTCCGGCTCAACTTTTTTCAACCACCAGTTTTACTCAAGGATTTGGTTGGAAGGATTCCAAACACTACCTCCTTCATCAACAGACATGGTTCTCTCCTTGGCTTGATCACTGCAAAATGGGACCAACAACTGATAAGTGTTCTGACCCAGTTTTATGACCCTCTGTATCATTGTTTCACCTTTCAAGACTTCCAGCTGGTTCCTACCCTGGAAGAGTTCTCTTATTTGCTTGGGATCCCTGTCTTGGAATAAACTCCATTCACTGGTTTGGAAAAGACTCCTAGGCCTGAAGAGATTGCTGCAATTCTCCCCTTGACTAAAGAAGAGGTGTTAGCTAACTGGGAAACTAGAAATGGGGTAAAAGGCTTTTTGGTCAAATTTCTGGTTGGCAAGGCTAATGATTTCTGGAATGACTTGGACTTCAAGGCATATGAGGATATTCTAGCTCTTTTGATCTATGGTCTGGTGCTGTTTCCCAACCCTGACACCTTTATCAGTACCCATGTCATAAGGATCTTCATGTCTCGGAATCCGGTACCCACTCTTTTGGGTGATATTCTACAACAACTATATGCTCGTACTGCTCGAAAACGGGGAACTCCGTGGTGTTGTGCTCCTTTGCTAGTAAGGTGGTTTATTTCTCACCTTCCTAAGTTTGTGCTGAAGAATGAAGAAGGAAAAGGTTGGGCTCGGAGGTTAATGTCTCTCACTGATAATGACGTCACCTGGACTCTCAGAGGTTTGGATGAGGTAGCTGTTATCGACCGTTGCGGAGAATACCCTAATGTCCCGTTGATTGGTATCCAAGGAGGAATCTCTTACAATCCGTGTTTAGCTCTCCGTCAGTTTGGAAGAGCCCGAGGAGATGGGCCTCATGAAATGCTGGTTCCTCACTTCCATTTTGAGTTTCAGGCAGACAGTGACAAACTACGCCAGGGATTCATTAAAGCTTGGGACAGAATCCACAAAGCTGACCCACATGAGTTGGGACCAAAGACTTCTCTACCAATGGAGCCCTATTGCAAATGGGTCCGCATCCGTGCTCAGAAGTTGGGTATGCCCTACGAAGCTGTTAGACCTCTCATTCTGGAATCTCCTGATGAAGATGGGGTTCCTCCAACTGTCCTCCCTCCTCAGATACCTACTGATTTTGACACCATGAAGAGATCTTGGGCGCAGTTAAAGGAAGAACGGGATTTCTATCGGGAGAAGTTCAACGAGCAGGAAAGGAAGATCCAGAGGCTGACTAAGCAATTGGAGGAAGAACGGGTCCTGAACAACTACATCAGCACTGAAAAGAGGAGGCCATGGGAGCATTGATGAGCTTTGGATGTTTCCTTTCATAGTTTATTTCCTTTCCAGTATTTTTCATTCCTGTAATGCCTAAGGGCAAATTGTTGAACAATTGAAAATTTTAATCTAATGAAGTGTGTTTCCCTTTTTGTCTACAAAATTGAATCTTGTTTGTCTTTGAAAACATAAAACATACGCATTCCATTGCACCATATGCATAGCAGGTACCCTATTTCACAGTTTGCTTAATCTCCTTCGCTGTTTATTTTGCACAGTCATCATGAATCCAGAATCATCCAGTGAGCAAGCAATCAAGGCCCTTCAGGCCCAAAGTGCACAGTTTCAAGAGATGGTCCTAAGCCTAGCCCAAGGTCAGCAAGAGTTGAAGACTCTACTCATGAAGAAGAAGAAGAAAAAGAGGACTGCATTGTTCAACACCGGACATAGATTTGGGAACACACTCCATAATGAAGCTGATCCAACCACTTCTTCTGCTGAGAAGAACAGTCCCCAAGGGGGAGGAGCTCCTAGTCCCGCAGTCTCCGACAACGAGATGGACTATAACGACGAACAATACCCACCTGCTGCTGACAGATACAAGCAATTGGAGGACCGCTTGAGCGCCATGGAGATTCAGAATGTGCCGGGGCTGGATTTTGGAGATTTGGGATTATCTTCTGGAGTAGTAATTCCACACAAGTTTAAGGCGCCTGCCTTCGCCAAGTATGATGGGGTCTCCTGCCCAAAGCTGCATCTGAGGTCGTACGTAAGGAAAATCCAACCTTACACGGCGGATAAGAACCTCTGGATTCACTTCTTCCAAGATAGCCTCTCGGGGTCACAGCTTGAATGGTTCTACCAATTGGATGGAGCTAGCATCCGACACTGGGAAGATTTGGCAACCGCATTCTACAGACAATACCAATACAATTCTGATCTCGCTCCTACGCGTACCCAACTTCAGGGTATGTCTCTAGGGACGGGTGAAGGGTTCAAAGAGTACGCTCAAAAATGGAGAGATTTGGCTGGCAGGGTGCAGCCTCCATTGACTGATCGAGAACTGGTTGATATGTTTCTGGGGACGTTGTCTGGTCCGTTTTTCAATCATTTGGTTGGTAACTCCTCCGCTGGATTTACAGATTTGATATTAATGGGAGAAAGAATTGAAGCTGGCATCAGGTCAGGCAAGATACAGAAGGCTTCCTCTACAAGTGCTGAGAAGAGGCCGTTTAAGAAAGAAGCAAGTGCCGTCTATGGTCCTAGAAGACAAATCAAGCCCGAAAGTCGCCAAGCCGTCAATGCTTTGGTCATCTCGAAACCTGTTGCTGCTCCTCAGCAGTACAATCAACAAAGAAGCGAAAGGCCTAAGAGGCAGTATACTCGACTGAATATGACCTCATCTCAAATTTTACCCCAACTGTTATCCACCAACCTGGTGACCCTCAAAGAAGCTCCTAAGGTCGTCAACACTGCGTCTCCTAAGTATAACCCAAATGCCCGGTGTGCTTATCATTCTGATAGTCCCGGGCACACTACTGATGATTGCTGGGCCTTGAGAAACAAAGTGCAAGATCTGATCGACGCAAAGGAAATTCAGTTTGAAGCGCCAGAAAGACCAAATGTTGTAACTGCTCCTATGCCCCAGCATAGAGTAAATGCCATTGAGGAAGAATTGTATGCTGTTTCGGTAAATGAAGTTGTCACCCCTCTGAAGACCGTCAAGAAGAACCTACTGCTAGCCGGTTTATTTCCGGGTTGCAGTGAAGGTTGCCTGTTCTGTGCTGTTTCCCTATCTGGTTGTCCCTTGCTGAAGTTAGGCGTCCAAAGCCTAATGGATAGCAAGGAGATTCTGTTTAAAAAGACTGCTGTTCAATTGGTTCCGATGAAAGAAGTTTCTGTGATTACCATCTTCAAAAATCCAATCAAGGCTCTCCCGAAGAAGCCTGTTCAAATCATGACAGTTGCGCCTGTGATCATTACTGTTCCGGGGCCTCTCTCCTACGTGTCTGATAAAGCTGTCCCCTGGCATTATGGGGCAGACGTGTATGTGAATGGAATCAAACAAGAATTCGACGCTGGTGCCAGTATCTGCGATATCACTGGTCCAGCCAAAGTTACCCGCAGTGGCAGGCTCTTCTCGCCTGACATTGCACCGCCCGCTATTCGAAGACCCCTTCTTATAAAACCTACAAGTATACCTGTTACTGTTGCTGATCAAGTTGTTTCCCCTGCTGCCGAGTCATCAAATGCTCGGGGCAAAGGGATTGAAGAAGAGCCTGCCCGGAAGGAGGCACCAATACCTATAAATGCTGAGGCCTCCCGACAAGAAGTGGAGGAGATTCTGAAAATAATAAAGAAGAGTGATTTTAATGTTGTCGAGCAGTTGGGGCATACACCCTCCAAGATCTCCCTGCTCTCCCTATTGCTATGCTCCGAGGCCCATGCTAAGGCTTTGATCTCATTTCTCAAGACGGCCCATGTGCCGCAGGAGACGTCTGCGGTCCAGTTCACTGATTGCATAGCAAACCTGACAGCAGACAATGGCTTGGGTTTTTCAGATGCTGACCTGACCGCGAAAGGGAGAGACCACAATGATGCCCTGCATGTCTCTATTGAATGCAGGGGCACTACTCTGGCACATGTATTGGTGGATACTGGTTCTTCCTTGAATGTTCTACCGAAAAAGGCTTTAGACCGTCTGGATTATGAAGGCCTGGAGTTGAAACCCAGCAATATCATCGTCAGGGCCTTTGACGGTTCCAAAAGGATGGTTCATGGAGAGGTTAACATCCCTATTCGTGTGGGCTCCCAAGTGTTTGACTCTACCTTTTATGTGATGGATATACGTCCATCGTACTCTTGTCTGCTGGGTCGACCTTGGATCCATAAAGCTGGGGCAGTGACCTCCACCTTGCACCAGAAGCTAAAGTATCCCGTCAGGGGGAAGATCGTCACTGTGCAAGGAGAAGAGGAGTATATGGTGAGCCATTTGAATTCCTTCAGGTACATTGAGATGGACGGAGAGTTTATTGAAACCCCCTTCCAGCATTTCGAGGAGGTGCATCCAATTTCAGCAGCTGCAGAGACAATAGCCGAAGAGAATGATTCCTTGAAGATGGCTTCCCTAAGGGATGCCCGGGCTGTGGTTCAGAAAGGCAATTGTGCACACTGGGGTCAGCTTCCTGACTTCACTCAGAAGAACGACAAGTTTGGGCTAGGCTTTACTGCAGAGGCTCAGAAGGCGGTGCGCAAAGAGAAGATCGGAAAGGCTCCGGTGTTTATTTCCAGCTCAAGGGTGAATGCTATCGAGGAGGATATGGAGGAAGTTGAGTTTGACAGTTGGATCTACCCGACTACCAGCAACGGACCAAGCAACTGGACGATGAAGGATTTTACCCCTATCACATTTGTCACGCAGTAATTAATTTCTTTTGATTTCCAAATTTGTAACAAACAATATGTTAAAACTTTGTTGGCTCGGTGTCCTACCCGGGGCATCGTAGCTCCATTTGTGAGGGCTTTTTGTATGACATTTTCATATATCATCAATCAAAACATTGGACGTTTGTTGCATTTCAAATCTTTTGCTCTTTTCCTTTTTGTGTTATATATATTGCAAAGCAGCTATATTTACACACACTCACTTATACAGGTTTCAATCCACTCTGGATCTCACTGGTAACAGCTCTGCTACCGCCAGTTATGACTTCGAAAATCCGATCAACTTAGCCGAAGACGAAGGTGAAGATGATTGCGAAGTGCCTGGTGAACTCGCAAGACTGCTACTCCAGGAAGAGAGGGCTATTCAACCACATGAAGAGCCTGTAGAAACAATTAACTTGGGTACTGAGACAAATAGGAAAGAGGTCAAGATTGGTGCCAATCTAGAGCTCAGCGTGAAGCAACGATTGATCCGAATGTTACAAGACTACATGGAGATTTTTGCTTGGTCCTATGAAGATATGCCTGGTTTGGATGCCGACATTGTAGTTCACCATCTGCCAACCAAGGAAGATTGCCCTCCGGTGAAGCAAAAAGTCCGACGGATGCGTCCAGAGATGTCTGAAAAGATCAAGGCCGAGGTTATGAAGCAGTTTGATGCCGGGTTCCTTGCAGTGACTTCCTACCCCCAGTGGGTTGCCAATGTGGTGCCAGTACCGAAGAAGGACGGTAAGGTCAGAATATGTGTCGACTACAGGGATTTGAACAGGGCCAGCCCCAAGGATGACTTCCCCTACCTCACATCGATGTCCTTGTTGACAATACAGCTCAACACAAGGTGTTCTCCTTCATGGATGGTTTTTCAGGGTATAATCAGATTAAGATGGCTCCAGAGGATATGGAGAAGACTACCTTTGTGACTCAGTGGGGCACCTTCTGTTATAAGGTCATGCCATTCGGATTGAAAAATGCTGGGGCAACCTATCAACGTGCCATGGTTGTTTTATTTCATGATATGATCCATCATGAGATTGAAGTATACGTTGATGACATGATTGCGAGGTCTCAAACTGAGGAGGAGCACCTTGACCATCTGAGGAAGTTGTTTGATCGACTCAAGTTATACAAGCTGAGGTTGAATCCCAACAAATGCACCTTTGGGGTAAGATCCGGAAAATTGCTAGGTTTCATTGTAAGTGATAAAGGTATTCAGGTGGACCCTGCCAAGGTAAAAGCCATACAAGAGATGCCGACTCCAAAAACAGAGAAAGAAGTCAGAGGTTTTCTAGGACGACTGAATTACATCGCCCGATTCATCTCACATCTAACTGCTACTTGTGAGCCAATCTTCAAATTACTGAAGAAAGATCAAGTGGTACGCTGGAATGATGAATGTCCGGCCGCCTTTGAAAGGATAAAGGAATATCTCCAAGAGCCACCCATTCTTATGCCACCAGTGGAAGGAAGACCTCTGATACTATACTTGACGGTACTTGATAATTCAATGGGGTGTGTGCTGGGGCAGCATGACGAGTCTGGCCGAAAAGAGCACGCTATTTATTACTTGAGCAAAAAGTTTACCGACTGTGAGTCTCGTTACTCACTGCTTGAGAAAACTTGCTGCGCTCTTGTATGGGCTGCTCGCCGGCTGAGACAGTATATGCTGACTCACACTACCTTATTGATTTCAAAAATGGATCCCATCAAGTACATATTTGAAAAGCCCGCTCTGTCTGGAAGAATAGCAAGATGGCAAATGATCTTGACGGAATATGATATCCAGTATACAACTCAGAAAGCAATTAAGGGAAGTGTACTGGCGGATCATTTGGCACACCAACCTGTGGACGATTACCAATCATTAAACTTTGATTTTCCGGATGAAGACATCATGGTGGTAACTGACTGTGAAGTACCTGGACCGGATGAAGGACCTGAGGAAGGATCCCGATGGTCTATGCATTTTGATGGAGCCTCCAATGCTTTGGGTAACGGCGTCGGCGCTGTAATCATATCTCCCAAAGGAACTCATACTCCCCTCACCGCCCGATTATGTTTCAGCTGCACCAACAATATGGCAGAATACGAGGCATGTATCATGGGTTTACAAGCTGCAATCGACTTAAGGATAAAATTTCTAAGTGTCTTCGGAGATTCCGCTCTCGTGATCAATCAGATCAAAGGCGAGTGGGATACGAAACACCCGAATCTTATTCCTTACAAGGAGTATGTGTCGACCTTGCTCCCTCACTTTGAAGAGATAACTTTTGAGCATTTCCCCAGAGAGGAGAATCAGCTAGCGGACGCACTAGCCACGATGTCTTCAATGTTCAAAGTTAAATGGGACAGTGAGGCTCCCCGAATCATAATCTGGAAGTTGGATGAACCGGCATACTGCTACGAGCTCGAGGCTGAGAAGGTGACTGAAAAACCCTGGTATCATGAGGTGAAGAGGTACTTGGAAGCTCAGGAATACCCTGAAGGTGCATCTGTCAATGATAAGAAGTTCATGAGGAGGTTTGCTGCAAAATTCTTCCTCAGCAACGACATTCTCTACAAACGGAATCATGATTCAACTCTGCTACGTTGTGTGGATAAGGCTGAAGCAGAGAAAATTATGATAGAATTACATGAAGGCACATTTGGAACACATTCCAGTGGACACACCATGGCTAAGAAAATCCTTCGGGCAGGATATTTCTGGTCCACAATGGAAGCCGATTGTTACCAGCACTCCCGAACTTGTCATAAATGCCAGATCTATGCTGACAAGGTGCATATCCCTCCGGTTCCTTTGAATGTCCTGACGGCACCTTGGCCTTTCGCAATGTGGGGCATCGATATGATCGGTGAGATCCGACCAACGGCATCCAATGGGCATCGCTTCATCTTGGTGGCGATCGATTACTTCACGAAATGGGTTGAGGCAGCTTCCTATGCCACAGTAACCAAGAGCGTCGTGGCACGTTTCATCCGGCATAATCTGATCTGTCGGTACGGCGTCCCAGAAAGAATCATTACGGATAATGGTACCAATCTCAATAACAAAATGATCACTGAACTCTGTGAACAATTCAAGATACAGCACCACAATTCTTCTCCCTATCGGCCGAAGATGAATGGGGCTGTAGAGGCAGCCAATAAAAATATCAAGAAAATTGTGCAGAAGATGACAGTGACCTATAAAGATTGGCACGAGATGTTACCGTTCGCTCTTCATGGGTACCGCACCTCAGCAAGGACATCAACCGGGGCAACTCCTTTCTCCTTGGTCTATGGCATGGAGGCAGTCTTGCCAATTGAAATCCAGATACCCTCTCTCCGGATAATGAAGGATGCAGACTTGAATGAAGATGATTGGATCCAGACTCGACTTGATCAATTAAATCTGATTGACGAAAAGAGGCTCACTGCTATCTGTCATGGTCAAACGTATCAGAAACGGATGATCAGGGCATTTAACAAGAAAGTCAGACCGCAAGAGTATCAAGTTGGGGACCTGGTAATCAAATGCATCATCCTTCCTCAAAGTGATCCCAGGGGCAAATGGACCCCTACGTATGAAGGGCCATTTGTGGTTAAGCGTGTGTTCTCAGGAGGAGCCATGATCCTAACCACCATGGATGGTGACGACCTTCCTCACCCCGCCAACGCAGACATAGTGAAAAAATACTACGCATAAATAAAAGACCCGCTAGGTTGACATACCTAGGCAAAAATAAGGGCTTCCCGGCGAACCAAAAGGGTTCGGGCAAAAATAAGGGATGAAATGAATAAAAAAATCTGTACACCCGGCAAGTCGAAAACCTGAAAAGGCGGCTTGGGCAAAAAGGGGTATCCCGGTGGACTGAAAACCCGAAAGGGCGGTCCAGGCAAAAGTTAGGGATAAAAGCGTAACACTATGTCTCATTGGATCACTTCGCATCCAGAATTCGGCATCGACTATCTGGCTCCAGATTTCGGCATTGACCAATCAGCTTCATCTTCAACTAGGTAGCAAAGCGATGAGACGTTCGAAGACATAAAGGCAATAGCAGAGTTGGAACCCAGTGGGATTGTTCACATAGCTGTTTTGTTTCCTTTTTCAAATTGTAAACTCTATACTATTTGGCGATGTCCTCTTACTAGGATGTCAGCCTCTTGTACAAAAACGCCTATTCACAGGCAAAGTTTAAATCAATACAGATTCACTTGTCCATACAAATTACCATTGTTTTCTTTTTCTGTTTTGCGAAGAACGTCCAATGTTCATTGTTGATATATGCATTTGACATTAAATTGCTGATTCATAAATATTTACATATAAAACAAGAGATTAATTACAGGTGACATCAAAGACAGGGCAATGTGGAGTTGTCTAATGCAGTCTGGTTGTTTTGTCCGCCAAGGCACCAAGGTAGGTTCAACTGAAGAATGTGGCCAAATCATCTCAATTCCCCGCAGAGTAAAACAGGATGCGACAATACTTTCCCCAAGCGGAGTTGGTTCCCCGTCGATCCTGAAAAGGCACAACATTCCCCGGAAGATCTTAAAGCTCATCCCCAGTAGATTCTGCAAGCTTATCCCCTGCGAAGCACAGACGTCTCACCCGAGTTTTATTTAGAGTTATTTCCTCACAAGGACTTATAACTGGGTTATCCTCAGCTAAAAGCCACGGAAGACCGCTCTCGGCAAAGTTCCTTCAATCCCCAGCGAAGTCTATCTTTGGTATTCCCAAGCAGAGTTTATCTTTGGAGTTCCCCAGCGGAGTTTATCATCATTATCCTCAGCGGAATCCATCGTTAAAGTCCTCAGCAGGCCTCTCATCAAAACTTCGGCCAAATATCTCTTCCACAGAGCAATTCTCCGGCCGTTCGTCAAGGATTTATTTTCCCCAAGACGAAATTACATTCATAAACATTTTACATTTTCATACATCTTGCTTACATACATGATGGAACGCATACAACATCTCATGTTGAGTATCATGACAATATGCATATCATACATCATGACATTGCATACAACTTACGTTTTTTGCCTTTTCAGGAAAAAGACAATCCCAAAAACAACTACCTTCAACTGTCACAATTCCAGATCCGATACCTGTATCTAGCCAGGGCACATCTGAGAGTGATCAGTTTCCAGACTCGATTCCTGTATCTAGCCAGGGCACGTCTGAAGAGTTCGAAGATTCGATTCCTGTATCCGGCCAGGGCACATCTATCAACTACAACATCTCCAGATTCGATTCCTGTATCCAGCCAGGGCATATCTGTTGACCACGTTTCCAGACTCGATTCCTGTATCTAGCCAGGGCACGTCTGAAGAGTTCGCAGATTCGATTCCTGTATCCAGCCAGGGCACATCTATTAACGACTATTCCCAGATTCGACTCCTGTATCCAGCCAGGGCACATCTGTGAGCAACTAACTGTAGATTCGATACCTGTATCTAGCCAGGGCATATCTGCATAAGGAGACTGAAGATCAAACACCTGTAACAAGCCAGGAAAACATCCTCCTTCCTCAAAATACACAAGTTCTCGCTAAGGAATCTCTTATGCGATCAACACCTCCAATTGGCATCTATAAGCCCATCTCCCTATCTACCACCTCTCCAAATGGCATCTATAAGCCCATTCCCGACACCACATTGTTGAGACTCCAGCATGCGAGTGCAAATTTCCGGGCACTCTAGTGTCCAATCTCCTTTTACCCTCGAGTCACGAAAGGCAAACTTGCCAATCTAACTCTTCAGGTTCAAGAAGATTGAACAGGGGCAACTGTTGTACCCCAAAATTTGCCCTCCCATTTCCTCAACATTTTCTCATCACAAGACCTTTGAAGATTAAGATCCAGTTAGGGTTTCCTCTGCTCAAGACTTCTCCTTGCACTGTGGACTCAAATTAGGGTTTGTGTTTGCCCAAGGATGTTTTGACCTAAAATTCCTAAGATGACTTTCATGCTTCATGTTGGACTCCCAAGTTTACCTATACCAAGTTTCAAGTCTTGATTCCAAGTTTTGCCCAGTCAATTGGACAGTTGACCTAGAAATCAACTGTATTGGGGAAAAAGTCAACTGTGGCCAATTGACAGTCAAATCTCATGAAATTTGATCCACATCAACATTATGAACTCCTATGGACCATTTGATCAAGTTTGGATCACAATTCCACAAGAAATTTGATCAGATCACCAAAAGGGCAAAATGGTCATTTTTAGGGTTTTGACTGCACAAAGGCAATTTTTGACTGTTTGACCTAACCAATGGCAAACCAAACTCACACATGGACTCAAGGACCCCATGGAACTATCTTGACATGTTCATCAAGCTTAAAAGATCCCAAGTACACAAGATTGACAGTTGAATTTCCCAGTCAATTGATCAATTTTGACTGTACATTGAAAAGTCAAACTTTGACTTTTTGGTCAAAATCAAGAGTCAAGATTCATTTTTCATTAAAACTTGCCAAATCATGAAACTTGTTCACCAAGAAATCACAAAATGCAAATTAGGGTTTGAAAATGGAATTTTTCATAACTTAGAATTTTTCTAAGTTATGAAAAACCCTAATTTTTTCCCAACTTTGCCCCATCTTTTCACCAAGATCCATTTGGATTCAAACAAAAGTCAAAACATGAAAGTTGTAGCTTGTTGCATAATCTACAACTTTGATTCACAAAGTTTTCTCATTTGAAGCTTGTATCTCAAGTTATATTTTTTTGAATAAGGGCACTAAACCATTTTTAACTTAGTGAAATTTAACCTATTTTGACAAGGTTTTCTACCCCACTTCAAGGCCACTTTTCATACCCTTCCACTTGGAATTTTGATTTGCATTTCAAAGATGGATTGTAGTACACATTCCAAGCTTTCCAAAATGTCCAAGAACTCATCAAACAACCTCATAACTTGAGAGATTCGAATTTCACAAGTTGGCAAGAATTCACTTTTGTTCTTCATCAAAACATGTTCATAAACTTTGCAAATTTGAACTCAGCATAGTTTGTGCTACTTTACAGGTCCCTAAACCAAATTACACTCCTTAATTTAATGCAAAACCATTGAACCAAGTTGTTATTCTAAGCCTTTGGTCATTACACAAGGAATTAAGCCTAAACTAGAAAAAGCACTATTTCCATTCTTGAAAAGAAGAACTTTATGTCAAGTTTGCAATCCAAGTGGTACAATCAAGATCTTCTTGGCACAAGTTTGTGAGCAAATTGCACTGATCAAGGCAAGGGATAGCAGCATAGTGGGAGGGCCTGTACTGACCTAGGGAGCAAAGTGGCATTTTGTAGCTTAAGTGTGAAGAAAGGTCCATAACTTATGCCAACTCTCTCTTCAGCAAAGACACACAACACAAAAGCTATCAAACACATTCCATAGAACATACCCAAGCTTTGGCACGAGTCCTGAACCTCCCAAGCATCCTCCATCTCAAAATCACCTTGAAACTGCACAAACAGGGGAACCCCTGCAGATTGAGTGCAAACTCCCACTTCCCTCGAGCATTCTCACCAAAATCAATTCATACACCTTCCTTACAACATATGCAAGCTAACCATGGCCTAAAACCTGACCTGTAATCACTCTAACAGTTTCCACCATTTTTAATTTCTCCTTTTGCAGTTGAAGTTCTACAGCTTGATACAAGAAGGTTCAAGACAAAGTAAGCATTGAAAAAGCATCCCTGGACCTCAAGGAAGCTTTTCCAATCATTACATTGCACTGAAAGTCTCTCATTCTCCACATAGAAGTTCAACTGCACAGGTAAAACTTTGAATTCGTATCTCTCTTATCATGCATCTTTAGTCTTAAGTTTGTGAAGAAACAGGGTCCTACTCATAGCCCTGAACATGTACATATCTTTACATTTCATTTCTTTTGCCTGAGTAGAGAGAATTTGGAGTTTGAAAATGGTAGAAAAATTAGGTTAGGGTTTGGGGGAGGAGAAATTCTCCCTCATCTTAGAGAGATAGGTCAAGTTCTTTATATGGTTAGAACCGTCTCTTCATGCTGAACATTTGTTGTGTTATGAGTTTTTGCTGAAAAGCCAAGAATCAGGAGTTAGACATTGAAGAACAGGGGCGCGCGTTTTTTTCAAATATCTGTGCTGGAGGTTGAAGAAGGAGTGAAGTGGGCTGGGCCTGTGTTATTTTGCTTTTCACACTATCTTTTTTGATTCACACCCCCCCTGAGCCCATTTGTTCATTTTTTAACATTTTTGACTTTTTCTTTTTTGGTTGACTTTGTTTATTTTTTCTCATGGCATTAAAAAATTAAAAATAATTTTTCCATCATTTTCTGAATTTATGGCATATTTATTTGATTTGTTTCTTTATTTATGCATAATATATATATATACCATTATTAGAATAAAATAGAAAAAATAGTGTAAATACATTTTTATTTTTATTTACCTTCTGAAAATATTTCACACAAAAAAATACTCTTTTATTTATTTTATTAAAATATTAAATAAATACTTATTTTGTGTATAATACATATTTAGGGTTTAATATATATATATATATGCTTATTAATACATTTAAACTAAAATGTAAAAATACTTGAATTTTTCATTTTTATTAATATTTGATACAAAAATACTTTTTTTCACAATATACTTCATTATTATATTATTTTTATAAATAAAAAAAAAATATAAACATTTGTATTAAATTAGATAATAAGGCATTTTCTTTAAAAAATTAGGGTTTGTGCCCTAAATTCAAAATACTCAAAAAAATAATACATTTTATTTTCTTTTCTCTTTTACATAAATAATATTTTTTCATACATATACAAAACATTTTTGTGCATCTTGCATTTTTATTTAATTTTTGTACATCATTTAAATTGCAAATATTCAAAATGATGTAATAATGTAGATTTAAATTCTTGTCAATATCCCCATTTGAACATTTGTACCCCCCTTCCCATATTTGGTTTTGTAATAGCTTAGTAATTTTAATTTCGCACTTTATTGCTTTCTAATGATAACATGTTAGAATTAGGGTTTGTATGCGAAAAAACGATAAAAAATAGTTTGACCTAATACAAGATAAACAAGCATGAAAATGGACACACAAATCACACTTGCACCCCTAGGGTTTTCCACTTGTTGCCTTCAAATAAATGGGCCATATTGCATGTTGAACTTCTTTGGGCAAAGCAAACAATTTGAATGATCATAGTCCCTCGACAAAACTTTTCAAAACAAACAAAAACAAATGATCAAGTCCCTTAAAGAAATTGCTCAAAGACATTTAACGCCGTTGCAATTATGGTCTAAAATGATGACCCGCGCCTGTCCCTTTCACATCCTAACACAAGGTTGCCCACCAAATACAATGGTGGAGCAAACTTGTTAAAAGGGTTAAAGTATAGCAATGATCTTTTGAGAAATTTAGGAGTAGATAACCTCTTAGTTACTTGAATTAACTTGCAAAACAAAACACTTGCCTAATTTCAAAATCACACATCACTACACTTTCAAAACAACCTTCAAAAAAACAAATGAAAACTTTTTCAAAAGACATACATCTTTGTATACATCCCCACATGGATCATTACAAAGGTTGCCACCACATTGGCCTCTTTTCAAAACATTTTCAAACCCATACACTCAAGCACCATTTAAAACAATTGAAAACAAAAGGCAAGTGATCTAAGAAAGTAACTAAGAGCCCATGGATAACCATGGATAGAAAGGGTGCTAATACCTTCCCTTTCTATAATCTACTCCCCGAACCCAAGAAAACATCTCAAAAGGTTTTTGCTGTGCTTTTTAACCTTTCCTTAGGATAAAATAAAAAGTCGGTGGCGACTCTTGCTAACCGCAACATTTGCGAATACAAACGCAAAACCTCAAGTCAGTTCTCCCACCGTATCACAACTATTATCTGGTCGGATTCCAAGCTTCACAGTAACTAACTGGTAGGATGAAGTTAACTCTTATCTTGTCAATTTCCAGGCTTCGCAGCAACTTACTGGGGATAGTATCAACTCCGCTAGGGACAATGGGTTTTGTTCGTTGATTTGTAATAGTCTGAGAAAAGACTCGTGGTGGGAAATCTGGAGTTTGTTGGGGAAATTAACCCTGTTGAGGAAAGCATTTTGAAGACCTTATTGGGGAGATGAATTCTTTTGGCGACGAACTCTGCAAGGTTTCACTTGTAGCTTAGGACCAACTCAGTTGGGGAAATGATTGTCAGGAGATTGGAACTCCGGATGGATACTGTATGAATTCAAATTTGTGGGGATAATTTTGTTGAAGTAACTATGGGCATATCCTGAATCCTTAACAAAATGTTTATTATTGTTTTTAAACATATATTTGTTAATAGTTAATCATGTTCATATGCATATGTTCATTCAATTTTAGTAATTGTACGTTTTTGCACTCAAAATAGAAAAACAAAAAGTTTGCACTTCAAAGTATACTTGTATTGATGTTTTGCCTATAAATACGTGTTTTTGTACAAGGAGACAAAGATCCTAGTAAGAGGAAATCGTCGAAAGAATACAAAGTGAAAACAAAAATAATAGCCATGTGGAAGTGATCTCATTGTGTTCCAACTCCGCTATTGCCCGTATGTTTTCAAACATCATCCCTTGTCGTTTAAAGAAGTTGATTGAAATGATCTTACACCTAAGAACTTGGACCTTGGTAATAAAGTTGGTTGTAGTGATTTCACGGGACATAGTCATACGCTTTAATCCTTTACTTTTTCCCGGACCGCCCTTTCAGGTTTTCAGCCCACCAGGATACCCTTTTTTGCCCAAGCCGCCCTTTCGGGTTTTCAACTTGCCGGGTGTACAATCTCTTGTATATATCCATAAATTTTTCCTGAACCCTTTTGGTGCGCCAGGATTCCCCTTTTTTTTCCTAGGTATGTCAACCTAGCGGGTCATTTTTATGCGTAGTATTTTTTAACTATGTCCATGTTCACCGGATGCAGAAAATCTTCGCCGTCCATAGTAGTTAGCATCATAGCTCCGCCAGAGAATAATTTTTTAACCATGAATGGCCCTTCGTAAGTGGGAGTCCATTTGCCCGTGGGATCGCCTTGAGGAAGACTGATGCACTTTATTACCAAATCTCAAGTCTGATACACTCAAGGTTTGATCTTTTTGTTGAAAGCCTTGATCATACACTTTTGATACATTTGACCATGACAAACAACATCCAATCTCTTCTCACCAATCAAGTTCAACTGATCCAACCTAGTCTGAATCCATTCATCTTCTCCTAAATCTGCTTCTTTCATAATCCTTAAGGAAGGAATTTGAACTTCCACAGGCAGGACAGCTTCCATGCCATTTGCTAAAGTGAAAGAGGTTTCCCCGGTTGAAGTTTGAGCCGAAGTACGGTAGCCATGAAGATCAAATGGTAGCATCCCATGTAAATCTTTGTAGGTCACCACCATCTTTTGCACAATCTTTTTTATGTTTTTGTTGGTAGCTTCTACTGCGCCATTCATCTTATATTTGTATGGAGAAGAGTTGTGATGTTTGATTTTGAACTGCATACACAGCTTAGTGATCATATCATTGTTGAGATTGGTTCTGTTATCAGTGATGATCCTTTCAGGGATGTCGTACCGGAAGATGAGGTAAATGAAGCAGATTTGACCCATTTGGTGAAGTAGTTGATGGCAACGAGGATGAAATGATGTCCATTAGAGGAAGTGGGCTTGATCTCTCTGTTGTACCCCAAAATTTGCCCTCTCATTTCTTAGGAATTTTTTCAAAAAATTTCTACTGAGTCAAGACTGCACAAGTTTTCTTTGATTCATAAGCTTCAATTAGGCACCTAGCTTCCTTCGAGCAGCCTTGATTTAGGGGTTTCGATTGAGCATCTGGTCCCCTTTGAGAAAACTTTGGTTCACAAGCCTCATTTGAGCATCAGCCTCCTAATGCATCTTTCGATTCACTAGCATCAGCCTCCTAATGCATCCTTCACCTCACTAGTATCAGCCTCCTAATGTATCTTTTGATTCACCAAAGTCAACCTCCTAAGTGCATCCTACGATTCACAAGCATTAGCAGTAGTTCCTTCATGCCTGCAAGGCAAGCACATCCTTCATGCTAGCGCCCGCAAAGCAAATGGCCTCCTCCATGCAAGCTTCGATTGAGCAATGACCCCTTACATGCTTTCTTTGATTCACAAAGCAATGGCCTATTACAGTGTTTGCTTCAATTTAGGAAGCAAGGGCCTCTTTCCTACTTGCTTTAATTCACAAGGCAAGAATTTCCTCCATGCTAGCACCCACAAGGGTTTGGCTATTATCATACTAGCTTCGACTGGACAATATCTCCCTTTGAAATAGATTGCTTTGATCCCACCCTTAAAAACCTTCAACACACATATTTACTACTCTATGACACACAATGAGTGTCCCATTTGAAGGACATACATTGTTGGATTTGAGGCACATGGCTGGATGTCCCCATTCTAAGGACATACATTGTTGTATTTGAAGCACAAAGCTGAATGTCCCATTCGAAGGATATACATTGGTGGGTTTGAAGCACATAGTTGGGTGTCCCATTGGAAGGATAAACATTGGTGGCCCATTCGAAGAATTGCATGTGGTCAATTCGAAGATACACGTATGATCCATTTGAAGGACACACCTTAGGTTGAAACCAAATATTGTTGTCTGAAGAAGAGTCTGGTCGAAAGTTGGACCTATGTGGTCAAAATAAAAGGTTGAAGTATCCAAATATGCTTGCTAGCTAGGGTCCTATGTGCTGCCAAGTATAAGCCTACTGCATTGGTCATAACACTCCAAAACTTCTACAAAGTAGTCCTGCTACATTGCTCCCATATTTGCACCAAATTGGCATACAAAAACTGCACCTAAAAGGCTACAAAAACGACATACCCAATTTGTTCAAATCTCATTTTTTTCACCCCCTCCACCAAACCTCAGCCAATTTCATCTATAAATAAGAGGTTTCACCACACATCATGGAGTAGCTTTTTGGTAGCTGAAGAGATTTTGGTTGTGTGGGAAAATCATCTAACTCTCAAATTCTCAAACTCTCAAATTCTCAAACTCTCAAACATTCTCAAACTCTCAAACTCTTAAACACTCTCAAACTCTCAAACTCTAAAACTCTAAAACTCTCACAAAAAATATAAGATCCCTTCATGTAATAGTGAACCCTTTGATTCACTCCTTAACTACAAAATAACATTCCTTCGATTCACTCTTAACCAACTTTCGATTTACTCATAACTACTACGTACCAACCATTTGATTCAAGCAGAGAAGTGGTCCCATTAGCTTAAGGAAGATCCCAACAAAGCTTAATCCATCATCCAGTCATTCCTGGAAGCTATACACATCTCTTTCGATTGGAACTTCAAGAGGTAAGTCTTTTCTTAAAACTTGAACTTTTCATTCCAGCACCGTTTGTACATACATTATAAAGAAAAAAATGTAGATATCACATCTAGGAAGTTGACCATGCTCTAACTTTCTATTATCATTTCTTATACGTTGAGAACCCCAACTCTGACTAGTTAACCTTTTATTTTGGTGCCAAACAGATTTGTACTAACCCCTGGCCTGTAACTTTCGAAAGTCACGTTGTTAGATTCATTTTCAAAATTTAGGCAGGTTTTATGTATCTTTTGATTGGCTGAGGATTGAAGCCTTTCGAATCTCAAAATGGGAGTCTTGAACTCCTGCACTCGAAGGAAGAAGCTGGGCATTCCAAACCTTCAGAAATAAGTTCATCTTCTACCTAATCGAATTCAACTTGTGAACAAATGAAATAGACCACCCCAGTGGTACAAACAGCGCACGCGAAAGGCATTTTGTGTAGGGTCTTGAGTTCAAACCTTGGTAGAACAGGAATATTTTTACCCTTTGTTTGTTCCCTTTCTCTTTATAACAAATTTCAAACATTTTTCTAACTAATCAAAACAACTCCTTTTGAGTTGATATTTTACACACTATTTATTTACAAGTTTTATTTTATGAATATATAAAAATATCACAAGAAATATTTTATTTCATAATTATTAACCAAAAACCTTTCTTTAACAAAATCAAGACAACTTCATTTTCTTTTTTGTATATTATTTTAATTCTTGTACATTGTTCAAATTCAATATGGTTGTAATAGATAAATTAGGATTTAATTTCCTTGCAATCCCCATTTGTACATTTGTATCCCCATCCCCAAGTGATGTAATAGCGTAGTAAATTTACTTTCCACAATTTACCGATTTCATATAAATGTTAGTAATTAGGCTGTGTATGGAAAGACTAAAACCAATGCTTAGAAAACCCTAACTTAAAACAAAATGCATGCAATCAAACACATTTTTCACTCTTGCACCTCTAGGGTTAACCCTATTTGTTGCCTCGGAAAATAGTCATGTCCCTTGAACATGGGAGTTTTATCAAAGACCCTCGAAAAGAGATCATAGTCCCTCGATGTCCCTCGATGTTGCCTTCGGTAAACGATCTAGTCCATAAACAAATATTGCTAAAACGTCTCATAGGTTTCCTTTTATGACTATACAATTGACCGACGCCCGTTCCTTCACATCCAACGATGGGGCTTCTTATCAATCAATGTAAGATAGAAACATCTAAAGGAGGAGGAAAACAACAAAGACCTTTCGAGTAGGTAGGACGCTCGTAGTTGCTTGCTTGCTCACAACTAAAAAACTATTTTCACACCAACACTTTCAATTGAAACATTTTTAAAAGTCAAAACACTTTGTACACATTCTTATAGAGACGAAAATCATTATAAAGGCACTTTTCAAAATCACTTTAAAAATCATCTTTCACAACAAACATCTCTTTGAACTATTTTCAAAACCAACACTTTGTACGCATTCTTATAGAGACGAGAATCATTACAAAGACGTTTTCAAAATATTTTCAAACCCACACCACAAGCACATCTTCAAACAAAATCAAGTGATCTAGAAAACAACTAAGAGCCCGTAGAAAACTACAGATGAAAAGGGTGCTAATACCTTCCCTTTTCATAACCTACCCCCCGAACTCAAGAAAACATCTCTAAAGGTCTTTCATGTTCTTTTCACCATTTCCTTTGTTGGATAAAAGAAAAGTCAGTGTCGACTCTTGCTATCCGCAACAATTGCGATCAAACGCAAAACAACCAAGTCGGTTCTTCCACCGTATCACAGAACTGGTGACTCTGCTGTGGATTTTCTTAAAAGTGGTGTTACCTTAGAGATAGATCACATTTACTTGCTTTACTTGTTTGAATTTCTTACTTTACATTTTTTGGGTCCTTGTTTGTGTTATTGTTAAAGATCCTACACCGGAATCTGGGGCACCTTTTTAGGTAAGTGGAAATAAATCATGGAAGCTGTACGGCGTAGACCGATATGGATGAAGTGATAGCCACATTAGCGTGATACTCTGGTTTGTACTAATGTTCCTTGAGTAAGTCAAGGATAACATTAGGCTTCCTTATAGTGTTTTTAAGTGCTAACTGACCTTTAGAACCTTTAATTGACTCATCCTAAGCCATTAGAAAGTAGTGAGATGGCCGACTTTGGTTTCGACTAAAGATTAGTTGATACTCGATGCTACACTCATTGAGGTTGGACTTTGGGATATTTTGGCCGCAATACTTTGGTGCTTGAGCTAAAACAATGCCTAAAAGAAAGATCAGTGATATGAGGCTCCTTAGAACCCGATTACTTTCTAGGACACATTGGTCCAACTAAACTTCAAGAGGGTACTTACCTTTAAATCTCATGCAAGCCTTAAAACCTAAGGTCTTTGTGTGACTTGTTTGACATATCTGTGATTTTAAAGCATAATCATAACATAATAAGCATCATAACATGTACGCTAACCATTTCAAGGGCCTGTGGATTTAACTTTTTGTAGGGCATGGATTCATCTCGCAGAAAAACCATCCGAATCAATTTTGTAGAGATCCCTCCCAAGCTCAAGGAAATTGTCTAAAAGTTCCTTAGAGCTCATCATTCAACAAGAGATATGGTCACTTGCTCAGTTTGGTTACTACTGGTTTTGACGAAGGTCTGATGAGTGTCATGTTCTAGTTCTTCGACCCTAAGCACCATTGCTTCACATTTCCCGACTATCAGTTGATGCCCACGCTGGAATAATTCTCCAAAATACTTGGTTCGCCTATATTGGAGAAAGTACCTTTCACTGGTTTAGAACAAGAAACGATTTCTTAAAGTGTTGTCGTAGCTTTGCATTTGAAACCATTTGACATTGGGTCAAATTGGGAAAGAAGAAGTGGGGTTAAGGGCCTCCTTGCAAATTTTCTAATGAAGAAAGCTCAGATATTCTTAGATGTTATGAGTTACCATGCCTTTGAGGATGTCTTAGCTCTCTTGATCTATGGGTTGGTTTTGTTCCCTAATTCAGACCAGTTTATAGATGCCAGTGTCGTCAATATCTCTCTTGCTCGTAATCCAGTGCCTAAATTTCTCGGAGATATGTTGCATTCACTCCAAACTCGTACTATGAAGAAACATGGAAATCTTATGTGTTGTACTCCTTTACTCTATAGGTGGTTTATTTTGCACCTTCCTCGGTCAGTAATGAAGAATGAGTTAGGCTTAAGGTGGAACCAAAGGTTAATGTCTCTTTCCCACTCTGATATCTATTGGTTCCCTCGCTCTCAAGAAGATATCTCTTTTTATTTATCGCTACAGAGAAATTCCTAATGTGCTACTCCTTGGAATTAGAGGAGGCATCACCTATAAACCTTATTTAGCCCTACGTCAGTTTGGTTACACCCGGAGGGATGGTCCTCATGATATGCTCATCCAGGGTATTGTGTTTGACTATTCAAATGATCTGCAAGGTTATCACCAGAGGTTAATCCGTGCTTGGGGAATGGTGAAGAAGACTGATAGTAAGACCTTAGGGCACAAGAACTCCATCCCTTTGGAGCCATACCTCAAATGGGTGTGAGCTCGTGCTCAAAGTCTTATGATGCCATACGCTGCTATCCTGCTAGTGATTTCAGAGTCTATTATTCAAGAGGATGAGTCTCACATCATTTTTCATCCTGATATACCAACAAATTTCAAAGAATTGCAAAAGTCTTAGATCCAACTCAAGGAAGAATGAGATACCTTTGAGAACCAATTCTATGCAAGTGATAAGAAGGTTCTGGAGCTCACCAAACAGATTGATGAAGAGCGAAGTTTGAATGCCTACATTGTGCCGAAGAGGATGTGTTCGACCTTTTTGTCTTAGGAGTTTTATTTTGTATTTATTTCCTCAGTTGTAAGCCCGAGAGGCATGTTTGTACTCAATTTGAACTTATTATTTAAATTGATGTTTGTTCCTTTTGTCTAAAAATCTTCTGGGTCCTTGAAATCATTTGCATATGCATGTTCATGCATCATAACACCAACAGGTTTTTCACAACAGGTTTCCTTATCTTCAAGCACAAAATGCTCAATTCCAACAGATGTTCCTGGCTCTGGATAAAGGACAAGAGGACCTTAAGGCTCTCATGATAAAAGACAAGAAGAAAAAGACAAAGAAAATGGTGGGTGTCCTAAACATGGGAAGGAGGTTCAGAGAACCAGCAAAGCAGGCTCTAGAATTCACAACTCCATCAAATGAGGGAGACAATCAGGAAGAGAAGGCAAAAGAAGGAGACCATAGTTTAGGGTCTATGATACGGTGGGAGAACTGACTTGGGTGTTTTTGCGTTTTATCGCAAATGTTACGGTTAGCAAGAGTCGCCACCGACTTTTCTTTTATCCAAAAGGAAAGGCTGAAAAGAATAGGAAAGACCTTTGAGATTGTTTCTTGAGTTCGGGGGGTAGATTGTGAAAAGGCAAGGTATTAGCACCATTTTCATCCATAGTTATCTATGGGCTCTTAGTTTCTTTCTAGATCACTTACTTTTGTTTGAAAATGTGCTTTGCGTGGTTTTTGAAAGTATTTTGAAAAGGGGTCATCGTTTAGGCAAACTTTGTAATAGTTCTCGTTCGTAAGAACGTATACAAAGTGTTGATCTTTTGAAAATGTTTCATGTTTGGAAAATGTTTTGAAAGTGTTTTTGAAAGTGTTGGTGTTTATTTTGAAAATTGCAAGGATGTTTGATTTGAAATGAGCAAGCAACTAGGAACAATCTACCTACTCAAAAGTCTTAGTTCATTTCTTCCTTTCCTTTGATATTGCTATCTTACCATTGATTTGGTAAGAAGCCTTATCTTTGGATGTAAAGGGATGGGCGTGGGTCATCGTATAGCCATTATAGCAATGTTGTGAGATATCTTAGCATTTCTCTTTGAGGGACTAAGATCATTTTGAAAGGCAACATTTGATAGCGTCATCGAGGGACTGTGATCTTGTATTTTTGATTGCTTTTGGCTAAGATATCCCACATGCGTAACACGGCCATTTTTATAAGGCAACAAAGTGGGATTACCCTAAGGGTGCAAGTGTGCAAATGTGTTTGATTTACATGCTTGCTTATCTTGGATTAGGGTTTGCTACTTGTTGATTTTATCCTTCCATACAAACCCTAATTTACTAGCATTTATATAAAGCGATAAATTGCAGAAGTAAAAATATTACATCATTAGGGAGGGGGTGTACAAATTTACAAATGGGGATTTTACAAGAAAATTAAAGCTAATTAACTATTACAACCATATTGAATTAATGTACTAGAATTGAAAAATAAAGGAAATAAAGCAAGAATGCAAATGGAAAAAGAAATGATTTTTGTTTGGATTTTTATGAAAGGATTTTAACCTAATTAAGAAAATGATTAATGAAAATTAACAAAATTAAACTTAAACTAAATAACAAAGAAATTAAGTTAAGGAAGATTTTTAGGGTTTTTTATGAAAAAAAGGGTTTAAATTAATAAAAATAATAATGAAAATTAAACAATTAAAATAAACCTAAGTTCTAAATTAATTTTAATTAAGAAAATATAATAATATAATAATTAACCTAAGTCTAAATATTAATTATTATTAAAAAAAGAATTAATTTGTTTTTAAAGAAAATGTTTTTTAGTCTTTTGTATTATGAAGAAAATAAAATATATAAGTGTAAATAAATAAAAAATTTATTTTTTTATATTTTTTAATAATAAAAATAATAATGATAAAAATAATAATAGTAATAAAAAAACAATATGAAATGAAAATAAATTAAAGAAAAAGAAAAATGAAATAATAAAATAAAGGGCCAGGGGTTTGAAAGTAAACAAGGGTTAGAGGTCAGCAAAAAATAAAAAGCCAAAAGGGGAAGAAGCCTAGGCGCCTGATTTCAAACAAAAAATGGCAAAAATGTGAAAAAGAACAAAAAGGGTACCACTGAGACTCGAACCCAGGTTCCAAAGGTGATAGGTGTGCGCTTTAACCACTAGGGTGGTGATACATCCGTTAACTTGAACAAAACAATAAATATGTAACATAAGTTTTGCCCTGAATGAACTTCATCTTCAACCTCCAGCCAAAGGACCTGTAACTTATTCATTTCTCATCCATTCACAAAACTTCCAACATCAAACTTGTTAGAAATTTCCTCACGATTCTGAATATGTAAATAACTTAAGCTAATTCTCAAAGATGAGCATAAATTTCTAACAGTACCAAATTTTGACCTAAATTGTTTCAAAGGTTCAAATCAAAATTCTCCCTGCTCAAGCAACATAAATGAAATCTATGGACATGTATAGTTTCAGGGCAATGATGTCTACATTTGATCTTCATAAATGCAAGCCTAACAATGCCTAAATGAGAAGATAGAAGTTCAAGAAAAATACCTCAAAACTGGAAATTATGAAATGAGTTTGAGCTTGATTCAAGGTGTTGCAATGATCAGGTTAGCTTCCTTGAGTCTCTAGGAAGCTAATGCAATAGCTGGCTTGAACTGAGAGTAGATGAAATGGCCTGGAGAAGTCAAGATGCAGACCTTTGGTTTTGGTTATGGAGGATGGTATAAATGGTGTTATAGTTTGCAAGCAGGTATTGGTATGCTTTGTGTATGATTCTAAAAAGATTTTGGAAGTATTAAGCCAAGAAACACACGAGTGGTTTTGAAGATTGAAGTTCAATGTCAGAAATGACACAAAAATGGAGGTTTTGTGCAATTTCTGGCTTGAGGGGATTTTGGAGTGCTTAAGGGTGTTCAAACTCGTGTGCTAGGTTGCATAATAGTGTTTTGATATATAGGAAAAGGTTTGGAGACTTGAGATGGTCAGAAGTACAAGATCACGTATTTTTGCTTCTTGGCTTGTTTTTGAAGTAAGGTTGACAAACATGGTTTCAATACATAGTACAAGCATGGTCTGAGTAGTTAGAGGCTCTAGACAAGTTTCTTCTAGCTTTTAGATTGTGTATGATCAGAAGGAACAAGTGCAAAGCTCAAGACAAGTTGACTTTGTGATTACAGCCTCTTTACTAGAATGACAATGTTACTTTGTGTCATTAATGGAAATGCAACTTGGATTATGGCCCAAATGATTAGATCAAAGCTCTAACAGCTGTGTAAAAATTTAATTTTGGAGTGTCAAACAAGTTTGAGGCCTGCAAAGCAAATATTATGCAGCCTAGCATGGATTTGGTTCATGTATTCTTCACAAAATGGCTTGTAATTCAAGTTTGAAAACCCTAACTTCATGCCTTCGATTCTCCTTGCTCAAACATGATCTCAATGAGTTCTTGGACATTTTGGAAAGCTTGTAACATCCTATACAAACTCTATGTTGTAAATTTTTGAAAATTCCTCTTGGAACTATGTGAAAAATTGCCATGAAGTTAGGTCAAAATTCTACCTAAATTAGGGCAAAATTTCACTAAGTTTCCAAGTTTCATGAACATGTATTCACAAAATCATAACTTGAAATCCATTAATTTCTAGGAGAAGTTGTGTTCTAAAACATTTTAGATATCATTTAGATCTACAACTTTCATGTTGGAAGTTTCCTTTGAATCATCTTACATCATGGTGAAAAGTTTGCTCAAAATTGTGAAAAAAATATGAAGTTTTCAACACTTAGAAAAATTTCCAAGTTTAGAAATTTTGACTTTTCAAAATGAAATCGTGACTTTTTGATTTCTTGATGAACAAGTTTCAAAATTTAACATGTTTTGATGTGTTGTAATCTTTGACACTTGATTTTGACTAAAAAGTCAAAGTTTGACTTTTTAATGTATAGTTGACTTTTGATAAGTTGACTGAAAATTCATATGTTAATCAATCAATATTGAGAGATGTTTTGAGCCATTACATTAGGTCAAAATGATGCATTTGAACCCTTGATTTCATAACTAAAACCAATCAACCATTTTCTAGGTCAAAAATTAGAAATTGCACCTTCTCAGTCAAAACCCTAATTTTGACCATTTTGCCCTTTTGATGATCTGATCAAATTTATTGAGGAATTGTGATCCAAACCTGATCAAATGAAATATGTGAGTTCATAATGTTGATATGGATAAAAAACAATGAAGTTTGACTGTAAATTGACCATAGTTGACTTTTTCCCCAATACAGTTGATTTTAGGTCAACTGATCAATTGACTGAGCAAAAATGTGATCCAAAACTTGAAACTTGACATGAGAAATCTTGAGGGTACAAAATGATCCATGAAAGTCATATGGGGCATTTAAAGTCCATTTTTCCTTCTGCAATTTCAAACCCTAATTTTTCAGTCATCAGTGCTTGAGGAGGTGTCTTGAGCTGATCAACCCTAGTGTAGTCTTGAACCAACGGAGATCTTGTGAGAGATTACTTGAAAAATGAGAGGGAAAATTTTGGGTTACAATAGGGTCTGATGAAGAGGAGACTGACTATGATGAAGTACAATATCCTCCTGTTGATGAAAAATTTAAACATCTGGAGGATCGTCTCGATGCCATGGAAATCCAGAGAGTACCTGGTCTGGATTTTGAAGAACTAGGTTTGGTTCCTGGGGTGGTCATTCCACCAAAGTTCAAATTTCCCACGTTTGCTAAATATGACGGTGTCTCCTGTCCTAAGTTGCATTTAAGGTCGTATGTCAGGAAGATCCAACTACATACTGCTGATAGGAACCTATGGGTACATTTCTTCGAGGAAAGTTTGTCAGGGACGTAGTTGGATTGGTTCTATCAGTTGGAAGGAACATACATACGCAATTGGGAAGATCTGGATGCTGCCTTTTACAAACAGTGCCAATATAATGTTTACCTCACTCTAACTCATACACAACTGCAAAGTATGTCTATGGTTTCTGGCAAAGGTTTCAAAGATTATGCCTAGAAATGGAGGGATCTTACGGAAAGAGTCCAGCCTCCTCTATCTGATAGAGAGCTGGTGGATATGTTCTTGGGCATGTTTTCTGGTCCATTCTCCAACCATCTGATTCAAAGCTCTTCAGTTGGGTTTACTAAGCCGATCTTGACTGGTGAGTGGGTAGAAGCTGGTATTAAGAGTGGTAAGATTCAGAGGGATGCATCCTCAAGTACAATGAAGAAACCATTCATTAGAAAGAAGGAGTTCAGTGCTACTTATGGCCAAAAAAATCAAAGGAAAACTGAACGTCGTTTGACGGTATGGGCTGTTATGATCTCCAATCTTGTATCAAATCAACAAAGAAATAATCAGTGCAGGCCAAATGCACCCAGAAGACAGTTCACCCGGATCAACATGACCTTATCCCAGGTTTTTCCACACTTTTTGAAGTCCAATCTGGTGACTCTAAAGGAAGCTCCCAAGAATCCCAATATTTAATCTCCCCGCTATAACCCAAACGCTCGATGTGTCTACCATTCTGAGAGTCTGGGGCATGATACAAACGATTGTTGGGATCTGAAAAATAAGGTGCAGGATCTTATCAAGGTGAAGGAGATTGAGTTTGACCTTCCAGAGACACCTAATGTAATAACTGCGCCAATGCCCAAACATGGTCATGGTGTCAATACTGTTGAAGATGACCTGTTTGTTTCCTCTAGGGATGAATTAACCACTCCTCTTCTAATTGTTAAAGAGAATATGTTGTGAGTCGGTTTATTTCTAGGCTTTGGTGAAGGTTGCCACTTATGTATGTCTCTACTAGATGGTTGGTTGTCATTAAAGATGGGTGTCCAGTGCCTGATGATTAACAAAGAAATTATGTTTGAGAACATTCCCCTTGCAAGAAATTTATGTGAAGATGTCTCAATAATTACCATTTCTGACAATCCTCCTAGGGTCTCCACCAAAAGACCCGTCAGGATTACATTCGTTCCAAAGTTTGCTCCTTTGATTATCACCCATCCTGGGCCGATACCATATTCGTTTGATAAAGATGTTCCCTAGAATTATGGGGCTGACGTCTACTACCATGGCGTCAAGTAAGACATATTTGACGTTAAAGATAAAGTTTCCGAAGATACTGATCCTGATGTCGACAACATCGCTGGGACCAGTAGAATCACGAGAAGCGGAAGAGTTTTCTCTCCCTAAATCTCTCCGAAGACTATTTCTACTCCTTTGATTACCCCTGCTGCTATCCCTGCTACTGAGTCAATCGAGACTCGTAGAAAAGAGGTATTGGTTGAGCCTGTCCAAACGAAGGCGCACAAAGAAGTCATTCCTGAGGATTCTAAAAAATAATTGGAAGAAATATTGAAGATAATAAAGAAATGTGATTACAATGTTATGGAGCAGTTGGGGCAGACCCCTTCAAAAATATCAATGCTAGCCTTACTTTTATGCTCTGAAGCCCATGCTAAGGCTTTGGTAAAATTCCTAAAGCCGGCCCATGTGCCTCAAGAGACCTCAACTGATCAATTTGAGAATTATTTTGCTAGTTTTACAGCTCATAATGGATTGGGTTTCTCTGATGCAGATTTGACGTCCAGGGGAAGAAATCATAATGATGCCCTACATATCTCCATTTAGTGCAGAGGAACTACCCTAGCTCATGTTCTGGTAGATACAAGTTCATCGTTTAATGTCTTACCCAAGAAGGCTCTCGACATATTGGATTGTGAAGGACTCCCATTGAAGCCCAGTAATATTATGGTGAGGGCCTTCAATGGTTCCAAGAGAATGGTGCACGGGGAAGTGGACATCCCGATAAAAGTTGGTACTCAGAATTTCAAATCCACTTTCTATGTGATGGATATCCGCCCATCTTACTCATGTTTATTGGGTCGCCCTTGGATCCATGGGGTTGGTGCTGTTACTTCTACTTTGCATCAAATGTTGAAGTACCCAGTTAACTGAAATATTATCACAGTCCATGGCAAGTAGGATTATATGGTGAGCCACCTGAACTCTTTCTGGTATGTTGAGATGGACGGCGAGTTCATTGAGACCCCCTGTCAGAACTTTGAGGAGGTTTGACAGACAGTTGCTGCAACCAAGATTGTTACCAATGTCCCGAAGATTATCAGACCTCCATTGAAGATGGCTTCTCTGAAGGATGCCATAGTAGTAGTTGAAGAAGGTGAGTGTACCATTTGGGTCCAACTTCCGTATATTCCCTACAAATCTGACAAGTTTGGTTTAGGTTTTACTTCGGATACCCAAAGAGCTGTTCGTCGTGCTCGCGCCGGGGGACCATCACTACGCATCAGCAACCATGAAGTCAATGTGTTGGAGGACAGTGATAGCGACTGTAACATGGATAAGTGGATCTTCCCAACTATCAGTGGTGGACTCAACAATTGGGAGGCCAAAGATTTTGTTCCTATTACTTTTACTCAAGAGTAATTTTCTTTTAGTTTTTGGATATGCAATATTTAAACAATTGAAACTCTAAAACCTTGTGTCTTACCCGAGGCACAATGGTCTATCTGTGAGGGTTATTACTTCATCTTCATATGTCATAAATAAATCATTGGAATTTTTTCATGCAAATTTTATGCTCCTTTTTTTTCTTTTCGACTTTTTACTTTATCAAAAATAGCTATGCTCTTACACACACTCACATATCAAACTGCAGATCCACATCTACTTTGGATCCCATTAATAACGGTTCTGCTATTTCCAATTACGACTTTGAAAATTCGATCTACCAAGCTGAGGGTGAAGGTGAGAAAGATTGTGAAGTACCAGGGGAACTTGCCAGACTGTTACAACAGGAAGAAAGGGCAATACATCCCCCATGAAGAGCCAGTTGAGACAATAAACTTGGGTATAGAAGAGGACAAGAAGGAAGTCCAGATAGGTGCCCATCTGGAGCATAGTGTCAATGAGCGTTTAATCCATATGCTACATGACTATGTTAAGGTCTTTTCTTGGTCATACAAAGACATGCTAGGAATCGATACTGATATCATGGTCCATCGTCTGCCGACAAAAGAAGACTGCCCTCTAGTGAAACAGAAGGTTCGTCGTATGCGGCCAAAGATGTCAAAAAAGATCAAAGATGAAGTCATGAAGCAGTTCAACGTTGATTTATTAGTTGTTACCTCTTATCCACAATGGGTTTCTAATGTTGTTCGGGTACCTAAGAAGGACGATAAGGTATGTATGTGTGTGGATTACAGAGACCTGAATAGGGCAAGTCCCAAGGATGACTTTCCGCTTCCCCATTTTGATGTTCTAGTTGGAAACACCGCACAACACAAGGTATTCTCCTTCATGGATGGTTTCTCTAGGTACAATCAGATTAAAATGGCACCCGAGGACATGGAGAAAACGACCTTCGTCACGCAGTGGGGCACTTTCTGCTACAAAGTTATGCCATTTGGGTTAAAGAACAATAAGGAAGCCTATTAGTGTGCCGTGGTAGCTTTGTTTCACAATATGATCCATCACGAGATAGAGGTCTACGTTGATGATATGATAGCTAGATCTCAAACTGAAGAGGAACACTTTGACCATCTACAGAAGCTATTTGAAATACTGAAGAAATACAAACTGAGGCTGAACCTGAATAAGTGCACCTTTGGAGTAAGAACCGGTAAGCTCTTAGGCTTCTTTGTCAGTGGAAAAGTTATTGAAGTAGACCCTCAAAAGGATAAAGCCATATAAGAAATGCAAACTCCTCGCATTGAGAAGGAGGTTAGGGGATTCTTGGGACGTCTAAACTACATTGCCAGATTCATTTCCCATCTAACCGCTACTTGTGTGCCAATCTTCAAATTACTGAAGAAAGATCAAGAAGTGAAATGGAATGACGATTTCCAGACCGCCTTTGAAAAAATCAAAGAATATCTTCAAGAGCCTCCAATTTTGATGTCTCCGGTTGAAGGGAGACCTCTGATCATGTACTTTACGGTATTAGAGAATTCAATGGGGTGTGTGCTGGGGAAACATGACGAGTCTGGTCGAAAAGAGCACGTAGTATACTACCTGAGCAAAAAAATTACCGACTGTGAAACCAGATATTCACTGCTCGAGAAAACTTGTTCTGCTCTGGCATGGGCTGCTCGCCGGCTAAGACAGTATATGCTGACTCATACTACCTTATTGATATCTAAAATGGATCCTATCAAATACATATTCGAAAAGCCCGCTCTCTCTGGAAGAATTGTAAGATGGCAAATGGTCCTGACCGAATACGACATTCATTATACTACCCAAAAAGCAATAAAAGGAAGTGTACTAACTGATCATTTGGCTTATCAAGCTGTGGACAACTACCAATCAATGAATTTTGAATTTCTGGACGAGGACATCATGTTAGTGGATGATTGGGAAGAACATAGACTGTATGACAGACCTGAACAAGGATCCCGATGAACTATGGTTTTTGACGGAGCTTCCAACGCACTCGGCAATGGCATCGGTGCTGTGATCATATCTCTGGAAGGCTATCATACTCCTTTCACTGCCAGGCTATGTTTCAATTGTACCAACAATATGGATGAATATGAAGCATGTATTATGGGTCACAACACTGCTATCGACTTGAGGATTAACTTCTTGAGTGTATTTGGAGACTCGGCCCTAGTAATCAGTCAAATCAAAGGAGAATGGGACACAAAGCATCCTAAACTCATCCCTTACCAGGAACATGTGTTGACATTAATTCCATACTTTAAAGAAGTTACCTTTGAGCATTTTCCACGAGAGGAAAATTAACTAGAGGACACACTAGCTACTATGTCATCCATGTTCAAGGTCAGGTGGGATAATGAAGCTCCTCAGGTCACTATTGGAAGGATGGATGAACCAGCATACTGCCATGAGATTGATACTGAAGAAGTGGTGGGCAAACCTTGGTTCCATGAAGTCAAAAGATACCTTGAAACCCAACAGTATCCCAAGGGAGCCTCTGTCAACGATAAGAATTTCCTAAGAAGGTTCTCCGCCAAGTTCTTCCTCAGTAATGGAATCCTCTATAAGCGCAACCGTGATTCTACTTTGCTTCGGTATATGGATAAGAGTGGAGAAGATAAAATTATTACAGATTTGCATGAAGGCACCTTTGGCACCCAATATTGGGGTATACAATGGCTAAGAATATTATGAGGGTAGGATACTACTGGTCTACTATAGAAGCAGACTGTTATCAGCATTCACGAACTTGTCACAAGTGTCAGATCTATGCTGATAAAATACATGTGCCCCTAGTCCCCTTGAACGTCTTGACTGCTCCCTGGCCATTCGTAATGTGGGGCATCGATATGATTGGAGAGATCAGACCCACAACTTCTAAGAGTCAACATTTCATCCTTATTTCCATCGATTACTTCACAAAATGGACCGAGGCGGCTTCATTTGCTTCTGTTACCAAGAACGTTGTGGCCCGATTCATCATATATAACCTTATCTATTAGTATGGTATTACAGAGAGAATCATTAAGGATAATGGTACCAATATCAATAATACTATGATCACCGGACTCTACACGCAATTCAAAATCCTGCATCGTAACTCTTCTCCTTACCGGCCGAAGATGAAAGGCATTGTAGAGGCTGCTAATAAAAACATCAAAAGGATTATACAGAAGATGACAATAACATACAAAGACTGGAATGAGATGTTACCATATGCTCTTCATGGTTACCGTACCATAATGCGCACATCAATAGGGGAAACTCCTTTCTCTCTGGTATACGGTATGGAAGTTGTCCTACCCATTAAAATCCAGATCCCTTCCGTGATAATCATGAAAGATGCAGGTTTGAATGAAGATGAATGGGTTCAGACTCGAATTGACCAGTTGAACCTAATTAATGAGAAGAGGCTCGCGGTTGCCTAGCATGGTCAGATGTACCAAAATTGTATGCTTTAACTTTTAACAAGAAGGTCAGACATCAGGTATATCAGGTTGGTGACCTAGTAATCAAGCGCATCATATTGCTGTAAGGTGATCCCAGGGGAAAATGGACTCCTACATATGAAGGACCATTTGTGATCAAGAACATATTTTTGGGTGGAGCCATGATTTTAACCACTATAGACGATGACGACCTTCCACACCCTGTAAATGCAGACATAGTTAAAAGATACTACGCATGAATAAAGACCCGCTAGGTTGACTGGCCTAGGCAAAAATAAGGGCATCCCAGCGAAGCAAAAGGGTTCAGGAAAAAATTAGGGATATACATATGAAAAAAATCTGTACACCCAGCAATTCAAAAACCTGAAAAGACGGCTTGGGAAAAAAAGGGTATCCCGGTGGACTGAAAACCCGAAAGGGAGGTCCAGACAAAAGTTAGGGATTGAAAGCATATAACTATGTCCCGTTGGATCACCTTACATCCAATCTTAGATAACAACTATCAAGCTCAAATGGTACTAATAAACCCAGTCAGCTTCAGACAAGCAGCAAAGAGATGAGACGCTCGAAGACATAAAGGCAATAGAAGAATGGAAAACCAATGGGATTATCTCACATAGCTGTTTTTATTTGTACATTATTTTGTATAGTTTTCATTCTTACGATGGAATTCTCTTACTAGGGTGTTCGTCTCCTTGTACAAAAACGCCTATTATAGGCAAAACCTCTTCAAATTAATACAAAGTTGTTTCTTTGAAAGTGAAAAATTATTTGTTTTTACCTTTCTGTTTTGTTTGCAAAAACGTCCAGTGATTATTGTTTAACATATGCATTTGAATGTAATTACCATTTACAAATACGCACATAAATAAAACAGAAAGATAGTTACTACAGGCTTTTAGAAATGGGACAATGTCTAAAGGCCATCTGCAAATCCTCGTAGATACTTTCTCCAGCAGGTACAGAGGCAGAGACATCCTACTATAAGTTACTACCACATCCTCAGCATACAATCTAATGATGTCAGGTGTTCTTATATCCCCCAACGGAGAAAAAATGTCCAGCTACTTACCCGGTATCTCAAAGAATCCCTTAGCCTAGTCCATAAGCATCTTGGGTTTCCTAAATAAAGGTTTGCTAAAAGTTCCCAAGCAGTTTATGGTGTTTCCCTTCACCAACAGATTTTATTTCTCTAACAACGGAAATTTGTCTCTCAGCATTTCAACTCCAACAAAATATGAAGACTTACGCTCTTCATCCCCAGCAGGAGTCAGGGATTTATATTCCCTAGTTCAGCAACGCTGCAGTAGAACAATTGATACGTTCATATATTGCATTCATACATCATTCTACAAACATCATAGCATATGCATCACAAATTCATATATCAAAATATCAATTATTTTAAGAACATCATTACTCGATGCATCTCATGCATCATGACACTGCATACAACTGACTCTTTACCCTTTTCAGGAAAGTTAGCAAGCTGACAAGTATCTTCACCAATTTCCAACAGTTCCAGATTAATACCTGAAACAAGACAAGACAACTATCTGTGAATGATTGATCCTAGATTAATACCTAAAACCAGACAGGACAACTATCTACATTAGCAGATTGAAGATTAACCCCCAAAACAAGCCAGGGAAACTATCTTTCTTTCAAAGAGCTTAGAGAATAATACCTGAAACCAGACATGACAACTATCTCAACGACCAACGAAAACAAGTTCCAAATTAACACATGAAACAAGACAGGACAACCATCTGTGAATGGTTGATTGTAGATGGGGCAACGATCCACATGTCATACATTTCCTTCAGAGGAATTTTGAAACACATTTCCCCTTCAGCACTTCATTCTGAAAAGCAACTCCTTCAGAAGTTTTATTCTGAAAATCATCTCCTACATCGTTTCTTTCTGAAAAGCATTTCCCCTTCAGATACGGAATCCTGAAAAGCATTCTTCAAGATACAGTCAAGCTTAGATTTAGTCTAATTTCTGTCAAACAATCACCTTTCGATGGAATCTATAAGCTCATCTCCGACAACTCTCCATCACCTCTCCAAATGGTATCTTTAATCCCATTCCCTACACAATCAACCATCACATCATCGAGTGTAAATTTCTGGGCACTCTATTGTTCAATCATCTTCCACCTTCAATTCACGAATGGAAGACTCGCCAATCTAACTCTTCAGGTTTAAGAAGATTGAACAGGGGCAGTTGTTGTACCCCAAAATTTTCTGTCTCATTTCTCAGGAATTTTCTCATAAAGTTTCTAATAAGTCAAGACTACACAATTTTTCTTTAATTCATAAGCTTCGATTAGGCACCTAGCTTCCTTTGAGAAGCCTTGATTCAGGGGTTTCAATTGAGCATCTGATCCCCTTCGAGCAAGATTTGGTTCACAAGCCTCATTTGAGCATCATCCTCCTAATGAATCTTTCGATTCACCAGCATCATCCTCTTAATGCATCCTTCGACTCACCAGCATCAACCTCCTAATGCATCTTTCGATTCACCAACGTCAACCTCCTAAATGAATCCTTCGACTCATAAGCATTAGCAGTACTTCCTTCATGCCTACAAGGCAAGTACATCCTTCATGGTAGTGCCTACAAAGCAAGTGGCCTCCTGTATGCAAGCTTCGATTGAGGAATTACCCCTTACATGGTTGCTTTGATTCACAAAGAAATGGCCTCTTACAGTTATTGTTTCGATTCAGGAAGCAAGGGCCTTTTTCCTGCTTGCTTTAATTCACAAGGCAGGAACTTCCCTCATGCTAGCACCCACAGGGGTTTGGCTATTTTCATACTAGCTTCGACTGGACAATATCTCCCTTTGAAATAGCTTGCTTCGATCCCACTCATGAAAACCTTCAACACACATAGTTCCTACACTTTGACACACAATGAGTGTCCCATTCAAAGGACATACATTTTTGGATTTGAGGCACATGGCTGGATGTCCCCATTCAAAGGACATACGTTAATGGATTTGAAGCACATAGCTGGATGTCCCATTCGAAGGATATACATTGGTGGGTTTGAAGCACATAGTTGGGAGTCCCATTAGAAGGATAAACATTGGTGGCCCATTCTAAGAATTTCATATGGTCCATTCGAAGATACACGTATCATCCATTCGAAGGACACACCTTGGGTGGAAACCAAATATTGTTGTCTGAAGAAGAGTTTGGTCGAAGGTTGGACCTATGTGGTCAAAACAAAAGGTTGAAGTATCCAAAATGCTTTCTATCCAGAGTCTTATGTGCTCCCAAGTATAAGCCTGCTGCACTGGTTACAACACTCCAAAACTGCTACAAAGCAGCCCTGCTGCACTGCTCCCATATTTGCACCAAATTGGCATATAAAAACTGCACCTCAAAGGCTACAAAGATAGCATACCTAATTTGTTCAAATCTCAATTGTTCCCCCCCCCCCCCTCCCCTAAACCTTAGCCAATTTCATCTATAAATAAGAGGTTTCACCACACATCATGGAGTATCTTTTTGGTAGCTGAAGAGATTTTGGTTGTGTGGGAAAATCTTCAAACTCTCAAACTCTCAAATTCTCAAACTCTCAAATCCTCAAGCTCTCAAATCCTAAAACTCTCAAACATTCTCAAATTTACAAACTCTCAAATTCTCAAATCCCAACACTCTCAAACATTCAAACTCTAAAACTCTCACAAAAAGTCTAAGATCCCTTTATGTATTAGTGAACCCTTCGATTCACTCCCTAACTGCAAAATAACAGTCCTTTGATTAACTCTTAACCAACTTTCGATTCACTCATAACTACTATGTACCAACCTTTTGATTCAAGAAGAGAAGTGGTCCCATTAGATTAAGGAAGATCCCAGCAAATCTTAATCCATCATCAAGTCATTCTTGGAAGCCATACACAGTTCTTTCGATTGGAACTTCAAGAGGTAAGTATTTTCTTAAAACTTGAAAATTTTCATTCCAGCACCGTTTGTACATACATTATAAAGAAAAAATGTAGATATCACATCTAGGAAGTTGACCATGCTCTAACTTTTGATTATCATTGCCTATACATTGAGAAACCCAACTCTGACCAGTTAACCTTTGAGTTTGGTGCCAAACAGATTTATACTAACCCCTGGCCTATAGCTTTCGAAAGTTACATTGTTAGATTCATTTTCAAACTTTAGGCAGGTTTTCTGTATCTTTCAATTGGCTGAGGATTGAAGCCTTTCGAATCTCAACATGGGAGTCTTGCAGTCATGCACTCGAAGGAAGAAGCTGGGAATTCCAAACCTTCAGAAACAAGTTCATCTTGTACCTAATCAAAGTCAACTTGTGAACGAATGAAACAGACCACCCCAGCGGTACAAATAGTGCAAGCGAAAGGCATTTTTGTGTAGGGTCCTGAGTTCAAACCTTGGCAGGACCAGAACAACTTTTACCCTTTGTTTGTTCCCTTTCTCTTTTTAACAAATTTCAAACATTTTTCTAACCAATCAAAACAACTCCTTTTGAGTTGATATTTTACACACTATTTATTTACAAGTTTTATTTTATGAATATATAAAAATATCACAAAAAATATTTTATTTCATAATTATTAACCAAAACCTTTATTTAACAAAATCAAGACAACTTCATTTTCTTTTTTGTATATTATTTTAATTCTTGTACATTTTTCAAATTCAATATGGTTGTAATATATAAATTAGGATTTAATTTCCTTGCAATCCCCATTTGTACATTTTTGTCCCCATCCCCAAGTGATATAATAGCGTATTAAATTTACTTTCGACAATTTACCGCTTTCATATAAATGTTAGTAGTTAGAGTGTGTATGGCAAGATTAAAACCAATTCTTAGAAAACCCTAGTTCAAGACAAAATGCATGCAATCAAACACACTTTGCACACTTGCACCTCTAGGATTAACCCCACTTGTTGCCTTGGGAAATAGTCATGTCCTTCGAATATGGGCGTTTTAGCAAATACCCTCGATAAAAGATCGTAGTCCCTTGATGTTTCCTTTGGTAAATGATATAGTCCCTAAACGGAAATTGCTAAAACGTCTCATAGGTTTCCTTCTATGAATATAAAATTGACCCACGCCCGTCCCTTCACATCCAACGATGGGGCTTCTCATCAATCAATGGTAAGATAGCAACATCTAAAGGAGGAGGAAAATAACAAAGACCTTTCGAGTAGGTAGGACGCTCGTAGTTTCTTGCTTTCTCATAACTAAAAAACCATTTTCACACCAATACTTTAAATTGAAACATTTTTAAAAGTCAAAACATTTTGTACGCATTCTTATAGAGACGAGAATCATTACAAAGGAACTTTTCAAAATCACTTTCAAAAACATCTTCCATAACAAACATCTCTTTGGACTATTTTCAAAACCAACACTTTGTACGCATTCTTATACATACGAGAATCATTACAAAAACGTTTTAAAAATATTTTAAAACCCACACCACAAGCACATTTTCAAACAAAAGCAAGTGATCTAGAAAGCAACTAAGATCCTGTAGAAAACTACAGATGAAAAGGGTGCTAATGTCTTCTCTTTTCGTAACCTACCCCCCGAACATAAGAAAACATCTCTAAAGGTCTTTCCTGTTCTTTTTACCCTTTCCTTTGTTGGATAAAAGAAAAGTCGGTGGCGACTCTTGCTATCCACAACAATTGCAATCAAATGCAAAACAACCAAGTCAGTTCTCCCACCATATCACACTCTCTAATCATGTCAATGTCCCACATTACAAATGGCAAAGGAGAAGTCATGAAATTCAAAGGAATTGGAGGAACATGCACCTTGTCAGCATAGATTTGACACTTATGGCAAGTCCTCGAGTGATGGTGACAATCATTCTCCATAGTCGACCAATAGTAACCAGCCCTCGGGATCTTTTTGGCCATGGTGTGTCCGCTAGAGTGAGTTCCAAATACACCTTCATGCATGTCTTCCATGATTTTATATGCCACCTTCTTGTCCATACAATGGAGCAGAGTAGAATCATGGTTGCGTTTGTACAGGATCCCATTGCTTAGGAAGAATTTGGCTGAGAACCTTCACAAGAATTTCTTGTCATTGACTGAATCTCCTTCAGGGTACTCTTGTGTTTCAAGATATCTCTTTACTTCATAGTACCAAGGCTTTTTCTCATCAGTGTCAATCTCATAACAGTGCACAGGTTCGTCAAATCTTTCGATAATAATTATGGGAGCTTCGTTATCCCAATTTACCTTGAGCATATATGACATTGTTGCTAAAGCATCTGCCAACTAATTTTCTTCTCTTGGAAAGTGTTCAAAGGTGATCTCTTCGAAGTATGGGATCAAACTTAACACGAAATCTTTGTAAGGGATTAGATTTGGATGCTTAGTATCCCATTCTCCTTTTATTTGGCTGATTACTAAATCTGAATCTCTGTATACGCTTAAGAATTTTATTCTTAGGTCAATGGCAGACTTAAGACCTAAGATGCATGCTTCATACTCTGCCACGTTGTTTGTACAGTCGAAGCAAAGTCTAGAAGTGAAAGGCGTATGGCAACCTTCGGGGGAAATGATCATAGCACCAATTCCATTTCCTAATGAATTGGAAGCTGTATCAAAAAGCATAGTCCATTGGGATCCTTGTTCAGGTTCTTCATATGGTCCAGGCTTTTCACAATCATTTAGCAGCATGATATTCTCGTCCGGGAATTCAAAGTTCATGGATTGGTAATCATCAACAGCTTGATGGGCCAAATGATCTGCTAGCACACTTCCCTTGATTGCTTTTTATGTAGTGTATTAGATATCATATTTAGTCAAGATCATTTGCCATCTAGCTATTCATCCATAGAGAGTTGTTTTCTCGAAGATGTACTTGATAGGGTCCACCTTAGAAATCAAAAAAGTGTTTGAGTCAACATAAACTGTTTTAGCCGGAGAGCAGCCCATGCCAAAGCACAACAAGTTTTCTCGAGTAGTGAATATCTGGTTTCACAGTCGGTAAACTTTTTACTAAGGTAGTATATTGCATGCCCTTTTCGGCCAGACTCGTCATGTTGACCCAACACACACCCCATTCAATTCTCTAATATAGTCAAGTACATAATCGGAGGTCTTTCTTCAACTAGAGGCATCAGGATGGGAGATTCTTGCAGATATTCCTTGATCTTGTCAAAGGCTGCTTAGCAGTCGCCGTTCCATCTGACTACTTGATCTTTCTTTAAGAGTTTTAAGATTGGCTCACAAGTAGAAGTGTTGCACCCCAAAATTTACCCTCTTTATTTAGGCTTATGTTTCATCATGAATATCATATTGCATTGCATTCATACATTGTGATGGGATCAAAATACTTTAGTTACCAAGTCTTCCTCAAGCTTTGAAGGTTGATTGCATTGACAAGTTGCTCAAGTAGAACCTTATCATCTAAACCTTTGGATCTTTCAAGCTCAAAAGTTATTGCATATCTCAATTTTTTTTATCTATCTCTTGGATCATCAGAGGATTGAAGTTTGTGATTGATTATAAGAAGAATCACTCTTTTGATTCACCAGTCAAAATTAGGGTTTTGTTTGATCAAGGCTATTGATCAATGTACAAGTCTTGATCTGGAAGCTACAACATCTCATTGGTATTTAAAAAGTCTTTGTACAAGAAATTGGTCAAGATGCCCAGAGGATTTGAAATTTTGGAGATGATTCATCAGTCTCCTAAGGTGTTAAACAAAACTAGGGTTTGAGATTTTATCAAGATTTCTTGAGAATTTTGAAGTGAAACTTTGTACATGGCCTTTATGTATTTGGGAGATAGTATGTTTGAAGTTTTGACCATCAATTTTGAAGAGAAGTGGACCAATTAATTCAAAGGGGCAAAATGGTCATTTTGGTCAAAATTAGTCAAAGTCAAGGTAGACCAAGTGAACTTTTGGTCAACCATCAATTCAAGGGTGTACTTTTCATATTTCAAGTCCATTTTAATCATTGGATCAAAAAGATTGAGGTTTAGGTTGAAACTTGTTCATGAAGAAACCCTAAAAGTTTCTAATTTTTGAAAATGAGGACTTAACTTCAAAAATTCATATTTTATTCACCTTTGATCAAAAAAAATGAAAATGAAATATGCTTTGAAAGATAAGAGGGTGATCTTTCATCTCCTTTTGGTCTCATGTCCAAATTGGCAAAGAGTCAAGAGTTACGGTCTTTGGAAGTTCATGCCTCAAGTTAAAATTATAGGTCATTTTCCAAAATTAGTGAATTTCATGTCAAATCTTGATGACCTTAATGGATTCAATTGTAAAAACTCAAAACTAAGGGATTATATATCTTTTCAATACCTTTCCAAATTGTACTCATTTGTGTCCAAATTCAAAAGTATGGGTAAGTTATGGTCTTTTGAATTTCATGCCAATTTATTGAACTTTAGCCATGCAAGCAAAATGCCAAAACTTGAGAACTTCATTTTCAGTCATTCTTTTCACTTCTAATAAGGCCCATGACCCATTTGTGATTTGAGGAAGCCCATAATTGCAGCAAAATCGTGCCCCATGTGCAGCTGTACCACCATGACTCAAAAATTGACAAAAATTGCCAAATTTGTAAAAACACTAGCATGATCTCATCATGAGGAATCAAGGGCCAAGATTTGGTGGATCAAAAATCTGAGTAAGAAAGGCCTCAAAAGCAATTGAAAGGAGGAAAAATGCACGAGCGGATGGCATGGTCAGAATTTCATTTTTCAATATAGCAAAAATTCCAATTGGGCAATGCACTCACTTTGAAGTCGATTTCTCTCGGAAAACCTACTCTACATGTCATATATAATAAGAAGCAAGCACTGATGGCGAGGGGGAGAGCTCACAACTTCCATATTCCATATATGAACTCAGAATTTCCATAGCTGCACTTTTCTTCGAATCTCAAGTTTCAGTGGTGTATTGGGAGTTTTTCTTCTTGGCTCTTCATCCTCAAGTGCTAAGGAAGCTAAAGCAAGCCTGGAATCGCATCTGGAGTTAGATAATCAAGCATTCGGATTTTGAATTGAGGTAGGTTCATTCAACTTTGATTTTTGAAATGTAGTTGTTTATTGTTGAAATTAAGCATGAATATCTGTTTGTGGACGTTATATGAATGATTCTGAAGCAATTTGAGGTTTCATTTGGTATACAATGCTTGTTTGAGATCTCTGCAACTCTAGGTTTCAGTGAGTTTTTGATGTTTTCATGCATAAATTTCTAAATCCATGTTTGACTACTTGATGTGATTCGAATTGCATTGAATTCCTTATCAGGATGACTTTAATTTGCACTTGATTTGATGAAAAATGGTTGAGAAACGAGTTTGTTTGGAGGGACTGAAGTTGGAGTGCAACACTGATGGGTGCGCGCGTGTTCTTGTTTGGCTGGAGGTTAGGGATGATGAGGTGTCATCATCTGAACGGTCCATTTGAATTTTTGAATATTAGTTTATATTTTGATTTCAATTGATTTTCTGATTTTTGTTTCTTAATCAAAACAATTTAAAAAATTCTGAAAAAATTATCACAAGTCCAAAACAAATTCTACTATCTTGTGTAATTTTATTGGAATTTTTAAAAATGTTTTGATTTGTTTAAAATTTCATAAGTTTAATTAATTGTTTGTTCAATGATTATTTTTATTTTAATATCTCTTTTGATCTAAAAATTCCACAAAAATTATCTTTGACTCATAAAATAATTTAGAAATCGATTCTGATTTTGGTTTAGCATTTTTTCTATTTTTTATTAGAAATTAAATTTGAGAAGTTTATTTGAAATGTTTGCTTCATAATTTTTGTTTTAATATTTCCTTTAATTAACAAATCCTCAAAAAAATCATATAAGTTTGTTTTTGATCATAGTGTCTGCACATAATTTTGTTTTGACCTTTTTATGACTTTTGGCTAGGGTTTGCATTTTGTCATTAAATAATAGTTTAATTGTTTAATTGTTTAATTGTTTGTTTGATTTTATTTTAATATTTCCTTTAATTCAAAAATTTCACAAAAAAATCATGGATGCTGGTTTTTAATTCTAATATTTGAATATAATTTTGGTTGGATATTTTTCTGACTTTTGATTGGAATTTCATTTTGAGATGTGAATTTTTGTTTAATTGTTTAAAGGTTTGAATTTTGATTTTATTTTTGTCTTTTCTTTAATTCTAAAAATTTGAAAAAAATAAGTTCTCTGATCTTTGGAGTTTTCTTTATTTTTTTATGATTTTAGTTTGATTTGTTTAGAAATGGAACTTGATTAATCAATAATTGAGTTCATTTTCTAAATAATTAGGGTTTTGCTAATTCCCTTATTTGTTTTGATTCCAAAAAGCAACTGGCCTTGAGTTTCAATTGAATTTGGTTCTTGTTTAAGGTTCATAGATGGATTGAGGTCCTTAAAAATATTTTTCTTGAATTAATTGATAAGGTTTGGTATTTTCCACAAAATATTTTGAAAACTTGTCTAGTTTGGTGGTTTTCGCCAACTAGTTTTTTTTTTATATTTGAAGTTTGATTGATTCTTTCCTCATCCATCCATGAACTTAAAACATGTTTTCTGACTCTTATACATCTCAAGGATGCTAAGAAATTTTTTTTTTGAATTATGGAAGCCCTTTTCTTTTTTTTTGATGTATTTTTGAAGTGAAGGTACTCAATTAATGTTGCATATCTTGTTGCAATTTGCTTGATGGCCAATGAACTTGAGTGAGGCCTATAATTGGGCACCTAATGATCATGTTGGTTCTGTTCATCCACATAAACTCAATTCATTACACTTAATGCCCCATGTTTGAATGATTGAACCTTTTGATGCATGTCTTATGACTTTTTGCTTTCTTGTTGATCTTCACTTTGAAACTTGAGCTTTCAATTTGAGTTTGAGGTCATTAGGTGGCCAATGATAACATGAAGGGAAATGATACTTCAATGATAGTCTCATGAGGACTTGAGAGTAATTTATCCCTATTACTTAAATTAGTTCTAATCATGAATAGAGTTTGGCTTCTTTCTTTTATCCTTGTTGAATTTGTGAGGCATTTTGAATGCACTTATGCAGCATGTTTTAGAATCAACACTTTAACCTTTTGATCATGTCCTAATCATGTTTTGGAAGCTTTACTTCAAATCTTTGATTGTTACAAACTCTCTAATTTTGTCCTTGTTTGACTTTCTTCCATGGTTAGCTTGAAATCTAAGTCTTTGATGCATTTTGTGGGATTCCTCTTTCATTATGCTTGTGAGTTGTGATGAACTAATTGAGTATGATTGAATTGTGGTTGCTACTGACCTTCATGGTCTTTGATTGTATTCTTCTCAAGCTCCCATGATCCTTGATTGATATTCAATTGTCAATACAATATGGTGATAGAAAGGAGCAACATTCCTCTAACTTTTGACCAAATTTTGCACATGCCTGTTTCTTTTTGTCTATCATATCTAATGTTTTGATTGTTGCTATCATATTTTTCTCACTTCATTATGGTGTCATTAACCATCCCTTATGAGATTCATCATTCTATTTATGGGAATACTAACTTGGCTGTTGAATGCGCGAGGTACTCTGAGAAAAGTTTTCCATTTTTTACTTGAGGCTACTGTGTTTCACTTTATTTGTGGAACACAATTTATTATATTGGTACTACTCTTGTGCTTGGCATATTTGATAGTCTATGCAGGATATATATGTGATTATGAATGCTATACATTTCCCATGGGATCTGTTCATATCTGAAAATCCCAATACTTACATCCTGATGGCGTAATTTCTGACTTGATTTGTCTGCTGATGCCAGCTTGCTTGAAGTTCTCTGGGTTTCTTTTATTCTTGCTCAGTTGCTACGGATAGTTATGTGTTTGGTATTGCACTATTTCCTTTCTTCTATTTTCATAGTTCTATGTTGCATGATGGGACCTCTGTTGCTGATATATGTCATGAGGCCCTCTGTTTTGTTTGATACATGTGTTGTATTTGTGTTTGTTTCTTTAACAATTGATCGATGAGTCACTCAATTTAGAAATTGAGATCACGACTTAGCTCTCAGTGCATGTTCCCTATAGGATGTTTATTGTTTTTTTCTTTAACTATTGATTGATGAGTCACTAAATTTAGAAATTGAGATCACGACTTTGCTCTCAGTGCATGTTCCCTATAAGGTATTTATTGTTTTTTTCTTTAATCGTTGATCGATGAGTCACTCAATTTAGAAATTTAAATCATGACTTCGCTCTCATTGCCTGTTCCCTATAGGATAAGTTTTGTTAAGCTTCCTTTGACATGTTAATTAAGGTAGGAATCCATGTATGCTAGCATAGGGTAGGAGTTTCCTTTATCCTCAACCTTAGGGTCAATCACTGTATGATAACACTAGGGATAGTGCTAGGCTAGTTTCCCTTAGTTGTTTTTTCCTTCCTTTGCATTTTGCATCTTAAAACAAAAATTTGTTTTCTTGGCAAATTATAAAACACTTCTAATAAACTCAAACCCTTCTTCAAGGTAAAAGATATAAATCAATTTTATTTGTTTGTGCGCCTCTTGGCTTTGTTTTTAAACCTGGTTTATTGATGTTTCTCCATCTTTGCCATGATACCTTGTTATCTTATAGCCGATGTTTCGCCATTGCACATTTGTTTGAAGTCGATGTTTCGCCATCGCACATGTTGGTTATCCTACTTTGATTCTCAATATCATTGTTAAGTGTGATGTTTTGTCATCTGGTTTATTGATGTTTCACCATCTTTGCCATGATACCTTGTTATCTTATAGCCTATGTTTCGCCATCGCACATTTGTTTGAAGCCAATGTTTCGCCATTGCACATGTTGGTTATCCTACTTTGATTCTCAATATCATTGTTAGGTGTGATGTTTTGTCATCCGGTTTATTGATGTTTCGCCATCTTAGCCATGATACCTTGTTATCTTTTAGCCGATGTTTCACCATCGCATACTTGTTTGAAGCCGATATTTCGCCATCGCACATGTTGGTTATCCTACTTTGACTCTCAATGTCATTGTTAGGGGTGATGTTCTATAATTTGGTGTTTCGCCATTTTTGACATGTTACTTTGTTATTATTTAGTCGATGTTTTAACATCTCATTTGTTTGTTGTTTTATTTGATGTTTTTCCATCTTGACTATTTTTGTTGTCTTAACTAAAAAACACAAACCAACCAGAATATATGAGCCGAACTACGGCTGCTCTGATTCCTTAAAAGGGATACGTAGGCATTGAGGTAGGGCCCAACCGAGCACAACTTTTATTTTCCCTACATTGTTTTTTTTTCTCGCATGCATTCCCTTTTTTTTAGCTTTAAGCCATAGACATAGGTTTTGACCAAACCCATTAGATTAGACAACAAGAGTGGATACCATAGAGTACTACGGGCGTGTGGGGTGCTAATACCTTCCCCTCGCGTAACAAACTCCCTTACCCGATCTCTCGATCGAAAGATCGTGATTTCTCCATTTTCAGGTTTTCTCGATGTTTACCTTTCCCTCTTGGCGGGATAAAAGACGTTTGGTGGCGACTTCATTGATATTTCATTACGAGATGACAGTTCGGCCAGGTCGTTTCAGCTGGCGACTTCACTGGGGACAGATTGACCTCTTGTTGATCCATCCCGGAGTCGATCCTAGCTCTCGTTTGTTTTCTTTTTGGGTGTTTGTTTTACCGCTTTTCATATTTATCTGTTTGCATTGCATCCTATGTGCGCTTTACTTTATGCTTACTGGATTTTGCTTGATTGTTTGGATTCTGGATTTCTTGGTGCGTGGGTTGTTCCATGAGGTAAAAGGCCTCATACCCAGGCTATGAGTGAATTCCATAGGAACTAGGAATAGAGTGGCCATGGCAGCTATGAGGAGGATGCTTTGTAGACCTGACCATGAGACCCATGACTTCAGAGGTAGTTCGGATAGGTGTTATCGTATGATGATACCGACAATCGAGCTCTTGTACTCTGATTTGGCTTTTAACCTTACCTTGACCTAGACTACACCTGTGAGAGGGGTGGGAAAACTTTTCTTATAGGTACAAGTATTGTTGGTGACTTTGTGTTGCGAAGGAGACTCAGGTTCCCATGTTAGTTTTGAAGCTTTGGGATTTTCTTTTGGTCTTGAGTGGTGTTGTTCTGTATGGTCCAGCCATTATCCAATGTGAAACTTTGATCCTATCATGTTGCATCATAGAATATTTATTTCTAAAAAAATGATGTATAAAAAATAACTAGCATGCACATGTCATCTTCCAGGGACATTCGAGAGTCTTCTTTCCATCAGAAATGGTCGGCCTCCCGTCAGATGAGTTTGATTTAGTTCGTGTTAAAGAGCTCAACAGGCATACACTCGCTTATCAAATTCCTACTATTGATGTGTCAGAATTGGAGAGGTTGAGTTCTTATCTGAAGAGTGATGTTCTGAATAATTCCAACAAAAATTATGGCAATTTGTTACTAATCCTTAACACTCCAGTTGACCCAATGGCTTTGATCACCCTCTTCCAGTTCTATGACAAGGAATTACGGTGTTTTACTTTTCAAGATTATCAACTGGTTCCCACACTAGAAGAGTACGCGTACCTACTTAATATCAAGTTGTCCGATGAAGTTTCTTTTGTCCAAGTGCCGGAGAAGCTGAAGTTCGAAGTTATTGCTGAAATTCTTCATTTGAAGTGGAAAGAGGTGAAAGTCAATTGGAAATCAAGTGAGGATACTACAGGGTTTTATTTGGATTTCTTAGTGAAGAAAGCTGAAGACTGGGCAAAGTAAGGGAATTGGAGTGACTTCAGCTCTCTGTTTTCTCTCATGATATACGGGATCATCCTCTTCCCTCACAAGAGATATTTTGTGGATTTGACGGCTATTTGTGTTTTTAGAAATAAGAACCCGGTACCGACACTCTTGGCAGATACTCTTTACACTATTCATTTCAGGCATGGAAAAGGAGGTAATGTAAGTTTATGTCATTCGATGTTGTATCAATGGTTTAAGTTTCACCTACCGACAAGTGGCCCTTTTGTGGATACCAGACATTCTCTTTGATGATCATCAAGACTTGTCAACCTTACTTCATTTGATATCCGGTGGAATTATGACATGGGGGAAGTAAGAAGTATTATCACTAGTTGTGGAGATTTCCCTAATGTTCCCCTCATATGAACTAAGGGGTGTATCAACTATAATCCTGTGCTTGCTTATCGTCAATTGGGATATGCAATAGATGGACCTCCAAAGGTTGAGGAGGTGTCTGAATCAGTGTATTTTGTTAGAGGAAGTGATCATGTGATATTGAAAAGAGTGACAAGTGCTTGGAAGGGAATTCACAAGAAGGATAGAATTACTTTGGGCAAGAAGGTTCCTATTGCTAGAGTTCCTTACCTGGAATGGATTAGGGACGGGGTTAAGATTTTACGGTTACCATTTGCAAGGTCGGCTCCTATATGTGAGCAACCTCCTATTGTTTTGAGTAATACGGTGCCTACCGAGGTGTTCGCCCAGGTTCATGTTGAGAACATTCAACTTCGTGCAAAAGACCGTGAGGCAGGGATGAAACTTTATTGGGTAGATCAAGAAAGGGCCGACTTAGCTCGCAAACTCAAAGAATCTCAAGGGGAAACTTATAATGTAACTAGTTTTAGGAAGAGGTCTCATGCTGAAATGGAAGAAGAGTTGAGTAAGACCCAGCAAGAGTTCCAGAAGCTTCAGGCATCTAAGAATAGCTGTAGGAAGAAGATTCAAAACTTGGAGAAACAGCTCAAAGACAAAGATGCTCAGCTTAAGAAGGAAGTAGCCCAGAGGCGTGTCACAGAGGATCGGTTTCAAGAAAGTAAAGTAGTCGCATCACAACTTTTGAAGGAGAAATCTAGGCTTGAAGAGTACTGTCAACACCTTGAAGCGTATCTTGTTCCGGAGATTTAGTTTTATTACTTACCTTTTGTGTATTTGGTCACCCCCAGGATTGTTGGAAGGGACCATTGTTTGTTTTTATTATTCAGTTTCTGTTAAGTTTACTTTGAAACACATATTTTGTTGTTAATCGTTACACTCTTAAGTGTACGAAGTCACTTGAACATCGTTTCTTTTGTTTGTAAATAATTGGAGTGTTTGTCTTATTGTCCTTTTTTTCCTTTGACTGTATGCTTGATTATTTTTGGTTGCGCGTCGTGATTGTGGAATAAAAGGACTCTTGAATACCGAGAAATGACAAACATATCATGCACATCATGCATTTTATAACATTACAGGTTATCTCAAGACGGTATTCTGATTCTTCTACTTTTCTTATTCAGAATTCGAGACGACTACTCATCGGTATTCCACCAGAAACAATTTGCCAAGACAGATGGAACAAGTTCAAGCTGAACTCGCTGAAATAAGGGCCTAGATGTCTACTCAAATGACCCAATTCATGGAGGTCATCACCAATTTGAATCGCCGGCAGGAGGAACTGGCTGCCATTGTTAACAACCAGCGCCACTATCCAGGGGATGGTGGAAATCAAGGGCTCTATCAGGACATTTATGTAGGATTGGGGGATGTGCAAGATCAGCATGTTGGAAATTTTCACGGGATGTCCGGTAACCCCTTCGTGTGCAACATAGGGCAGTTTCCCCCGTCTCCGGGACCTCGTCTTGTAGAGAACAGAAGAGATAATCAGGGTGGTGTAAGGAACTATCAGCAGCAAGAGTATGACTTTGACCAGGATGAAGATCAGTTTTCTGTTCGGTGTTCAGAGCCGGAAGTTCAGGTTGAGGATAGGAAGTATCGGTTGTTGGAAGAACGTTTGAAGGCTGTGGAAGGGAAAGGAGCCCTTGGTATGGATGCTAATGATCTCGGGTTGGTGTCCTGGGTCAAAGTTACTCCAAATTTCAAGCCTCATATATTTGAAAAGTACAACGGAACATCATGTCCTGTTACTCATGCAACTGCTTATTTCCGAAAGATGTCGGTGCATACTGAGGATCAGGGGCTTTTGATTCACTTTTTCCAGGATAGCCTATCTGACGCATCCCTGAAGTGGTACATGAAGTTGGAGAAAACCCATATTCGTTGCTGGAATGATCTTGCTCGGGCTTTTGTCAAACATTATCAGTACAATGTGGATATGGCGCCTAATCGCACTCAGTTACAGAATTTGTCACAAGGACCAAGAGAATCTTTCAAGGAATGCGCTTAGAGGCGGCGTGAGTTGGATGCGAGGGTTCAACATCCACTCATGGAGAGAGAACTTATTGATATGTTTATGAGTACCCTGCAAGGGCCATTTTATCAGCACATGATAGGAAGTACTTTGGCGGGATTTGCAGACTTGGTTATGGCTAGTGAAAGAATTGAGGTAGGTTTGAAATTGGGGAAAATTCAGATTGGAGGTTCTAGTGGCTCATCGGGGTGAAGTAAGAAACCATTCAACACTTACCCTAAGAAAAAGGAAGGCGACGCAAGTGCGGTTTACTCTCATAGAGGAAGAGGAGAAGATCATCAGCACCAATAAATCAATGTTGTTTCTATTCCTGTTAATGCTCCTCCATAGCAGAGACCGAATACAGTGCCTCAATAACAAAGATAGCAAGATGCTCCTCGTCAGTATAATAATCAACAGCAGAGACAGTTGAGAAAATTCGATCCCTTGCCAGTATCTCTTACTGAAGCACTCCACCATTTGCTCGATTTGAAGTTGATCGGTTTGACAAATATGACACCACCCCCTGCAAGACTTCCTCCTAACTATGATGCTAACACAAGATGTGAATTCCATTCAGGCGGAGTTGGTCATTCTACTGACAATTGCTTTATGTTGAAATGCAAAATACAAGACTTGTTGGATGCTAAGGCATTTGAGTTTACTCCAGTGACTGGTCCGAATGTTACTCAGAACCCAATGCCTAGGCATGGGGTGTTGTTAATAGGATTTATGATAATGGTGAAGTGTTGAATTTAATCATGAAAGTGGAACAAGTAACTACTCCGTTGTGGTATGTTAAGAGGTATTTTCTTGACAATTCTTTTTTTCCGGGTTGTACTTCAGAGTGTGCCAAGTGTAGAGAGCAACCGAAGGGTTGTGATGATTTAAAAGTAGGTATCCAGTTGATGATAAAAGAGGGTTCCTTACGGTTCGACAGAAAACCGAGCTACCGTAAGGTTACCGAAGAAGATGTTGCTGTGGTATCTATTCCTTACACCCCTGTGCGCATTCCTACCCCATCTAGGGCACCTCCTTTGATGATTACGGTACCTGGTCCCATGCCGTATACCAGTGAGAAGGCCATCCCATGGCATTATGGTTCTGATGTTTATTACCATGGGGTGAAGCAGGAGGTAAGTACTCGTTTGTCTGAGGAAGAACGTGATGAAGGTAATGAAGGGGAAGTTCATAATTTTTCTAGTGTGGTTCGAATGACTAGAAGCGGGAGAGTATTTGGTCCTTCCAATGTGCAAGATGCGGCAGATGCTTCTGCAAGATAAAAAGGAAAACAACAGGCGATGATTGGTAATCCAAGGGTTACGCCAGCCAATGTGACTCAACCAATTCCAATACCAGAAGCTTCTTCAGTTCCCGATGAGGTTGAAGAGTTAATGCGAATTATCAGAAAGAGTGATTATAGCATAATTGATCATTTGAGCCATACTCCTTCTAAGATGTCTATCTTGTCTCTGTTCATTTATTCAGAACCTCACAGAAATGCTTTGATGAAGTTGTTAAAGAATGTGTTCGTGCCATATGAGATAACAGTCAATCGGTTTGAGAATGTTTGTGCTAACATATCTGCCGAGAACGGTCTGGGCTTCACAGATTTTGATCTTCCTCCGGAGGGGAGAGACCATAACAAAGCTTTGCATATTTCAATGGAGTGCAGGGGCACTACTTTATCCTGGTTTTTGGTGGACACAGGGTCGTCTTTGAATGTATTGCCTAAGTCAACATTGATGAAAATTGATTATTCTGGACTGGAGCTGCGCCCTAGTGATTTGATGGTGAAGGCGTATGATGGGTCTCGAAGGTCAGTGTTTGGGGAGGTGGAGTTACCAGTCAAGGTTGGTCCTCGCACCTTCACGGCTGCTTTTTTTGTGATGGATATACAGCCAGCGTATTATTTTTTTTTGGGAGGTCGTGGATTCATAGAGTAAGGCTAGTCACTTCTACTCTTCATCAGAAACTCAAGTATAACAGAGGGAAAGGTGATAACTGTGTGCGGCGAGGAAGAGTACATCATGAGTCATTTGACATCATTCCGCTATGTTGAAGTTGAAGGTGAGATACATGAGACTCTGTTTCAGGCGTTTGAGACAGTTCATGCTGTCAATTTTCCTCCTCCATGGAAGAAAAAGAAGCCTGAAACTGTTATGTCTTCTCTCAAGGATGCGATAGCTGTGGTGGAAAATGGTAACCCTGAAGGTTGGGGTCAGGTACTGGACGTTACCCCAAAATTTAATAAATTTGGTCTTTGTTTTAGCCCGGGTCAGCAGAGTACAACTCCCAGAGAATCTAGTTTATCTACTCCTGTGAAGTTTTCCTGTCCTTGTGTTGCTCAAGAAGGACACGTCAATGCAGTTGGCGATGATAGGGTTGATGGCTACAATATCGAAGATTGGATTCGTCCGAGTATTCCAGGCCAAACACTCAACAATTGGACTTTTATGGATGTTATCCAAGTTTCAAGCGCTGAGGAGTAATTTTCTTGTTTTCTTTTATTATCATATCATAATTCCTACGCTCTTCCCAAGGCGTGGTGGATCATTTATGTAGGGCCACCATGTTTATTTTCAAAAGTTTATCATGAAATAAAGGACGTTTTTGCATTCAAAATTTTACTCTGTTTCTTTTTTTTATTTGAATGGAAATGTTTCTCTTTTCACACACTGTCACTAAAAAACGCCAAAACATCGTTCATGCAGATGCACTTCCACCACCGATTATATTGATAACGACTCTGCTATAGTTCATTATGACTTTGTTACTCCTATTTATCAAGCTGAAGAAGAAGCATATGAGGATTGTGATCTTTCTGAGGAATTAGCAAGATTGTTAAAACAAGAGGAGAAGGTTATCCAGCCGAATCAGGATTCAATTGAGATGGTGAATATTGGCACAAAAGAGGTAAGAAGAGAAGTCAAGATAGGGGAAAATCTCGAAGAAAGTATAAAGGTCAGATTGATTGAGCTACTCCGTGAGTATTCTGATATCTTCGCTTGGTCTTATGAGGATATGCCTGGGTTGGATACAGACATAGTGGTGCATCGACTACCGCTCAAAGAAGGTTGTTCCCCTGTCAAGAAAAAGCTCAGAAGAACTCATCCTGAGATGTCCAAGAAGATCAAGGAGGAGGTCCAGAAGCAGTTGGATGCGAATTTCTTAAAGGTCATCAATTATCCGCCATGGATTGCAAATATTGTGCCTATTCCCAAGAAGGATGGTAAGGTCAGGATGTGCGTGGATTATAGGGATTTGAACAGGGCCAGCCCTAAAGATGACTTCCCTCTTCCGCATATTGATGTGTTGGTCGATAATACTGCTCATTCCAAAGTGTTTTCATTCATGGATGGTTTTTCTGGTTACAATCAAATTAAGATGGCTCCGGAGGATATGGAGAAGACAACATTTATCACGCCTTGGGGAAATTTCTGCTATAAAGTGAAGTCGTTTGGTTTAAAAAATGTCGGGGCAACATATCAGCGCGCCATGGTCACTCTCTTTCATGATTTGATTCACAAAGATATTGAGGTTTATGTGGATGATATCATTGCTAAGTCTGACACGGAAGAGGAACATCTTGTTCATCTGGAAAAATTGTTCGAGAGACTGAGGCAGTTCTTGCTGAGGTTGAATCCGAATAAGTGTACCTTCGGGGTGAGATCCGGCAAGCTGTTGGGTTTTATTGTAAGTGAAAAAGGTATCGAGGTGGACCCGGCCAAGGTAAAAGCGATACAGGAAATGCCTGAACCAAGGACAGAGAAGGAAGAGCGTGGTTTCTTGGGAAGGTTAAACTACATTTCTAGATTTATTTCTCATCTCACAGCTACCTGTGAACCTTTGTTCAAGTTTTTGAAGAAAATTCAGACAGTGAAATGGAATGAGGATTGTCAGAAGGCCTTTGACAAAATAAAGGATTATTTGCAAGAACCTCCGATACTCATTCGGCTAGTGGAAGGAAGGCCACTAATCATGTATCTAACTGTGTTGGAGAGCTCAATGGGCTGTGTCCTCGGTCAGCACGACGAGACAAGGAAGAAAGAGCAGGCTATTTACTACTTGAGTAAGAAGGTTACGGAATTCGAGTCGAGATACTCATTGCTGGAAAAGACTTGTTGTGCGCTTGCCTGGGCCGCCAAACATTTGAGGCAATACATGTTAACTCACACCACCTACTTGATATCCAAACTGGATCCAATCAAGTACATTTTCAAGAAGCCAGCTCTTACAGGCAGGGTAGCCGGTTGGCAGATGATACTCACCGAATATGATATCCAATACACTACTCAAAAAGCAATTAAGGGTAGTGTACTGGCCGACCATCTTGCTCATCAGCCCATGAATGATTATGAACCGATGAAGTTTGATTTTCTAGATGAGGAAATTGTGTATATTCGGGATTGTAATATGCCAGACCTAGACGAAGGACCCGAGCCGGGATCACATTGGAAGCTTGTTTTTGATGGTGCCTCCAATGCCATGGGCAACGACGTCGGAGCTATTATCACTTCCCCTGATGGATACCACATTCCTTTCACGGCTCATATTTGTTTCGATTGCACTAACAATGTATCCGAATATGAGGCTTGCATTTATGGCATTGAAGCGGCGATCGACCTGCGCATCAAATTTTTGAAATTTTACGGGGATTCCAATCTTGTTATCAACCAGATTAACGGAGATTGGGAGACTCTCCATCAGAACCTAATTCCCTATCGTGAGCATGTTATGAAGCTGATTTCGTACTTTGAAGAGATCACGTTTGAGAACATTCCCAGAGAAGAAAACAATCTACCTGATGCACTGGCAACATTGTCCTCCATGTTCAAGGTTAAGTGGGATAATGAGGCACCTTCCATTACCATCAGAAGTTTGAGTGAGCCAGCTTTCTGTTTTGAGGCCAGTTTGGAATCAGATAGTAATCCTTGGTTTTATGATATTAAACGATATCTTGAAACACAAGAGTACCCTGAAGAGGCATCCGTCACAGATAAGAAGTTCTTGAGAAGATTTTCAGCCAAGTTATTTCTCAGTGGTGGTGTGTTGTATAGAAGGCATCATGACGTTTACTGCTCAGATGTGTTTACAAGAAAGAAGCAGCTAGAATCATTGAGGAGATACATGAAGGTGATTTCGGGACCCATTCCAGTGGGCATACCATGGCTAAAAAGATTTTGTGAGCAGGTTATTATTGGTCCACCATGGAGACTGACTGTTACAATCATGCACGGATTTTCCACAAATGTCAAGTCTATGCTGATAAGGTGCATGTGCCGCCCGTACCTTTGAATGTCTTGACTTCCCCTTGGTCGTTTGCGATGTGGGGAATTGATATGATCAACAAAATTGAATCGACTGCATCCAACGGGCACCATTTCATTCTGGTTGCCATCGATTATTTTACAAAATGGATCGAAGTTGCATCCTATGCCAATGTCACCAAGTAGGTGGTAACTCGGTTCATTAAGCACAATATCATATGTCACTACGGAGTGCCTGAAAAGATCATTACCGATAATGGGTCTAATTTGAACAACAAAATGATGAAGGAGCTTTATGAGTCCTTCAAAATCAAGCATCATAACTCTTCCCCATACCGACCAAAGATGAACGGTGTTGTCGAATCGGCCAATAAGAATATTAAGAAGATCGTTCAGAAGATGGTGGTAACCTATAAAGATTGGAATGAGATGCTTCCTTTCGCTTTGCATGGTTATCGTACCATTGTGCGTACTTCGACTGGGGCAACCCCATTTTCATTGGTTTACGGCATTGAAGCAGTATTACCAATAGAAGTCAAGATTCCTTCTCTTAGAATCATGAGGGATGTTGAGCTGGATGAAAGTGAATGGGTACAGAATCGGCTGGATCAGTTGGAACTTATTTACAAGAAGAGGTTGATGGCTGTATGTCATGGTCAGGTATATCAGCAAAGGATGAGGAAAGCTTTTGATAAGAGGGTAAGGCCTCAGTGTTACAAGCTAGGTGACCTTGTGCTAAAAAGGATAATTCTCCCCCAGGGAGATCCCAGGGGCAAGTGGGCTCCGACTTATAAAGGTCCTTTCGTGGTCAGAAAAATTTTCTCTGGAGGAGCGATGATGCTCACGACTATGGATAGAGAGTACTTCCCTCTCCTTGTGAATGTTGACGTAGTTAAAAAATACTTTGCATAAAAAAAATAATAAAAAAAACCCGCTAAACTGAAAACCCGAAGGGCGGTTTAGGCAAAAAGAGGGTGTCCTGGTGAATCGAAAACCCAAAAGGGAGATTCAGGCAAAAGTTAGGGACTTAAAGCAAGTAACTACGCTCGGCATGAGATCCTTTGTTTCTTTCCTTTGTTCTGTCACCCGGCATAAGTTCGAAGTTAATCTAAGAATGATCTGTCTGAAAGTAGGAAGATGAAAGCGTAAGAGTCATATGAGTCATAGCAGAGTCGGGACTTGATGGATATTCACATTCACATTGCCATTTGTAAACACTTGTTTGCTTTGATTTTGTAATTACTTGCTTCCAAATGTAAATTCCTTTTTCACAGGCTGATTTCTCAAAATCAATAGAATATCTTCTTTCAAGTATACGTATACGTTTCTTTTCTCCCTTTTTACTATTTTGTTTGCAAAAACGTCCAATATTCTGATAAGCATATGCATATAAACTTCGTGGGCCTTACACGGAAATGTTAATCTAAGTCATGGTTAGTTGATCGCTTGAAATACGGATAACAAACACAACTACTACTGTGCAAGGGGCGTGTTTGGTTCTATGATTGATAGGATTCTCATTCACTTTACTGGTGGATGCCTTGCCAATTTATTTCACAGCTCCGTGTTGTAGGTAAAGGTCATGGGTCAGAGTAATATCAAGATTACGGCAGGTCGGCGAGATCGGCGAACCTAGTTGGAGACATTTCTTCCCCATAATGGCTTTTATTACGTTTCTTTGTCGCACTTTCATGTGTTATCTTGATTGATTATTTTAGCATTGTCTGCATACAGGATTTTGTTTATGGCCGAATGTCAGTCTTGATGCGTTGAATATTTTTGCTTTGAAGAAATTGTTTCATTTTACTTAATCCATCCAGTATCACTCTTTAATCGATTTTTTGGGCATTTTGATACCAACTGTGCCAATTCTTTTGCTTAGCCAAGAGTTTGGAGGAAGGAGTTTAGCTAAAAAAGATGACTGTAGTGGTATTCTTTTGAGTAGAACCTCGTTAACGATGTACAGGCATTGTTTCAATCCCCAAATACTGGAGATATAAGGGAGTTAGACCCTCGTTAACCCCTCTGAGCCTTCGAAGTAGGAGTTTCTTTTCCGTTCAAAAAAAACCTTTTTTTTAACTCGGGGCAGGGTAGATGTTCAGTTAATTTGACCAAGCATTCAAATTTCAGGAGGAATGTCCCATTTGAGGATCACCACATTTTATCTTTCGCATCATGAGATCAGGAAAAATGTCTAAACCACGATGTTCATTTCCTCGCAAAGTCCTGAGGTCGAGATCGAATCGATACAATAATGGATATCCCTCGCCGACCAAGGAATGAGGCATTTGTTTTATTAAAAAAAATAGAAAAATAAAGAAAAAGGTCAAAGACCTAAATTCATATTGACTTGTTCGAAGTGGAAAGTATGAATAAGAAAGAAACAAAAAGCCCCGCTAAGTCGAAACTTGAAAACAAGTCGCTTAGGCAAAATTTAGGGCGCCCCGATGGACTCCCAAAATTGAAATTCAAAAGATTTTGTCCAGGCTAAAGTTAGGGAAAAGAAGAGCCTAAAAGGCCGAAAAATATTATCCAATAAAATTTTCATCAAAAGAAGAGGAACAATAATATCAAAAACAAAAGCAGCAAAAGTTAAGTGACAATCATGTTAGAGAATTTGTCGTGATCACTCAACCATTATAAATCCTTTTGAAAGATGAATGCTTGTGATAAGTCAGATGAACTTAGGACAGGAGAATATCACGAAGGGGGTGGTCACCAAATAACTTGAGCCTTGAAAAACTTTTTCTAAAAAACCTCGAACCAGGCCACGTTACAACCTCTAAAAGTCCTAACTGAAACAAGGGTTTAACTCGAAAGCGTACTACAACAGGATAATGTTTCCTAAACTCCCAAATATGTGTGGCATATTCATGTCGGTATCTTATCACCCGCATCTTGACTCATTTTTTTTTTTAAAAAAAAGGGGAAGAAAGGTTTTGAAATTTTTTGCACTCTAGCCAGTGATTCATTCACGACAGAGATGCTACACTTTGTTAAGGTTTTCAACTTCAAGGCTTAAATATTCACCATATCAGATCTGTCATTCCCAAAATAAACATCTTTATACATGCAAAACATTTGTTTGACATTAAAAAAAGAGTTTACACGTTGAACACCTGTAAAGAGCTTAATGATTGTCAGGAAGGGAATATTTGGTGTTTCTTCTGTTATACAGAGCCCATGTATGAATAGGACTTTACCTATCCCCAGTGAAGTTTCGTTTCCGCAGCGAAGTTTTGTTGCCCCGGGAATCTTCTTTTAAAGGCTTCATTCTGAGACTCCGGATTTGAGGATATCGCATATCCCCAACGGAGTTGCCAACAGAGATCCCTCACCATGACCTCTTATTTCCCAGTCGGTCTGTTGATTGGGGCATCCTTATGTTAATATCTTTCCTTATCCCCAGTAACGTCGATACTGTGTGACTATCTGCATGATCCATCAAATGGTTGCATTCCAAGAAAAATCTCTCCAACAAAAATCTTCAACAGAGTTCTGTCTCCTCGGTGAAGTCCCATTTCCTCAATAGAGCTGTGTTCCCCCAGTGAAGGTTTTCACCCCTCACGTCGGGTTTGTTGTCTTGGTGTCGTCCTCAATACGGTTGCGCACTGTCTTTTCCAGAGATTACAGTCTTGCCCTGATATTCTCCCTCAATGTCTAATCTTCATATGGCGTCCCTCTCCAGAAGCTATAGTGATGATCTGATCTTCTCTAGGAGTTTGCAATTTATTTCTGCAGCTTCTCTCAATGTTTGTGGCCTGTTTCTACTGGTTTCTCGGTTGTTATTCCCCGTGAAGCTTCATCTCTTCGAGGTTCCCTCTCTAGCGGTTCCCCATATTTTATCCTCTCCTTTGGATTTTGAAATTTATTTTTGCAAGTCATGTCAGATTCTGACTTCTTGGTTATTGGCTTCTCAATTGGCCATTCCCCAGTGAAACTTTTAAACATGCATCATTACATTGCATCTGCAAAAACGCGTAACATTTCCAATATATGGAACATTGCGCTATATAGAAAGAATTCAAACATGCATCGGAATATAAGCCATTTTTGTTTCTGTTGTCCCTAGTGAATTTGCTAATACTTCGGATTAAATCCCCAGCAAGGTCTTCATCCTCAATATCTCAGTTTCCTCCCCATACCAATATCCTTTTGACGTTAATCATTTGTTTGTTTGAGTGTCTACTCTTGACTGTAGTTCAGTTTCTCCCTGGCGCGGTCTTCTCGGGTTTAGTCTTCACTACCCTCTCCGGTTTATTCCAATGTCTATTGATGCACCTTTTCGAATACCAGTTTCATCCTGATATTCGCTTTCAGCAGGTTTTTAGGTGTACGCCTTAATCTCTTTGCTTTGGGTTGAGCTCAGAGTTTCGTCCCCTAACCTTGCGCATGAAATCCAGTTTCGTCCTGGTACTCATCTAGTTTAGTTTTGCCTAACTAGTTATTGAGTCGAGTTTCGTCTCGTTTTTGCTTTCATACCTTGGACCCTTTGACGGTGTTCGTTTACTGAGTGCAATGTTTGTACTGCATCCCTGGATTGAAATCAGTCTCTTTTGTTCCTTGGATTCTTCTATCAGTTTTCGTCACTGTTTATCCATTGATTTGAGACCAGCAGGTGCTTTGAGAAACATGCACTCTCATCACTTTGCTATGGGTCGAGTTTCGCCTCGTTACGCATGCGTGAAATCCAGTTTCGTCCTGGTACTCATCTAGTTTAGTTTCGTCTAACTGTTTATTGAGTCGAGTTTTGTCTCGCTTTTGTTCCTCATTTCTGGGATTCTTTCAGTTCCTTCATACTGCCTATCTTAGTTTGATATTAGCAAGTGCTCCTAGAATCACGCACTCTAGCCACTTTGCTTTGGGTCGAGCTCAGAGTTTCGTCTCCTCACCCGCGTACGTTTTCTTTTCCAGAGCTTAGTTTCGCCTATACTCTGTGGTTTGAGTTTTATCTCACCACCTCTTTTTGAAGCCCAGTTTTGCCCTGGCACATTTGTCCAGAAGTTTAGTTGCGTCTACTCTTCTTTGTTTTTGTTCTGTTTCAACCTGCGTTACAGCTTCATTCTGACGCATGTCTTGGGGTTTTTCTGCTTCTTTTTCGTTCTTCTTCAAGAGTGTAAATTTTCAGGTTCTTTTGTATTCGATCATCTTCAACTCTGAACGCTCGAAAGTTGTCACTTTTCTCACTTATCATGTTGAAGATATTTGAATAGGGGAAACTATTGCACCCCAAATTTACCCTCTTGATTTAGGCTTATGTTTCATCGTGAATATCATATTGCATTGCATTCATACATTGTGATGGGATCAAAATACTTTGGTTATCAAGTCTTCCTCAAGCTTTGAAGGTTGATTGCATTGACAAGTTTCTCAAGTAGAACCTTATCATCTAAACCTCTGGATCTTTCAAGCTCAAAAGTTATTTCATATCTCAAGTTTTTTTATCCATCTCTTTGGATCATCAGAGGATTGAAGTTTGTGATTGATTATAAGAAGAATCGCTCTTTTGATTCACCAGTCAAAATTAGGGTTTTGTTTGATCAAGTCTATTGATCAATGTACAACTCTTGATCTGGAAGCTACAACATCTCATTCATATTTGAAAAGTCTTTGTACAAGAAATTGGTCAAGATGCCCAGAGGATTTGAAATTTTGGAGATGATTCATCAGTCTCCTAAGGGGTGTTAAACAACACTAGGGTTTGGGATTTTATCAAGATTTCTTGAGAATTTTGAAGTGAAACTTTGTACATGGCCTCTATATATTTGGGAGATAGTATGTTTGAAGTTTTGACCATCAATTTTGAAGAGAAGTGGACCAATTAATTCAAAGGGGCAAAATGGTCATTTTGGTCAAAATCAGTCAAAGTCAAGGTTGACCAAGTGAACTTTTGGTCAACCATCAATTCAAGGGTGTAATTTTCATATTTCAAGTCCATTTTGATCATTGGATCAAAAAGATTGAGGTTTGGGTTGAAACTTGTTCATGAAGAAACCCTAAAAGTTTCTAATTTTGGAAAATGAGGACTTAACTTCAAAAATTCATATTTTATTCACCTTTGATCAAAAAACTGCAAATGAAATATGCTTGGAAAGATAAGAGGGTGATCTTTCATCTCCTTTTGGGCTCATGTCCAAATTGGAAAAGAGTCAAGATTTATGGTCTTTGGAAATTCATGCCTCAAGTTAAAATTATAGGTCATTTTCCAAAATTAGTGAATTTCATGTCAAATTTTGAGGAACTTAATGGATTCAATTGCAATAACTCAAAACTAAGGAATTGTAGATCTTTTCAATAACTTTCCAAATTGTACTCATTTGTGTCCAAATTCAAAAGTATGGGAAATTTATGGTCTTTTGTATTTCATGCCAATTTATTGAACTTTAGCCATGCAAGCAAAATGCCAAAACTTGAGAACTTCATTTTCAGTCATTCGTTTCACTTCTAATCAAGCCCATGAGCCATTTTTGATTTGAGGAAGCCCATAATGGCAGCAAAATCGTGCCCCATGTGCAGCTGTACCACCATGACTAAAAAATTGACAAAACTTGCCAAATTTGCAAAAACACTAGCATGATCTCATCATGAGGAATCAAGGGCCAAGATTTGGTGGATCAAAATCTGAGTAAGAAAGGCCTCAAAAGCAATTGAAAGGAGGAAAAACGCACGAGCGGATGGCATGATCAGAATTTCATTTTTCAATATAGCAAAAATTCCAATTGGGTAATGCACTCACTTTGAAGCCCATTTCTCTCGGAAAACCTACTCTACATGTCATATATAATAAGAAGCAAGCACTGAAGGTGAGGGGGAGATCTCACAACTTCCATATTCCAGATCTGAACTCAGAATTTCCATAGCTGCACTTTTCTTCGAATCTCAAGTTTCAGTGGTGCATTGGGAGTTTTTCTTCTTGGCTCTTCATCCTCAAGTGCTAAGGAAGCTAAAGCAAGCCTGGAATTGCATATGGAGTGAGAGAATCAAGCATTCAGATTTTGAATTGAGGTAGGTTCATTCAACTTTGATTTTTGAAATGTAGTCGTTTATTGTTGAAATTAAGCATGAATATCTATTTGTGGATGTTATATGAATGATTCTGAAGCAATTTGAGGTTTCATTTGGTATACAATGCTTGTTTGAGATCTCTGCAACTCTAGGTTTCAGTGAGTTTTTGATGTTTTCGTGCATAAATTTCTAAATCCATGTTTGACTACTTGATGTGATTCGAATTGCATTGAATTCCTTGTCATGATGACTTTAATTTGCACTTGATTTGATGAAAAATGGTTGAGAAACAAGTTTGTTTGGAGGGTAATCTGATGGTCCTAACGGCGGGTGCATCTATCTTACGGTGAACGCGTGTGTATTGAATCACTATAGAATACAAGTTTTTTTGTTTCTTTCACATTTCTTTTTATCCCATTTTCGCTCATCAACCCTTTCATCGTTCCCTCTTCTTCTTTGTTCCAACCTCTACCCAAACCCTATGACCAAACCATGGCGGCGCCAGAACAAAATTCCTTTCCTATTGTAAACCCAAATTGATACTCCCAATCAAGACCCAAACATAAATAAAGCTAAGTATTTGTTTTACCTTTTTCGTGTCGTATTTTGACTTCAAGCGTGTGTCTGATCTAAAGCTAATTTCCCCTTGTTCTTCTGATTTGCAGGTCCCGGTATTGTGCAGAGACGGTAGCAATGGAAGCTCCAAGGATGTTTGAATGATCAGCGGCGGGGATACGATTAGGGTTTCAGATCTTGAAACCCTAATTCGTTTTTTCTTCTCTTCCACGAATTGCAACGTATGTTCTTCAATCTTAATTTCTTCGACCCCTTCTCTATTATTCTCCTTCTGTACTCATAGGTTCCTTTAGATCTAGGGTTTTTACTGTTATTTGTTCAATTACTTAGATTTAGGGTTTATCTAGATCAATTAGGGATTTAGGAATTAATGTAATTGATTCCTTTTTCTGAGATTCGATCTGTTATAATTTTAGATTGTAACCAATTTTCTATGATACGCGATTTTGCAGTAACAATTGATTTTGTTGTGTCATTACTGTAATTGAAGCTTTTCGGTTTTGTAAAGGGTTTGCCTGATGCATGTTTGCGGATTTGAGTGCTATTTTGGGTTTTATTTACAATTTTGAAAGGTTATTTCTGTTAAGATTTGATTCTTATTTATTCTTGTAACAGCAAAGCTTATATTAAAGATTTGGTGAAGATTGGATCCTTCAGTTATCCTGACTTTGCTTGTACGAACATCTTTTGAATCTCTACAGTGATTTGCTAACGTGCGGATTGAGCTTGCTATAACTTGGTTTGAGACTGTTTCCAGATTTTGTTTTAGGTCTGCCAAATATTTAGCTTCTGTAATAGGTTAATTGATTTTGTCATTTGGGATAAAAAGATTGGTTATGTAAATTCTAGATTAGCCTTAATTGATCTGATTTCTTATTGATTCGAGATTGGACTTGTAATATACTCTATTGGATTCTGATATTTGTTTAATATTTTAGATTTGTTCTGTTGTAAATTATTCTGGGAAGAATCGATTATGTATATTCTTATTTTAAACTGTAATAAGAGATTATGGGCATTGATTTAATAAAAATTGGCTTTTTTAGATTTGCTGCAATGGAGATTTGATTTAGCAATAATTTGTACAGTATATGTTAGTCCATGAAACACGCAGATCCTTTTTTCTTGATTGGTACAGTAGCTGTGTTTTACAATGGGCTTGCACTTTCCTTTCAGTCCAGCTTGTTATGTAAATGGACTTTGGGCCTAACAAAATTTCGGCCCAGCACGTTACTGTTTGCAAACAACATTTTTTCCCCTTGTTTTTGGTCCAAACAACATTATTTTGTTTCTTTATAAAGAAATTCTTAATAACTAATTATATAAGAATATTTAATACAACCTTTTAATTAATAACAAAATGAATCTCTTAATAATCTGTAAAGAAAGATTTTTTTATTAAAATAATAAAAATTTAATAATAAAATAATAAAGTAGTAAAGTAAAACAACTGATGGGCTAAAAAAACTCGATGGGCCTATAATGTGTAACTATGCCCCTCCTTTTATTATTCAAATACCCAAACGAAATGAGTTTTTAAGTTGAATTTCTACCCCTTCTTTTTACTAACAACAATAATACCTAATGAACTCTTACGTAGCGCTTATTGATAGTAACTAAAATTTAAATAGGGTTTATAATTTGATAACTTATTAATTACTAGTTTTTAAACAATTTTCCCTTTTCGAATCTCATGGGCCATAGACCAACATGCCTCGCGAATGGGTTCACGGATACACGAGTCTTTCCGATTTAGAAAGCCCCCATTTTCCTGAATTTAAAATACATCCCCTAGTCTTGGATAAGGATGGGCCATCAGATGCTGTTGTACTATCCTTAATTAAATATTTCTTCTATTTTAATCTTAAAAAATAGAATCATCGAGATAGGCCAAATTTGGGGTATGACAATTGCCCCTATTCAATTGTCTTTCAATCGAATAGCGTGAGAAAACTCGAGTCTCATGCATTATGATTGGAAGTTCATTGTATACCTGAAGTATCCCAAAATTTGCTCGACAAACATAAGGTTGTATTGATATAGCATACCCTTACGAGTATCAAGGAAGTAGGCAAAGCTGATGATATGTCCCTTACCCGGGGTTTTTTAATGAGGCCGATAGTGCAATCCTGTATGTCTTGGTTTACTCACCTTTCTGGAGGTTGAGTATAGAAACGATTGATGACGCATGGCTGCTTGAAGACTGATGTCACGGATTACGGTTGCAAATTGCTCCCTGCTGTCCGAGATGGTGGTTCGGAATTCGGGTAATGCATTACGACTTAGAGGCAATTCCAGTTCGGATGATATATTGCGGCTTAGAGGCAATATTCCGAGTTTTGAAGAATGCGTTACGGCTTAGGGGCAATGCAATGGGTTATGAGAATATGTTGCGGCTTAGAGGCAACATGTTGAATTGGAATATATATTGCGGCTTAGAAGCAATATACTGATCTGGAGAGGTACATTGCGGCTTAGAGGTAATGTGTTTGGGTTGAATGGGTATATTACGGCTTAGAAGCAATATACCGAGTTTTGAAGAATGCGTTGCGGCTTAGGGGCAATGCAATGGGTTTTGAGAATATGTTACGGCTTAGAGGCAACATGTTGAATTGGAAGATATATTGCAGCTTAGAAGCAATATACTGATCTGGAGAGGTAATTGCAGCTTAGGGGCAATGTGTTTGGGTTGAATGAATATATTACGGCTTAGAAGCAATATACCGAGTTTTGAAGAATGCGTTGCGACTTAGGGGCAATACAATAGGTTTTGAGAATATGTTGCGGCCTAGAGGCAACATGTTGAATTGGAAGATATATTGCGGCTTAGAAGCAATATACTGATCTGGAGAGGAATATTGCGGCTTAGAGGCAATGTAGTGGGACTTGTAAGGACCTCACCACCGCGGGGGGCCTAGTTGATGGGTTGAATGCGTCACGGCATGAAGACTGAGGTGACGAGTTGAATCGCAGGGGAAGCATTATATTGGTCGATCCTTAGATAGTTGAATCGAGGGTGAAGTCGTTTGTCTGTTTGCTATTTGAAACATGTGTATGCATGCGTATTGAATGTCGTATGTATGCAAAATGTATGGTGTTTTGCCATCGATATGGAACCTGGATTTATGCAAGGATATTGTATGTGTGCTTTAGATGTACGAAATTTACGTGTGAAATGTGTGTAAGATGCGCGTATGCTTCAAAATGTTATGCAGACTATTTCTGGTATTCTCTCCTTTTAGCCATTGGTTTAGAGTTACCAATTCCTGGCGTTGTATGTTGTATTGTCAAAGCATTGTTGAATTCAACTACGGGGAACAGAATTTAGTCAAAGTTGAGCATCGATTTTATATTGCGGGTGTAGACGTAGGTGAATTTATATAGAATTGGCAGGAATACATATGTGCGTTGACGCATGCGAGCGTCTACCTTGTGTTGCAAGTTATTCATAGTTGCTGACATGGGCGCAGCCGTCGCGTAGAGATGCATAGATATATGCATAGACTTTGTATTGTCGAATGTAATCGTAGGCGCAGCCATGTGTATAGACACGAGTGTAGATATGTGTGGATAGAGGTGTAGATAGATTTTTATGTTTGCAAGACGTAAGAGTAGCTATGTGTGTGGACGTATACGTGGATCTTCCTTCGTTATTTTCCTAACCCAAGTAATTTTTGATATTTGTCAAATTCTTTTATTCTGTTAATTCCCCGAAATTATTTCAAGACAATATTCATGAGTAACAATCGTAGTATTCTGTAAACAAATTTGAGAAAGTAAGAACATGATTTGATAGATATAATGAAAACAAATGTTTTATTGGTATGTTCCAAAGTGGGCGAGAATACAAGATGCAATTCCTAGAACGAGGTAATTACAGAAAATCTTAAAACAGTAAATGGCAACAAAAAATGATAATTGTTATTGATGTTCCCCCATATTCTTTGATGTTCTTATCCCCTTGGCTTCTGAGTTGTATGATTTCAACCTATCCTTCCCTTCGTGGTTTATAGTCGTAGCTCCTAGATCGCAGTCTTTTTGTTCCATATTTCTTTATATGAAATCCCTAACTTTTTCCTGGATTGCCCTTTCGGGTTTTCAATCCACTGGGATAAAATTTTCTGTATGCCCTTAATTTTTTCCTGGATCGCCCTTTAGGTTTTTCGATCCACCAGGACGCTCCTTTTTGTTCTTAAGTCATTCCTTTTGGAGGTTCGATCTTAGCGAGCTTTTTATACATAGTATTTTTTTACTGCGTCCGCGTTGGTTGGATGCGGTAGTTCTTCCCCATCCATTGTTGTGAGGACGAAACCACCTCCGGAGAATGTTGTTTTGACTATGAATGGACCTTCGTAGTTAGGTGTCCATTTACCACGTGAGTCAAGGCGGGGTAGTAAAATCTTTTTGAGCACAAGATCCCCTTCTTTGAATATTCGAGGGCATACTTTCTTGTCGAAGGCTCTCTTCATTCTCTTCTGATGCAATTGACTATGACACAAAGCTGTTAATCATTTCTCTTCAATGAGGTTGAGCTGATCGATTCGAACTTGTACCCATTCTACCTCTTCCAGTTTTGTTTCCCTCAGGACTTGGAGTGATGGTATCTCAACTTCCACCGGGAGTACTGCCTCCATGTTGTACACAAGTGAAAAAGGAGTTGCGCCTGTTGATGTGCATACAGAAGTACGATAGCTATGCAGAGCGAAGGGAAGCATTTCGTGCTAATCTATGTATGTCTTCACCATTTTCAGGATGATTTTCTTAATATTTTTGTTGGCTACTTCAACGGCTCCGTTCATCTTTGGCGTGTATGGTGAAGAATTGTGATGCTTGATTTTGAAGTCGTCTCATAATTCCTTCATCATCTTGTTGTTTAAATTAGACCTGTTATCTTAATTATCCAGATTGGGACACCATCTACGTATGATATTCTGTTTGATAAAGCGTGCAACCACTTAGCTTGTTACATTGGCGTAGGATGCTGCCTCCACCCACTTGGTGAAGTAGTCGATGGATACCAATATAAAGTGGTGTCCATTTGATGCTTTCGGCTCGATCATACTAATCATATCAATTCCCCCACATCGAAAATGGCCAAGGGGAGCTCATGACGTTTAAAGGGGTCGATGGTATATTTATCCTGTCGACGTAGATCTGACACTTATGTCTTTGTGTAGTGATAGCAATCAGCTTCCATTGTTAACCAATAATACCCTGCTCGCAGAATCTTTCTAGCCATGGCGTGCCCTTTTGTATGAGTCCTTAAGGTGCCCTCATAGATTTCTCTCATGAGTGTGTCTGCCTCTTGCTTTTCCACACATCTGAGTAATACCATATCGTAATTTCTTTTGTATACCACTCCATTGCTTAGAAAGAACTTGGAAGCTAACCTGCACAAGGTTCGTTTGTCAATGATAGAGGCATTTTTCGGGTATTCCTGCCTTTCTAAGTACTTCTTGATGTCATAAAAACAAGGTTTAGTGTCGGGTCCTTCCATAATAGCTAGGCAATGTGCAGGTTCTTCGAGATGTCTAATCGTAATACGCGGTTCATGATTCGGCCAAGTCACTTTAAACATAGCTGATAGGGTTGCCAGGGCATCTGCCATTTGATTTTCTTCTTGTGGTATATGACTGAAAGTGATTTCTGTGAATTCCGCGGCTAACTTTAAAACACGATCCCTATATGGAATCAGTTTAGGGTGTTTAGTATCCCATTCTCCATTAACCTGGTATATGACTAATGCAGAATCCCCGAATACTTCCAGGTGCTTTATTCTTAAATCGATGGAAGCTTCTAGCCCTAGTATACAGGCTTCATATTCGGCGATGTTGTTGGTGCAGTCAAAACATAACTTGGCCATGTAGGGGTAGCGGTGATTCTTGGGGGATGTTAACATTGTCCCTACACCGTGACCTAGTGCATTTGAAGCTCCGTCGAACGTGAGTGTCCAACGTGCCCCTGGCTCGGGCCCTTCGTCTGGTCCTGGTATTTCGTAGTCAGCTATAAATATGAGATCTTCATCGGGAAAGTTGAACCTCATGGGCTGATATTCCGATAACGGTTGGTGAGCTAGATGATCAGCTAGTATACTACCTTTGATGGCTTTCTGTGTGACATATTGGATGTCATATTCTGATAGCAACATCTGCCATCATGCGATTCTTCCGGTGAGGGATGGCTTTTCAAACATGTATTTTAGAGGATCTATTATTTCTATCAACCATGTAGTATGGGTTAGCATATACTATCTCAACCTCTTGGTAGCCCAAGCCAATGCGTAACAAGTCTTCCCCAGGAGTGAGTATCTAGTCTCGCAATCGGTGAATTTCTTACTGAGGTAATAGATTACATGCTCTTTTCTACCAGTTTCATCCTGTTGTCCCAAAACACAACCCATCGACCCTTCGAGCATTGTCAAGTACATGATTAGTGGCCTTCCGGGGACTGGTGGTATTAAGACTGGTGGCTCTTGCAGATACTGTTTTATTTCTTTGAAGGCGGTCTGACAATCGTCATTCTATACTACCGTCTGATCCTTCCGCAACAACTTGAATATTGGTTCGCACGTGGCTGTTAGATGCGATATGAACCTTGAGATGTAGTTCAATCTCCCTAAGAAACCACACACTTCTTTTTATGTCCTGGGAGCGGGCATTTCTTGTATGGCTTTTACCTTGTCTGGATCCACCTAGATGCCTCGTTGGCTTACAATAAAACCTAGCAATTTGCCTGATCTGACGCCGAAGGTGCATTTATTTGGGTTCAACCTTAGTCTGAATTTACGTAGCGGCTCAAATAACTTTTGCATATGTGTGATATGTTCCTCCTCCATATGGGATTTTGAAATCATATCATCAACGTATACTTCGACCTCCTTGTGGATCATATCATGGAATAATATGACTGTTGCCCTCTGATAAGTTTCCCCTGCGTTCTTGAGACCGAGTGGAATTACTTTGTAACATAAAGTTACCCAAGGTGTTATGAAGGTAGTCTTTTCCATGTCCTCAGGCGCCATTTTGATTTGGTTATAGCCCGAGAAATCATCCATAAATGAGAATACCGAGGCTTGAGCTGTATTGTCCAATAGGACATCTATGTCAGGTAACGAAAAATCATCTTTGGGGCTTGCCTTGTTTAGGTCTCTATAATCTACGCACATGCATACCTTTTCATCCTTCTTAGGTACCGGTACAATGTTAGCTATCCAAGGTGGATAGTCTACTACCGCTAGGAACCCTGCGTCAAATTGTTTGAGAACATCTTCTCTAATTTTGCTGGACATATTTGGACGGGTTCTTCTGAGTTTTTGCCTGACTGGAGAACAACCTTCTTTGAGAGGTAATCTATGCACCACGATGTCTTTATCCAACCCTGGCATGTCCCTGTGGACCAAGCGAATATATCCATATACTCGTGCAACAACTTGATTAGCCTGTCTTTGATGCTCTACTCCAACATTGCCCCTATCTTGATTTCTTTTGGATCTTCTTTCCTGCCCAGGTTAATAGTCTCAATAGGCTCTTGATACGGTTGTATGCTATTAGCCTTTTTCTCTATTTCCCTCGCCATTTCCTCGGAGAGTTCAATATCTTTATCATCTTCCTCTTTGGCTTGGTGGATAGGAACATCGAAATCATATCGGGTCGTAGCAGTAGTGTTATCGGTAATTTTGGGTATGGATCTGCACATTTATCATGTTTTGGTGCATATTTTAGCGCTTGGAATTTGAAAAATGTATATGCAAAGAAAGTATTGCCATTTTTATATTTAATAGGTAAATGCAAAAGAAAGACAAGGATCTTAATTGAAAACAGAATATAACTTTATTAAATATAAATATTGTCTGAAATAAGAAACAAAGAAAACCCTTACAAGCAACCCTTATGCCTCAGGTTCGACATAGGTTCTTTCAAAACAAGAAAAATTACTTAGAAAAGAAAGATATATCGGGAATCTCCACAACATTCCATCCTTTAGGCTCTTCTCCTAGGGCGCCCTCCCTGATGAAGTCAGTTTCCCTTTTAGTATTCGTCTTGCTTGATATCATTGCCACGTGTCCGCCATGGTCCGTTCCTTTACTGATAAACGTCTCCCGGATAAGAGGAAAACATGTTTTGCCTCTTGGAGTAGCCTTTGACGATTCGTAACCAAAACCAAAGCGATTCTTTTTTTCAGGAATTTTTGGGAGTTTTCCCCTGTGTTTTGAGGCATCAGCCCCATAGTCATTTGCAGTTCTCTCCATGATGTCACTTTAGTCTTGTTACACTTCTCAACCGATAATGTTATCATCGAAGCAATTTCCAAAGCCTAGAACGGGGTAGCTATGCTATCTTCGTCAGCACTGATATATCTGTATGATTCAATATAGCTTACAAATATGTCTTCTTTGCCATCAATTATGATCAACTTCCCTTCTACTAGGAACTTTAACTTTTGGTGCAGGGTCGAGGTTACTGCCCCTGCAGCATGGATCCAAGGTCTCCCCAGTAGGCAAGTGTATGTTGGTTCGATGTCCATGACCTAAAAAGTGATGTTGAAGATATGCGACCCAATCATGACTGAGAGGTCCACCTCCCCTAGTATCAAGCTACAAGAACCGTCAAATGCCTTTACTGTCGTAGAACTTGGTCTCATTGTCACGTTGTCTATTGTTAACTTTACTATACTTGACTTTGGCAACACATTAAGAGCGGAACTAGTGTTAGTGAGAACCCTGGACAGATGGGTAGTGCCTATTTGCATAGTAATGTGGAGTGCCTTGTTATGGGTCCGGCCTTGTGGCGGTAGTTCATTGTTGCTGAAACCCAGGTAGGATCCGAATGTGAGATTGGCTACGACATTATCAAATTGATTTACCGAAATTTCTTTTGCGACATGAGCTGAACTTAACACCTTCATCAAAGAATCCCGGTGCGCTTCAGAATTGATTAGTAACGAGAGTATGGAGATTTTTTCCAGAGCTTGATGGAGCTGATCCACCACTCTATAGTCACTCTTTTTGATTATTTTTAGAAACTCCTCTGCCTCTTGATCAGTAAAGTCTTTGTTTGGAGATTCTGCTTCCTGATTTATATCTACCACTGTTTTTCCTTTGTCCTTCGTTGGAACCAAATCTGTCTTTTTTGATGATCCGGCTCCGTAGATTCGCCCACTTCGGGTCATACCTCTTGTTCCTGCTATGTTTAAAATTGCAGGTCCTTGACTTGCAGATGGCCCGCTCTCCTGCTTTACTCCATTGATGTATACAACTGAGTCTTAACTCCAAGGTACAACTTTATCGTTCTCGTAAGGGCTATGTGATGGTCCCTTAATTACCACCATAGATTTTGGAGTAGTAGGTATTAAGAGGGTCTTCTTAGGTATCCCTCTGGTGACCTCTGTTGATTCTCCCCATGGAATGACTAGAGTTTTCTTGGTAGTGCTTGGAGCTTGAAAAGGGATTACCAGTGGCTTTTTCCCTCCGATTGTGGCTACATAGTTTTCTTCAGGGTATAGTCTGAATTGGACTATCCCCTGATCCACCATATTTTCCAAAGTTGTTTCAAAAGCTTTATTGTGCTCTAATAGGAACCCACATTCGAAAATATATTCCTTCAACAAGTTAATAGGGGTTTTTGTATTTATGGTTTCCCAAAAGTCGGTGACCACCTCGATTGCATTCATTGTTGGTCCACCATGCGGAGGCATGGGGTTTGACTTGATATTAGGCTTGTCGAAGGTGATGTCCTGAGAGTCTAGAAAATCCTGAAACTTATGCTTGAAGGCCCAACATTGATCTATGGTATGCCCGAGAGAATTTGCATGATACTCACACCTAGGGTCGGCACTGTATCTTTGTGGGAGTGGCCTGACCGGAGGTGCTAAAGGCTTGATTTCCACCAGGGATGCCTTAACCAAGTGTTGTAATAATTGGCTTGGTGGAATGGGCAGTGGATCAAAATTTCTAGGCGGCCTTTTAAACCTGTCTTGCCTTTGTCCTTGCGGGATCACCAATGGTTGTGTTGTCCTTTGTTGTGAGGACACAACAGTGACTTCTCCCTCCTTCTTTCTTGGAAATTTTGAAGCTGGTCTTTTCGAATTTTAAGGGGTGCTTGACGATCCCCCTGATATCTTTCCGCTCTTCAAACCAATTTCGATTCTTTCCCTAATAGTCAATAAGTCTGAAAATCCTGACGTGACGCTTCCCACCATCTTATCATAATAAAGCCCTTGTACGGTTCCCATGAACATATCTACGAGTTTATTTTCCAACGGTGGGGGTTGCACACGTGATGCCATTTCCCTCCACCTTTGAGCGTACTCTTTAAAGGACTCTTCCTTCTTTTGGGATAGGTGTTGGAGTTGCAGGCGTGTAGGCCCCATGTCCAGTTATACTTGTAATGCTTCAAGAAAGCATTAGCGAGATCCACCCAAGTTCGTATATGTGTTTGTTCCAACTGCATGTACCAGTCCAAAGATGTCCCACTTAGACTGTCTTGGAAACAGTGAATCATCAGTCTCTGATCATGTGCTTGGGCATGCATCTTTCTGCAGTATAGATGAAGGTGATTCCTCGGACAAGTGAGCCCTTTATATTTGCTAAAGTCGGGTACTTTAAATTTTGGTGGTATCACCACATCAGGGACTAAACCCATTTCCAGAGCGTCTACTTCGAAAGCATCAAAGCCCTCCACAGCCTTCAGTCTTTCTTCTAAGGCTTTGTACTGATTCATTACCAGTGGGTTGTCCGCAACCTGAGCACTGGTTGTCTTCAAGGGTGCCTGGGGAGAATCCTCTGGGTCATGATCGTCGTATTTTAAATCTAAGTAAGTATCTGTGATATTGGTTGGAATTTGTAGGGTATGTGATGCTCCTACTTTCGATGGCAGTGGAATGAATCCTTCATTTTCAACCTCTTGTTGTGCCATGGAAGACTTTTGGGGTCCTGCTTCCGGCTCCTTCCTCAGTTGGTGACCGCTTGATACACCAATGGTTTGGGTTACCTCTTCAAAACCTACCCTGCGAATTTGATCCTGCATGTCGATAATGTTCTTCAAAGCTAGAAGAATCTGGCTCAAATCTCCTTTCATTGAGCTTATGTCACCCTTCATCTGATCAAGATCCTCTTTGAACACAGCTTGAGTCTCCTCGATCAGTTCCATTGTCTTCTGTTGATGGGCCCTTGTTTGATATGGGGGCAAAGGAGGTGGAGGTCTTCTTTTACCAATGGCTTAACTGGAGAGATTTTTAAAACAAATGAGTTTTTTTCTTTAAAATGACATGCAAGTGTTTTATAAATGCATGTGTGCAGATGGAGATGTATGATTATGAAATGATTTTTATTTTAACTATCTTATTTATTAGGGTACATATTTGTATCCACTTATTATTTTATTTGATGACCAGCTTAAAAATAGGTACGCTTTCGAGATAGGGAAACCAAACGCCTTTATTAAGAGTAACATAATCCAGATATTGAAAAATATTACAAACTGAAATTAAAACTTGCTTGCGTGAACATAATTAAAAGGAACTAAATTTCCTAAGAGCGCCTGCGGATGTGTGCTATGAAGCCATCAACCATTTCCTGACAGAGCTGTAGAAATTCTTCGACGTCCTTCGGGAGAGGAACCATTACATTCTCTGAATCTTTTAAACTTTTAGGAATGTCCTCGATGAGATTGTTGGCTAAGAAGACTATCTTTTCATGTTTGTATTTATAGTGCATATATTCCTGGTAAAGATGCGGGACTATTTTGTGGTTATCCCTCCCCGCTAGGGAGATCTTAGTGTACTTCTCTTCCCAATACATCTTTTCATGCCTCATTTCTGTGTAAAGCCTTCGTTGGATGAGAAAGTCCTTTTGAAGTTCGGTTAAAGTTTCTCTGCTTCTATCCTCTCGAGGCGTGCCTTGACCTCTAATTCGTGGCTGTTTTGGAGTTCGGTGGCGAGATACTTTATTTTCTCCTCTTGATCTAAAGGAAGCTTGTGCCAGACTTTGAATTTGGGCTCTCAAACTTTCCTCTAGCACCTTTTTGTCATGTGTCGCCTTTTCATACCACCTAGTTAACCTCCTAATTTCAGCAGTGGCTTATTCTAACCTTTGGTTGTGAGAATCTAGGTTGAACGTTGCACTTAATAGCCCTTCAGTTGTACCCTTTTTTATTTGAGACTTTCTTTCTCCAGGTCCTTTTGACTTTTATCAATTTGCTCGTCCTTTGACTCAAGTATAAGCTGCATCTATTTCTTTTCTTTGGTCAGATTAAGGAGGTCGAATTCTGGTGCTTCTTTTTCTCTTTGAGCTTGCTTTAAGCCATTTTCAGATTGTCGACTTCTTCCAAAGATATAGGTGTTATCTCTGGGACCTCTGACTTGTACTCTGGATCTTTCTCGAATGGCATCTTGATAATTCGTTCCCTATCTTGGACCCATTTGGTGTAGGGTTCTCTCGCTATGGCATTCTTTCTTTCAGCCTTCCTTTTGTTAACCTTATTCCAGGCTCGAATAACCTTGTTGAGCAACCCTTGGTCTTCTATACCCATATTGTGGATGATAAATGGTCGGAGTTGTTCGTCTAAAGGTTTGTCTTCCAAAGGATACCCTAGCTGTCGTAGGGCTAGAGTAGGGTTGTAGTTAATACAGCCTCGCGATCCAATCAAAGGGACGTTAGGAAAATCCCCACAGCTAATAGTGATGTCACCAATTTCCAACTTTCTTGCATACCATAATATTGAGTTTGCAGTGAGAGACCTTAATTTTTGTGGCCACTCACATCTGGTCAGTTCTGGGATCATATAGTCTTCCTTGTAGAGGTGAGTCATGAACCAAGTATATAGAAGCAGGATACAACAACTCAGCGTACCTCTTCTTTTTTCATACATCATATGCAAATTGTAATAAATATTGACAAGCAAGGTGGGAGTGGGATCCGTATTAAAGACTTTCGCTCCCCAAAATAGGCTAATGGCTGCGGGGTCAATATAATCCACAGCCCGAGGAAATAAGATTACACTAAATACCAATAGCCCTAAACAGTCAACACAAGATTCCCACTCCTTATAATTAACAAACTCTAGTGCCTTAGCTTCCAGGTATATTCTTTTGATTCCTCCTATCAGACCTTCTTTTTGATAATTCTGCATTAACTCAAGATAGCGGATCCCTAAGCCTTTTGCCAAAGCTTTGACTTCAATAGTTTATCCAATACCTACATAGGCCTTTTATTTTGAGAAATTCAGGATTCTGTCAAATTCATCCAGGGTCAGTGCTAGCTGGAAGTCTTGGAAATTGAAGCATCTCAGTGGAGGGTCATAAAACTGAATTAAGGCAGAGACTACATCCATCTGTACTTCTACTTTGGTCATATCTAGGGTATCCCCATAAAGGAAAGTGTATATCTTCAGAGCTCTCTCAGACAGTTTACCTTTTATAGTTTTGATTTCAGAAAGGTCAGGTTTGCAAGCATTGGTGCGGACAAGTTATTTCCCTTTGCATCCATTTTTAAGACAGTCACCAAAAAATCTTGATTTTGTTATCTTTTATTTTGTACCATGTGAATAAGACAGATAAAAGGAACAAATGATGAACATGAGATATACATGAATGAAATGAATGTATAAGTGTTGGACTGAGTAATAGGATTTTGTGATAAGTACCCTTAGAAGGTAGGTTCCTTAATTTTTACCTGTGGTTTAGTCTACCCTTCCATAAGGTGGTTCCTTAAGGGTATCATGAATAACACTAGAGAGAAAAGGCACAAGGGCCTCCCTTAGTTGGAGCCTCTTTACGGACTGAAACTTTCATCTCAAAGTCGTGAAAGGTCTCGTCATGAGATTTTAGGTTAAGGCCATTACAAAGAGTCATGGGTGACCTTCCATAGTCCTACTCGTCAAGAGGATATCTTTCGATAAGTATTCCTTTTTTGAAAGTTCACCGACTCTAGGCGAAGTCGTCACATAAACTCACAGAGATGATGTACCCCCTAAGCTAATAGACGAACCTTCTTTTAAGGTTTATTGGAAATATTTTTTAGATTAAAAAAAAACCCGCCACACAGCAATTATATAATAATAAATAAAAATATACAAGAAATAAGTAAATGCAATAAATAAATTAATGTAAATAAATAAATAAAAATAAAAACCCAAAAGAGACCTAGACCTAGGGTTAAGGAGAGTCCCCAGGAGAGTCGCCATCTGTTGCGACTGGTTTTTTTAATCAAGAGTCGCCACTATTAGTTTTTATCCTAGGGAAGGGAACCTAACAGAAAACCCTAATTCGTAGACAGAGATTCTAGGTTTCGGACTCAATTAGACGAAAGGAAGGTGTTAGGCACCTTTCATCCACCTTGTTCACAAGGATATTAAGCTATAGGTTTAGGTTTGGGATAAACAGGGTTTTAAGTTTTAATTAGCAAGACTCTCCATGATTTTAGATCGCGTGCCTACGTATCCTCTTATGAGGAATCAAAGTCCCAATTCGAAGTTCGTATGGGTTGGTGTTTTTTAGGGGTTTGCAAACATATTATGAATCACTTCTCACTCGGTCGGGAGTAGTGATTGTAGAGATTTTGACCGAGTGCGCAGTAAGTCAAAATTAGTTTGAAACCCATTTGCAAAAAGGAAATGTTAATTAGCTTAATTTGTTCGCGAAACTAGTTTGAAGTTTGTTTGTGTTTTTTATTTGTGTTAATTGCGAAAATTTCTTGATTAATGCATGCACAAATATTTTAATGCAAATAGTATAGAAAATAACATATTCATTTTACTTACGAGAATAATTTATTTTTGGTAGTATTATAATATTTACAAATAAGTAATTATTAATATATGGTAACAAAATTAATAAAAATAATTATAATTATTAATAAATAATTAATAAACATAATATAAATAATATAATATATAAAATATAATATATAAAATGTAATATATAAAAATATATAAAATAAATAATAAGAAAAAAATAATTATTTAAGCAAAACCTGTGGGGGTGTATTATTAGTTACAAAGTAAAAGCAGGGGGTGTTGACAATAATCTAAATTAGGCCCAACGCAGTCTGGACAAGGGGGGGGGCTTCATTTTGTGTGTTTAGAAAAGTGGGTAAGGGGGTGTGCATAGCATTGGGCTCAGGCTCACTATGCGCTTGGGAAGGGTTGGGTGGATTGTGTGCAAGCGAGGTGTATGGCAGTTACGGTGGTGACTTGGCCTATGGCTGTCTGATGGTAATCTGATGATCCTAACAGAGGGTGCATCTATCTTACGGTGAACGCGCGTGTATTGAATCGCTACATACTACAAGTTTTTTTTTCTTTCACATTTCTTTTTATCCCATTTTCGCTCATCAACCCTTTCATCGTTCCCTCTTCTTCTCCATTCCAACCTCTACCCAAACCCTAAGACCAAACCATGGCGGCGCCAGAACAAAATTCCTTTCCAATTGTAAACCCAAACCGATACTCCCAATCAAGACCCAAATTCAAAGAAAGCTAAGTATTTGTTTTACCTTTTTCATGTCGTATTCTGACTTCAAGCGCGTGTCTGATCCAAAGCCAATTTCCCCTTGTTCTTCCGATTCGCAGGTCCCGGTATTGTGCAGAGACGGTAGCAATGGAAGCTCCATGGATGTTTGAAAGATCAGCGGAGGGGATACGATTAGGGTTTCATATCTTGAAACCCTAATTCGTTTTTTGTTCTCTTCCACGAATTGCAACGTATGTTCTTCGATCTTAATTTCTTCGACCCCTTCTCTATTCTTCTCCTTCTGTACTTATAGGTTCCTTTAGATCTAGGGTTTTTACTGTTATTTGTTCAATTACTTAGATTTAGGGCTTATCTATATCAATTAGAGATTTAGGAATTAATGTAATTGATTCCTTTTTCTGAGATTCAATCTGTTATAATTTTATATTGTAACCAATTTTTTGTGATATGAGATTTTGCATTAAGAATCGATTTTGTTGTGTCATTACTGTAATTAAAGCTTTCTGGTTTTGTAAAGGGTTTTCCTGATGCAAGTTTGCGGATTTGAGTGATACTTTGGATTTTATTTACAATCTTGAAAGGTTTATTTCTGTTAAGATTTGATTATGTTATTTATTCCTGTAACAGCAAAGCTTATATTGAAGATTTGGTGAAGATTGGATCATTCAATTATCCCGACTTTGCTTGTACGAACATCTTCTGAATCTCTATCGTAATTTGCTAACTTGCGGATTGAGCTTGCTGTAACTTGGTTTGAGACTGTTTCTAGATTCTGTTTTAGGTCTGCCAAATATTTAGCTTATGTAATAGGTTAACTGATTTTGTCATTTGGGATAAAAAGTTTGGTTCTGTAAATTCTAGAATAGCCTTAATTGATCTGATTTCTTATTGATTCGAGATTGGACTTATAATATACTCGACTGGATTCTGAGATTTGTTTAATATTTTAGATTTGTTTTGTTGTAAATTATTATGGGAAGAATTGATTCTTTATATTCTTGTTTTAAACTGTAATAAGAGATTTTGGACATTAATTCAATAAAAATTGGCTTTTTTAGATTTGCTGCAATGGAGATTTGATTTAGCAATAATTTGTACAATATATGTTAGTCCATGAAACACGCACATCCTTTTTGCTCGATTGGTACAGTAGCTTTGTTTTACTATGGGCTTGCACTTTCCTTTCAGTCCAGCTTGTTATGTAAATGGACTTTGGGCCTAACAACATTTCAGCCCAACACGTTACTGTTTGCAAACAACATTTTTTCCCTTGTTTTTGGTCCAAACAACATTATTTTGTTTCTTTATAAAGAAATTCTTAATAACTAATTATATAAGAATATTTAATACAACCTTTTAATTAATAAAAAAATGAATCTCTTAATAATCAGTAAAGAAAGATTTTTTTAATTAAAATAATAAAAATTTAATAATAAAACAATACAATAGTAACAAAAAACAACTGATGGGCTAAAAAAAACACAATGGGCCTATAATGTGTAACTATGCCCCTCCTTTTATTATTCAAATACCCAAACAAAATGGGCCAAACAAAATGAGTTTTTAAAGTAAATTTCTACCCCTTCTTTTTACTAATAACAATAATACCTAATGAATTCTTACGTAGCGCTTATTGATAGTAACTCAAATTTAAATAGGGTTTATAATATGATAACTTAGTAATTACTATTTTTGAAACAATTTTCCCTTTTCGAATCTCATGGGCCATAGGCCAACATGCCTCGCGAATGGGTTCACGGATACACGAGTCTTTCTGATTTAGAAATCCCCTATTTTCCTGAATTTAAAATACACCCCCTAGTCTTGGATAAAGATGGGCCATCAGATGTTGTTGTACAATCCTTAATTAAATATTTCTTCTATTTTAATCTTAAAAAATAAAATCAGCGGGATAGGGCAAATTTGGGATATGACAAATAGGAAAAACCTTTTAAGATTTTGAGTTTAGGGGGTAGGTTATGAAAAGGGAAGGTGTTAGCACTCTTTTCTTCTGTAATTATCTACGGGCTCTTAATCGCTTAGCTCACTTTGAAAACTTTCTTTTTGTGTGTAATTTGTTTGAAAATATTTTGAAATTTGAACTTTGTAATGATTCTTGGATCAGTCCTCGAGAATGCGTACAAAGTGTTTCTTTGGAAATATTTATTTGTGAAAAATAATTGTGATAAATGTTTTGTTTTTGAAGAGTTCGTGAGAAAGAAATTAATAGTTTTCTACCCACTCAATGTCATTCTTGTACTTTTTCCTTCTCCTTTAAAGATAGTGTTATCCGTACCATTAGTTGGTAGGAAGCCCTATTGTTGGATGCGAAGGGACAATCGAAGGGTCATTGTTCGGTCATCAAAGGCAACTTCTAAGGACGCTTTAGCAATTTTCGTATCGAAAATTAACATTGAAAGGGTCATCAAGTGACTATGATCTTTTATTCGAGGGACTTTGCTAAAACATCCCTACTTTTGAGGGACATGATTGTTTTATTCTGAATGCAACAAGAGGGGTTACGCTAGAGGTGCGAGTGCGTAAGTGTGTTGGTTTCAGTTATTTCTCTTTGCAGTTAGGGTTTTCTATCATTCATTTTTATCTTTCCACACAAACCCTAGTTACAAAGTGTGATACGGTGGTAGAACCGACTTTTCTTTTATCCAACAAAGGAAAGGGTGAAAAGAATAGAAAAAGACCTTTTCGAGATGTTTTCTAAGTAAAGGGGGGTAGATTATGGAAAGGGAAGGTGTTAGCACCCTTTCCATCCGTGGTTTTCCAGGGGCTCTTAGAGGTTTGCTCATTTCTTAAAATACCTTTGTGCTTTGTGTTTGAAAATGTTTTGAAAACGCCTTAGTATGGTGAACTATGTAATGTTTCTCGGGATAGTGAAGAAAGTATACAAAGTGTTTTGAAATTGTTTTTGAAAAGTAGTTTTTTGTGTAAGTGCAAGATATTTGAGAAAACTTCTAACATCTATCTACTTTATTACTCGAAAAGGATCGTTCTCTTCCTCGTTTCCTTTAGACAATGCTATCCTACTATTAGTGAGTAGGTAGCCTTATCGTTGGATATTGAGGTTCATTCAAAGGGACATTTTACAGTTATAAAGGCAACATATGGAGACTCTTTAGCAACTTTTGTTTAAGGGATGAGATCATTTACCGAAAGGCAACACTGTTGGGTCATCGAGGGACCGTGATCTTTTGATTTACGGGTCTTTGTTAAAGCGTCCCCATTATCGAGTGACACGACTGCTTTATTTTCCGAAAGGCAACCAAAGCGAGGATACCCTAGAGGTGCATATGTGCGTATGTGTTCAATTCAGTTATTTTTGTCTTTTTGTTTAGGTTAGCTAACGTTTTAATTTACAGTCTTTCCATACACGCCTATTTACTAACAGTAATATAGTAAAATAATAAAGCAGTAAATGTGCGGAAAATAAAATGCAGAAAAATAATTCCTAAACTATTACACGGCTTTGGGAGAGATACATTATAAGTGTAAGAAGTAAAGTGCGGAATTTTAAATCTAAAACTATTACGTCCATAATCAGTTACAATATTGGGAAAAAAATGTGAAAGCGATAAACGCGCGCGAGATAAAGACGAATATCTAAAAAACCTAAGAAAACAAAATAAAATCTTTTTCTAATAAAATAAATAGATCTAAATTTAATTGAGAAAGATAAATATTAAATGGAAATTAACCTAGTTCTAAAGTTTCTTCCTTTTTTGTTGTATTTTTATTTAAGAAAATATTTGGATGAAAATAAGCTAAGTCTAATTGATTTTAAAATTGACAATATAAAGTTGAAATAATTAATCTAATTAAATTACAAAATTAAAAATAATTAAAAAAAACAAAATTAAGTCTATTATATTTTTTTGTTTTTTTTATTAAGAAAAATATTTGAATTAAATTAATCTATATCTAGTTGATTTTAAATTGATAAAAATAAGTCAAAATAATTAAATTAATTAATTTACAAACTAAAAAAAATCCTAAGTCTAATTATTATTATTTTTTTTATTATTATTTAAAATAAAAATAATAAAAAAAACAAATAAAACAAATTAAAAGATAAAAAAAGGGTGGGCCAGCTGTCAGAAATAAACAGGGGGTGTGCTATCTGAAAAAAATGTTGGGCCCAATAGATAGCCCAAACCATCTTGGGATCCTGTGGAGGCAGCTTCTGAGTGTCCATGGTGGTCCACACGTTTGGATGTCTTAGACTTGATCTCTTTATCATCAACTGGCTGGAGTAGAGGGCACATTATAAGTGCTTGAAAGGTAAAGCACTGGATCTGCAATCAACAAACATTAAATAAACAAAATGTTGGACCTGGGATTCGAACCCAGGTCCCTTCCCTCATAAGTGCGCTTCTTACCAACTGAGCTGGCTACTCAACTGTTATACCAAACACAACAAAAACAATATGATGCAGAAAAAACAATGATTATAAAAAATATAAAAAAACATGCGCATTGATTTGAATTGCCCAATGAGGGGCTGCCACGCATCATCTTCTTCCTTCATCCGTCGTTTTAGACTCGGACCTATAGTGACAGTTTTTGTCTGTCACTATAGCACATGTAACCCAATAAAACAACAACACACATAATAAATTCATCGTGAGGCCATGGATGAATTTGCCTCAACCTCCTGAGCACAACGAGACCCTTGGTTAGGCCTAATTTTGGTTATTTCCAAAAACTCCAATTCTAAGCTTAAAACCATAAAAATGGTGATACTCGATCCTGTGAGATGTTAGTGATGTGTTTTAGGCTGTTTTAGGACCTGGTGATGGTTGGAAATGTTCAAGGGGACTTCCCAGAACGTGTTTGAGCCTTTGTTTGGGATTAAAACAAGCTGAAACTTGAAATTCAAGTTTGACAACTTTGAATTTTTTTGTAAAATATGCAACAACTCTCCAAGCTCTGTGTGCATGAATTTGGCTTGCTAGAATGTTGTACTTACAGTGTAGATGGAGGAGACACAATTGAATGGAAAAGATCAGTCCATAATGCTATGGTTTAAAGTCATGATCACAAATTTGAAAAATTACCAAACTTGAGATTTCATGCCACTTTCATGGTTAGATGAACCTGATCATGTTTGCACGTGTTTATGGACCTCATGCTAAGACAAAACACAAGCCTAAGGGTCAAGGCCCATTTCCAATTATTTTGTACCATTTATTTTATATTTATTTGAAATAAATCAAAATAAATATGTAAAAAAAAGTAAAAATGGTAAGGCCATTGAAAATGAGATTAAGGGTCCTCTATAAGCTTAGGAAAATATTTGAACCTTAAAAACTTAGGCCATTGACTCAAAATTTCAAATTTTCTCAATGCACCATTCTTGAAATTTCAAAATTTTCCCAACTTGGGAAAGCCACAACTTTCTCCATTTCATCTCATGGTGATGATTTTTGACTTTTTGAAAAGCTCAAGATGTCTAGTTCAATCTCTCTTTTTATCAATTTTACATTTCAAGATGTTATCTTGATGTAAAAGGTCTTGGAAAAAAGTGGCTTTTGTTGACTTTTTGAAAATGACCTGTAATGCCTGAGCTTATATCTTTCAAATGGTGAATCTCTTGAACTTGTCGGATGAAGAGAAGTCGTAGGGGGTTGGATTCTCTTTAAAATGAGCTTTAGTGGTAAACTTTATTATAAAGTATGACAAAGTTATTCCTGGTCAAAGTTTGGTTAACTTTTCCTATAGAAACCTTAATTTAGCAATTCTTGACTTTTGATGAATTAGGAGCATTTCTTGAAAAATCGTGATAAACCCTTGATCAAATGATGAATATCACTTCAAAATGTTGATGTTGACCAAAATTCTTGAAGTTTGACTGTACATGGGCCACAGTTGACTTTTGACCTAGCATAGTTGATTTTCCAATACTTGAGCAATTGACTGAGCAAACTTGTAGTGCAAGGGATGCAATTTGTCATGGACAATCTTGAAGGCATATTAGGACCATGGATATTATTTGAGACCTTTGGAGATCAACCATCTTGATGAAAATTGAAACCCTAGTTAGGGGTTCATTGCCTTAGGAGGAGAATTTGTCTGGTCAATTCTTGGTCAACCTTGAGCAATTGAGGACCTCTAGGAGTATGTCTTGTGTGAAAATGGGAGGGAAAATTTTGGGGTACAACAGCTTCCCCTGTTCAATCTTCTTAAGCCAGAGGATTTAGATTGGCTTGTCTGCCTTTCGTGATCTGAAGGTGGAAGATGATTGAACACTAGAGTGCCTAGAAATTTTCACTCGTCCAAAGTGAGACTGTTGGTGAATAATATCGGAAATGGGCTTACAGATGCCATTTGTAAAAGATGATAGAATACTGTGGGAGATGGGCTTAAAGATTCCATCCAAGGAATATGACGGAGATTCGTTGGAGATAGGCTTAGAGATGCCATTCAAAGCATATTTTGACTTCATAAGAAGTCTCTTCGTAGGGATTCCAATTCCTGATGTCTGAGGAGGAGTCCACAGGGGAATGTTTTAGGGTAATATAACCTAGGAGCTTCGGTTGTCCATCACTCTATTGGGGAGTTATCTCTTGAAAGCGAGTTGTTATCTGGTCGGGATCCAGGCTTCACGGCGACTTCTTGAGGACAATAATACTGACTTCTATCTGGTCGTATTCCAGGCTTCACAACGACCTATTATGGAATATGATATTAACTGCTATCTGGTCGGTTCCAAGCTTCACAATAATTATATACATTGAACTGTTATCTGGTTGTATTTAGGCTTCAGAGGTTTGAAGAAATTAAGCTGTTATCTGGTCGGGTCCAGGCTTCAACTTGAATCTGAGGCATACCGTTATCTGGTCGAGTCCAGGCTTAGGTATCATAGGTTATACTATCATCTGGTCGGGTCCAGGCTTCATAGTAATTAAATAAACTGCTATTTGGTCGGACTCCAGGCTTTATAGTATCTTTAACTGGATAAGAATCAGAAAATCTTAGGGTCGATTTAATTGAACTAGAGAAAGTATCTACCGGAAAAGAAACAGTAATAAACCAATGGTTGATTTAAATTAAACCAGCAGAGGTCTTGAGTTATCTTTGACTGGATAAGAATCATAAAAATCTTAGTGTCGATTTAACCGAACCAGGGAAAGTATCTACCGGAAAAGAATTAGAATAAATCATTGGTCGATTTAAACTGAACCAGCAGAGGTGTTGAATAATATTTAACTAGAAAAGAATCAGAGAAATATTAAGATCGATTTGAATGAACCGGAGGAATTCTACCAGAAAAGAATCAGAATAAATCACTAGTCAATTTAAAACTGAACCAGCAGAGGCCTTGAGTTGTCTTCAACTGGAATAGAAATTATAAAAATCTTAGTGTCGATTTAACTGAACCAGAGGAAAGTCTTGAATTAACTTTAACTGGAATGGAAATCAGAAAATCTTAGTGTCGAATTAACTGAACCAGAAAAAGGTCTTGGATTATCTTCAACTGGAATAGAAATTAAAAAAAATCTTAGTATCGATTTGACTAAACCAGAGAAGGTCTTGAATCAACTTTGACTGGAATGGAAATCAGAAAAATCTTAGTGTCGATTTAACTGAACCAGAAAAAGATCATGGATTATCTTCAAATATAATAGAAATCAGAAACATCTTAGTATCGATTTGACTGAACCAGAGAAGGTATTGAATTAACTTTGACTGGAATGGAAATCAGAAAAATCTTAGTGTCGATTTAACTGAACCAGAAAAAGGTCTTGGATTAAATTTAACTGGAATAGAAATCAGAAAAATCTTAGTGTCGATTTAACTGAACCAGAAAAAGGTCTTGAATTAACTTTAACTAGAATACAAATCAGAAAAATATTAGTGTCGATTTAACTGAACCAGAAAAAGGTCTTGAGTTGTCTTCAACTGGAATAGAAATCAGAAAAATCTTAGTGTCGATTTAACTGAACCATAGGAAGGTCTTTTGAGAATAATATTTCTGAGGAACATGCTGAAATAGCCCTTCGTCAGACGTAGCCTTTGAGAAGACTTCCAGGTTATATAAGTGGTCCATGGTATTTGTTGATTTGATCTTTCCTGAAAAGGTAAAGAGTTAGCAATATGCAATGTCATGATGTATGAAATGCATTGTGTAATGATGTTCTCAAAATAAATGAGATTATGTTGTATGCGATGCGTATCCACATGCCATGATGTATGAATATGGAATGTTGTTGTGATATCTCATAGTCTGTCAAAGTAAATCCCTAACTGCTGCTAGAGAGTACTGGGAAGCTGAATCTTGGGCTGCTGTATGGCTGATGAGGAAAGTGATTCTTTCATTCCCGCTGGGGATGATGAGAAGAGATGATTTGCTGGGGATTTCCTCTTTCCGTTTGTGGATACTCTGTCGGGGATCTTTGGCTCCTTCTTGAGAATGACTATGTGGGGAGAAACATATCATATCACCGCCATTCACTGACAATGAACTATCAACGTTCACTGAAGATAGCAAAAAGATAACAAACACCGACGTTCACTGTCGATGTACTACCAACATTCATTGTAGGTAGAAAGAGAAAACATATCATATCACCTCTGTTCCCTGACGATGAACTATCAACGTTCACTGAAGATAGGAAAAAGATAACAAACATCGATGTTCACTGCCGATGTACTACCAACGTTCACTGTAGGTAGAAAGAGAAAATATATCATAGTTGTCCCAAAATTTTGGCGTTTTACCTAGAACGGGTCTCAACTTCTTCTTTAACCAAGGAAATTTGCCTGGAAAGGATCAAACATAAGTTGTCTCAATTAAAGAGACTTGTTACTCATTGTCAAGGGGAATTGCAAAGAGAAATGACTTCCTGGGGATAGAAACTTGACTTCCCAGGGAAATGCCACGATATTCCTGCTGAGGAGATAAAGTCTTCCCGTGCAAAATAAATGCACAAACCAAAACTCAAAGTTCTCAGAAGTCCAACATAAATAATATTGTCATGCAACCACAAATCCAATTCAAAAATAAACTAGAGCAAGACGGCCAATGAAGATACATCCTTTGAGAAATAAACTTAAGAGGGAAAACCAAATTCAACTAAGCAAAGAGCACTGCAGGAAGATTATAGCACAGTGTCAATGAACGATGATTTTTAGTAATGCATGATGTATGGATGAATGCATGAGTGATATCGTGCATATGATGATAAAAGGATACATGATCAGTACAATCAAACAAAACTTCCTCAGGTACTAACAACATTGGGCTAAACTTCAACCAGAGAGATCAATCCAAGAAAGGTAAAAGCAACTGCGGAAACCAAACCTATTGCCTGCCCTAACTTCATTGAGGAGAAACATAATCTGGATGTAGCCAAATCAAACAGACACTGGGATAGAACATCCTTCTTCCGATTTCATCGGAGAAGCAGTTTTTCAAAAGCAACATGCCTATTGGAGATTGCAAGACCAGCCTCAAATAAAGCAGACTGACGTTGAAACAACCAAACCTCACTGGGGGACTCAAGCCTACCTCCCTGGAGAAAAAACTGCGCATTGAAAATTTTCATCACGAACACTTATTACAATAAGAGATGCCCTGGGATAACCTTCCCGGGAAGTCAAGAGGTCAACACTAGTGCCAATATTGCAAAAAGAGCGGCATCTCAGCACACCAAGGGAATAAAACCTTTCATTATATGAGGGAAGACTTCACAGGGGAATCTGGGACAGAGGCTTCTGACCATGCAAACCCAAAGTCAAAAGTGAACCAAGACTTGACTAGGGATAATTGGATCACAAACCCAATATTTTACCTTGCAACCACTGATATCATCTTTAACTATCTGAGAAACACGCAAAGATTGCGCACACCGGCAAAATGTCTTGAGAAAAACCTTCATGAAGGGAGTAAATCTTTAAAACAACCGGAGTTCGTTCATTCTTGGGATCACCATTCTTGTTGTCATTGTTTCATCACAAATCCCAAAGTAAATTGAATTGTAAAGATCTCTTCTTTTTTTTTGAAAAGTTAATTTTGCTTTTTTAATCTTTTTGCTTTAACAGTTATTATCAGTAATAAATGAAGTCTTTTCAAGCTAAATAAAAATAAGAACACAAAGAATTGGGTAAAAGTTCGAATTTCATTAATAGAATGGTAGTCTGTGAATGGCGAGACTCCATGGATGATTACAAAATTTGGGAAATGGTAATACATAATGGAAAAGATACATTAAGATACAATGACCGCTATTCCCCCTAACAACTTTTGAAATCCTGAGCAGTAGCTTTTGTCGAAGTATGGTGAGGATCCGAGAAGATTGTTGCTTCAACGATCAAGTCTTGTCTGACGTAGTTACTTTCCAAGAAAATCCCTAACTTTTGCCTAAGCTGCCCTTACTGGTTTTCAACTTAGCGGGAAATTTATTCTATTTTTGTCTCTAATTTTTTCCTAGACCTCCCTTTCAGGTTTTCGGCCTACCGAGACGCTCCTTTTTGCCTAAGCCTCCCTTTCGGGTTTTCAACTTAGCGATCTGTTCTTTTATTTCTTTAGGCGAAGTATTTCTTGACTGCATCAGCATTCAAGGGACGTGGGAACTCCTCGCCATCCATAGTTTCAAGAATTAATGCACCACCAGAGAAGCCTTTCTTAACAACATACGGACCTTCAAAATTGGGAGTCCACTTGCCCCTAGAATCAGTGTTGAAAGACATGATCTTCCTGAGCACGAGGTCTCCTTCTTTGAATTCACGAGGTTTGACCCTTTTATCAAATGCTTTCTTCATTCTTTTCTGATATAACTTCCCTGGACATAAAGTTGTCATTCTCTTCTCTTCAATAAAATTCAATTGGTCAAACCTGTTTTGGACCCATTCAGCCTCTATCAACTTGGCTTCCATTATCACACGCAACGAGGGAATCTCTACCTCGACGGGGAGTACATCTTCCATTCCATACACTAGGGAGAACTAGGTTGCTCCTTTTGAAGTGCGAAAAGATGTTCGATATTCATGCAGAGCAAAAGGGAGCGTTTCATGCCAATCCTTGTAAGTGACAACCACTTTCTGGATAATTCTCTTGATATTCTTATTAGCAGCTTCAACAGCCCCATCCATCTTTGGCCTGTATGGAGATGAATTATGATGAACAATCTTGAATTCTTCGCACAGTTCTGTCATCATCTTGTTGTTCCAATTCGAGCCATTGTCAGTGATAATTCTACTCGACACACCATACGAGCATATAAGATTGTTTTTGATGAAACACACAACCACCTGTTTGGTAACATTGGCATATGAAGCAGCCTCTACCCATTTGGTAAAGTAGTCAATTTCTACCAAGATAAAATTGTGTCCATTCGAAGCTTTGGGTTCTATCATCCCGATCATGTCAATACCCCATATAGAGAAAGGCCATGGGGAGGAAATCACATTGAGAAGTGTCGGAGGCACATGGATCTTATCTGCATAAATCTGGAACTTATGGCACTTCTTTTCAAATTAGTAACAATCAGATTCCATTGTCAACCAATAATAACCTGCCCTTAGCATCTTTTTAGCCATTGAATGTCCATTAGCATGAGTTCCAAATGAACCTTCATGAATCTCATGCATCAACATGTCTGCTTCGTGTCTATCCACGCATCTGAGCAAGAACATGTCATAATTTCTCTTGTATAACACATTTTCACTGAGGAAGAAACTGCCTGCCAGTCTTCTCAGTGTCTTTCTATCTTTCTTCGACGCACCAATTGGGTATTCTTGAGTCTGAAGAAAATGCTTGATATTATAATACCAAGGTTTTTCATCTGCTACCTCCTCTGTTGCAAACACATGAGCGGGCCTATCTAGCCGTCGAACTGTAATTCGGGGTATATCATTCCAAGTATTCACTTGGTACATGGAAGCCAAAGTTGCCAGAGCATCTGCCATTTGATTTTCATCTCTAGAAATGTGATGGAATTCAACTTTATTGAAGAAGGGTAGTAATCTTCTAGTATAATATTTGTAAGGGATCAAGCCAGGGTGACGAGTGTCTCATTCTCCTTTAATCTGATTTATTACCAAAGCTGAATCGCCATACACATCTAGAATTTTGATTCTAAGATCAATAGCTTCCTCAAGACCCATGATGCAAGCCTCATATTCTGCCATATTATTAGTGCATTCAAATGTTAACCTCGCGGTAAAAGGAATATGTGATCCATGAGGTGTAACAATCACAGCACCAATTCCTTTACCATAAGCATTCACAACTCCATCAAATATCATACTCCAACGAGATTCAGGGTCAGGTCCTTCCTCAGGCAATGGTTCATCACAATCTTTCACTTTTAGGAACATCGCATCCTCATCGGGGAATTCATACTCTGTAGACTGATGATCCTCCACTGGCTGGTGAGCCAGGTAATCTTCCAACACACTACATTTAATAGCCTTTTGAGTGCGGTGTTCGATATCATATTCAGATAACAACATCTGCCAGCGGGCAATTATTCCAGTAAGAGCAGGCTTCTAAAAAATATATTTGATTGGATCCATTTTGGAGATCAACCAAGTGGTATGATTCAACATATACTGCCGCAAACGCTTTGCCGCCCAGGCCAAAGCACAACACATTTTTTCTAGCGTGGAATACCGCGACTCACAGTCAGTGAACTTTTTACTGAGATAATAAATGGCGAATTCTTTCGTTCCCGTTTCATCCTGTTGTCCCAAAATACAACCCATGGATTTATCTAACACTGTTAGATACATAATCAACGGTATTCCTTCTACAAGAGGGAGAAAGATAGGAGGTTCAAGCAGATACTCTTTAATACTTTCAAATGCCCTTTGGCAGTCATCCGTCCACACGAAACCTTGATCTTTCTTTAACAACTTAAAGATCGGTTCACACATTGCAGTCATGTGGGAAATAAATCTGGATATATAATTCAAACGCCCGAGGAAACCCCTGACTTGCGTTTCAGTTCTTGGTTCTGGCATTTCTTGAATTGCTTTGACTTTATCAGGGTCAACTTCAATTCCTTTCTGGCTAACAATAAAACCAAACAATTTCCCCGATCAAACACCGAAGGTTCATTTAATTGGATTCAAGGGGAGACGATACTTCCTGAAACGCTGAAACAACTTCAACAAATCTTTTATATGCCCTTCTTCAGTCTGGGATTTGGAAATCATATCATCAACATATACTTCGATTTCTTTGTGCATCAAATCATGGAATAGGGTTGTTATAGCCCTCTGGTACATTGCACCAGCGTTCTTCAACCCGAAGGGCATCACTCTGTAACCGAATGTTCCCCAGGGTGTGATAAACGTTTTTTTTCCATGTCCTCTGGAGCCATTCTTATTTGATTATACCCGGAAAATCCGTCCACGAACGAGAATACTTTGAATTTTGTTGTGCCATCCACTAACATATCAATGTGAGGCAATGGAAAATCATATTTTGGACTAGCTTTATTTAGATCTCTGTAATATACGCACATGCAGACTTTTTCGTCTTTTTTCGGTACTGGGACAATATTGGCAATCCATTGAGGATACACTGACGTCACAAGAAAACCAGCATTAATCTGCTTTAGGACCTCCTCTTTGATCTTTACTGCCATATCCGGGTGGGTTTTTCTCAACTTTTTTTTAATTAGGGGACACTCTGGCTTCAACGGCAAATGATGCTCGATAATGTCTGTATCTAAACCAGGCATATCTTGATAAGACCAAGCAAAAATATCCACATACTCTTTCAACAACTCAATCAACTCGCTCTTTACATCAGGATGCAATGATGCTCCAATCTTAACTTCCTTCGGATCTTCTTCTGAACCCAAATTAATCACTTCTAAAGGCTCCTTATATGGATGAATGGTATTTTCCTCGTGCTCAAGCAACTGTGAGACCTCTTCTGGAATCTCATCATAATCTTCTTCTTCAGCTCCAAACACAGGACAATCAAAGTTGGGAGAGGGTGCAGGGTCATTGTATTCAACGGGTTTTTTAATTAATCTGCACATGTGATTTATGATTGTTTTCAGAAACTGACACATATAACAAGTGATCATGCAGATTAATTTTCAGTTATTATTTATTTTGAAAGGGTTTTTTTTATTACCATTTCCTAAGAAAAAAAACAGAAAATAAGAGACATAATTTTGGAAGCAAAGACAACTTTTATTAATGATCTTAAAAGTTATAGCAAACAGATAAGCCCTCCAACATTAATACTTCCACCTTGGGCAGAGTGAAAGATTTTCAAACAAAAGAAACAGATTAACAAAACAAATTACTTTGAAACATGTATGCAAGAAGGAACATCAATGGTGACCCAGTTCTGAACTCGGACTCCACACATCACATAATTCGGTACTTCCTGCTCCGCTTCATCCTCTTCAACAGAATTAATTCCATAACCAATTGGATGGAGGTAGCCTCCGCTGCGGAAAACATCATGATAACTGTTCACATAAGACTTTGACTTCAAATTTTTTCCTTTGCCATTTCTTGAAGAGAAACCTAAACCAGCTTTGTTTTTGTTCACGGGTGGATCCACAAGTCGTCCCCAAACTGCATTATGACCATTACGCACAACCTGATGCGCGTCCTTCAGGGAAACCACAAAATTCTCATTCCTCCTTATGTTGTCAATGGATAGAGCTTGGAACTGGGTTCCAATAGCAGCCTCATCGGCTTCTACAATACTGAAAGAGGATAGATGGGATATCAACAACGCCGGCTCCCCACTTATGATCACTACCTTCCCTTCACGCATAAATTTTAGCTTTTGATGTAGAGTTGAAGTGACAGCCTCTGCTTCGTGTATCCATGGCCTTCCTAGAAAGCAACTATATGCGGGAATAATATCCATAACCTGGAAAGTTATCAAGAACAAATGTGGTCTTATATGGATGGGTAAGTCCACTTCACCGATGATAGATTTCCTCGACCCATCAAAAGCCTTCATAATGATACCACTCAGGCGCATAGGTGTTCCATGATACTTTAACTTCATGAGAGTACTCCTCGGTATAACATTTAACGCGGATCCATTATTAATTAGCACATTGGACAGTGAGTCATTCTTGCAATTCATGGATATGTGGAGAGCCAGGTTGTGATTCCTCCCTTCATCTGGTAACTAATCATCGAAGAAACTCAAGTTGTTACATGACATAATGTTTCCAATTACGCTATTGAATTGATCTAATGGCATGTCACTCTCCATAAAATCTTGTTTTAGTACTCTTATCAGTGATTCTCTATGAGCGGAGGAATTCATCAATAAAGCTAGGATGGATATCTTTGAAGGAGTCTGCAATAACTGATCTACAATTCTGTAATCGCTCATCTTAATTATCTTCAAGATATCATCCACTTCTTTCTCTAATGTAGCTCCACTAGTCTCTCCTGCAGCCTTCTAAGGCTCATCGTTCTCAACAATTTTCTTTCCAGCAACAACATTTCTTCGAATAACCGACGCAAACACACGACCGCTATGGGTCACCCTGCTATTATCAGCTATATTTCTAACATCTGGCATTGGCTAGGTGGGAACTTCTTCCCCATCTTCCAAGATTGTAGTGTTATATTTGTAAGGCACAACCTTATCTGATTTATAGGGAACAGGACCTGGCAGACTAATTACCAATGGGGTAACAGTTGGTTTGCTATGGTACTCCACCTCAAGATGAGCGGGTGCACCAAAGCAAGGTACAATTACATTTACCCCTTCCTCAACACAATTAGCCATCAAAAGGTTATTTCTGGAAAACAAATCTTCGTCTAAAGAGAAATACTCAGCTGCGGAGGCATACTCTTCCTATGACTCTTCTTCCATCAAACAAACTTCAACCATATTAATCTCGTGATAATCATCTCTCTAACCTGTGATATTGATAGTTCCATTGTCTAACAGCAATTGAACACCCTCTCTCACAATAGAACATCCTCGGGGGTCTCGACAGCAGACTATGCAAGATCCATATTAGTGTTCCACCTGACCAGTAGTACGGCAGAAGGTAGCATGCAACTGCACGAGATCCTCATTCAAATGCTCCACATCAAAAATTTTGAATTCACCCTGACATCGGAAAACCATATTCACTTCCTCTTCATATTCTTCCCTAGGCCTGATTATATGGATTAAACCTTCATCCATCATCTCCTGTAAATTAGCCTTTATCTTCTCGCAACCCAGTATGTTTGTACTGTAAACAACACAACCGGCATGGTCATGCGTATAATAAATAAATTCACAGAGGTCTGCGTGCATCTTCACTAAATCTCCTCTAACTAGATTAATGTCAAAAATCCGAAAGTCACCTGGACACTCGGCCACCATATTCACAGCATTCACTCCACCGTGCTTGGGTAGAGGATTGTCTTTCACATTAGGTACCATGTCTTTGAAAGATAGCATTCCAGACTTCACCAACCTTTGAACTTCATTCCTCAAAGGATAACATTTTTCAACACTATGCCCTGGTGCTCCCTGATGAAAGGCACACATCTGGTATGCTTTGTAATACCAAGGCAATGGTGATGGTTCGGCTGGAGGTGGTCGTGTCTGGACCAACTTCTTCTGAATCAATGCTGGTAGTAATTCTGCATAACTCATGGTAATAGGGTCATAGTTCTCCCTTCTCTGATTATTCCCTTGGTTCCCCTACTGGTACTGTCTTTGATAAGCAACGGTAGTCGGAGCGGCGTTCATAACAGGAGTAACTGAGGCAACTTGTTGGTGACACTGATAATTCCTTCTAGGAGTGTTTACTCTCCTCTCTTGTATAACAGCATTCGTATCCCCCTCTTTCTTCTTTGTAAATCCATAAGCTGGAATTTTCAAACCTCCGGATCCTTCACCCTTTGTCAAACGGCCTTCTCTTACTGCCTCTTCTAGGCGGACACCCATTCCTACCATCTCTGTAAAATCACTTGGGGCACTTGCTACCATTCTTTCGTAGTAGAAAGCACCTAGCGTCTTCAGAAAAATTTTAGTCATTTCCTTCTCCTCCATGGGAGGAATCACTTGTGCAGCCACTTCGCGCCATATCTGCGTATACTCTTTGAGCGATTCTCTTTCTTTTTGAACCATGGCCCTAAGTTGGTCACGGTCGAGCGCCATGTCCACATTGTACTTGTATTGTTTAATGAATGCTTCTCCCAAATCATTAAAAGTATGGATGTCGGTGTTGTCTAAACTCATGTACCATTTCAATGCTACGCTGGTCAGACTATCCTTGAAAAAGTGAATCAGCAGACGCTGATCATCGGTGTGGGTAGACATTCTCCCCGCGTACATCACCAAGTGAGCACGAGGGCAAGTGTTGCCCTTGTACTTCTCAAACTTCAGGACCTTGAACTTAGCAGGCACTTTAACATTCGGGACCAAACACAGCTCATTCACATTCTTCCCAAATAGCTCTTTTCCCCTAAGAGCCTTCATCTCTCTTTGCATTCTATCAAACTGTTCTTGGAAATCATCCATTCTGTCATAAAGACCCAAATATTCACTCGGCGGAGGGAAAGGACGACACATATCTTCATTAACAAATGGAACCAAATTCACTGAAGGAGGTGCAGCAGGAACAGTATGCACCACAGGAGATGCTGGAGTAACAACATTTTGAACCACTGGAGCATCTTGGGGGACCAAATTGAAACCATCAGGTTCAAAGTTCTCTGGAATTCCCCACGGTCAACCCTGAGGCATACGGTTTTGAACAATAGCCGGAGTAGTGGATACAGGAACAATAGGAACTTCAGCAATTGCCCTTGTTGGTTGCGGTTAAACACTCGGTGGCTGATTCTGAGCAACCACCAGAGCTTCCATCATAGTAGTCATGTTGACCAAGCCAGCCTTCAAAGAAGAAACTTCTTCGCGTAGCTCGCGATTCTCCTATTCCAAGTTTTCCATCCTCTTTTTGAAATTAGCCCGAGTGTTGTAGTGATGAGTCAGTTTGCTGAACGAAGTAAAGAAGTTGGGTAAGGCACCTGGGTATGCATAAAAAGTGCAAGAAATATGTGCAATATGATGCATGATATGAAATGTATATGAATATTTTCACTTTATCATTTAATATTTCAAGGGATTTAATGTTTATAGACATATTGCAAACATCAAAATAATAACGCATTTGAAATACTGAAAATTTTTATTATAATAACTTCAAAATGGATTACAAGTTTCAATGATCCCAAGTACAAGATGAAAATACAGTCTAAAAATCCTGAGAAAAAGAACTGATGGAGATCAATCAGTACGCTGGCGCTTCCCTATGAGCCTGGCAATCTGATCCCTCAACCTCTGGTTTTCTTCCACATGCCTGAAGACAACTTCCTTCCAATCATCTGAAGCAGGAAGTGAGTAATCAGCACCTATTTGAGGCTTAGGGGAAAATAAATCCCCTTACCTCTCCATAGACTCTACTGCTTGACTCTCAAGGATCTCGATCAAATCATCTTTCTCCTTCAGGTCTGCTCTATAGGAAATCTCTAAAGTTTGGAACTTATTATTCCAAGCATCCCTTTCCTGTTGAATCCTAACCAAAGCAAGTTGTTATTCTTCTAGATCATCTAACAAAGGAGGAGTAGTCTTCACAAACAAATCAGGCATGGGTGTCTCCCGAGTATACGGCATCTTCAACTGAATGGCTCTCGATCGGATTCACTGAAGATATCGCTCCAAAGAAACAGCACCCCTAGGTCCCAAATCCTTCATACTCTTCTTATGAATGTGACGCCAGGCCCTTGCAATCTGCTCCCTAGCTTCCCTGTGGTCTTCTCCTTCCTTCAGAAAGAAACTACTCAAATGAATAATGTTCGACTTATCTCTCATCGGATAACCAAGTTGTCGCCGCGCAAGAAGATGGTTATAGTTAATTCCTTCCTTTGTACAAAGAAGAGGTACATTGGGGAAACTACCACAACTGTCAATAATCTCTATATCCTGATAAGCTCGATGATACCAATAAATATCCGAGTGAGTAAGTGCCATGATCTTAGGAGCCCAACGGGGTTCCTTCTTGACATCCCAAAAAGCATCAGACTGAGGCGTATGAGAGATGAACCACCGGTACAACAAAGGCGTGCAAAAGATAATCATTCCCCCATGATAGGAACTCCGAAGATGAACAGAGTAATAAATATCACCCAACAGTGTAGGAACCGGGTTTCCAATCATGAAAATCCTGATAGCATTAATGTCGACAAACTTGTCCACATTAGGGAATAAGAATAATCCATAAGCAAGTAAAGCAAAGACGGCCTCAAAAGAAACCATACTCTTCATTCTGGAAAAGTAACGAGCTTTCTCCAATAAGAACTGAGCTGGTAATCCTCTAATCCCTCCTTTAGTAGTCATATGGGCTTCCACCTCAGACTTCCCCAGATGAATCAAAGCAGCTATCTCATGTGGTTTTGCCTCACCCTTCAAACCAGTGAAAGGAACACGATCGGTAACAGGTAAATCCAATAGATAGGAATACTCCTCCAGTGTAGGCATCAACTGATAATCGAGAAAAGTAAAGCAGTGATACACCGGATCATAGAACTGGACCAAGGTCGAAAGAATACCCTCCTTCATCTTCAGCTTCATGAGAGGAATAATGGATCCATACTTCTTCCGAAAGTCTGCAGAACACTCGATCTCTGGAATTAGACTGATCAACTCATTTATCTTGGGATCCTTGTGTTTACCTAGGGATTTGGTAAACAACCGCTGATCCTCCAAATGGTTACTTATTTGGTTACTCGCAGGATCGATCAGATTGATCCTATGGACATAGGTTGATTTTGAAGTTTAATTAATGTGGATAAGGCTTTAAGTAAATTGTTTAAAGTAAATTGCATAAAGGAAAGGCTTGGTAAGATAAAACAAGGCTTGAATGTAAAGGTTCGACAGGAATCTTAAAGGGGAAAAGCATGTAAAATACTGGAAAAGTAAATAACTTGAATTGATAAAGTTGGTGTTTCACACATACATTTCTCAACAATTCGTTCGCTCACACTGGGTACTTGAATCTAAATGAGTGACTATGTATCTATTGTGAACACACGCGAGAAACTACACGTCTACTCCTATTTATACAAAAACATTCCAAGTAACCGTCGGGCAGTTACACTGCTTCGAGATCAAGCCACTTGTCACGTTCTCCATGTTCGACGCTCCAGATCCTTGCACGTTTGCACGTAGTAACTGCTGGAAACCGTTTTCCCTCCAAAGCTTTGAATTTCAAACTGCTCCACTTCTGGATCATCGAACACCTTCATCACGAGACGTCTTCGACGAAAACTCCTTCGACGTCGAAGGCAATCAGCCTTCTTCCTTGGAAGAAATCTTCTAAGTATTTTGCCATCTTTCGACGGGCACTTCGACAAGCTTAGCCAGTCGAAAGCATTTTTCAGCTTTTAATGGCTGCTATCAATCAAAACAAAGGTGTCGAATTTAGGAGCCAACAAATTGCCCCCCAAGAATGCCTTATTTCGACTCTGAAAGAAAAAGGCATTCTTTGAAAACGCCATTCGACACCCATTTTTCCACGCTTAGTCACAAGTTAACTTGTGCACTTTTTGTTGCTTTTTACCAACTATTGGCAATCCCAAGAACCATCATTGATTTGATCCTAGGACGTCACTGTCAGTACGGCGTGCAGAACCAAACATCACTTCATAATTTGTCATTATGACAAATTCAAAAACCGAGGACGCACGCTGCGTCTCTCTGTTTCTGCAGAAACGGCCAAAACAACAGGATGCTGCCACGCGTCCCACTAATTCCTGCAGCATTAAATGACATTTAATGCCCTCGTTATTGGGAATTTCTCCCACTACTATAAATAGTAGTGAATATCCCATTGTGGGACTTTTCACGCAAACTAGCCTTCAAACTCCCTTGCTTTCTTACAAACTTGTTTCTCTTTGCAGAAAAACTCTTCCTTTTCCAACTTCATCTTCATCCTCAACAATGGCTTCGGCTTCCACTGCCACCAAGACTAACGCACCAACTGAACAACTTGCTAAGCCCAAGGTCTTTGTTACTGCTCCGGTAGTGAACGCTACAGGGAAACGAAGGGTCCCTGAACCATCTGACATCTCCGTTCGCGATGCTTACTCGCGTCACTTGATGATCCCGGTTGGGTACTCCAACCAAATCTTCGCAATGTCTGGACCCATGAACCCAAGCATCTCTGAAGCTCTGAAGATCAAGAGCTATTTTCCCATCGTCGAGAAACTCAAGCCAGTAGCCTGTGCTAAGAAGGATGCAGAAGACAACGAAGACCCTACACACGAGAAGATCGACCTTCGCTTCTTCAACAGAAGTGTTAGAGTCTTTAGGTCTTGCCCTAATCTGACCTCTGACTATGTTGCTTGGCTAGCAAAGTTGGAGAAACATCAAACTCCAGTCTGGAAGGAAATGGGAATCTTTGACCTAGTAATGCTGTCGAAGACAGGTTTAAACTACTCCCCAGAGATGCTTATAGCTTCGATGCTGTTCTGGGATAACTCTCACTTCACCTTTCACCTTCCATGTGGGATGTTAACCCCCACACTCTTCGACGTAGCAGCCATCACTGGCCTTCGACCAACCGGAGATTACTTCGACCCGGAAGAGATGTCGGAGGACCAAATTGGCTTCTCTGAAACCAAGCCAACATTCACCACCTTTATCAACCATTATCACGACAGGTCGACGGATACAGTGTCGGATGTCGAACACATAGCGTTTCTAGCCTTATGGCTAACTCGCTTTGTGTTTTGTTCGAAGTCTCTGCAAGTGACCAAAAAGATGGTCACTCTGGCCACCCAACTGCATCACCGCCAGAACATCTGTCTGGCAGAACTGATTCTGGCCAGTCTTTATGACTCAATCAGCAATGGGGTCACTCTCTTGAAACATGTCGAAGATAGGAACAGTTTGCTACTCGCTGGGCCTTTCTGGCTACTTCAACTGTGGCTCAACGCCACTTTCGAATCCTTCTTACCCAAGAAGAGTCAGATAAATGAACAAGCCCCAGCGATAGCTAATAGACGTATCGAAGGAATTAGGCTGGCTCTACTGACACCTGTGGAAGATGGGCTAGAGTTCCAACAAACCTTCACTAACTTCGTTCTGATGTTCGCTCGAAGGAAGGAATTTGTTTCGACTATGGCTCCATTTGCTCAACGAAAGGTGGGGCCAGCATGGTTCACAAGGCCACATCCCAAGGAGTCGAGTGGTCCCAATGTTGATGAGCACACCATACTGTGGGAGGCGTTCCTGACACCCAGGATCATGCCTCTTCGATTTAAGAGTTCTAAGACTCATTTGAGTCTGCTTGCCTATCAACCCAATCTGGTATCTCGCCAGTTTGGTATCATCCAAACCCTGCCTTCTCCCATTTTTCAAAGAGAGAAGTCAATGTTGTACTTCTGCAACGATTATACAGAAGAAGCTGCTACCAAGCATATCGGAAGATATGCTGGTCGAACAATCCTCTCGCTGTTCAACTACCAGCTTAACTTCCTTTGCTCACCATCTTTTGAAGAGTGGTGGAGAAGCTATTATGCTGAGTACTTCTTCGACGAGAAGGACTTCATAGCAGAGTTGCAGAAGTCTTTTGTCCTTGTGTTTGACAAAGTAAAGAAATGTAAGTTCATACTCTCACATTACTTTTTATCTTTCTCTTCGACTGTTAGCTTGTTAACTTTCCTTTTCGCTTTCAGTTGTTCGAAAGCCCCTAGCCAAGAAGGCTACAGAAGGCCCACAAGGAAGAGTCCCTTCGACCAAACCTCCACCGCCGGCGAAGACTATAGCGCCGGCGAAGACAACGGGCAACCAACAGGGGGAAGGCTCTTCGAGGAGGCCTCCTGCATCGGTAACCAGATTTTCTTCATTTTCATTCTGGCTTTCGATTATTTATTTTCGACGTAATTATTCAATCGAATTCCTATTGGTTTTCCAGGCCCCTTCGCCCAAGAAAAGGGCAGCATTGGTGATCGAATCGGGGAGTGATGACGAAAGTGATTCCCCTCCTTCTCCCTTAAAGAGGCGAAAGTTAACGAAGGACGCTTCTGTTCCTACTCCAGCTCCTGAAGGTCGAACCGTCAGAATAAAGGTTGGTGTGAGAAAGCCTAGGCCACCTGCGGTGGTCATCGAAGAACCAACTGAGGAGGAACTGAACGCTCTTGTTACCAAGCCTGTCGAAAGTGATAATTCCAGCCCTGGGGCTGAAGTCAATCCACAGGTAATCTATTGGACCCTTCTTATAACTTAGGCATAAATACCAGTATTTGATTATGTCTCTTTCGACATCTGAAGATTTGTCTTCTTCCTCTTTTTCAGGACACTACTGGAAGTTCCCCACCAAGGACTTCAGAAACTCTGGAATCTGCTGACCTTAGCAGGCCTCAGGTGCAAGATTTGGGCAATGACGAAGCCCACACTGAGCATGAGGCCAATGCTGAAACAGTGGAGAAGACAACTGAAGAACCTATGGCGGAGGAAACACAGCCAGAAACGGTTCCTGTGGTGGTCTTGTCGTCAGAAGAGAATCCTGAAGGAAGAGACCAAGGCAATGGCGAAGAGAATCAAGATGCTGTTGACGAAGAGCATCAAGGTGGTACTGGCGAAGAACACCAGGATGACGCTAGCAAAGAGCCACAAAATGACGCTGGCGAAGGACCCCAAGGTGATGTTAACGAAGAACCACAAGTCAACGCTAGTACTGCCTCAGTTCAAGTCGAAGAGCAACCAAACGAGGCACTCAGCATTCAGCAGCCTCCAGCCCAAGATAAAACTGTGGCAAAGGTCACCTCTTCAAAGCACAGATCGAAAGAGGACTTGGAAATCTTGAAACAAACTGACCCTGTCAGCTACCTTAATGCAATCGTCGAGAGTAAGAGTTCTTCCGACACCAGTCAGGAAATTCCTACTCTGTCGGGGAAATCTACTGAGACTTCTCCTCTTGATGATGCGTTGGCGAAGGTCAAGGCCCAGTTCTTCAAAAGAGATTTAATGAAGGCTTTAGAGGGGGACCCCACTGCTCCATCTTGCTTAAAAGAGGTTTTGAATGCTGTTGACTTCGATGCTGTAGCCCCAGAAATCTCAGACTTAATCATGGAATTACATTCTATGATTGACCAAGTCTCAGCGGATTACCGGCGCCAACGAACTTTTAACAGTCAGCTCGAAACGCTGCATGGCAAGAGCTTATCTGCGTGGACTGCTGTCTCAAGTTCGACTTCTCGAATTGCCGAGTTGTCGAAACAGAAAGCGTCTGCACAGGAAAGGTTCGATGCTATTGAGCGAGAGAATGTCTCCTTCCGAGCACAAATTGCAGAGATAGAGGCGAAGATAAACGCCAACACTGTGCTCCAGGAGGAAATTCTTTCGACCATCCCAGACACTGAGAGCGAGACTGAGATCAAGCAAGGCCTGGAATTCGCCAAGAGGGCTCAAAGCCTCGACGCCCAAATTGCCAAACTGGTGCAAGAAAAATCTTGGTGCAAGAAGAGGTTGGATCTGCAGCATGCCAAGTATCTTCGACTCAAGGATTCTCTTTCCTTTTGATTCTCTTTTGTAACCATCTTCTGTAATCGTTTTCGACAACAATTGCCATTTTGGCTGAAAATTAATAAAAATTTCCATTTTGGCATTTCTATGGTTAATTTAGCTTGTTCTTTTATTACTTTATTTTTATCTCTTGAAGTATAGGCTTATATTTTTTCAAATATTTACCATTTACTCTCAAGAGCCTTTTATCACCACTTACCTCTTCGACCTCATAGGCTCCACCAGAAAAAGTTTGGATAACTCTGAAGGGTCCCTCCCATTTGGGTGACCATTTCCCCATGCTTCGATCCCGTCGATCCATGGGAAGAATTACCTTCCAAACTAAATCTTCAGGCAAAAATACCTTAGGTTTTACCTTTCTATTATAAGAGTCTTCGACTCTTTTCTTCTGAAGCCTGAGTAAGTCGAGAGCGTGTAATCTCTCTTCGTCTAAATCCACCAATTCATCTAACATCATGTTCCAATAAACCTCAGAAGGAATATCATAATGCCTCTGAACTCTTGCAGATTGAAGACAAATTTCAGCTGGCAATACTGCATCATGGCCAAAAGTTAGCCTATATGGTGTTGTACCAGTGGCTTCTTTTGGGGACGTTCGACAAGCCCATAAAATCTGGTCTAACGTCTTATGCCAATTCTTTGGTTTCTTCCCAACATGTTTCTTTATCAAGCCAATTACCACTTTGTTAGCTGCTTCGACTTGACCATTCGCCTGTGCATAGTAAGGCGTGGATGTTAGGAGTTTGAAACCTGTTTCCTGAGCAAATTCCTGCATCTTTCGACCAGTGAAAACTGAACCTTGATCAGTTGTTATTGTCTCAGGGATTCCATACCTAAATATAATGTTCTTTTGAATAAATTCAATGACATTTTCTTGGTCTACATTGACTAAAGGGACAGCTTCGATCCACTTAGTAAAATAATCAATGCCTACCAATATGTATTTCTGACTCTTTGATGATGCTGGTCGAATCTCTCCAATGAGATCCAACGCCCATCCTCGAAAGGGCCAAGGCTTCACTATCGAGTGAAGTTCGCTTGCTGGTACATGCTGGATGCCTGTATGAACTTGACACTCTTGGCAACCTTTGGCGAACTCAACACAATCTTTCAGCATAGTGGGCCAATATAGTCCTTGTCGAAACAACAACCATTTCATCTTATGGCCTGCTTGGTGAGCCCCACATGCCCCAGCATGTGTAGTCGAAAGGGCTATGTATGCTTCAGTTTCACTTAAGCATTTCAGCAACACCCCTTCAGGCGTCTTCTTGAATAACTCATTACCCATGAGTACAAAACTCAACGCCCTGTATTTTGTTTTTCGTTCTGTCGGAGCTCCTGGATTTTGAAGATAGTCCACAATGGGTTTCCTCCAATCCTGGTCTGATAAATTATCAATGAACGAAATCTCGAAGTTTGAGTGATCAGCATAACCTAGCCTTGTCGATTCCAAGTCTGATGGTGATAGACAAGTTGCCTTTATCTTTTCTCGAACTTCGATTGCTCTTTGTAATCTTGTTTTTGAAATCTTATACCCTGATGCAATCTGTGCCAAGTCATTGGCTATTTGATTTTCGACTCTGGGTATGTGTCGAATATTGACACTTTCAAATTGTTTCAATAAACGATTTGCTATCACAAAGTACATAATGAGATTTTCTCTTATGCATTTATACTCCTTTGTGACTTGCTTGATGACTAACTCTGAGTCTCCCATTATTTCGACTCGAGTTGCCCCCAATTCCAACAATATTTCAAGGCCAGTAATTAGAGCTTCATACTCAGCCTCATTGTTCGAACAAGAACCTTCGATTTGGTACTTGAATGTTGTTGGAATTTTATCTGGAGAAATAAGCAAGACTCCTACTCCTGTTCCATTTTTATGGCTGGAACCATCGAAGTAGAATTTCCAAGGTTCTATCTCCACATAATTAATATCCTCGACTTGAATTGAGTGGTCAACTATGAAGTCTGCAACCACTTGTCCTTTTACTGCCTTAAGAGGCATAAAGGTCAAGGAGTATTCAGTCAATGCTAATGCCCACTTGCCAATTCGACTATGCAAGATAGGTTTCGACAACATATATTTGAAAACATCAAAATGAGACGAAACATAAACATCAACTGGTTTTATATATTGTTTGAGCTTTGTACAAGAGAAATACAGACATAGACACAATTTTTCAACTTCGCTATATCTAGTTTCTGCATCATTCAAAACTCGACTGAGATAATAAATGGGTCTTTCGACTCCATTCTCATCCTCTTGGGCTAACATACTTCCCAGAGTTTTGTCAGATGCAGCTATGTACAATCTCATACTCCTATTGCTACAAGGAGGCACCAAAATAGGTGGCTTAGTGAGGTACCCTTTGATTTTGTCGAAGGCTTCTTGCTGCTCTTGCCCCCATTCGAACCCCTCCTTATTCAGTCGAAGTAAGGGTGAAAAGGCCTGAGCTTTCCCACTTAGGTTAGATATAAACCTTCTCAAGAAATTTATCTTGCCTAAGAGGGATTGCAATTCCTTCTTATTCGATGGCGCTTTCGCTTCCAAAATTGCCTTCGTCTTGTTCTGATTGATTTCGATTCCTTTCTTGTGGACAACGAAACCCAAGAAATCTCCAGCTTTTACACAGAACGCACACTTCAAAGGGTTCATCTTCAGACCATGTTCTCTCATTCTTTCGAATGATTGTCGAAGGTGGTCAATGTGACTCTTCCTGGAAACAGATTTTATAACAATATCATCAATATAAACTTGCATAAAAGTGTTAATAAAATCATGGAAGATAGCATTCATTGCTCGCTGGTACGTTGCCCCAGCGTTCTTTAGGCCAAAAGGCATCACTACCCATTCGTAAGTGCCTAAGGCCCCAGGGCATCGAAAGGCTGTTTTCGACACATCCTCTTCAGCAATGAATATTTGATTATATCCTGAATAACCATCGAGCATACTCAGGTATTCGTAGCCAGCGGCAGAATCGACTAGCATTTCCGCCACAGGCATAGGATATTCATCTTTGGGGGTGGCAGCATTCAAATCTCTGAAATCTATGCACACCCTTAATGTGCCATTTTTCTTAATTACTGGCACAATATTTGCAATCCATTCGACATACCTTGTAACACGGATGAATTTGCATTTCAGAAGTCTTTCGACCTCCGTTTTGATCTTCGACAAAATTTCTGGAGCGAAGCGTCTTGGATTTTGCTTGATTGGCTTCTTTCCAGGTTTGATTGGCAACTGAAGTTCTACCAATCCTCTGTCGAGACCAGGCATTTCGTCATAATCCCATGCAAAACAGTCTTTAAACTCTTTCAGCAATTGGATTACTTCCAACCTAAGTTCTGGATCAATTTTGGCGCTGATGTAAGTTGGCCTATTCTCTGATCCTTCGCCCAAGTTGATTTCTTCTAAAGGGTCTTGTGCTAACATCTTAATGTTGTTCGCCAAGGGATCCTTTTCGAAGCCCAAAGGCTCATCGTCATAGATGGCGTCGAGCCTCTGTTCCTGCATTTCATCTGGCATAATATCAGGGGGTCTTGGATCGAAATCCTTTCCTGGGCCAACAGCAGATAATTGTTGATCATTGGCCTGAGTGGCCATGTACTTTACTTCGGCTTCGAGAGCCGTTATCATCTTGGTTTCAGCCACATAGGCCGAAATTCGCTTCAGAGATTGTGACTCAGTCATTATCACTGAATTCACTTCCCCAACCAGTTGGTTGGATGTCAGTTAGCCCACTGAAGTCTATGTGGGACAAGTCTTCTCTGTCCCATTGGAAACCATGCTCAGGATGCAGGTATAAGGAACAAAAGGTGTTTGGCGCTGGCGCCATGTCGAAGTCAGGAGTTGGACATGGCCCTATGTGAGCCAAGTTTTTGTCGAAATCTGTTACGCCCAAGTGATTCACTTCGCCAAGGTAGTAACTCTGATCTGCCTCTATGTTTTCGACCATCCCATCTGGACGCCATAGAAGCAACCTTTGATGCATCGATGAAGGCACAGCGCCCACACCATGTATCCACTCACGGCCTAACAAAAGGTTGTAGTTAGGTTTGGCCGATATGACCATGAACATTGTTGGTCGAAGGATCGACCCAACTTTTATGTCGAGCTGGATCACTCCCATGGTGGTCCCAATGCCTCCCTCATAGTTGGACAGGACCATATTGTGAGGTTTGATTTCTTCATCCCTTTTGCCAATCTTCCTTAGCATAGAATGAGGGATAATATTGATAGTGGCCCCACAGTCGACCAATATTTTGTTCACAGTGGTCTCTTCGAGCTTAGCCCTTATGAACAAAGGTTTGAGGTGATTCTTCATCGCCTCTGTGGGTGGCTCGAAGAAGCCATTTTGTTCTTCTGTAGTGCCATTGTCCATGACAAAATAGCACACTGGCCTGTGTTTGGCCATTTCTTGTTCCACCTCCCAGTCACTGGCTTCGACTTCTACCTGTCGATTGAATTCCCTAGGCAGTACCGAAACAATGTTCACCATTATGTCCAGAGTATCGTCGGACTCAGCATCATCTTCGTCTTCGACTTCGCTCTGGTTAGGCCAAACTAGCCTGTTGGTAACTGGTTCTCTCTCAAGAGGCTTTCTTTGTTTCCTTTGAGGCACATTCGAACTAGTTTCTGCCTTAGGTTCGTTGGCAGCCTCTCTTTCAGCTTTTCGCCTTCTTTGATATCTCCTCCATTGGGATCTCGACATAGGATTTTTTCCCTTGTAGTTGCTGGACACTTGAGCAACCTTGGGTGCAGCAACTTGAGGATCTTTCTTCTGAATTAAAGAGGAACCTCTTGGCACTTCGAAAGAATGCCATTTCTCTTCACTTGGCCTTTTCCGGCCAGATGTTTTGTACCAAGTGTCTACTGGTACATTTGTTGGAGGCCTAAAAGTCAATGGCCTCTTGTCTTGATTAGAACCCCTTCTGGGATCATGTCGAAGGTCAGAATTTTCCCTTCTCTTGTTCGCTGCTCTCACTCCTTGTATGTGTTCAGCAGCTTTTTTATCAAAGATAGAACTGCATCTTGGACACAGCATCACCTCTGATTTCTTCTTTTGGCATCTTTGTAAAAAATCTGCCAAGTTTTCGTTCTCCCTAGGGAAAGCCGTTTTATTTGCCTGCTCTTGCCTTATGGCTTCTTCTGAAGTTTTAGGGTCAGAAAGTTCAACCATGTTGATATTCATTGTATCCTTAGTAGCAAGAGTTAGTTGTTTCATTTGTGTCTCCAGATTCTCCGTCTGGCCTTGTACAGTGGCCAATTGGGAACTGGGCTTTGGTCCAGTTTTTTGTGCTTCAGCAGTCTTCGACTTTGGGTCTTCGACCGCTTTCTGGACAGCCTCAATTGTCTTCCTGGATAAACTTCCAGAAAAACTGCCAAAGATTGGCATGTTGATGTGGTCCTTTGAGACTTCGACCATGGTAATGCCTGGCTTCTTCGACTGGATCCTGGTTGCCTCTATCATGTTCACCTCAGAGGGTTCTGCATAGTGGGCCTCAGCCTTCAGTGGATTGGAGTCGACAGCCATGGGGGATTTGTCAGCAAACTTTAATCTCCCTTCCTCCATAGCGTCTTGGACAAGATTCCTGAAAAGAAAACATTGAGAAGTTTTATGGCCCAGAAAATTATGATATTTGCAAAAACCTCTCTTCTTTCTTTGATCAAGAGGAGGCACTTTTACCCCAGGGGGTACTATCATTTGGCCATCTTTAACTAGCAAGTCGAATATTTCATCACATTTTGTGATGTCAAAACTATAAGTCTTCTTTGGGAACCTATCGTTGGTCCTGTCTGGACCAATGGGATTTTTCCCATTTGAGGGGACTAACTGTTTACAAGAGTATGGAGGCCCTTGTTTTAGTTCTGCTAAATCGACTTCTCCTTCTTCGACAGCTAAAGTATCGTCGAAGGATTCTAGATCTTCGTCATCCATCTCAACGTAAGCTATTCTTTCTCTCTTGTGAGTTTTTGTTGCCTTAGCTTTTTCAGCTTTAAGGCGTTCGACTTGTCGAACTCTATCGGCCAGTTGGGCCATGTCTCTTAGGTACTGGGTATCTAGCTTCTTCCTAATGGAATAATCTAAACCGCCTGCGGCCATTTCGACCAGCTCATGTTCTGGCACTTGTGTAAAACATCTCGCCTTAAGCAACCTAAACCTATTCAGATATTCGTCTATAGGTTCAGTGAAACGTCTCTTCACACTCGCCAGTTCTTTCAGGCTTATCTTGGTTTGCCCCATATAGAATTGTTCATTGAACAATCTTTCCAATTGGGTCCAATGGTGGATCGAATTGGGGGGGAGAGTTGTAAACCAAGTAAAAGCGTTCTTGGTTAAAGAACTTGGGAAGTACTTGATTCTTAGGTTTTCATTATTTGAAATGTCTCCTGCTTCGATCAAATACCTCGCCACGTGTTCGACAGTAGATTCTGTCGTGTCCCCAGAGAACTTAGTAAATTTGGGGACTTTGGTTCTAGGGGGTAAATCAGTTTGTAACACATATTCTGACAATGGAGATGTAAAGTTGGGCCTTCGAAAGCCCATGTTCATCCCACTCTGATTCATGATCCTTTCGATCATGGTTGCCAGATTATTTTCCAAACCCATGTTTTGGTGTTGGATATGCTGAACCACTTCGTCAGCATTTTGGTTTCTGTTTACTAACCTTACCTCTGGGGCTATCACCCTAGGTTCTTCGACAGGCTGTTCAACAGGCTGTTGAACCTGGTTAATGGTGGTTTCTTCCTCCACAAATATCCCCTGATTTCCTCTTATTTGCGCCCTTTGGGGCTGTCGAATGGGTGGGGGTACTCCAAAGAAGTCAGCCAAACGCGTCATTTGCGCTGTAACTTGCTGATTCGACTGAGTAGTATTTTGTATTAGAGGATTTAGCACTGTACTCAAAGTTTGTGCCAACATTTGCACCATATCATGGTTGCTTTCGTCCATCTGTTGCCTCAAGACTGCTGTCGAGGCATTTGTAAGGCCATGGGCTACTTGGGACGTTCCTCCTAAGAGTTGGGTCCTATTTCTATTCGCCATGCCTACTCCAGAGCCTTGGAGTGGCGAAGTAGCACTCACGAAAGGGTCTGAATAAGTGGACGCGGCATTCGTCAGGCTTGCCACTTCAGAAGTTGGCATACCATAGAATGGAATAAATCCTGGGGGAACCACTGGCCTTGGGCCAGTATTTCCCCTTGGTGGGGGGGTTCCCAAAGGCATTCTGGGGCCTGTTAACGAAGTTATTGGCCCCGTGTTTGTGACTGACACTGCTGGTGTCGAACCAACATTCGTCGCTTCACTAACGGTCATATTAACCGTTGCTCCCACACTTGGTGGTGGAATTTCATTATGGTTTGGCGGATTCGCCATCTCTTCCCTTCTTCTGGCAGTATTGCTATCGTTGGTGTATATTCTACCACTCCTCAATAACATACAACTCGAAAAGATGAGATTTTTCAACAATCAACACACGGTCCCACCGGGTGTGCCAATTTGTTTACCTAGGGATTTGGTAAACAACCGCTGATCCTCCAAATGGTTACTTATTTGGTTACTCGCAGGATCGATCAGATTGATCCTATGGACATAGGTTGATTTTGAAGTTTAATTAATGTGGATAAGGCTTTAAGTAAATTGTTTAAAGTAAATTGCATAAAGGAAAGGCTTGGTAAGATAAAACAAGGCTTGAATGTAAAGGTTCGACAGGAATCTTAAAGGGGAAAAGCATGTAAAATACTGGAAAAGTAAATAACTTGAATTGATAAAGTTGGTGTTTCACACATACATTTCTCAACAATTCGTTCGCTCACACTGGGTACTTGAATCTAAATGAGTGACTATGTATCTATTGTGAACACACGCGAGAAACTACACGTCTACTCCTATTTATACAAAAACATTCCAAGTAACCGTCGGGCAGTTACACTGCTTCGAGATCAAGCCACTTGTCACGTTCTCCATGTTCGACGCTCCAGATCCTTGCACGTTTGCACGTAGTAACTGCTGGAAACCGTTTTCCCTCCAAAGCTTTGAATTTCAAACTGCTCCACTTCTGGATCATCGAACACCTTCATCACGAGACGTCTTCGACGAAAACTCCTTCGACGTCGAAGGCAATCAGCCTTCTTCCTTGGAAGAAATCTTCTAAGTATTTTGCCATCTTTCGACGGGCACTTCGACAAGCTTAGCCAGTCGAAAGCATTTTTCAGCTTTTAATGGCTGCTATCAATCAAAACAAAGGTGTTCGATGATCCAGAAGTGGAGCAGTTTGAAATTCAAAGCTTTGGAGGGAAAACGGTTTCCAGCAGTTACTACGTGCAAACGTGCAAGGATCTGGAGCGTCGAACATGGAGAACGTGACAAGTGGCTTGATCTCGAAGCAGTGTAACTGCCCGACGGTTACTTGGAATGTTTTTGTATAAATAGGAGTAGACGTGTAGTTTCTCGCGTGTGTTCACAATAGATACATAGTCACTCATTTAGATTCAAGTACCCAGTGTGAGCGAACGAATTGTTGAGAAATGTATGTGTGAAACACCAACTTTATCAATTCAAGTTATTTACTTTTCCAGTATTTTACATGCTTTTCCCCTTTAAGATTCCTGTCGAACCTTTACATTCAAGCCTTGTTTTATCTTACCAAGCCTTTCCTTTATGCAATTTACTTTAAACAATTTACTTAAAGCCTTATCCACATTAATTAAACTTCAAAATCAACCTATGTCCATAGGATCAATCTGATCGATCCTGCGAGTAACCAAATAAGTAACCATTTGGAGGATCAGCGGTTGTTTACCAAATCCCTAGGTAAACAAATTTGAATTTCAAACTGCTCCACTTCTGGATCATCGAACACCTTCATCACGAGACGTCTTCGACGAAAACTCCTTCGACGTCGAAGGCAATCAGCCTTCTTCCTTGGAAGAAATCTTCTAAGTATTTTGCCATCTTTCGACGGGCACTTCGACAAGCTTAGCCAGTCGAAAGCATTTTTCAGCTTTTAATGGCTGCTATCAATCAAAACAAAGGTGTCGAATTTAGGAGCCAACACCTTGAAACTGTATTTCCCGGTCTTTCTCTTTCCAGAATCCATGGTTATTAGTACCTGAGATATTCACAAATAGTCAACCTTTAAATCCCTTGAAATATTGTTTTCTTCAAAAGATGTTTATGAGTGCATGGATGCATGATGCAACAATCACACACAAGATCACACATATAGGGTTCATAGGTTCAACGTCACGAGCATGAGGTCGAAGGTACTACCAATAAGGTGTTGGTCTAAAAAGTTATCACCTGCCGAACAAGGTTCTAGAGGTTCCCAGAGTCTACATCCTTCCTTCGGATATTACCAACTTCCCGATTAACTCGGTAATTAGTAATATTCTCAAGAAAGACTCGTCCGAGCGTAATATCGCGTAACAACTATTTCTGGATTACTCCGTTATAGCTTCCACACTACACCTAAAAGGCCAAGATGGGTTAGGTATTCTACGGTCCTCAGTTTCAGCAAGCTCCCAGGTCGAAAGCAGTGCATCTTCTTGATTACTCGATAAACAACACTGCAGTCAAAGGGGCCTCCACTGAGTGGGGGATCTCATGCCTCCTTTTTTAGGATTACTCACTCAAAGTTAACATGACTATACCGCCCGTCCTTTCTTAAAGTTTGCCCAAGTCCAGGTATAGGACTTATGAGTAATCACCAAGCACCCTGAAAACCAGGAAAATCTAAACAAACATATATACAAAATATAACACATATACAACAAAAGCACATATACAGATATAAACAAAGATATGCTTAACACACTTAGGGATAGACCAGCAAGAGGTCAATCTGTCCCCAGTGAAGTCGCCATTTTTCTATAGCGGTAGAAATGTTCAAGACTAAGCCATTGGATTGACTAGACTTTATACAAATCAAAAATAAAAATCGCCACCACGCTTTATTATTTCCAAAGAAATGGGAAAAGAGCGAATAACCCAAAAGAGGGGGAAATATTCAAGGTAAGGGGGTTGGTTATGCAAAGGGAGGGTATTAGCACCCTAAACATCTATGGTACTCCGCAGGAACCTCTTTGAAAAATCTGTATATTTTGGCTATATAAAATGTGTTGTATATAAAATGGATGGTGGAGGTGAGAAAAGAAATATATTTTTTATGATTTTTGCACCCGCCGCGGTTGCGAACCTTTAGTGCCTACGTACCACCTTTCGTGCAATAGGGGATCAGGGTACACGTAGTTCCTCTTTTAAAAGTTTGAAACACAAGTGTGTTGGTTAATTTTAAGAGATAATACATCATCGTCATTGTCCGTGTGGAAAACATACTTACTACCCACAATCATGAGAAAGGAGAATTTGCATGATCTCAAAGTGGAGGATATGGCTTGGATTTTAAAATCAACAATGCCTCACTCAACACCCAAGTGGAAAATATCTATCTTCACTATATATTGTAGAAGTATAGTTGTTTGCATCACTACAAGGATTGACAAGAGTCTAATCTTTTGAGAAAAGTTTTAAAGATAAAAACCAAAGTGGCAAAATGGTTTGAAATGAGATTGGTTGACTTTTAGTCTTCTCACAAAAAATGTCAAGGTATTATTAAATTGATTGGAGTTTATTTATGAAAATATTTTGAAAATGCATGGACATAAGTCCATGTTTATTATGAAAGTGTTTAAGTTTCAAAACAAGAAAGGTTTTCAAAGGAGGGAGAAGATTTTTTGAAATTAAAGAAGATGGGAGGAGAAGAAGAGACTATCCTAAAGCATAAGGTAAAAGCTAAGGATAAGAACCATCTAACCAATAAGAAGCCAAAACTTGACATTATGAGCCAAGATAAAATTCTCATTCTTTGGATTGAAACCAAGCAAGCAAAGATACTAGACCTCTTAAAATGTATTAAGTCTTCACAAATATTGGGCAGAGTAACGACTGTATACGGGTGAATTCCATATTACAAACAAAGGATGTAATCAAAAAAACCTACACACAAAAACAAACAAGCAACCCAATGTCTTGAGATAAACCTCAAGAGCTCTAGACAAAATAATAAGATCACAAGGTCTCCAAGATAGGCCAAGGTTTCTAATCCTAAATCCAAGAAAAAAGCCCCATGCTCCATAATGCCAAGGATAGTAACCAAATAGTCCAAGTACCATTAAGATTTTTTTGGGGTTTATGTTGATTATTAAGTATCTTAGGAAAAGAAAAAGAAAAGCTCAAGTGAGCAAAATAAAAATGGCAAGAAAATAAATGCTCAAATGAGCAAAGATGAAAATGACATGAAATGAAAAATGCTAAAAAATAAATAGTACATAAAGCATAAAAGAATAAAAGCATAAAATAAACAAGTCAATAATTAGTGGTTAGTTGGATGACCATCTTGAAACTTGCATTTGGAACTCATTAGAGGATTGGTAGAACCAAAGCCTCCACACAACAAGTTGCATTTGCTTTTTGTCAAGTATATCATCCATTTGGAATTCTCATAAGTACCTATGATACGGTGGGAGAACTGACTTGAGGTTTGCGTTTATTTTCTCAAATGTTTCGATTGAGCAAGAGTCGCCACCGACTTTTTATTTTATATAAGGAAAGGTTAAAAAGCACAGGAAAAACCTTTGAGATGTTTTCTTGGGTTCGGGGAGTAGATTATAGAAAGGGAAGGTATTAGCACCCTTTCTATCCATGGTTATCCATGGCTCTTAGTTACTTGCTTAGATCACTTGCCTTTTCTTTTCAATTGTTTGAAATGGTTCTTTGTGTGTGGTTTTTGAAAATGTTTTGAAAAAGATGCCTTGTCTAGGCAACCATTGTAACAATTCTTGTTTGAATGTTTTACAATGGTATTTGTCTTTTTGAAAAGATGTTTCAATGTTTTTGAAAGTTTGTTTTGAAGTTGTATTGTGTGTTTTGAAAAATGGCAAGGATTGTTTTGGCAATTTGGTCAAGTAACCAAGAGCTATCTACCCTAAATTTCTTAAAGATCTTTCTCATGTTTTAACCCTTTTAACAATGTTGTTTCATCATTGTATTTGGTGAACAACTTTGTGTTAGGATGTTAACGGGAAGGGCGCGGATCATCGTTTAGACCATGAATGCAATAGTGTCAAGTATTTTTGGCAATTTTCTTGAGGGACTTGATCATTTTGTTTAGGCAACAAGATAACGTCATCGAGGGACTATGATCATTTTGTTTGTTTTTGTTTTGTTTTGTTTTGCCAAAGTACTTGACATGCAAACATGGCCCATTTTTTAAGGCAACAAGTGGAGTAACCCTAAGGGTGTGAGTGTGCATTGTGTTTGTTTTTCATGCATGTTTATCTTGGATTATGTGAAGCTACTTGTTAATTTGATTTTGCATACAAACCCTAAGTCTAAACATGGCATAATTGAAAGCTTTTAAATGCGGAAATTTAAATGCTAAGCTATTACAACAATGATTATATATATATATATATATATATATATATATATATATATATATATATATATATATATATATATATATATATATATATATATATATATATATATATATATATATATATATATATATATATATATATATATATATATATATATATATATATATATATATATATATATATATATATATATATATATATATATATATATATATATATATATATTAAACCTATTAAATAAAAAGATAAAGTTAAATATTTATGTATATGAAAAAAATGTATATTTAAGAAAATATTTTCAAGGTGTAAATAAAAATAATAACTGAAAATAAATATTATTTTTATATTATTTTTTAGGGTTTTAGTAAAAAGTATTTATATTATTTACATATATATACTAATAAAATGAAACAAATGCCAAATGAATATAAAAAAAATGTGGAAAAATATTTTTGGGATTTTTTATGTTTAAGCAAAAAAATATGAAATCAGAACAAAAAATAAAAAGTCAAAAATGACAAATATTTAATCAAATGGACCAGGGGGGTGCAAATGGAAAAGGGGGGTGCAAAAAGTAAGGATGGCTCAGGCCCAGCCCAAGCCATCATCTTCAACCTCCAGCTTCTGTTTGAAACAAAAACGCGCGCTTCTTTGATCAAACACCAACTCCTGATTCTTTGACTTTTATGCAAAACTCATAACACAAATAATGTAGAGCATCAAGTCACGATTCCAAATATGTAAAAAAACTTGACCTAACTCTAAGAAACCAGGGAGAATTTCTTCACCCCCAATTTCTGACCTAGTTTTTCTTCAATGTTCATGGCTAAAATTCTCACAGCATGCTTAATATAAATGAAAAGTGAACACATGTAAGGCTTCAGGGCTATGAGTAGAGTCTGTTTCATTCACAAACCTAAGCCTAACTCTTCCTAGATTGAGAGATAGAAGTCCATGGATTACCTGTCTCAGCTTGAATCGTGCAGAGCAATGTGGCCAACTTCAATGGAGTTTGAGCTTCTGTATAGCTTGCCTGAGGTCCAAGGATGCTTCCCAAATGCCTAGCTTGCTTTGAAACCAACTGTATCGTGTTATGGAAGTCCACCTGCACAGCTTGAAAGTAAAAATGGAAAACGTGGTTAGGGGTGTTACAGCTTGAGTTCAAGGCTTGGGATAGTTTCAGTGGATGATATGGAAGGTGTTTGAAAGGTTTTTAGCCAAAGTGCACGAGTGGATTGAGCTGTGGACTTCAATCTGCAAGGGGTGCCCTGTTTTGCAACAAAACTGTGATTTGGTGAATGAGGAGGTATTGAGGATGAATGAGTCGTGTCTTAGGTCAGTTGGGAGGTATGTAAGCTGTGTACAAAGTTTGCTTAAGCTCTTGTTTGCAGGAATGAAAGATGGTATGTGTTTTGCCAAGTTTCTTCTACTTGAAGCAAGAAAATGCAAGTTTCAATACAGGCCTATACAATGCCCTAAAGTATGTTGCAACTTTGGCTCTTGGTAACTGGAATTTGTGGACTCAATCTTGCCTCAAAGATCTGGCCCCATGTCTCAAGGATTCATCTTTGACATAAAGTATCACTTTTCTAAAATGGCAAGTTTGCTTTTTCCAATTAAGGATTAATTTAGCATGTATCGTCCAAATGGGTGAAATAATGTCTTAACACAATGGTTAGGCATTAAATTAAGGTGTGTAAAACTGGTTTTGAGTCCTGCAAGCTAGCATTGTACAAGCTGATTTGAAAATGCAAGTTGAGATGAACATGCCTTGGCCATGAACAAAAGTGAGTTTTGGCCAACTTTGCAAATTCGATTCTCTCTAACCACAAGGGTTTTTTAGAAGTTCTTGTACAATTTGTAAAGCTTGGAATGTGTACTACAATCCATCTTTGTAATGCAAATTGAAACTCCAAGTGGAACCATGTGAAAAAATGGCCAAGAAGTTGGACAAAAATCCTGCCTAGAATAGGGCAAAATTTCTCTAAGTTAAAAATGTTTTGTACCCTTGTTCCAAAAATCATAACTTGCGATACAAGCTTCCTTTGAGAAAACTTTGTGAATCAAAGTTGTAGATTTTTCAATGGACTACAACTTTCATGTTTCAAGTTTTGTTTGAATCCAATTGCATCTTGGTGAAAAAATGGGACAAAGTTAGGAAAAAATAAGGAAATTTCATAACTTAGAAAAATTCTAAGTTATGAAATTTTCTCATTTCAAACCCTAATTTGCAATTTTGGGTTTCTTGATGAAAAAGTTTCATAATTTGACATGTCTTGATGAAAAATTAATCTTGGCACTTGATTTTGGCCAAAAAGTCAAAGTTTGACTTTTCAGTATACAGTCAAATTTTGATCAGTTGACTGGAAAATTCATCTGTCAATCCTATGCATTTGAGATCTTTTGAACTTGTTGAATGGGTCAAGATAATGCCATTGAGTCCTTGATTCCATGTGTGAGCTTGGTTTTCCATTGGTTAGATCAAACAGTCAAAAATTGCCTTTGTGCAGTCAAAACCCTAAAAATGACCATTTTGCCCTTTTGGTGATCTGATCAAATTTCTTGTGGAATTGTGATCCAAACTTGAAAAAATGGTTCGTGTGAGTTCATTATGTTGATGTGGGTCAAAATTCATGAGGTTTGACTGTCAATTGGCCACAGTTGACTTTTTCCCCAATACAGTTGATTTATAGGTCATCTGTCCAATTGACTGGGCAAAGATTGGAATCAAGGCTTGAAACTTGGTATGGATAAACTTGTAAGTCCAACATGAAGCATGAAAGTCATTTTGGGCCTTTTAGGTCAAAACATCCCTATGCAAAATCAAACCCTAATTTGGGTCAACAGTGCAAGGAGGGGCCTTGAGCAGAGCAAACCCTAACTTGATCTTGAGCTCCAAGAGTCTTGTGATGAGAAAATGTTGATGAAGTGAGAGGTCAAATTTTGGGGTACAACAGTTGCCCCTGTTCAATCTTCTTGAACCTGAAGAGTTAGATTGGCAGGTTTGCCTTTCGCGACACGGGGGTAAAAGGAGATTGGACACTAGAGTGCCCAAAAAATTTGCACTCGTCCAAGCGTAGTTGAGGGAATGGGCTTAAAGATACCATTTGGAGATGGGCTTAAAGATGCCATCTGCAGATGTGGCAGAATCTTGTCAGGGGATGGGCTTAAAGATGCCATCTGGAATGTATGTTGTAGGTGAAAGAAATGAGTATTAGAAAGGTATCCATGTTTTTGGAACATCTATGAGCCGGGGGTCTGAATAAGCAATAGATTGACATCCGTATCTGGAGAATCCGTGAACTGTTTTCAGAAGTCGGAGTTGAAGCTTATTAATCTTATCCTGAAAAGGGTAAAATATTAGCTGAAACACAAAGTTATGTTGCATGAAATGTATGATGCAATATATATATATCATATCAATGTTTATGATATGAATGTAATGAATGCGCATGTAAGCTGATGAGCTATCTTGCTGAGGATAGACGAATCCTGGATAATGAAATCTTTGACTGCTGCCGGGGAAAGTAAATCCTTGACTGCTGCAGGGGATTGCAAGAATCTTTTGATCGTCGAAAAAGAGAAGTCCTGGGACCACTGTTGGGGAATCAGGAATTCAGGTTGTCTGCCGCTTTGAGAATGAGAAACTTCATTCTGTTGGGAAAATCAGGAGCTTGGGTGTATGCCAATCTACTGGGGTTTCAAGGATGAGAGTCTTCATTCTGTTAAGGGTCAGAAATTGGGAGTATACCAATCTTCTGAGGTTTTAAGGATGAGAGTCTTCATTCTGTTAAGGGTCAGAAACTGGGAGTATACCAATCTTCAGGGGTTTTAAGGATGAGAGTCTTCATTCTGTTAAAGGTCAGAAACTGGGAGTATACCAATCTTCGGAGGTTTTAAGGATGAGAGTCTTCATTCTGTTAAGGGTCAGAAACTGGGAGTATACCAATCTTCTGAAGTTTTAAGGATGAGAGTCTTCATTCTGTTAAGGGTCAGAAACTGGGAGTATACCAATCTTCTGAAGTTTTAAGGATGAGAGTCTTCATTCTGTTAAGGGTCAGAAATTGGGAGTATACCAATCTTCTGAGGTTTTAAGGATGAGAGTCTTCATTCTTGAGAGAAACAAATTTTTAGGAGCTTCAGTTGACCGTTATCTTGTTGGTGATTGTAACTTCCTGCAGGTGATGGAGGAAATTTTGAACGACCTTTCAACTTGAAACGTAATTTTGCTTTGGAGAATAAATCCTTGACAAATGTTGGGGAAATAAACCCATAACCGTAGCTGGGGATTGAAAATCCTTTGATTACTGAGAGTGAGAAATCCTTGTTGACCGCTGATTGCTTGGGGAGCAAGATCTTCAGTTGTTGAGGGATTTTATGACCACTGCTGGGGATTGAAAATCCTTGGTGACTTGTGGGGAATGAGAATTATGATGATCTCTACTGGGGAGTTCAGAGCCTGGGAGACTCATGCTGGAGGAGTGAGACTGATAATCTTCAATCTAATGGGAAGTATCTCTGTGGGGAGAATGTTCACTAATCTGGTTCCGCTGGGGATTGATAGCTGGAAGTTTCAGCTCCGCTGGGGACTAACAGTTTTGGCTCCACTGGGGATCTTGAAACTTAACTCTGAGGGGAATTAGATTCTGGAAGATTCTCTAGCTGGGGAAATCAGCTTTGAGAAAGCTTTTGTTCTGCTGAGGATCCTGAAGTTTAACTCTGTTTGGGGAATTATGTTCTGGATTTTAACTTTGTTGAGGAATTTGGAGTTTAATTCCGCTGGGGATTCCTTCTGAAAGGGCATCAAGATATCTATTTGTACCTTCAACCTATCAGCAATCAACTTTTCTTGATTTGTGAGCAAATGATTATGTTCACATGTATATGCCTATTTAACAAAACATTGGACGTTTCTCAAATAAAACATAAGTGTGAAAAAGAAAAGAAGACAAAGCAAATTTCTGTATTCGAAAAAGTATTTGTATTAACTTTTTATGAGTATCTTTGTACAAAGGAGACAGACATCCTAGTAAGATGATGTTGTCGTAAAAAATTGAAAATTTTATACAAAGGAAAGATGGCTATGTGTAACAATTCCATGGGATTCCATTCTATTATAGCCTTCATAACTCTGAATATCTTGTCCATTCAATGCTTCGTCCGCCGATGATTGGATTGATCAGAAGCTTGGAGTATGTTGATGAAGAGATTGTTCTTTAAAGTGATCCAACGAGACATAGTCATACGCTTTAATTACCTAACTTTTGCCTGGATTGCCCTTTCGGGTTTTCAATCCACCGGGAAACCCTTTTTTGCCCAAGTCAGCCTTTCGGGTTTTCAACTTGTCGGGTGTACAGATTTTTTTGTTTTATCCCTAATTTTTGCTTGAAACGCCCTTTCGGGTTTTCGGTTCACCGGGATGCCCATTTTTTCCCAAGTCGCCCTTTCGGGTTTTCGACTTGTCGGGTCGTTTTATGCGTAGTATCTTTTGACTATGTCTGCGTTTGCAGGGTGTGGCAAATCGTCGCCGTCCATGGTGGTCAGAATCATTGCACCACCAGAAAATATGCTCTTGATCACAAATGGTCCTTCGTAAGTAGGAGTCCATTTTCCCCTGGGATCACTTTGCGGCAAGATGATCCGCTTGATCACAAGATCTCCGACTTAATATACTTGACGTCTTACTTTCTTGTTGAAAGCCTTGATCATCCGTTTTTGGTACGTCTGACCATGGAAAACAGCAGTGAGTCGCTTCTCGTCGATAAAATTGAGTTGATCAAGTCGGGTCTGAATCCAATCGTCTTCACTCAAACCAGCGTCCTTCATAATCCTTAAAGAAGGAATCTGAACTTCCATGGGTAGTACAGCTTCCATGCCATATACCAAAGAAAATGGGGTTGCCCCTGTTGAAGTATGTGCCGTGGTACGATACCCATGCAGAGCAAACGGTAACATTTCATGCCAGTCCTTATAGGTGACTGTCATTTTCTGAATGATCTTCTTGATGTTTTTGTTCGCAGCTTCAACAACACCATTCATCTTCGGCCGATAGGGAGATGAATTGTGATGATAAATCTTGAACTGTTCGCATAGAGCGGTGATCATAGTATTGTTCAGATTTGTACCGTTGTCTGTGATGATTCTGTCGGGGACACCATACCGGCATATGAGGTTCTGCTTGATGAAGCGGGAAACCACATTCTTTGTAACAGAGGCGAAGGAAGCTGCTTCGACCCACTTGGTAAAATAATCAATGGTGACCAGGATGAAGCGGTGTCCATTGGATGTCGTGGGCTTGATCTCTCCAATCATGTCAATGCCCCACATTGTGAATGGCCAAGGAGTTGTCAAAACATTGAGAGGAACAGGAGGAATATGAATCTTGTCGGCGTAGACTTGACATTTGTGGCAAGTACGGGAATGTTGATGGCAATCAGCTTCCATGGTAGACCAGTAGTAGCATGCCCTTAGAATTTTCTTAGCCATCGTATGTCCGCTCAAGTGGGTGCCAAATGTGCCACTGTGTATCTCAGTCATGATTAACTCTGCTTCAGCTTTGTCTACACATCGGAGTAAAACACAATCATGGTTGCGTTTATAAAGGATGCCATTGCTTAGGAAGAACTTGGCAGCAAACCTCCTTAAGAACTTCTTGTCATTTACGGAAGCTCCTTCAGGATACTCTCTAGTCTGGAGATACCTTTTGATTTCATGGAACCAGGGTTGTTCCACTACTTCTTTGGTATTAATCTCATGACAATGCGCAGGTTCATCCATTCGCTCGATGGTGATTTGGGGAGCCTCGTTATCCCAATTGAGTTTAAACATGGAAGACATTGTAGCCAGAGCATCTGCTAGCTGATTTTCTTCTCGCGGGAAATGCTCGAAAGTAATCTGCTTGAAATGAGGCAGCAATGTCAGGACATGTTCTTTGTATGGGATAAGAGTAGGATGTTTGGTGTCCCACTCTCCTTTGATTTGACTGATAACCAAAGCCGAGACCCCAAATACGATTAAAGATTTGATCCCCAAGTTTATAGCAGCCTTGAGACCAAAGATGCAAGCTTCATATTCGGCCATGTGGTTGGTACAGCTGAAACAAAGTCGGGCAGTGAAAGGTGTATGGCAACCTTCTGGAGAAATGAGTACTGCACCGATACCGTTTCCAAGTGCATTGGAGGCACCATCAAAGTATAGGGTCCATCGGGATCCATTTTCAGGTCCGTCATACGGTCTGTTACCTTCAATGTTGTCCAAAGTCATGATGTCCTCGTCCGGGAAGTCGAATCTCATGGATTGATAATCTTCGATAGCTTGATGAGCTAGATGGTCAGCTAGTACACTCCCTTTTATAGCTTTTTGGGTAGTATACTGGATGTCATACTCAGTCAGGATCATTTTCCATCTAGCAATTCTTCCAGATAAAGCAGGCTTCTCGAAGATATACTTGATCGGGTCCATTTTGGAAATCAGCAAAGTGGTATGAGTCAACATATACTGCCTTAGCCGGCGAGCAGCCCATACCAAAGCGCAACAAGTTTTCTCGAGCAGTGAGTAGCGAGTCTCACAGTCGGTAAACTTTTTGCTAAGGTAATAAATGGCATGCTCTTTTCGACCAGACTCGTCATGCTGGCCCAGTACGCACCCCATTGAGTTGTCCAAAACAGTCAGATACATGATCAGCGGCCTTCCTTCGACGGGTGGCATCAGAATTGGAGGTTCTAGCAAATACTCCTTGATCTTATCAGAAGCAATTTAGCAATCATCGTTCCATTCGACTACCTGATCTTTCTTTAATAGTTTGAAAATTGGCTCACAGGTAGACGTTAGATGAGAGATAAACCTGGCGATATAGTTCAAGCGTCCCAAGAATCCTCTAACCTCCTTTTTAGTACGGGGGGCCGGCATTTCTTGTATAGCTTTTACTTTTGCTGGATCGACCTCAATGCCTTTGTTGCTGACAATAAATCCCAGAAGTTTACCAGACCTAACTCCAAAAGTGCACTTACTTGGATTCAGCCTGAGTTTGTATTCCTTCAACCTGGCAAATAGCTTTTGCAAATGTTCAAGGTGTTCCTTCTCTGTTTGTGATCGAGCTATCATGTCGTCTACGTAAACTTCAATCTCATGATGTATCATGTCATGAAACAAAGCTACCATGGCATGTTGATAAGTTGCCCCTGCGTTCTTTAGTCCGAACGGCATCACCTTGTAACAGAAGGTACCCCATTGTGTAACAAAGGTTGTTTTCTCCATGTCCTCGGGGGCCATTTTAATCTGGTTGTAGCCCGAGAATCCTTCTATGAAAGAAAACACTTTTTGCTGAGCCGTGTTGTCAATCAAAATGTCGATATGTGGTAGTGGAAAATCATCTTTAGGGCTGGCCCTGTTCAAATCCCGGTAGTCCACACACATTCTGACCTTGCCGTCCTTTTTGGGAACGGGCACAATGTTAGCAACCCATTGTGGATAGGATGTAACATCCAGAAAGCCAGCGTTGAATTGCTTCATTACTTCAGCTTTAATCTTCTCAGACATGTCGGGCCTCATTCGGCAAACTTTTTGCTTGATCGGTGGACAGTCCTCTCTTGTAGGGAGACGGTGAACCACGATGTCGGTGTCTAACCCTGGCATGTCTTCATAAGACCAGGAGAATATTTCAACGTATTCATTTAACAGTCGTATTAAGCGCTCCTTGACACTTGGTTCCAGATTGGCACCCACTTGTACTTCTTTCATGTCTTCCTCTGTTCCTAAGTTGACAGTTTCCAACAACTCTTCATGAGGTAAGATGGCCCTCTCTTCTTGTTGTAGAAGTCTGGCTAGCTCTCCCGGTACTTCACAATCTTCGTCATCTTCGTACTCAGCCTGATTGACCAAATCTTCAGAGTTATTGAAGGATACAACAGAATAGTCACCCATGGAATCCGGAGTGGATGGGTACCTGCATTTATGAGTGTGGGTGTGTGTAAGGGATAGCCATCCTTAAACAAACAAAAATGCAAAAGGAAAGAAAATGAACACAGCAGTTTATAAATGAAAAACGTCCAATGAATCATTAAACATGGCATATGATTATGAAAGAAAATCAAGCCCTTACAAATAGACCTACATGCCTCGGGCAAGGCATGAGGTCAAAAATAGTGTGCAGATTGTTTTAGTAATTATTACAGACCAACAGGAAATGTTCGAAAGATAAATTACTGATTGATGAAAGTAATGGGAACGAAGTCTTTCGCCTCCCAGTTGTGCAGTCCCCCTTCAATGGTTGGGAAGATCCAATCTTCAACGTTACCCTCTTCGTCTTTGTCTTCTAAAGCATTGATTCCATGAGGAGAAATCTTGATGGGTGTCTTTTCAATTTTGGAGCGACGCATAGCCTTTTGCCCCGCAGCGGTAAACCCCAACCCAAACTTGTCTGTCTTGTGGGGAAAGTCAGGCAACTGTCCCCATGTTGAGTTCTTTCCCTCCTTTATTGCAGCCTTTGCGTCTTTCAGAGATGCCATCCTGGCCACCTGCTTGGGTACCTCAGCTACTGCCTTTGCTACTGCCACCTCGGGAGAAACTTCCTCGAAGTGTTGAAAGGGTGTTTCGATGAATTCGCCATCCACTTCCACATACCGAAAGGAATTCAGATGACTGATCATGTACTCCTCCTCACCGTGTACAGTTATGATTTTTCCCTTAACAGGGTATTTCAGCATCTGATGTATAGAAGAGGTAACCGCCCCAGCATTATGTATCCACGGTCTTCCTAGCAAGCAAGAGTAAGATGAGCGGATGTCCATCACATAGAAGGTTGAGTGGAACACTTCAGTGCCTACCTTGATGGGAATGTCGACCTCCCCGTGTACCATTCTTTTAGACCCGTCAAAGGCCCTGACAATGATATTACTTGGTTTCAGCTCCAAGCCTTCACAATCCAACTGATCCAGAGCTTTCTTAGGCAGCACATTTAGAGAAGAACCAGTATCGACCAAGACATGGGCGAGAGTGGTTCCTCGGCATTCAACTGACACATGCAGTGCGTCATTGTGCTTTCTTCCCTTAGGAGTCAGGTCAGCATCAGAGAAACCCAGGCCGTTGTCGGCAGTAAGGCTGGCTACACAATCCTGGAATTGATCGGCTGAGGTTTCTTGGGGCACATGGGCTGTCTTCAAAAACCTTATCAAGGCCTTGGCATGAGCCTCCGAGCAAAGCAACAAAGCTAACATGGAGATCTTCGAGGGGGTTTGCCCCAGTTGCTCCACCATATCGTAATCACTTTTCTTAATTATTTTCAGAATCTCCTCCATTTCTTTTTTAGAGGTTTCGGGGATGACCAACGGCTGAGCCCTCGTCCTGACGAGCTCTTCGTGGATCTCTTTCCCCTTATCAGCAGCAACAGGAGGGACAACCACAGGAGTAACAGCTTCTTCAATCATTGGAGTTCTTGCAGATAGTTTTACCGGTGCAGGGGTAACCTTGGGAACAGCTGAGGGTCCAAAGATTGCCTTTGGAGGGGCAATCTCTAGAGAGAAAATTCTTCCACTTCAGGTAATTTTGCTCGTACCAGCAATGTTTCCAATGTCGGCAGTTTCTTCGTCAGAGCTCTCTTCAGTTATCTCAATTTGTTTAACACCGTGGTAGTAGATTTCTCCACCATAATTCCACGGTATTGATTTGTCAGATTTGTATGGGACGGGCCCAGGCATGGTTATCTTCAAGGGTACAATCTTCGGAGCGGATGTAATCTTAACAGGCTTTTTGGGGACCTTGGAAAGATTGGCGGAAATGGTTATTATTGAAACTTCATTGATAGGAGTTGGAGTAACAGGAGTTTTTTCGAAAAGAATTTATTGGTTGTCCATTAGGCGTTGGATGCCTATCTTCAGCAATGGATAGTCGATTGGTAGGGAGGAACAAAGGTAGCAATCTTCTTTACAACCTGGGAAAATCCCAGCCTTCAACAGATTCAACTTGATTGTCAGTAGTGGAGTTATTAGATCATCAACAGTAGAAACAAACAGATCTTCTTCAACAGCATGGACATTGCGACCATGCTTTGGCATTGGAGCAGAGATTACATTCGGCTTCTCAGGGGCGTCGAACTCAACCTCTTTAGCATCTATCAAATCTTGAATCTTATTCTTTAACGCCCAGCAATTGTTGGTGTCATGCTCGACGCTGTCAGAATGATAGGCACATTTAGCATTGGCATGATAGTATGAAGATGTGGTGTTAGGGTTTTTCGGCGCTTCCTTTAAACCAGTCAGATTCAACTTCAACAAATGGGGAAGAACTTGTGCAGGCGTCATGTTGATGCGGGTGAACTGCCATTGTGGCCGTTCTACCCGTTTCTGATTAGGTCTAGACTGATTGTTACGAGGCTGGTCATTTGACAAATTTTGAATCATCACGGCCCCTACAGTCGGTCGGTGCTCAGTTCTTCCCAATCCTTTCTGAGAGTACACAACAGCTGCTTCCTTCTTGGCCAGGAATGGTTTTTACAGTTGTGGATGCAGAGGCATCCCTTTGAATCTTCCCACTCTTTATACCAGCTTCCACCCTTTCACCAGTCAGAATCAATTCAGTAAACCCTGCAGAAGAGCTCCCGATAAAATGGTTGAAGAAAGGGCCAAATAGGGTCCCCAAGAACATATCAACTAGCTCCCTATCTGAAAGCAGTGGCTGTACTCTTCCGACCAAGTCACGCCATTTTTAGGCGTATTCTTTGAATCCCTCATTTGAGGCCATCCCCATACTTTGTAACTGAGTACGGGTTGGTGCCAAGTCAGCGTTATATTGATACTGGCGATAAAAGGCAGCTGCCAGATCCTCCCAACTATGCACTTCTGACCTCTCAAGCTGGTAAAACCAATCTAGCTGTGTACCGGACAGGCTGTCCTAGAAGAAGTGTACCCAAAGATTTCTATCGGATGAATGAGGTTGAATTTTTCTGACATACGACCTCAGGTGCATCTTCGGGCAAGACAGACCATCGTATTTTGCAAAAGTTGGCACCTTAAACTTTGGAGGAATCACAATCCCAGCAATCAATCCCAATTCTTCAAAATCTAGTCCGGGAACCCTTTGCAGCTTCATAGCTGCCAGTCTATCCTCCAGATTTTTGTATTTGTCGTCCACTGGCGGGTATTGCTGCTCTGAATAATCTTCATCTTCTTCAACCTCTTCCTCTTCAGCCTCGGACTCAGAAGGTAATGCAGCCCCTTTTCCCTTACCGGTCCCCTCATCAGATGTGGAGGGGAATTCAAGAACTCTCATAGCTTCATTCTCAAACCTTCTTCCCAGTGTAGCTTCCCCAACTCTTTTCTTCTTCTTTTTTCCTTTTTCTTGCTCTTTATTCCTTAATAGTGCTTTAAGATCCTCCTGGCCCTTTGCCAAGGTCATAAGGAGCTGTTGGAACTGCGAGTTTTGTGCCTGCAGATCTTTGACCGTCTGCTCAATATCCATCTTACTGAAATAAACAGCAGAAAGATAAGGAAACCTGGTGTGAAGACCTGTTTATGCATATGATGAATGATATGTTTATTCATGCAATGCATTCAAGGATTTAGAAATTCAAAATTGTTGCAGACAAAAAGAACACACGTCATATTAATAAGAAGAAATTTTGTCAGTACATAAATGCCCCATGGGCCAAATATTATAAAAACTTCTTAAGGTAAAAAGACGTTGTGCATCCTCTTTGGTGCGATGTAAGTGTTGAGGGTCTCCTCCTCGTGAATTCGACGGGTAAGCTCCAAAACCTTCTTCTCGTTAGCGTAGAAGCTGGCTTCAAAAGTATCCCTTTCTTCCTTGAGTTGGATCCAACTCTTCTGCATTTCCTCCCATGATGTTGGCATGTCAGGATGTAGGATGGTGTATGGAACCTCTCCTTCCTTAATAGGCTCTTTGATCAAAGGGAGAATGTGAGGGTAAGGCATCATAAGACTCTGGGCGCGGGTTCGTACCCACTTGAGGTAAGGCTCAAGAGGGATGGAGTTCTTGTGTCCCAGTGTCTTGCTATCTACTTTGTTAGGCATCCTCCAAGCTCTGATGAATCTTTGGCGAAGTCCTTGCGCATCATTGTCGAAGTCAAAAACTAGGTCAGGAATCAGCATGTCGTGAGGGCCATTCCTCCGTGCATATCCAAATTGTCTCAAAGCTAGATAAGGGTTGTAGGTAATGCCTCATCTAATGCCAAGTAATGGAACATTAGGGAACTCACCACAACGATCGATGATGATGACATTTTCTCTGGACCAAGAACACCAATGTAAATCAGAATGTGTGAGGGTCGTCAATCATTGTGACCACCTTAGGCCTTGTTCATTCTTCAAAACAGATTGTGGAAGGTGAGAAATAAACCACCTTGCAAGGAGAGGAGTACAGCACATGAGAACGCCTCTCTTCCTCATTGTTTGTGTGTAAAATGAGTGGAGGATGTCCCCAAGTAATGTAGGTATGGGATTCCTGGATAGGAAAATCTTGACAGCATTCACGTCTATAAGTTGGTCAGGATTTGGGAACAAGACCAACCCATAAATGAGGAGTGCCACAATCTCTTCAAAGGCTTGTAGATCCAAAGAATTCCAACACTCTTGTGCCTTCTCGAACAAGAACTTTGCCAATAAGCCTTTGACACCACTTCTAGTTTCCCAATGCCCCTTGATGTCAGATGGTTGCAAGTGTAGTGCTTGAGCAACATCTTTAGGTTTTGGTTCTTTTTCCATACCGTTGTAGGGTAGTTGATTAAGAATAGCAATTCTCAGGAGTTGAGAAAATTCCTCCAAAGTAGGCACCAATTGGTAGTCGGGGAATGTGAAACAGTGGTGAAGGGGGTCAAAGAACTGGAACAGCATTTTCACCATGTCTTCTTCAATGCTGGTGTTGACTAGGTTGAGAAGTCTACCATGTCTTTCACTGAAGAGAGAGCTTTCTGGAATTCTGGATGTAAGCTCCTTGAGTTGAGGAGGGATTCTCACAAGGTTGACTTGGATAGTTTTCCTACGAAGAATTTCCATGACCTACAAAACAAGAACAAAGATGAAGATCCAAACCCTTGAAATGGTTAGTGGATGCATATGATGCTTCGTGATGTTCATGATGTATGCACAAACACATGTACAAACAATTCACACAAAACCCTAGTTTCATGCTTGCATGAGGTTTCATAGGTAAGTACCCTCTTGAGTGTAGTTGGCTTAAAAACCTGTCCTATAAATAGTAACCGGGTTCTAAGGAGCTCAATATCATTGGATTGTTTTCCATGTTCATTGTTTTGGTTTAGCCACTTAACTAACGACCAAAATATTCCAAGAAAAACAACCCTCAATGAGTGTAGTATCGAGTATCTACCAACTTCGGATTGCACCAAAGCCGGTCATCTCACTACCCCTAATAAAAGGCCAAGATGGTCAAGTAAGGTTCTAGGTCATTAGTGCTTAGTGACATCACTCAGCGGCCCCGTACTCTCCTTGATTAAACTCAAGGGTTACCGGTACTCACAAATATGTCGCACTAATATAGCTATTGCTTCAACCGTGTAGGTATACCCCGCACAGTTTCCACAACGTATTGCTATCTATGAATGTTTCCGAAATCCGGGTGTAGGATTTCAAGCCCAAATAAGAGAACCAAAATGTAAAGCAATCAAAGCAAACAATTAGTCATGCAAAAAGGTGATCTAGGCCCTAAGGTTACTCCACTTTTAAATTAATTTCCCCAGCAGAGTCGCCAGTTCTGTGATACGGTGGGAGAACTGACTTGAGGTTTGCGTTTGTTTTCGCAAATGTTTCGGTTGAGCAAGAGTCGCCACCGACTTTTTATTTTATCCTAAGGAAAGGTTAAAAAGCACAGGAAAAACCTTTGAGATGTTTTCTTGGGTTCGGGGAGTAGATTATAGAAAGGGAAGGTATTAGCACCCTTTCTATCCATGGTTATCCATGGGCTCTTAGTTACTTTCTTAGATCACTTGCCTTTGCTTTTCAATTGTTTGAAATGGTGCTTTGTGTGTGGTTTTTGAAAATGTTTTGAAAAAGATGCCTTGTCTAGGCAACCATTGTAACAATTCTTGTTTGAATGTTTTACAAGGGTATTTGTCTTTTTGAAAAGATGTTTCAATGTTTTTGAAAGTTTGTTTTGAAGTTGTGTTGTGTGTTTTGAAAAATGGCAAGGATTGTTTTTGCAAGTTTGGTCAAGTAACCAAGAGCTATGTACCCTAAATTTCTCAAAGATATTTCTCATGTTTTAACCCTTTTAACAATGTTGTTTCATCATTGTATTTGGTGAACAACTTTGTGTTAGGATGTTAACGGGACGGGCGCGGGTCATCATTTAGACCATGAATGCAATAGTGTCAAGTATTTTTGGCAATTTTCTTGAGGGACTTGATCATTTTGTTTAGGCAATAAGATAGCGTCATCGAGGGACTATGATCATTTTGTTTGTTTTTGTTTTGTTTTGTTTTGCCAAAGTACTTGACATGCAAACATAGCCCATTTTTGAAGGCAACAAGTGGAGTAACCCTAAGGGTGTGAGTGTGCATTGTGTTTGTTTTTCATGCATGTTTATCTTGGATTAGGTGAAGCTACTTGTTAATTTGATTTTGCATACAAACCCTAAGTCTAAATATGGCATAATTGAAAGCTTTTAAATGCGGAAATTTAAATGCTAAGCTATTACAACAATGATTATGGGGATGGGGGTACAAGTTTGAATTTGGGGATATTTGACAAGGAAATAAAATCTAAATTATTACAACCATATCGAATATACAAATATTTAACATTTAAATAAATACAATGTAAATAAATATCAAAATGCAATGCATTATGCAAAAAAAGGATTTTTTTTATGTATGTAAAAAGGGTTTTCAGGTTTGAAATATAAACAAAATAAAAGAGGTCAAATTTGAATATTTTTGTTGTTTTAGGGCAAAACCCTAATTTTTGAATAAATAGTATTTATTTATTAATTATGTACAATATTTGTTAATTATATAAAAAATAAAAAAAAGTATATTGTAAAAGAGTATTTTTAGTGTCATATATTAATAAAAATAAAAATGTATTATTTTCATATTTTTATCCTAAGTATTCTAATAAATATAACATACAAGTATATATATATATATATATATATATATATATATATATATATTATATATATATATATATATATATATATATATATATATATATATATATATATATATATATATATATATATATATATATATATATATATATATATATATATATATATATATATATATATATATATATATATATATATATATATATATATATATATATATATATATATATATATATATATATATATATATATATTTATATATATATATATATATATATATATATATATATATATATTTATATATATATATATATATTTATATATATATATATATATATATATATATATATATATATATATATATTTATATATATATATTTACTAAACCTATTAAATATAAAAAGATAAAGTTAAATATTTATGTATATGAAAAAAATGTATATTTAAGAAAATATTTTCAAGGTTTAAATAAAAATAATAACTGAAAATAAATATTATTTTTATATTATTTTTTAGGGTTTTAGTAAAAAGTATTTATATTATTTACATATATATACTAATAAAATGAAACAAATGCCAAATGAATATAAAAAAAATGTGGAAAAATATTTTTGGGATTTTTTATGTTTAAGCAAAAAAAATATGAAATCAGAACAAAAAATAAAAAGTCAAAAATGACAAATATTTAATCAAATGGACCAGGGGGGTGCAAATGGAAAAGGGGGGTGCAAAAAGTAAGGATGGCTCAGGCCCAGCCAAAGCCATCATCTTCAACCTCCATCTTCTGTTTGAAACAAAAACGCGCGCTTCTTTGATCAAACACCAACTCCTGATTCTTTGACTTTTATGCAAAACTCATAACACAAATAATGTAGAGCATCAAGTCACGATTCCAAATATGTAAAAAACTTGACCTAACTCTAAGAAACCATGGAGAATATCTTCACCCCCAATTTCTGACCTAGTTTTTCTTCAATGTTCATGGCTAAAATTCTCACAGCATGCTTAATATAAATGAAAAGTGAACACGTGTATGGCTTCAGGGCTATGAGTAGAGTATGTTTCATTCACAAACCTAAGCCTAACTCTTCCTAGATTGAGAGATAGAAGTCCATGGATTACCTGTCTCAGCTTGAATCGTGCAGAGCAATGTGGCCAACTTCAATGGAGTTTGAGCTTCTGTATAGCTTGCCTGAGGTCCAAGGATGCTTCCCAAATGCCTAGCTTGCTTTGAAACCAACTGAATCGTGCTATGGAAGTCCACCTGCACAGCTTGAAAGTAAAAATGGCAAACGTGGTTAGGGGTGTTACAGCTTGAGTTCAAGGCTTGGGATAGTTTCAGTGGATGATATGGAAGGTGTTTGAAAGGTTTTTAGTCAAAGTGCACGAGTAGATTGAGCTGTGGACTTCAATCTGCAGGGGGTGCCCTGTTTTGCAGCAAAACTATGATTTGGTGAATATGGAGGTATTGAGGATGAATGAGTCGTGTATTAGGTCAGTTGGGAGGTATGGAAGTTGTGTACAAAGTTTGCTTAAGCTCTTGTTTGTAGGAATGAAAGATGGTATGTGTTTTGCCAAGTTTCTTCTACTTGAAGCAAGAAAATGCAAGTTTCAATACAGGCATGTACAATGCCCTAAAGTATGCTGCAACTTTGGCTCTTGGTAACTAGAATTTGTGGACTCAATCTTACCTCAAAGATCTGGCCCCATGTCTCAAGGATTCATCTTTGACATAAAGTATCACTTTTCTAAAATGGCAATTTTGCTTTTTCCAATTAAGGATTAATTTAGCATGTATTGTCCAAATGGGTGAAATAATGTCTTAACACAATGGTTAGGCATTAAATTAAGGTGTGTAAAACTGGTTTTGAGGCCTGCAAGCTAGCATTGTACAAGCTGATTTGAAAATGCAAGTTGTGATGAACATGCCTTGGCCATAAACAAAAGTGAGTTTTGGCCAACTTTGCAAATTCGATTCTCTCTAACCACAAGGGTGTTTGAGAAGTTCTTGGACAATTTGGAAAGCTTGGAATGTGTACTACAATCCATCTTTGTAATGCAAATTGAAACTCCAAGTGGAACCATGTGAAAAATGGCCAAGAAGTTGGACAAAAATCCTACCTAGAATAGGGCAAAATTTCTCTAAGTTAAAAATGTTTTGTACCCTTGTTCCAAAAATCATAACTTGAGATACAAGCTTCCTTTTAGAAACCTTTGTTAATCAAAGTTGTAGATTTTGCAATGTACTACAACTTTCATGTTTCAAGTTTTGTTTGAATCCAATTGCATCTTGGTGAAAAAATGGGACAAAGTTAGGAAATTTCATAACATAGAAAAATTCTAAGTTATGAAATTTTCTCATTTCAAACCCTAATTTGCAATTTTGGGTTTCTTGATGAACAAGTTTCATAATTTGACATGTCTTGATGAAAAATGAATCTTGGCACTTCATTTTGGCCAAAAAGTCAAAGTTTGACTTTTCAGTATATAGTCAAATTTTAATCAGTTGACTGGAAAATTCATCTGTCAATCCTATGCATTTGAGATCTTTTGAACTTGTTGAATGGGTCTAGATAATGCCATTGAGTCCTTGAGTCCATGTATGATCTTTTTTTGCCATTGGTTATGTCAAACAGTCCAAAATTGCCTTTGTGCAGTCAAAACCCTAAAAATGACCATTTTGCCCTTTTGGTGATCTGATCAAATTTCTTGTGGAATTATGATCCAAACTTGACCAAATGGTTCATGTGAGTTCATTATGTTGATGTGGGTCAAAATTCATGAGGTTTGACTGTCAATTGGCCACAGTTGACTTTTTCCCCAATACAGCTGATTTCTAGGTCATCTGTCCAATTGACTGGGCAAAGATTGGAATCAAGGCTTGAAACTTGGTATGGATAAACTTGTAAGTCCAACATGAATCATGAAAGTCATTTTGGGCCTTTTAGGTCAAAACATCCCTGTGCAAACTCAAACCCTAATTTGGGTCAACAGTGCAAGGAGGGGCCTTGAGCAGAGCAAACCCTAACTTGATCTTGAGCTCCAAGAGTCTTGTGATGAGAAAATGTTGATGAAATGAGAGGGAAAATTTTGGGGTACAACAGTACCATTTAATAATCAATGATGTTTAAGTGATCTGCGTTGACCAAAAGTGTTGTAGATCCATTAGAGGATTGGTAGAACCAAAGCCTCCACACAATGAATCTCAAAGTTATTGGATCAAAGAGATCAAATTAACATACTTGGGCTTGAAATCATAAGTTTGGGCCATGAATGATCATTTATTCGAATCGGGACAAAATTTAGCGCTATGTTAAGCAATCGTAAGTGGACTTATATAGAAGTCGCACGTATTTTGAGGTCGGTAAATAGCAATTTATGCACCATTTGTTTTGAGACATGATATAGAGATCATGCTCCAACAACATTTAGTGCAATGAGAAGGCGATGAGATGAAGAGGAATTAGGGTAAAAAGAGAAACCACATTTGAATTAATATTTAATCAAACTATTTTTAAAATCATTCATCCATTTTTGTGGAGTTAAACTCAACACCATGGATCCAATGATGTTAATAAAGCCATGATAAAAAAATCAACCCAAGACAGCCAGAAAATAATCACAAAAATAATAATATAATTAATATATACATTAAAAGGTTTAAAAATGTTTAAAAAATGAAAAAAATAATGAGGAAAATGTCAATTATATTCAAATTAATCAAGAAATGAAAAATAAGACCATAGAAAAATCAGAAAAGAAGTCAAGTAATTTTATAAAATTTTTGATAATTTTTAAAAGTCAGAAACTATTTTTAAAAATTAAAATAAATGGGTAAAATAAACAAAAATAGTAAAAAAAACAGTAAAGTCAGAAATAAAAATAAAATAAGGTCACCAATATTTGTCACAATATCATTGGATCATTCCATAATTTTTTCAGAATTTAAAAAATGTATAAAAGTATTTTTAAACATTTTAAAGAAATCAAATAAGTGTAAAATTTATAAAAAATACCAAAACACAAAATTAAATTATGAAAAAATAAAAGTAAGAAAGAGAATAATCAAAAATATTGTTCATAATTTTTTTCAGATTTTTTGGATTAAAAATGAATTTTCTATGATTTTTTGAAATTTAAAACAATTAAAATATAAAAATCAGAAAAAGAAAATAAAAGTAAAATATGTGGACCATTGGATGAGAGTCAAAACGCGTTAGTAATCAAATCCAAGGGATCTGGCACGCTGTGCATATCATGGTCTTTAATGAATAATGTACAGAATCAATAATAAAATCAGAATTTGAAAAATACAGATGGCACGCCTTCATTGGTTAGAAGATGACACGTTGGTCATCTTCAACCTCCAGCCATCATGAATTGCAGGTCTCTCAAACTATAAAATCAGAAGCTCAGACCTATGTCGTTCGCTTTGTCTCTTCAAGACAAAGACAACCACACCCTCGCGCCAAATATATATAAAATGTAGTTCAAGCAATTTAGAAAGAAAGTTTTGAAAAGGGATTTGAAAATTCATGGTCAAAACGTGTTTCCAGTAAAGTGTAAGTGTTGCGACTAGAACCAGGGCAATGAGAGCAACACAATGATATCAGAGTTTTGAAGAATTGATGAAGAAATCTACCTATTGAAGTTGAGTTGTAGAGCTCTGAAACTGGACTTCTATGGAGCAATAAATGGCACGATTCTTGAATGTAATTATATGGTTAGCTTCAGGGAAGATCAAGGAAGGTGAATTGAGAGAAAAAATGGATTGAAAAAAGCTTGAGAATAGATTTCGAAGTTGTTGAATTATGGGTTGTGAAGCAAGTTTGGCAAGGTGATTCTGGCTATCTAAGCTTGAGAAATTGAATGGGGGATCACCCTCTATTTATAGGGAAGCAAATGGGATCAAAAGGAATAGCAAATGATGCGTTTTGGAGGGAATTCATGTGGGTTTGCATCATGAAGAAAGTGTGACTCAAACTTGATCAAAACTCAGCCAAATCATGTGTTTCATGATGCTAATCACTTCTGGAAAGTTGCTAAACATGATTAGAAATAAAAACGCGTGGAAATCCTGTGATTAGAAGCCAAAACAAAGATTTCAAAATTTTGACTTTGTGCAAAATTCAGTTTCAAACTACCAAATTCAAATCCATGGCATTTCCACCTCAAGGGGTCTTAGGGCATAACTCTTGATGCTTTGGAAAGATGAGGTTACAAGCTTTGCAATGGAAAAAGAATGGAATCAAATGGATGCTTGAGCTGAAATTTACATGGAGTCAAAGTTGAAGAAAAAGAGTTGACTTTCCATACTTAGAAATATTTCAAATTCTTCTTTAAAAATGACCTATAATCGTTTGCATCCAAACATGGCCTTCCACTTAGAATTTGCTCTTGACCAAAAAATATGGAATGAATTAGACCTCTTGAATGACATTTTTCAATTTGAACCACTCAAAATATCCAAAAATTGAGCAAGTTATGACTTGTTGAAGTTGGCCAAAAATCATGAAATGACCTATAATCTTTTACACTCTTAAGGCAACCTCCATCCATTTTCTTACTTTGCACATAAAATAAGGCATGAAGCACACATCCTTAGGATCATCATGAAAAAATAATGGGCTCAAGGTGATACAAATTGGCTAAGTTATGACCATTTGAAGTCACATATGGAAAATTGGGGATTCATCTGGGTGACTTGTAATCTTTCTTCTTCACCAAGTTCCTTCCACATGAAAACTCCTTGGAACTTTTGAAGTTATTTGTTGGTAACTTTTTGAAGAGAAGGATGGTTTTTGGAAACACTCAAAAATACCAAAAGATGAGCAAGATATGCTCCTTTTAAGTTCCAAACCCTAGCTCCTAGATCAAGAAAATGCTTTGAGGAACTTTGCCAAGTTTGAACAAACTTTTTGTGCCAATATTCTTCCTTTGTGAATAGAAATTGTTGAGGATGATAATGAGGACTCATGGCCACCAAAACCACTTCCATACCAATTCTTCCAAAACAACTTCAATGGTGAGGTTTGAATTTCTTAAGTTATTGAATAGGGCATGGAAATAAACTCATGAACCCGTGAAGCAACTTGCTAAACCTCATTGCCTTTACCTACATTATTAAAAAGTAAGAAAAACCAATATTGCATTTTGTTAATTAGAGAAAAAATCAAAGAAAAATATCCATGATCACAAAAGAAGACAAGTCAAGGTGCTTGGTAACTCCTCAAAAGAGCAAGGCTAAAGATAGGGACAAGAACCAAAACCCTAATGTGATTTTGTTGTGATTGAAACAATATGGTATGATGCAAAAATCTTAGGGGGAAAAATTGGGGTACAACACCATTGAGTTTCAATTCTACTATTGCCCTTATGTCCTAGAGCGTCTCATCACTTTGCTATTTGTCTAAACTGACTCGATTGATTGGTACCATTTGAGCTTGATAGTTGATATTGAGGTCTAGTCACAAGGTGATCCAATGGGACATAGTTGTACGCTTTAAATCCCTAACTTTTTCCTAGACCACCCTTTCGGGTTTTCAGTCCACTGGGATACCCTTTCTTACCCAAGCCGCCTTTTCATGTTTTCAACTTGCCGGGTGCACAGGCTTTTTTGTATTTATCCCTAATTTTTGCCCGAACCCTTTTGGTTCGCTGGGATGCCCTTATTTTTGCCTAGGTCAGTCAACCTAGCGGGTCTTTATCATGCGTAGTATTTTTTGACTATGACCTTGTTCATAGGGTGAGGAAGGTCGTCACTGTCCATCGTGGTTAGAATCATGGCTCCACCAGAAAATATTCTTTTAATTACAAATGGCCCTTCATACACGGGAGTCCATTTGCCCCTAGGATCACCTTGTGGAAATATGATGCGCTTGATTACTAGATAACCCACTTGATATACCTAACGTCTGACCTTTTTGTTGAAAGCCTTGATCATTCGTGTTGTACCCCAAAATTTGCCCTCTCATGTTTTCAAAGGTCTTCCCTTACATGGTTGGTCACAAACACTTGCCTAACGAAAATAAAGTTTTTTGAAGATGAACAAAGTGTCTTTCGATTGGCATCTGGGAAAAGTCTTCGATTGGGTATCCAAAATCCTTCGATACAGGCTTGACTCACCAGTCTTCGATTGGGCATTTGGCACTCTTCGATCAGGCTTTGATTAGTAAGCTTTGATTAGGTGTTTGGAACCCTTCGATCAAGCTTTGTTCTGCAAGTCTTTGATTGAGCGCTGGACCCCCTTCGATCAAGTCAATTTCATAATGCTTCGACTATGCATTAACTACTTCAGGCTTACCTTTGACTCACGAGGCAAGAATCCCCTACAAGTTCGTTTCGATTCACAAAGGAAAAGGCCCCTCGACTTGCCAGCACACCAGGCAAGAGGCTCATTCGAAGAACATGTAAATGGCTCATTCAAAGAACATGTAAAATCCCTTCGAAGGAGGCAAATCAAGACCAATCGAAGAGCAGGGCCTGAAGGCATTCGAAAATCAAAGGTGTCCAGGTTCATTCAAGATTCCAAAGAGACATGAATATTTCAAAAAAGGAAATCTTTTAATATGTCTGATTCTTGTCTCATGGTTTTAAAGGCCTGGTTAAATGGATGTGACACATTACAAAAGGGGACGAGGATTTGGAGATACGCTGCCCACAAACCCACCAAAGGTTATCAACATTTTCATAAATAATCCAAGCCAAAGCAACCATTCAACAAAAGTATCCACGCCCAGAAATCCCATATCGAAGATACCCACATCTAGAAAGTTCCAAATCAAAGGCTCCAACTACTGGTAAGAGAGGGTAAAATGTCAAACCTTGTATTTACATAACACATCCATATTTGTTGTTTCATTCGATTGTCATTCTAGATAGAATCAAAGGGCTTGGGTTTGGCACCAGGTCATGTTTTTTGTTGCTAACACTTGCTATAGATATAGCCTGAAAAGACCCAACGCGCGCAGGATCGATGGACTTGGGTTTCGACACCCAGGCCATGCGTTTTATATTGCTAACATATTTTTGCAGATGCAGTGCCTCCATAGGTTATCCTTCAGGCCTTTCCAGCAACACCCTTCATAGAATCAAAAGGCAGCCTTCTTCCTCTGAATCGAAGCCCACCCCCCAAAGTTTGCTCATATTTTTTTATTTCTTTTTATCTTTTTTTATTGCTTTATATTATTATTATTAAAAACTAATTAATTAACAAATTAACTTTTCATAAAAATCAGAAAAACCCAAAAAAATAATATTTTTTAATTTCATTATTTTATTATTTTTGTAAATAAATTGTAACAAATTAATTTAGTTTTTAATTAGGTTTAATTTTAACATATTTTGCATTAAATTAAAATTGATTTAGAATTAGGGTTTTGATATATTTTTACATTTTTAATTTTATTTCCTTAATTAAAATAAAACTCAAAAAAATATTTTCTTTTAATTAATTAATTAATTACTAGTTTAGACTTAATTCTTAAATCAAAAATAACAAAAATATGTCTTATTTAATGAAAAAAAAAGGGGTCAAAACCCTAGGACGCTCCGATTCAATTTTTCTCGCGCGCATATCATCTTTGATCTATATTTCTGTAATTTCTCTGAGGATGTAATAGTTTTAACTTAGGATTTTATTTACCGCTTTTATTTACTTTTCGCATTTAATTTTAAGGGTTTGTTTTTGGCGATGTAAATACCCGACGCCTTGTAATAGCTTAGCTTTATTTTCCGCAATTTATTTTCCGCAATCATTAACTATTAGATGTTTGAACAAATAGGCTATGCATGACAAGACTAATCTTTAATTTAAAATTAATAGTAGCTCACCACAACATGTACAAAGATAATGTAACTGAAAAACAATACACTCGCACATGCCACTCTTAGGATACACCTCACTTGGTTGCCTCAAACGTGGTCATTGAGTATAGGATGTTTTAGAGGTCTCCCTCTTGTCCAAAGATCATAAGTTGCCTCGAAATGGTTTCCTCGGATAAAATGATCTAAGACATTAGGGTTACCCCTAAGGCGTCCTAACATTGCTTTAGTGACCACACGTCCCTTAAATCAAATTGACCCGAAAACTCCAACGACGGTGCTACCTACTCCTCAATAGTGGGATAGCATTGTCTAAAGGACATTTGCATAGTTTAATTCCTTTTTGAGTAGGTATTTGTTCTTAAGTACTTTCTCTTTTGAAAACAAAAACAAAACTTTTCGCACTTACACTCTCTTTCAAACAAAAAACTCTTTTCAAACCCACAAACACAAAGAAAAGCAAATTTTTGAAAACATAGTGAGCAAGTACCTAAGAGCTCGTGGATAACCACGGATAGAAAGGGTGCTAACACCTTCCCTTTCTATAATCTACCTCCCGAACCCGAGAAACATCTCAAAAAGGAATTTTTCTGTGCTTTTGTCCTTTCCTTGTTGGATAAAATAAAAGACGGTGGCGACTCTTGCTTACCGCAACATTTTACGAAAACAAACACAAACGCGAACCAGCATTCCAAAACAGTCAGTTCTCATTCCCACCGATCACAGAACTGGCGACTCTGCTGGGGATATTCTATAAGTGAGGTGTAACTTAGGATTAGATCACTATGTTTTCAATTGTATGCTTTGTATGCTTTAATTTTTTGGGCTTGTAACAGAGTTCTATAGATCCTAACCTGGATCTGGGGATACCCTTTAGGTAAGTAGCAATAAACTGTGAGGGATCTGTCCGGCATAGACCGACACGGATGAAGCAGTATCTACGTTGGTGTGGCACTTTAGTCTGTACCGATATCCCTTGTGTTGGAACAAGGAGAATATGGGTCTTCTAAGGGGTCATTAAGCACCAACTGACCTTAGAACCTTTAAATTGACCAACTTGGCCATAGAACAGTAGCAGTATGCTACACTCATTGAAACTAAACTCTCGCGATGATTCCGGCCACAAGAAAAGGTTGCTAAACTGGAATTATGACCGATTGAGGGTAGTCAGTGATATTGAGATCCTCTAGAACCCAGTTACTATTTTTAGGACAGGTTTAAACCAACTAAACTGAAAGAGGGTAATGCCTAAACTCCATGCCAGCCTAAACTTAAGGCTATTTGTGTGACTGGTGTGCCTTCAAACTTGAACTACTTGCACATTCTTGTTATCTGACAACATGAGTTCCTTGCAGGTTTTGGTTACAGTCCTTATCCAATAATTTGGATTTATCGCAGGGTTTACTTACAGCATCTCACACTTGTGCTTAAACGCATATCATACACATCATAACATCATGCCTTAACATTTCTTTAACCATTTCAAGGATCTCAAGGGTCTGTGATGCAGGTTATGGTAAATCAAAAGTCTAGCAAGGGGAAAGGGGATTTATTTTCCTCTAACCAATGCCGTCTAGATATCAAAACACGATAACTTGAGTCAGGGGCTATGACCCACTCGATATGGCGAGCTTGACTCTTGAAGAAGGACTCTCAGTAACATGAAGTTCCTTCAATCAAGCTACCAGATTCAGATTCTAACAGTTTCTTGTTTACCCCGCGAGATCCTTGAAAACATTGCATACATATATCATACATATCATTGCATAACAGGTCATCCAGTACAGGTCTCTCATGTTCTCGCTGTTTATTTCAACAATGGATTTCCAACCACACAACCAAGATCTCCGGGCTCAAAACGCCCAACTTCAAGAAATGTTCTTGAACCTATCCCAGGGGCAAGAAGAAATAAAATCTCTCCTCACAAGGGGCTTGGTCCTAGGGAGTCCAGGCGGCATCAGGAATGATCAGTTGGAAGGGCTACAAATCGAGTTGGCAACAATGAAGATCCAGATGATGGGACATCTGGTGGGCCAGATGGCTCTCATTCAAGACTTATCTCAAAGACAAGAAGAGCTCAGGGTCCTCGTCAACAAGCTGCTTCAAAATAACCAAGTGGGGCAAACAACTAGGGTTGAAGATCAAATCATCGTTCAACCTCCTTTGAGACAAGAAGACAAAGGAAAATCTCCCCAGCTTGCTTCAGTGTCACAAGCCCAGCAACAACCTCGCCAGCATCAACGGGGTAATCGGCGCAAGCAAAATGCATCTGGAAGACATTTCTCTGAGACTGATATACCATCATCTCTAATACTGAAACGCTTGTTGGAGGTCAATCTGATTACTCTTAAGAATCCTCCCCGGAATCCCAATACCTTTGCTCCTGGCTATCGTCCTGACGCATTTTGTGTATACCACTCCCATAGTCCTGGATATGACACCGACAACTGTTGGACTCTGAAGAACAAGATCCAAGACTTGATTGACAGAAGAGTGTTGGAGTTCATGCCAGATGGCGAGATGAAAATCTTCCGCTGAGAATTCTCCATCTGAGATGACTAGTTCAAACTAAGAGACTTTTGTTCATTTGAATTCTGAAGTTGTATTTTTCTTTGCTTATTCAAACAATTATTATCATGTCGAACTCTTTTATTTCATTAATGCATTACACGTGTATGTTTTGAATTAATTGTTTTCACTATGCTTAAATTACTTCATATTTCCTTTTTGTGATGTTCAACTCTCGATTAAAAAACTCTAAGCCTTTAGAGGGAGGATGACGAAAATGATATCAAAATCTCTATAGTATGCTTTTGAACAGACCTCGCTGACGATGTACAGGCATTGTTTCAAATCCTAAACAGTGGAGTTATAAGGAAGATAATCCCTCGTCAACCCCTTTGAGCCAAAGAAGTTGGAGTTTTTCTTTTCACAAGTTAAAACCCTTAATTATAACCTGGGGCAGGGTAGCTTTCTCAGTTGATCCAGGTGCACAATGAATGGCATCAAAGAAGTCCTTCTGAAACAAAAGACGGTGATGGTTCCGTATAATCTTCAAGACAGGCATTCATTATCTCTCGAAATAAAAGCCCAATAAGTTAAAACCTATGAAAGAGACTTAAGAAAAACTGGGGCATCCCACTGACGGTAGTCACAAAAAGAAACAGTTCAGGCAAAAGACAGGGATAATAAAATCAAAAAGAGGTCCTAAAAACTCTCAACAAAAATGACTTCCTGTTCAAAATAAATTGCCAGTATCCGAACCATCACTGGTATATCAGAGCAAAGACTCAAACAAGATCTAATGCACGATTAGCTGAGTTTAGGATCGAAGAACATCACGAAGAATGGGTGGGTACAAATAAATTTTGAGCCTTTATCCTTTGTTTCTTAAACCGTGAACCAGGCCACGTTATAACCCTTAAAAGTCCTAGCTGAGGCATGGGTTAGTTTGAAAGCATACTGTTACGAAAGGTATCCTGACTCCCGTAGGGCTTGCTGTAAATCCTGAGTTGACATCACATTTTACAAAAATTCGCTTGTTTTATTGAAAACTGCATTTTCAAAGAACTTCAAAACAGACATAAGCTTTGCATTCTTAAAATAACATTGTTTGCATATGACTATTTGTTCAACAGCAGAGAAATTCGCACGACGAATATCTAGTGAACAAAAACCTTTTCAATAAAAAGGGTCACCTCAAGTGGAAAAAACACTTCCAACCAAGGGGAACGGCATGAGCATTGTCTATCATCTGGGGCAGTCAAGTCAAGATTCAAGGAGTCTCTCAAAGATGCCAAATAGCCAGGGGCAGATCTCCATCTGAATCACTTGGGGCATTGGACATGAATTCCAACAACGAATCTTGTATGATCAAACGAACATCTTCTGGTAGTATGGAAACACAACACTACCGACAATGACAACTCCCTATGATCGGTGGATCTGGAACTGACTGTTTAACGCTGGTTCGCGAAATGTCGCGGAAGCAAGAGTCGCCACCGTCTTTTATTTTCTCCAAATGGAAAGGACAAAAGCACAGAAAAATTCCTTAAAGAGATTGCTCTCGGTTCGGGAGGTAGATTATAGAAAGGGAAGGTGTTAGCACCCTTTCTATCCATGGTTATCCATGGGCTCTTAGATACTTGCTCATTTGTGTTTTCAAAAATGGTTTGCTTGCTTTTCAACTGTGGGTTTTAAAAAAGTTTCTTTGAAAATTCCAGTTCGACTCTTGTATCAGTCCTCAAGAGTGTTTGAAAAATTGCTTTCGAAAGCTTTTTGAAAAGGTGTCGGTGTGAAAAGTATTTTTGAATTTGTTTTGAAATTTAGAGCAAGTATCTACGAGAACCTACCTACCCTAAGGAATTCGTCTATGTAAATGTCCTTTAAAGTAGTGCCATCCCACCATTGAGAGGTAGGTAGCACCACCGTTGGAGGTGTTCGGGTCAATTCGAAGTTCGGGACATGGTGATCACCAGAGCAATGGGAAGACACCTTAGAAGCTACCCTCATGCCAGGTTCCCGGATCATGAGGACTTACTAAGACATCCTCTACTCGACGATCACCTTTCGAGGCAAGGCAACAGTGAGGCGTACCCTAGGGGTGGTGTGTGATTTGTGTGTCAGATTCATTTATTTTTGTCTTGTCAGGTTATGGGTGATCTACGCTTGATTTTATTATGTCCATTCATTCTTGCATGCTTATTTAACAGTTTAAAAGTTTGCGAGGAAAGTAAATTCTAAAGCTATTACAAATGGCGCGGGTCCACATCGCCAAAATTAAACCGGACCCGATTTGACTGAAAAATAAATAAAGCGAATAAAAGAAAAGTGCGAGAAATTTAGTTACATGGCTTTGGGAGAGATACACAATTATTTAAGCGAAACAAAATAAACATGCGAAATTAAACAATTAAAAATATGGGCGTTGGACCCTTTTTTTTTGCAAAATTTTAAATTAATAAAGAATCAAAATTAAATGTTTTTGGTATTTTATGTTTTTTAGGATTTAATAGAAAAAAGAATTAAAATAAAAATGTCAAACCCTAATTCTAATTATTTTTAGTTATTAAGAAAATATTGAATTTTTGACCTAATTTAAACCTAAATTATTTATGTACAATTTAATTATAAAATAAATAAAATAAATAATATCATTATTATGAAAAAAAAGAAAAAAATTGAAGGGAATAAAATTTATTAAACCTAAATTCTATGTTTATTTGGATTTTTGGTTATTAAAAAGAATTAAAGTTAAAACCTATTTTACTAAATTTATTTACATGCATTTTTTATGAAAATAATATTGGAAATAAAAGTTATTATATTTTTGCCTTTTTTTGGTTTTTATGATATTTTTGTATTTGGTAAAATAATTAATTAATTAAAAACAAAAAAATAAATAAAGAAACAATTAAAAACAAAATAAATAAAAAAAATGAAATTGCAAACCAGGGGAGGGGTTCAGGCCCTAAAGTGGAGGTGTGTTTATGAAAATCTGGCCCAATAAGCTTGAAATCGTTTGACTTTTCCAGGCCACATATGCGCTTGTTGACTTGTCTTTATGGTGTTCTTCAACTATGAGCCCTTGATCTGGATTCGTTAAGCACGTGGCTGGCTGGATGAAGTGGAATATGGTGTGCATTGGATGATAGTGCTGCATGTGAACATCTATGGAAAAATAATATTGGAATTGTACAGACCTGGGGTTCGAACCCAGGTCTTGGACGTTGAAGCTATCAACGCTTGCCAGCTGAACTATGAAACGCACGTTAACATGTTATAACAAATAAATAATAAAAAGAAAGACAAACGCGTTAGTGGGTTTCTGGCGCGAATTTCAAACCGGCCTATCACGTTTTGACAACGAGGTTGTCTTCTTCGTTGTTTTTATTTTTTCTGAAACAAAAGCCTATGGCAACGGTTTTAAACGCGTGGTCTTAGGCTAGCTTCAAGAAAATAGCGACTAGCGCTATGATGTCAATAAATTGATCGCGAGGATCAAGATCTCTTCGTCTTGATGTACTGATTTGAATGGCATGGGTCTGGAATCCTAATTTTGCTTGGTCTGAAAATCCCTAATTCAAAAAACCTGCAACCCTAGAAATCGATTATGGCGAAATCACATACGATGCATAATAATTCAATTAAATACCATGGTTAGCTTTAGAACTTCACAAGGAACAAGAATCAACAAATAAAATTCACAAATAACGCATAGAATAGAATGTATGATTATGCAATTTGTTTGATACAGTTCCGGTTCTAGGTACCGATTCCTGGAGTTTTGATGGTGGTTTCTGATTGGAATGTGTCCAATAGACCTTGAGCAAGCTATTGGAATCAAGATTAAGGCTTGAATCGTCCTCCAACAATGATTTCAGAATTTGGTTTTCTAGGAATTTTTTCAAGTTTCTCTATTGTTCTTCTGCGCAGCTTAGAGTGTGTTAGCATTAGGGTTTGATTCCTGTTTATGTATTGAAGCTATTAGGTCAAGAAAATTGCATAAAATCCATGGCCATAATGGTTTTCAATATTTGATTTCCTAAGGATCTTTTCCATATCTTTTCATGTGTATTTTGCTCTCAATCATGCCAATCAGCTCCAAATCTTTCCCCATTTGCATTTACACGAAATATTGAGTATCAAACATGCATAAAAAGATTGGTTAAGGCAAGTTAGATATTTTTCATGTATTTAAATAATTTAAATGAATTAATATAAATAATAATTCAAATAAATAAATAAAAAATGAGAAAATACTTCCCTCTGGGCCAAGTGGTCGTGCATATGCTTGGAATGATGAATCATGGAAGAAAAATGGGCCCATTAGCACTTTTAGGTCATTTGAAGTAATGTTGACTTTTCAAAATATCCAAAAATTTCCCAACTTCCACAAGGCATAACTTGCTCAATTTTTAAGCTTTTCACATGTTCTTGGACATTTTGGAAAGGTCGTTGAGTCCTCTAACCAATGCCTTTGGTCCCATGTCATTTTGATTTACCAATCTCAAGTTATGGCCTTTGACTTAAAGTCCCTTTTTGTTGACTTTTGAAAATGACCTATAATGTTGAAATTGATAACTTTTTGTGAGAGCATTTATTGGACTTGGAGTATGAAGATGAGTTGTAGGAAATGTCTTTCTATTCAAAATGAGCTTTGGATGGAATTTTTCTGATAATCCATGTGAAAGTTATGCCTTGGTCAATTTCAGTTGACTTTTTCAGCTGTCCAAATATAGTAACTTTTGCATCTTTGATGATTTCTGAGCCAAACTTTGAGAATCATGATCAAGCATTGATCAAATGATGTTTGTGGCTTCAAAATGATATGTTGACCAAAAATTTGAACTTTTGACTGTCAAATGACCATTTTGCCCCTACAGTTGACTGTAGTGCAATTAGGGTTTTGACTGTGCAATTTTGAGCTGAATGCCTTGAAACTTGATATGAGGATGCTTGACCATGTTTGTAAGCACATGAGACTTGATTGGGCCCTTGAAAACTTCTTTTTCTTGATCAGGACTCAAACCCTAGTTTTGACTGTATGGGAGACTGTTGGACTGTGCAACCCTTGGGGAATTTTGCAGCTTGACCTGGCAACTTTTTGAAGAATATGGGAGGGCAAATTTTGGGGTGCAACAGTTGCCCCTGTTCAATCTTCTTAGACCTGAGGATGTAGATTGGCGGACGCGCCTTTCGTAATCCGAGGGTAGAAGATGATTGAACACTAGAGTGCCCAGAAATTTGCGCTCACATAGTGGCAGTGTGATGGGGGAATGGGCTTATAGATGCCATTTGGAGATTGCTGGATAGGATGATGGGCTTATAGATGCCATCTGGATGTTGATCGCGTAGGAGATTCCTTAGCGAGAACCTGCATACCTGCAAAAGAAAAATGAGTACCTGACACGTTGCAGGAGCTGATTTTAAATGCTTGGTATAGATGTATCCTGACTGGTTACAGGAGCTGAGTCTGGAGCTTCAACAGATGATGAATGCACCAGGTATGGTTACTACCTTAGCATGAACGGTAAGAGAACCTTGGATGGCTTTAACCTCAACAACGCTCGTTGAGAAAATCTTGGTGGGAATTACCATCTTCGTAGTATCGGGAAGGGAACCAAAGGACGTTATAATCTCAAAGGGAGTCACCTCACTCACCGTCGGAGAGGGAACTATAGGAAATTATAATCTGAAAAGGAATTATCACCTCACTCACCGTCGGAGAGGGAACCATGGGAGACTATCACCTCACACTCACCGTCGGAGAGGGAAACATCTGAAAAGGGATTACTACCTCACTCGCCGTCGGAGAGGGAACCATAAGAGACTATCACCTCACACTCACCGTCGGAGAGGGAAACATCTGAAGAAGGACTTCTATTGAGTTTTTATTAGAAAAATCTGTTGGGAGTCTATTTAGCTGGACTAGAGAAGGTTTTTTTGATAAGGATGTGATGAAGGAATCTGAGACGATTGCTACTCCAAATCTATGATGAAGGAATCTGGGACGATTACTACCTCAGCAGAATGATGAAGGAATCTGGGATGATTACTACCTCAGCAGGATGATGAAGGAATCTGGAACGATTACTACCTCAGCAGGATGATGAAGGAATCTGGGACGATTACTACCTCAGCAGGATGATGAAGGAATCTGGAACGATTACTACCTCAGCAGGATGATGAAGGAATCTGGGACGATTACTACCTCAGCAGGATGATGAAGGAATCTGGAACGATTACTACCTCAGCAGGATGATGAAGGAATCTGGGACGATTACTACCTCAGCGGGATGATGAAGGAATCTGGGACGATTACTACCTCAGCAGGATGATGAAGGAATCTGGGACGATTACTACCTCAGCAGGATGATGAAGGAATCTGGGACGATTACTACCTCAGCAGGATGATGAAGGAATCTGGGACGATTACTACCTCAGCAGGATGATGAAGGAATCTGGGATGATTACTACCTCAGCTGGATGATGAAGGAATCTGGGACGATTGCTACTCCAAATATATGATGAAGGAATCTGGGACGATTACTACCTCAACGGGTGATGAAGGAATCTAGGACGATTGCTACTCCAAATATATGATGAAGGAATCTGGGACGATTACTACCTCAACGGGAAAAGACTTTTATCTGTTGATCGTTCTTTCCTGAAAAAGTAACGAATTAGTTGTATGCAATGTCATAATGCATGAATTGCATGATTTTAAGATGTTCTCAAAAATAAATGAGATTGGGGTGATATGATGCGTCTATGCATGCTATAATGATGTATGTGACGTTTTATGAATGTGTGTTTTTCGTCTAGGAAAGTAAATCCTTGACGGGTGCCGGGAAGTCGTATCCTGGGCTGATGTGGAAGAATAGATTTTGCTTCCGCTGGGGATGATAACTGCAAGAATACCGGTAGGAGAAGATGACTCCGTTGCGGAATAAACTTGGCAAATGGAAGATTCTGCGGGGAGAAAAGATACTCTAGCGACCATGCTGGGAAGCAACACTCTGTGGGGAGAGAGATGCTTTGCTGAATGTTGATAGTAACTTGTTGAGGATGTCTTGTTGTTGGAAGTGTGAATAGACTTCGCTGGGGATAGAAGTCTTCGTCGAGGACGCTCCTTCCGTGGCTTTTGGCTGAGGATAACCCAGTTATATCCTGTTAAGGAAATAACTTTTTGAATAAAGCCGGGAGACGCGTTCGTGCTCTGCGAGGGGATAAGCTTCCAGAATTTACTGGGGATAAGCTTACTGCTTGGGGATATGAATTCCAATTTTCCTGGGGAAATTGGATTGGACTCTCCTGGGGAGTTTTGACATGCTGGGGAAGTGATCCCTTTGAATATTGAGATACCGCCGGGGAACAATCTTTAGGCCGAGACTGCCGGGGATGCTTGTTATGTATTGTATATATGCTGCTGCTGGGGGAGTATTGAGATCTACTGGAGGATACTCAATCTCCTTGAGATTTGATAGCTCTGCTTGGAGAGGAATGTACTGTTTTACTCTCTGGGGAATTAAGATGTACTGGTCGTGTTTTTCAGCTGAACATCCCTTATATCTTGTGGACAGAGCAATTAGATCGCTTGGATGGCTCATCATTGCCCCTGTTTCTGAGGTGGGAGAGGAAGACCGGTGAGGTGCTGATAGCTTGTTGATGGACAGACCTCCTTCTGGTAGGCAGATGATAAGATGACAGGACATAGTCGTGCGCTTTTGATCCCTAACTTTTTCCTGGACCGCCCCTTCGGGTTTTCAGTCCACCGGGATACCCATTTTTGCCCAAGCCGCCTTTTCAGGTTTTCGACTTGCCGGGTGTACAGATTTTTTTTCATTTCATCCCTTATTTTTGCCCGAACCCTTTTGGTTCGCCGGGAAGCCCTTATTTTTGCCTAGGCGTGTCAGCCTAGCGGGTCTTTGATTTTGCGTAGTATCTTTTCGACTATGTCCATGTTCTCAGAATGTAGGGAGTTGCCCCTGTTAGAAGTGTTTTGTCGTGCCACCAGAAGGTGTTTGATCAAGCCAGATTCGTTGTTGAAATGCCCCCAGTGACCCAGGAGGAGATTTGCTCCAGGCTATTTGGCCTTTGAGAGATTCTCCGAATCTTGATTGGACTGCCCCAGATAACGGACCATGGTCATGTCTGCCCCTTGATTGGAGGTACTTCTGTTCATTAGGCGTTCGTCGTGCGGATTTCCCTGCTGTTCAAACAAATAGTCATATGCAAACAAAGTTATGTTAAAAATGCAAAGCCTATGTCTGTCTTGAAGATTTTGAAACTGCGTTTTTTCATAAAACAAGTGAATGTTTGTAAAACATGATGTCAACTCTGCATTTACCGTATCCTTAAGGAGTCAGGATACCTTCGTAACAGTATGCTTTCGAACTAACCCATGCTTCAGCTAGGACTTTTGAGGGTTATAACGTGGCCTGGTTCACGGTTTAAGAAACAAAGGATAAAGGCTCAAATTTTATTTGTACCCACCCGCTCTTCGTGATGTTCTCCAAACCTAAACTCAGTTGATCATACGTTAGACCTTGTTTGAGTCTTTGCTCTGATTTTCCGGTGATGATTCGGATGTTGATAACTTATTTTGAATAGGCAGTCATTCCTTTTTTTTGTTGAGGGTTTGTATGACCTCTTTCTTTTTGATTTTTGTTATCCCTTTCTTTTTTTGCCTGAACTGTTCCCTTTTTTGGAATCATAGTCAGCGGGATGCCCCAGTTTTGTAAGCCTCCTTCATGGGTTTTGACTTAATGGGATTTTTATTTTGAGAAGGTAATGACTGCATTTCTTTATTGATTATTCGGAACCATCACTGTCTTTCTTCGTTTTGTAAGGATCTCTTTGGTGCCATTCGTTATGCACTTGGATCAACTGAGAGAACTACCCTGCCCCAGGTTATGATTAAGGGTTTTAAATTTCGAAAAGAAAAACTCCTACTTTTTTGGCTCAGAGGGGTTGACGAGGGATTATCATCCTTATAACTCCAGTGTTTAGGAATTGAAACAATGCCTGTACCTCATCAGCGGGGTCTGTTCAAAAGCATACTGTAGATTATGGTATCATTTTCGTCATCCTCCCTCAAGAGGCTTAGAATTATTAATCGAGAGTTGACATCAGAAAAAATATGAAAATAATTTGCATGTAGTGAATACGAATATATTGATTCAAAATAGACATAAGCGATGCATTAATGTGATAACAAAGTTTGACATGAATAAAATGTTTGAACAATCAAAGAAAAATACAACTTGAACATTTGAATGAACAAAAGACATTCTCGATGATTTGGTGGAGTATCAGTGTTCAAACTCGACTTCCTTGGCGTCAATCAAATCCTGGATTTTGTTCTTCAGGGTCCAACAGTCGTCAGTGTCATGTCCAGGACTGTCAGAATGGTAGGCACATCTCACACCCGGGTTGTACTTGGGAGAGGAAGTGTCAGGATTTTGAGGAGGATCCTTTAGTGTGATCAGTTTTGCCCTCAACAATTGTTGTAATGCCTGAGACAAAGACATGTTGATGTCAGTATACTTCCTATCTTGATGCTTTATCCTACGCCTATTGCTCTTTCTTGGTTGAACGGGCGTGGGATCAGAAATCTGGATTGCCCCTACATCATGACGACCCTTTTTACCATTTATAGCATTGGATTCTTTCTTCCCACTGTGGGGCTTTTTCTGAGCATCAGCAGGTGCGGTTTCTTGAATCTTCCCCGACTTGATACCAGCTTCGATTCTCTCCCCAGTCAAGACAAGATCTGTAAACCCAGCAGCAGAATTCCCAATTAGGTGGTTGAAGAATGGACCAGACAGGGTCCCCAAGAACATGTCGACGAGCTCGCGGTCAGTCAGAGGTGGTTGTACCCTTCCAGCAAGGTCCCTCCATTTTTGAGCATACTCTTTGAAGCCTTCGCCTGCACCCATAGACATTCCCTGAAGCTGAGTACGCGTGGGAGCGAGGTCAGCGTTGTACTGGTAATGCTTGTAGAAAGCAGTGGCCAAGTCCTCCCAGCTGCGGATGTTGGCTCCACTCAGTTGATAGAACCACTCGAGCTGAGTCCCTGAAAGGCTCTCTTGGAAGAAATGGATCCATAAGTCTTTGTCAGCTGTATAGGGCTGGATCCTCCTTGTATAAGCCCTGAGATGCAACTTAGGACAGGATGCCCCGTCGTATTTAGCAAAGGCAGGTACCTTGAATTTGCGCGGGATCACTACCCCAGAAGACAGACCTAGATCCTCGAAGTCCAGGCCAGGCACCTTTTGTATCTCCATAGCACTTAGCCGGTCTTCCAACTGTTTGTACTTGTCCTCAGCAGGAGGGTACTGTTCGTCGTTGAAATTTGTCTCGTTGTCGGAGACCACTGGACTAGGCACTTCTCTCTCATGGTGACTGCTTTCCCTCACAGATGGGGTCGTCCTCTCAGTTTCAGTCTGCGGTGTATTCCCAGATCTGCGCCTAGGGCTGAACAAGACAGTCCTCTTCTTCTTCTTGTCCTTCTTCAAGAGCAGAGCCTTCAGATCTTGTTGCCCCTAGGTCAAATTCATGATCAGCTCTTGGAACTGGGCGTTCTGAGCCTGGAGGTCCTTGATAGTCTGCTCGGCTGATGATTCAGGATTCATGACGATCGGCTGAAATAAACAGCGGAGAAGGGTAAGCAACCTGTCAAAGGGATACCTGCAATGCAATGAGATGTATGACATGCATGTAATGTTTTCAAGGACCTCGCGGGGTAAACAGAGAAACTTTGTTAGAGTTGAAAACCGGTAACTTGATTGAAGGTACTTCATGTTGTGGAGAGTCCTTCTTCAAGGGTCAAAGGCTCACCATATCCAGTGGGTCATAGCCTCTGATAACCTTAGCTAGGGGATCATTCTTCAGGTGTCAAAGCTCACCATATCAAGTGGGTCATAGCCTCTGACAACCTTGGCTAGAGGAAAATAAATCCTCTTTGCCCCTTGCTGGGATAATTGATTTACCATGACCTGCATCACAAGCCCTTGAGATCCTTGAAATGGGTTAGGATGTATGCAATGGTATGATGTCATGCTATGCATGGGGGATGTAGGTAAGCCCTGTTATGAGTCCCAATTAAGGACTATAAATAAAACCTGCAAGAAATTTGGTAAACCTTGTCATGAGTCCTAGTTAAGGACTATAAACAAAACCTGCAAATAGTTCATGTGTCAGCTAACAAGCATGCAAGTAGGCAAGTACAAAGGCACACAAGTCACACAAGAGAAACCCTTAGGGTTTAGGCCAGCATGGGGTCTGGATAGTACCCTCTTGAAGTTGGTGGGCTCAACCTGTCCTATTAGAAGTAACCGGGTTCTAAGGTTCCCAATATCACGGGATTGCTTTCATTGTTCATCGTTTCGATTTAGCCACTGAACTGGCGACCGAAATATTCCAGGAAAGCAACCCTCAATTGAGCGTAGTATCGAGTATCAACCAACCTCGGACTGCACCAAAGTCAGTTATCTCACTACCCTAAAGAGGCCAAGATAGTTCAATTAAGGTTCCTAAGGTCTGTTGATGCTTCATGACACCACGCGGAGGCCCCGTACTCTCCTTGATTGAACTCAAGGGTTACCGGTACACACCAAAGTGCCACATCAACGTAGCAGACTGTTTCAACCATGTCGGTATACCCCGCACAGTTCCCTCACCACCTTGTTGCTACTTTCTAAGAAAGGTATCCCCCAGATCCGGGTTAGGATCTATAGAACTCCCAAGCAACCCACAATAATAAAGCAAACAAGGAAAGCAATTGAAAACACAGTTATGAACTACCCTAAGGTACACCTCACTTTAAGTTTAGGGTCCCCAGCAGAGTCGCCAGTTCTGTGATCGGTGGATCTGGAACTGACTGTTTAACGCTGGTTCGCGAAATGTCGCGGAAGCAAGAGTCGCCACCGTCTTTTATTTTCTCCAAATGGAAAGGACAAAAGCCCAGAAAAATTCCTTAAAGAGATTGCTCTCGGTTCGGGAGGTAGATTATAGAAAGGGAAGGTGTTAGCACCCTTTCTATCCATGGTTATCCATGGGCTCTTAGATACTTGCTCATTTGTGTTTTCAAAAATGGTTTGCTTGCTTTTCAACTGTGGGTTTTAAAAAAGTTTCTTTGAAAATTCCAGTTCGACTCTTGTATCAGTCCTCAAGAGTGTTTGAAAAATTGCTTTCGAAAGCTTTTTGAAAAGGTGTCGGTGTGAAAAGTATTTTTGAATTTGTTTTGAAATTTAGAGCAAGTATCTACGAGAACCTACCTACCCTAAGGAATTCGTCTATGTAAATTTCCTTTAAAGTAGTGCCATCCCACCATTGAGAGGTAGGTAGCACCACCGTTGGAGGTGTTCGGGTCAATTCGAAGTTCGGGACATGGTGATCACCAGAGCAATGGGAAGACACCTTAGAAGCTACCCTCATGCCAGGTTCCCGGATCATGAGGACTTACTAAGACATCCTCTACTCGACGATCACCTTTCGAGGCAAGGCAACAGTGAGGCGTACCCTAGGGGTGGTGTGTGATTTGTGTGTCAGATTCATTTATTTTTGTCTTGTCAGGTTATGGGTGATCTACGCTTGATTTTATTATGTCCATTCATTCTTGCATGCTTATTTAACAGTTTAAAAGTTTGCGAGGAAAGTAAATTCTAAAGCTATTACAAATGGCGCGGGTCCACATCGCCAAAATTAAACCGGACCCGATTTGACTGAAAAATAAATAAAGCGAATAAAAGAAAAGTGCGAGAAATTTAGTTACATGGCTTTGGGAGAGATACACAATTATTTAAGCGAAACAAAATAAACATGCGAAATTAAACAATTAAAAATATGGGCGTTGGACCCTTTTTTTTTGCAAAATTTTAAATTAATAAAGAATCAAAATTAAATGTTTTTGGTATTTTATGTTTTTTAGGATTTAATAGAAAAAAGAATTAAAATAAAAATGTCAAACCCTAATTCTAATTATTTTTAGTTATTAAGAAAATATTGAATTTTTGACCTAATTTAAACCTAAATTATTTATGTACAATTTAATTATAAAATAAATAAAATAAATAATATCATTATTATGAAAAAAAAGAAAAAAATTTAAGGGAATAAAATTTATTAAACCTAAATTCTATGTTTATTTGGATTTTTGGTTATTAAAAAGAATTAAAGTTAAAACCTATTTTACTAAATTTATTTACATGCATTTTTTATGAAAATAATATTGGAAATAAAAGTTATTATATTTTTGCCTTTTTTTGGTTTTTATGATATTTTTGTATTTGGTAAAATAATTAATTAATTAAAAACAAAAAAATAAATAAAGAAACAATTAAAAACAAAATAAATAAAAAAAATGAAATTGCAAACCAGGGGAGGGGTTCAGGCCCTAAAGTGGAGGTGTGTTTATGAAAATCTGGCCCAATAAGCTTGAAATCGTTTGACTTTTCCAGGCCACGTATGCGCTTGTTGACTTGTCTTTATGGTGTTCTTCAACTATGAGCCCTTGATCTGGATTCGTTAAGCACGTGGCTGGCTGGATGAAGTGGAATATGGTGTGCATTGGATGATAGTGCTGCATGTGAACATCTATGGAAAAATAATATTGGAATTGTACAGACCTGGGGTTCGAACCCAGGTCTTGGACGTTGAAGCTATCAACGCTTGCCAGTTGAACTATGAAACGCACGTTAACATGTTATAACAAATAAATAATAAAAAGAAAGACAAACGCGTTAGTGGGTTTCTGGCGCGAATTTCAAACCGGCCTATCACGTTTTGACAACGAGGTTGTCTTCTTCGTTGTTTTTATTTTTTCTGAAACAAAAGCCTATGGCAACGGTTTTAAACGCGTGGTCTTAGGCTAACTTCAAGAAAATAGCGACTAGCGCTATGATGTCAATAAATTGATCGCGAGGGTCAAGATCTCTTCGTCTTGATGTACTGATTTGAATGGCATGGGTCTGGAATCCTAATTTTGCTTGGTCTGAAAATCCCTAATTCAAAAAACCTGCAACCCTAGAAATCGATTATGGCGAAATCACATACGATGCATAATAATTCAATTAAATACCATGGTTAGCTTTAGAACTTCACAAGGAACAAGAATCAACAAATAAAATTCACAAATAACGCATAGAATAGAATGTATGATTATGCAATTTGTTTGATACAGTTCCGGTTCTAGGTACCGATTCCTGGAGTTTTGATGGTGGTTTCTGATTGGAATGTGTCCAATAGACCTTGAGCAAGCTATTGGAATCAAGATTAAGGCTTGAATCGTCCTCCAACAATGATTTCAGAATTTGGTTTTCTAGGAATTTTTTCAAGTTTCTCTATTGTTCTTCTGCGCAGCTTAGAGTGTGTTAGCATTAGGGTTTGATTCCTGTTTATGTATTGAAGCTATTAGGTCAAGAAAATTGCATAAAATCCATGGCCATAATGGTTTTCAATATTTGATTTCCTAAGGATCTTTTCCATATCTTTTCATGTGTATTTTGCTCTCAATCATGCCAATCAGCTCCAAATCTTTCCCCATTTGCATTTACACGAAATATTGAGTATCAAACATGCATAAAAAGATTGGTTAAGGCAAGTTAGATATTTTTCATGTATTTAAATAATTTAAATGAATTAATATAAATAATAATTCAAATAAATAAATAAAAAATGAGAAAATACTTCCCTCTGGGCCAAGTGGTCGTGCATATGCTTGGAATGATGAATCATGGAAGAAAAATGGGCCCATTAGCACTTTTAGGTCATTTGAAGTAATGTTGACTTTTCAAAATATCCAAAAATTTCCCAACTTCCACAAGGCATAACTTGCTCAATTTTTAAGCTTTTCACATGTTCTTGGACATTTTGGAAAGGTCGTTGAGTCCTCTAACCAATGCCTTTGGTCCCATGTCATTTTGATTTACCAATCTCAAGTTATGGCCTTTGACTTAAAGTCCCTTTTTGTTGACTTTTGAAAATGACCTATAATGTTGAAATTGATAACTTTTTGTGAGAGCATTTATTGGACTTGGAGTATGAAGATGAGTTGTAGGAAATGTCTTTCTATTCAAAATGAGCTTTGGATGGAATTTTTCTGATAATCCATGTGAAAGTTATGCCCTGGTCAATTTCAGTTGACTTTTTCAGCTGTCCAAATATAGTAACTTTTGCATCTTTGATGATTTCTGAGCCAAACTTTGAGAATCATGATCAAGCATTGATCAAATGATGTTTGTGGCTTCAAAATGATATGTTGACCAAAAATTTGAACTTTTGACTGTCAAATGACCATTTTGCCCCTACAGTTGACTGTAGTGCAATTAGGGTTTTGACTGTGCAATTTTGAGCTGAATGCCTTGAAACTTGATATGAGGATGCTTGACCATGTTTGTAAGCACATGAGACTTGATTGGGCCCTTGAAAACTTCTTTTTCTTGATCAGGACTCAAACCCTAGTTTTGACTGTATGGGAGACTGTTGGACTGTGCAACCCTTGGGGAATTTTGCAGCTTGACCTGGCAACTTTTTGAAGAATATGGGAGGGCAAATTTTGGGGTGCAACACTCCCTACACCCTGAGAGCGTGGACATAGTTAGATTATACTGCGCATGAACAAAGACCCGCTAGGTTGACAGGCCTAGGCAAAAATAAGGGCATCCTGACGAACCAAAAGGGTTCGAGCAAAAATTAGGGATAAAAACAAAAAAAGATTTGTACACCTGGCAAGTCGAAAACCTGAAAAGGCGGCTTGGGCAAGAAAGGGTATCCCGATGGACTGAAAATCTGAAAAGACAGTCCAAGCAAAAGTTAGGGATTAAAGCGTACAACTATGTCCCGTCATCTCATCACTTGCCTACCAGAAGAAGATTTGTCATTTCAATCGGCAATTACCAAGAACCTCATAGGTTGGAATAATACTCGATCCACAAGGCCTCCGCAGGCACCTTCTCCCGCAGATACAGGGGTAGAAAAGTCTCGATGCAAAGTCATTGTCATATCCTCATTCCGCGTCCCAGTAACATCTACACTCCCCACAGAGTAAGAAAAGGACAGTGGTATTAATTCTCCGCAGCTGAGGCTCGCAACCACGAATGGGTCGGCAAGATTCTCCCCAAGCAGAGTTTATCTATCACCAGCACTAGAAGACTATCCCCAGTGGAGTCTGGAAGATTATCCCCAGTAGAGTCTAAAAGATTATCCCCAGTGAAGTCGCCATTGGAAAATCATCCCCAGTGGAGTTCATTCCTTTCACAAACAGTAGTTCATCCCCAGCTGAGTTTTATTTCTCTAAATCAGCAGATCTTCTAGCAGAGTATATACTCCCCACATAGTCATTTCCTCGTCAGTCCATCCCCCAGCGGAGTTATTCTCTCCTGCAGGATTATTCTCCCAATCATCTTCGGTCGTTATCTCCAGCGAGCGAAACTCTTTATTCTCCAACAACAGTCAGGGATTTATTTTCCCAAACTCGGACGTACCACAATAGCATTTCATGTTCATATATCATGACGTACGCATACATATTGCATACAAGCATAATTTCATTTATTTTGAGAACATCATCATATAATGCATGTCAGGCATCATATATAATTAATCATGTACCTTTTCAGGAAAGATGGTTATCATCAACAACTTCCTGCAAGTTCAAGATTAACTCCGGAAACTAAACAGACTTTACACGGGTTCGTCACGAAGCAATCTTACACGGGTTTCTCCTAAATACAGCTTTACACGGGTTCGTCACAAAGTAACCTTACCCAGGTTCCTCCTGAAGCAACCTAACCCAGGTTTCTTCCCGGTTCAGATGCAGTTTTACCTAAACTCCTCATGAACCAACCTTACCTAGGTTTCTTCCCGGTTCAGATGCAGTTTTACCTAAACTCCTCCTGAAGCAACCTTACCTAGGTTTCTTCCCGATTCAGATGCAGTTTTACCTAAACTCCTCCTGAAGCAACCTTTCCTAGGTTTCTTCCCGGTTCAGATGCAGTTTTACCTAAACTCCTCCTGAAGCAACCTTACCCAGGTTTCTTCCCGGTTCAGATGCAGTTTTACCTAAACTCCTCCTGAAGCAACCTTACCTAGGTTTCTTCCCGGTTCAGATGCAGTTTTACCTAAACTCCTCCTGAAGCAACCTTACCTAGGTTTCTTCCCGGTTCAGATGCAGTTTTACCTAAAATCCTCCTGAAGCAACCTTACCTAGGTTTCTTCCCGGTTCAGATGCAGTTTTACCTAAACTCCTCCTGAAGCAACCTTACCTAGGTTTCTTCCTGGTTCAGATGCAGTTTGACCTAAACTCCTCCTGAAGCAACCTTACCTAGGTTTCTTCCGGTTCAGATGCAGTTTTACCTAAACTCCTCCTGAAGCAACCTTACCTAGGTTTCTTCCCGGTTCAAATGCAGTTTTACCTAAACTCCTCATGAAGCAGCCTTACCTAGGTTTCTTCCCGGTTCAGATGCAGTTTTACCTAAACTCCTCATGAAGCAGCCTTACCTAGGTTTCTTCCCAGTTCAGATGCAGTTTTACCTAAACTCCTCATGAAGCAGCCTTACCTAGGTTTCTTCCCGGTTCAGATGCAGTTTTACCTAAACTCCTCCTGAAGCAACCTTACCTAGGTTTCTTCCCAGTTCAGGTGCAGCTTTACCTAAACTCCTCATGAAGCAGACTTACCTAGGTTTCTTCCCGGTTCAGATGCAGTTTTACCTAAACTCCTCATGAAGCAGCCTTACCTAGGTTTCATCTCGGTTCATATGTAGTTTTACCTAAACTCCTCCTGAAGCAACCTTACCTAGGTTTCTTCCCGGTTCAGATGCAGTTTGACCTAAACTCCTCCTGAAGCAACCTTACCTAAGTTTCTTCCCGGTTCAGATGCAGTTTTACCTAAACTCCTCCTGAAGCAACCTTACCTAGGTTTCTTCCCGGTTCAGATGCAGTTTTACCTAAACTCCTCATGAAGCAGCCTTACCTAGGTTTCTTCCCGGTTCAGATGCAGTTTTACCTAAAATCCTCATGAAGCAGCCTTACCTAGGTTTCTTCCTGGTTCAGATGCAGTTTTACCTAAACTCCTCATGAAGCAGCCTTACCTAGGTTTCTTCCCGGTTCAGATGCAGCTTTACCTAAACTCCTCCTGAAGCAACCTTACCTAGGTTTCTTCCCGGTTCAGATGCAGTTTTACCTAAACTCCTCATGAAGCAACCTTACCTAGGTTTCTTCCCGGTTCAGATGCAGTTTTACCTAAACTCCTCATGAAGAAGCCTTACCTAGGTTTCTTCCCGGTTCAGATGCAGTTTTACCTAAACCCATCATGGAGCAACCTTACCTAGGTTCCTTCTCAGTTCAGATGTAGTTTTACCTAAACCCATCATGGAGCAACCTTACCTAGGTTCCTTCTCAGTTCAGATGTAGTTTTACCCAAACTCCTCATAAAGAAACCTTACCCAGGTTCCTTCTCAGTTCAGACACAATTTTACCCAAACTCCTCCTGAAGCAACCTTACCTAGGTTCCTCCTCAGTCCCGATGCAATTTTACCCAAACTTTTCACAAAGCAACCTTACCCAGGTTCCTTCTCGGTTCAGACGCAGTTTTACCCAAACTCTTCACAAAGCAACCTTACCCAGGTTCCTTCTCGGTTCAGACGCAGTTTTACCCAAACTCCTCACGAAGCAACCTTACCCAAGTTCCTTCTCCTACCAACAATCTCCAAATGGCATCTGTAAGCCCATTTCTGACATCACAATGCTGATACTACACCATGTGTGTGCAAATTTCTGGGCACTCTAGTGTTCAATTATCTTCCACCTTCGGATCGCGAAAGGCTCGAAAGCCAATCTGTATCCTCAGGTTTAAGAAAATTGAATAGGGGAAACTGTTGTACCCCAAAATTTTCCCTCTCATGTTTTCAAAGGTCTTCCCTTACATGGTTGGTCACAAACAATTGCCTAACGAAAATAAAGTTTTTTGAAGATGAACAAAGTGTCTTTCGATTGGCATCTGGGAAAAGTCTTCGATTGGGTATCCAAAATCCTTCGATACAGGCTTGACTCACCAGTCTTCGATTGGTCATTTGTCACTCTTCGATCAGGCTTTGATTAGTAAGCTTTGATTAGGTGTTTGGAACCCTTCGATCAAGCTTTGGTCTGCAAGTCTTCGATTGAGCGCTGGACCCCCTTCGATCAAGTCAATTTCACAATGCTTCGACTATGCATTAACTACTTCAGGCTTACCTTTGACTCACGAGGCAAGAATCCCCTACAAATTCGTTTCGATTCACAAAGGAAAAGGCCCCTCGACTTGCCAGCACACCAGGCAAGAGGCTCATTCGAAGAACATGTAAATGGCTCATTCGAAGAACATGTAAAATCCATTCGAAGGAGGCAAATCAAGACCAATCGAAGAGCAGGGCCTGAAGGCATTCGAAAATCAAAGGTGTCCAAGTTCATTCAAGATTCCAAAGAGACATGAATATTTCAAAAAAGGAAATCTTTTAATATGTCTGATTCTTGTCTCATGATTTTAAAGGCCTGGTTAAATGGCCGTCCCTTGTCATTTTCATGCACCCTCACACTCCTATAAATACGAGGCCAATGACACATTACAAAAGGGGACGAGGATTTGGAGATACGCTGCCCACAAACCCACCAAAGGTTATCAACATTTTCATAAATAATCCAAGCCAAAGAAACCATTCAACAAAAGTATCCACGCCCAGAAATCCCATATCGAAGATACCCACATCTAGAAAGTTCCAAATCGAAGGCTCCAACTACTGGTAAGAGACGGTAAAATGTCAAACCTTGTATTTACATGACACATCCATATTTGTTGTTTCATTCGATTGTCATTCTAGACAGAATCAAAGGGCTTGGGTTTGGCACCAGGTCATGTTTTTTGTTGCTAACACTTGCTACAGATATAGCCTGAAAAGACCCAGCGCGCGCAGGATCGATGGACCTGGGTTTCGACACCCAGGTCATGCATTTTATTTTGCTAACATATTTTTGCAGATGCAGTGCCTCCACAGGTGATCCTTCAGGCCTTTCCAGCAACACCCTTCATAGAATCGAAAGGCAGCCTTCTTCCTCTGAATCGAAGCCCACCCCCCAAAGTTTGCTCATATTTTTTTATTTCTTTTTATCTTTTTTTATTGCTTTCTATTATTATTATTAAAAACTAATTAATTAACAAATTAACTTTTCATAAAAATCAGAAAAACCCAAAAAAATAATATTTTTTAATTTCATTATTTTATTATTTTTGTAAATAAATTGTAACAAATTAATTTAGTTTTTAATTAGGTTTAATTTTAACATATTTTGCATTAAATTAAAATTGATTTAGAATTAGGGTTTTGATATATTTTTACCTTTTTAATTTTATTTCCTTAATTAAAATAAAACTCAAAAAAAATATTTTCTTTTAATTAATTAATTGATTACTAGTTTAGACTTAATTCTTAAATCAAAAATAACAAAAATATGTCTTATTTAATGAAAAAAAAGGGGTCAAAACCCTAGGACGCTCCGATTCAATTTTTTCTCGCGCGCATATTATCTTTGATCTATATTTGTGTAATTGCTCCGAGGATGTAATAGTTTTAACTTAGGATTTTATTTACCACTTTTATTTACTTTTCGCATTTAATTTTAAGGGTTTGTTTTTGGCGATGTAAATACCCGACGCCTTGTAATAGCTTAGCTTTATTTTCCGCAATTTATTTTCCGCAATCATTAACTATTAGATGTTTGAACAAATAGGCTATACATGACAAGACTAATCTTTAATTTAAAATCAATAGTAGCTCACCACAACATGTACAAAGATAATGTAACTGAAAAACAATACACTCGCACATGCCACTCTTAGGGTACACCTCACTTGGTTGCCTCGAACGTGGTCATTGAGTATAGGATGTTTTAGAGGTCGCCCTCTTGTACAAAGATCATAAGTTGCCTCGAAACGGTTGCCTCGGATAAAATGATCTAAGACATTAGGGTTACCCCTAAGGCGTCCTAACATTGCTTTAGTGACCACACGTCCCTTAAATCAAATTGACCCGAAAACTCCAACGACGGTGCTACCTACTCCTCAATAGTGGGATAGCATTGTCTAAAGGACATTTGCACAGTTTAATTCTTTTTTGAGTAGGTAGATGTTCTTAAGTACTTGCTCTTTTGAAAACAAAAACAAAACTTTTCGCACTTACACTCTCTTTCAAACAAAAAACTCTTTTCAAACCCACAAACACAAAGAAAAGCAAATTTTTGAAAACATAGTGAGCAAGTACCTAAGAGCTCATGGATAACCACAGATAGAAAGGGTGCTAACACCTTTCCTTTCTATAATCTACCTCCCGGACCCGAGAAACATCTCGAAAAGGAATTTTTCTGTGCTTTTGTCCTTTCCTTGTTGGATAAAATAAAAGACGGTGGCAACTCTTGCTTACCGCGACATTTTGCGAAAACAAACGCAAACACGAACCAGCATTCCAAAACAGTCAGTTCTCATTCCGACCGATCACAATTCGTTTTTGGTACATCTGACCATGACAGACAATAGTAAGCCTTTTCTCATCAATCAGATTCAGTTGGTCAAGTCGAGTCTGGATCCAATCATCTTCGTTCAAACCTGCATCCTTCATGATTATCAAAGAAGGGATATGGACCTCAATAGTTAGGACAACCTCCATACCATACACCAGAGAATAAGGTGTTTCCCTTGTTGATGTTCGTGCTGAGGTGCGGTAACCATAAAGAGCAATTGGTAACATCTCATGCCACTCTTTATATGTCATCATCATCTTATGTATGATCTTTTTAATGTTCTTATTAGCAGCTTCTACAACGCCATTCATCTTCGGCCGGTAAGGAGAAGAGTTATGATGCTGGATCTTGAATTGCTTACAAAGTTTGGTGATCATTGTATTGTTGATATTTATACCATTATCTGTGATGATTCTCTCTGGCACACCATACCTACAGATAAGGTTATACTTGATGAACCGCGCCACAACATTCTTGGTCACAGCAGCAAATGAGGCAGCCTTAACCCACTTCGTGAAGTAATCAATGGCGACTAGGATAAAGTGATGCCCATTTGAAGCGGTTGGTATAATCTCTCTGATCATGTTAATGCACCACATTGCAAAGGGCCAGGGAGTCGTCAAGACGTTCAAGGGAACCAGAGGTACATGCACTTTATCAGCATAGATCTGGCATTTGTGACAAGTTCAGGAATGTTTCACGTGGGATCTTTTTAGCCATGGTGTGTCCACTAGAATGGGTGCCAAAGGTACCTTCGTATAAATATTCCATAATCCTCTCTGCTTCGCTCTTGTCTAAACACCAAAGTAAAGTAGAGTCATGATTGCGCTTGTAGAGGATTCCATTACTGAGGAAGAACTTTACGGAGAACCTTCTCAGAAACTTCTTATCATTGACAGATGCCCCCTCGGGATATTCTTGAGCCTCGAGATACCTTTTCACTTCATGGAACCAAGGTTTTTCTGTTACCCCTTCAGTATCAATATCATATCCGTATGCTGGTTCATCCAATCTCTCAATAGTAATCTGAGGAGCCTCATTGTCTCACCTGAATTTGAACATAGATGACATAGTAGTTAGCGCATCCGCTAACTGATTCTCTTCTCGTGGAAAATGTTCAAAGGTGACTTCTTCAAAGTGTGGAAGCAAAGTCAACACATTTTCTTTGTAAGGGGTAAGATTAGGGTTCTTCGTATCCCACTCCCCTTTGATTTGACTTATTACCAAAGTCGAATCCCCGAAAACACTCAAGAACTTGATCCTCAGGTCAATAGCAGCTTTGAGACCCATGATGCATGCTTCATACTCAGCCATATTGTTGGTGCAGTTGAAACATAATATGGCGGTGAAAGGAGTATGACAGCCCTCGAGAGATATGATTACCGCAATGATGCCATTACCGAGTGCATTGGAAGCTCCATCGAAAACCATGGTCCATCGGGATCCTTCCTCAGGTCCTTCATCCAGTCTAGATTCTTCACAGTCAGTTACTAACATGATATTCTCATCCGGGAATTCAAAGTTCATGGATTGGTAGTCATCCACAGCCTGATGAGCCAAATGATCAGCTAATACACTTCCTTTGATTTCTTTCTGGGTTGTGTATTGAATATCGTATTCAATCAGGACCATTCGCCGTCTTGCTATCCTTCTAGAGAGAGCGGGCTTCTCAAAGATGTACTTAATAGATTAGATATCAATAAAGTAGTGTGAATCAACATATACTGTATCAGTCGACGAGTAGCCCATGCCAAAGCGCAACAAGTTTTCTCGAGCAGTGAGTATCTTGCTTCACAGTCGTTATACGTTTTTCTAAGGTAGTATATTGCGTGCTCTTTTCGACCGAACTCATCATGCTGCCCCAGCACACACCCCATTGAATTATCTAACACCATTAAGTACATTATCAAAGGTCTTCCTTCAACCGGAGACATCAGAATTGGAGGCTCTTGAAGGTATTCCTTGATTCTATCGAAGGCAGTCTGGCACTCATCATTCCACTTTAACACTTGACCTTTCTTTAGGACTTTGAAAATTGGCTCACAAGTAGAAGTTAGATGGGAAATGAACCTGGAAATGTAATTTAAGCGTCCCAAGAAACCTCTAACTTCCTTTTCAGTGTGAGGAGCCGACATCTCTTGTATAGCTTTTACCTTTGCAAGGTCTACCTGAATACCCTTGTCACTAACAATGAAACTTAGGAGTTTTCCAGACCTTACCCCAAAGGTGCATTTGATCGGATTTAGCCTCAGCTTGTACGTTTTCATCCTATCAAACAACTTTTGTAGATGATCAAGGTGCTCTTCATCAGTTTTACACTTGGCTATCATGTCATCAACATAGACTTCTATCTCATGTTGAATCATGTCATGGAATAAAGCTACCATGGCACGCTGATAGGTTGCCCCAACGTTCTTCAATCCAAATGGCATCACTTTGTAACAGAAAGTGCCCCATTGCGTGACGAAGGTTTCCTTCTCCATGTCTTCGGGTGCCATCTTGATCTGATTGTAGCCAGAGAAACCGTCCATGAAGGAAAAGACTTTATATTGTGCGGTGTTGTCAACCAAAATGTTAATATGGGGAAGCGGGAAATCATCCTTGGGGATCGCCCTGTTTAAATCTATGTAATCCACATACATCCATACCTTTCCGTCTTTCTTAGGCACCAGAACTACGTTAGCAACCCATTATGGATAAGAGGTGACGGCTAAGAACCCAGTGTTGAACTGTTTCATAACTTCTGCTTTGATCTTCTCTGACATTTCAGGGCGCATACGATGAAACTTCTGTTTTACTAGAGGGAAATCTTCTTTAGTTGGTAGACGATGAACCATAATATCCGTGTCTAGTCCTGGAATGTCTTCATATGACCAGGCAAAGACCTCGACATAATCATGCAACATCTGTATCAACCGCTGTTTGACACTAAGCTCCAAATTTGCACATATCTTGACTTCTTTTCTATCCTCTTCTGTACCCAAATTTACTGTCTCAACTGGCTCTTCATGAGGCTGTATAGCCCTTTCTTCCTGTTGTAACAGTCTGGCAAGTTCTCCGGGTACCTCGCAATCTTCCTCACCTTCGTCCTCGGCTTGGTTTATCATACTTTCAAAATCATAACCGGTAATAGAAAAACCGTTATCAATGGGATCTAGAGTGGATATGGATCTGCAGTTTGATATATGAGTGTGTGTAAGAGCATAGTTGTATTGACAAAGTAAAAAAAAAGGCAGAAAAGAGAAATAGAGAGCGCAAAATTTGTATGCAAAACATCCAATGCTTTATTAATGACATATGATATTAAAACATGATAACCCTCACAAATAAACCATTGTGCCCCGGGTAAGACACATGGCCATAGAGTTTATATTGTTTAATTATTACATATCCGAAAACAAAAAGACAATTACTTATGAATAAAAGTAATTGGTACAAAGTATTTAGTTGTCCAATTACTGGGTCCACCATTGGTAGTAGGGATGTTCCATCTATCCATGTCATAGTCACCATCATTGTCTTCTAAAGCATTGACCCCATGGTTACTGATACGTAGGGGAGGTCCTCCAGCATGAGCACGATGAACAACCCTTTGAGCCCCTGAAGAGAAACCCAAGCCAAACTTATCAGATTTGTATGGAATGTCAGGGAGTTGGCCCCAAATGGTACACCCACCTTCTTCAATAACTGCTTTGGTGTCCTTGAGAGAAGCCATTTTCAAGGGAGGTCTGGTGATCTTCGGCGAATTGGTAAAAGTCTCAGTTGCAGCCTTGGTCTGGGGAACCTCTTTGAAGTTCTAATAAGGAGTCTCGATGAACTCGCCATCCATTTCCACATACCAGAAAGAGTTCAGGTGGCTTACCATGTATTACTCTTCACCATGTACCGTGACAATATTTCCTTTCATTGGGTACTTCATCATCTGGTGTATAGTGGATGTGATAGCTCATGTCCCATGGATCCAAGGGCGACCCAACAAACAAGAATAAGATGGTCTTATATCCATCACGTAGAAGGTGGAGTCAAAGGTCTGAGAACCAACTTTGACGGGGATGTCCACCTCCCCGTGCACCATTCTTTTCGAACCATCGAAGGCCCCCACTACAATTTTGTTGGGCTTTAGGGTCAAACCCTCACAGTCTAATATGTCCAGAGCCTTCTTGGGCAGCACATTCAACGATGAACTAGTGTCTACTAGAACATGGTCCAAAGTAGTGCCCCTTCATTCAATAGAGACATGTAGCGCATCATTGTGTTTTCTTCCTCTGGGTGTCAGATCAGCATCAGAAAAACCCAACCCGTTATCAGCTGTCAAACTGGCCACACAATATTCAAATTGGTCAGTGGAGGTTTCTTGTGGCACATGGGCGATTTTGAGGAATTTCACCAAAGATTTTGCATGAACTTCGGAGAATAATAGTCGGGATAGCATTAAAATATTGGACAGGGTATGCCCCGGCTGTTCGACTACATTGTAGTCGCTCTTTTTTATTATCTTCAAGATTTATTCCATTTCCTTCTTGGAAGCCTCTGGAACAGATTTCGACTGCGCCTTCGTCTGGACAGGCTCAATCAATATGTCTTTGCCCCGAGTCTCGTACAACTCAGAGATAGGGGTGGCAACATGGGTAATCACAGGAGTTACGGTGGTATTATCAGCAGGAAAAACATTAGGAATTATCACAAGAATAGTAACGACTTTTGGAGGAGAAATATTAGGGGAGAACACTCTTTCACTTCTTGTTATTTTGCTGGTCCCAACGATGTTGCCAATGTCGGGATCCTCATTTTCTGAAACTTGGTCTTCAGCAGCCAATAGGTCTTGCTTGACATCGTGGTAATAGACATCAGCCCCATAGTTCCAGGGAACATCCTTATCCGAGGAGTATGGGATTGGCCCTGGCATAGTGATAATCAGAGGAGCCAACTTTGGAGCAGATGTAATCCTGATGGGTCTTTTGGTGGAGACCCTGGGAGGGTTGGCGGAAATGGTTATAATCGAAACATCCTTACAAGAAACAATTGTGACAAGAGTGTTTTCAAATAGAATCTCTTTATCATCCATTAGGCGCTGAACACCTGCTTTCAAAAAATAACAACCAGTCAGTAGAGATAAACATAAGTGGAAATCTTCACCACATCTCGGAAATAAACCGGCTTACAACAAATTCCACTTAACAGTCATGAGAGGAGTAACAAGTTCCTCAACAGAAGTAACAAATGTATCATCGTCAACAACATTAACACCATGGTCGTGCTTGGGCATGGGAGCAGTTATAACATTGGGAATCTCAGGAGCGTCAAATTCAATCTCCTTTGCCTCAATAAGGTCTTGCAACTTGTTTTTCAAAGCCCAACGGTCGTTTGTATCATGGCCTGGACTTTTTGAATGGTAAGCACAACGGGCATTTGAGTTGTAGCGAGAAGATGCGGTATTGGGATTCTTGGGAGCTTCCCTCAAGGTAACCAGATTGGATTTCAGTAGGTGAGGCAACACTTGAGACAAAGTCATATTTATCCTGGTGAATTTTCTTACAGTTCTTTCCGCCCTGGGCTGATTATTTCGTTGTTGAGTAGCTGCAGGCTTGGATATCATAACAGCCCCTACCGTTGGACGATGCTCGGTTCTGATCTGATTTCGTTGATTGTAAACAAAATTGACCTCCTTTTTTCCTACGAAAGGTCTCTTTCCCGCACTTGAAGAGGTATCCTTCTGAATCTTGCCACTTCTAATCCCAGCTTCCACTCTTTCTCTCGTCAAAATTAACTCAGTAAAGCCAGCTAAGGAGCTTCCAATCAGATGATTGAAAAAGGGAATAGATAGGGTACCCAAAAACATATCCACTAACTCCCTATCAGACAGGGGGGGTTGGACTCTTCCTTCTAAGTCCCTCCACTTCTGAGCATAATCTTTAAAACCTTCGCTCAAACCCATAGACATACTTTGGAGTTGTGTACTCGTGGGAGCAAGGTCGGCATTATATTGATACTGCTTGTAGAAATCAGAATCCAGGTTTTCCCAGTTACGAATATTGGTCCCCTCCAGCTGATAGAACCACTCTAGCTGAGTCCTAGATAGATTGTCTTGAAAGAAGTGGACCCATAAGTCCTTTTCTGCAGTGTGAGGCTGAATCTTCCTTACATAATATTGGAGATGTATTTTGGGACATGAGACCCCATCATATTTTGCGAACACCTGAACCTTGAACTTCTGCGGGATAACAACCCCAGAAACCAAACCCAGTTTTCCAAAATCTAGACCTGGTACCTTCTGGATTTCCATTGTATTCAAACGATCCTCCAACTATTTGTATTTTTCATCAGCAGGAGGATACTGCTCCTCATCATAGTCAGATTCATCATCGGATTCCTTCGGTCTGGAGTCTTCCTCTCTTGTTTCCTCTTCTTGATTGTCTCCTTCCTTTGATGAAGTTACCAGCTCAGAAGCTCGCCGCACTGGTCCTCTGATCCTTCGTCCCAAGTTCACTACCCTGGTTGGTTTCTTTGGCTTATTCTTTTTATCCTTCAGTATGAGGGCTTTCAGATCTTCTTGCCCTTTAGCTAGAGCCACGGTCATTTGCTGGAACTGGGAATTTTGTGCCTGGAGATCCTTGATGTTTTGTTCAAGAGCCATTTCTTTGCTTGCTGAAATAAATAGCGAAGAAGATAAGAACCCTACTTTGAGACCTACTTATGCAATGAGATGCATGATATGCTTATGCAATGTTTTCAAGGACCTTATTGGATTTAATTTCTTTTAAACAAAACAAGAAACAAAACCTTTTATTAGCAAGTTTTTTTAAAGAAATAAAAGATTACATAGGGATAAACAATGAAATAAAATCCTAAACTCCTAAGTCTCCCATGGGCGCTTCCTCTTGGTGTTGAGGTAGGTGTTGAGGTTCCTCTCTTCATGAAGTTTTTTTGTTAATTCCAGCACCTTCTTATCACTTGCATAAAATTGAGCCTCAAAAGTATCTCGTTCTCCCTTGAGCTGGATCCAAGACTTTTACAACTCTTCGAAGTTGGTTGGCATATCAGGATGGAGAATAATGCGGGACTCGCTCCCTTGAACAACAGGTTCCGAGATCACCGGTAAGATGGCATCGTATGGCATCATAAGACTTTGGGCTCGAGCTCGCAGCCATTTGAGGTAAGGTTCCAGAGGGATGGAGTTCTTGCACCCTAAAGTCTTACTATCAGTCTTCTTAATAATGCCCCGAGCACGGATGAACCTCTAACGATAATTTTTCAAATCATCTGAGTAGTTGAACATAATATCCTGGATGAGCATATCTGGTGGACCATCTCTCTGTGAATAGACAACCTGACATAGTGCTAAAGAATGATTGTAGGTGATTCCTCCCATAATGCCCAGGAGTGACACATTTGGAAATTCTCCGCAGCAATCAATAAAAGAGATGTCTCCTTGAGAGAGAGGACACCAATGGATGTCGGAGTGAGAGAGGGACATTAATCTTTGACTCCACCTTAAGCCTAAATCATTTTGCATTACTGACCAAGGAAGGTGCAAAATAAACCACCTATATAGCAGAGGGGTGCAACACATAAGAGTTTCTCGCTTCTTCAGAGTACGAGTATAGAGAGAATAGAGGATATCCCAAAGCAATGTAGGAACCAGATTATGAGCAAGAAAAATGTTGATGGCATTCACATCTATAAATTAATCTGAACTAGGAAACATGACCAACCCATGAATCAAGAGGGCTAAGACATCTTCAAAATCATGATAACTCATAGCATCCAGGAAAATCTGAGCTTTCTTCATCAAAAAATTTGCAAGGAGACCCTTAACTTCACTTTTTTTCCCAATTGGACTCAATGTTAGATGGCTTCAAGTGAAAAGCTACGACAACATCTTCAGAAGCTGGGTCTTGTTCTAAACCAGTGAAAGGTACTCGCTCCAATATAGGTGAACCAAGTAACTTAGAGAATTCTTCTAGTGTATGCACCAGTTGGTAATCGGGGAATGTGAAGCAATGGTGCTTAGGGTCGAAGAACTGGAATAAGACACTCATCAAACCTTCATCAAACCTGGTGGTAACCAAACTGAGTAAATGACCATGTCTTTTATGGAATGATGAATCCTCGGGAACTTTCAAAACTAATTCCTTGAGTTTGGGAGGAACTTCTGTGAAGTGAATCCGGATGGTTTTTTTGCAACCTGATTCATATCCTACAAAACAGCACAAAGGTAAATCCAACAGGTCCTTGAAATGATTAGTATATATGAATGTCATGATGTTTATGATCTCATAATTATGCTAAAAATCACAGATAAACACAAGCAAATCACAGAATAGACCTTAGGTTCAAAGGCTTGCATGAGTTTTTAAGGTAAGTACCCTCTTGAATGTTCAGTTTGCTCAACCTGTCCTATTAATAGTAATTAGGTTCTAAGGAGCCTCAATATCAATGACCTTCCCTTCATAAATTGTTTCAGCTACGCACCAAAGTATTGCGGCCAAAAAATCCCGAAACTTCAGTCTCAATGAGTGTAGTATCGAGTATCAACCAATCTTCGGTCGGAACCAAAGCCGGTTATCTCACTACTTCCTAATAGCTAGGATGAGTCAATTAAAGGTTCTAAAGGTCAGTTAGCTCTTAGTGCTACTATGAGGAAGCCTAATGTTATCCTCGACTTACTCAAGGAACATTAGTACAATCTAGAGTATCGCGCTAACGTAGCCACCACTTTGTCTGTATCGGTCTATGCCGTATAGCCTCCATGATTTATTGCTACTTACCTAATAAGGTGCCCCAGATCCGGGTGTAGGATCTTTTAGTAACAACCCAAAAAAAACCTCAAAAGTAAAGAAAACAAAGCACAAAAAAACAATTTAAAAATGAACTAACTCTAAGGTAAACCCCACTTTTATTTCTCTCAAGCAGAGTCTCCAATTCTGTGATACGGTGGCAGAACCGACTGTTACATACTGGTTTGTGTTTTGTATTCACAAATGTGTCGTAAGTAAGATTCGCCACCGACTTTTATTTTATCCAACAAAGGAAAGGGGGAAAAGAACAGAAAAAGACCTTTTCGAGATGTTTTCTGAGTAAAGGGGTAGATTATAGAAAGGGAAGGTGTTAACACCCTTTCCATCCGTGGTTTTCCACGGGCTCTTAGAGGTTTTCTCATTTTTTTTAAATACCTTTGTGCTTTGTGTTTGAATATGTTTTTAAAACTCCTTAGTATGGCGAACTTTATAATGTTTCTCGGGATAGTGGAGAAAGTATACAAAGTGTTTTGAAATTGTTTTTAAAAAGTAGTTTTTTGTGTAAGTGCAAGATATTTGAGCAAACTTCTAACAGTTATCTACTTTATTACTCGTAAAGGGTCGTTCTCTTCCTCTTTTCTTTTAGACAATTCTATCCTACTATAAGTGAGTAGGTAGCCTTATCGTTGGATGTTAAGGGTCATTCGAAAGGACGTTTTACAGTCATAAAGGCAACATATGAAGACGCTTTAGAAACTTTTGTTTAAGGGACATGATCATTTACCGAAAGGCAACACTGTTGGGTCATCGAGGGACTATGATCTTTTGATTTACGGGTCTTTGCTAAAGCGTCCCCATTCTCGAGGGACACGACTGCTTTATTTTCCGAAAGGCAACCAAAGCAGGGATACCCTAGAGGTGCATATGTGTTTAATTCAGTTTTTTTTGTCTTTTTGTTTAGGTTAGCTAACATTTTAATTTACAGTCATTCCATACACGCCTATTTACTAACAGTAATATAGCAAAATCATAAAGCAGTAAATGTGTGGAAAATAAAATGCAGAAAAATAAAACCTAAACTATTACACGGCTTTGGGAGAGATACATTATAAGTGTAAGAAGTAAAGTGTGGAATTTTAAATCTAAAACTATTACGTCCATGATCATTTACAATATTGGAAAAAAATGCGAAAGCGATAAACGCGCGCGAGATAAAGACGAACGTCTAAAAAACCTAAGAAAATGCTAAGTAAACAAAATAAAATCTTTTTTGTTTGTTAAGAAAATAAATATCTCTAAATTTAATTGAGAAAAATAAATATTAAATGGATATTAACCTAGTCCTAAAGTTTCTTCCTTTTTTGTTGTATTTTTATTTAAGAAAATATTTGGATGAAAATAGCCTAAGTCTAATTGATTTTAAAATTGACAAAGTAAATTTGAAATAATTAATCTAATTAAATTACAAAATTAAAAATAATTAAAAAAAAACTAAGTCTATTATATTTTTTTGGTTTTTTTTATTAAGATTTGAATTAAATTTATTTATATCTAGTTGATTTTAAATTGATAAAAATAAGTCAAAATAATTTAATTAATTAATTTACAAACTAAAAAAACTCCTAAGTCTAATTATTATTATTATTTTTAATATTATTTAAAAGAAAAATAAATAAAAAACAAATAAAACAAATCAAAAGAAAAAAAGGGTGGGCCGGCTGTCAGAAATAAATAGGGGGTGTGCTATCTGGAAAAAATGTTGGGCCCAATAGATAGCCCAGACCATCTTGGGATCCTGTGGAGGCAACTTCTGAGTGTCCATGGTGGTCCACGCGTTTGGATGTCTTAGACTTGATCTCTTTATTATCAACTGGATGGAGTTGGAGGGCACCTGATAAGTGCTTGAAAGACAAAGCACCGGATCTGCAATCAACAAACGTTAAATAAACAAAACGATAGACCTGGGATTTGAACCCATGTACCTTCCCTTATAAGCGTGCTTCTTACCAACTGAGCTGGCTACTCAACTGTTATACCAAACACAACAAAAATAATATAATGCAGAAAACAATAGCTATAAGAAAATTAAAAAAACGCGCGTGTGGATTTGAATTGCCCCGTGAGGGGCTGCCACGCATCATCTTCTTCCTTCATCCGTCGTTTTAGACCTGGACCTATAGTGACAATTTTTGTCTGTCACTATAGCACTTGTAACCCAAAAAAAACAACAACACGCACAATAAATTCATGGTGAGGCCATGGATGAATTGACCTCAACCTCCTGAGCACAACGAGACCCTTGGTTAGGCCTAATTTTAGCTATTTCCAGAAACCCTAATTCTAAGCTTAGAACCCTAAAAATGGTGATACACGATCCCATGAGATGTTGGTGATGTGTTTTAGGCTGTTTTAGGACCTGGTGACGGTTGGAAACGTTCCAGGGGACTTCCAGGAACATGTTTGAGCCTTTGTTTGGGATTAAAACAAGCTGGAACTTGAAATTCAAGTTTGACAACTTTGAATTTTTTTGTAAAATATGCAGCAATTCTCCAAGCTCTGTGTGCGTGAATTTGACTTGCTAGAATGATGTACTTATAGTGTAGATGGAGGAGACACAATTGAATGGAAAAGATCAGCCCATAATGTTATGGTTTAAAGTCATGATCACAAATTTGAAAAATTACCAAACTTGAGATTTCATACCATTTTCATGGTTAGATGAACCTGGTCATGTTTTCACGTGTTTATGGACCTCATGCCAAGACAAAACACAAGCATAAGGGTCAAGGCCCATTTCTAATTATTTTGTACCATTTATTTTATATTTATTTGAAATAAATCAAAATAAATATGTAAAAAATAAGTAAAAATGGTAAAGCCGTGAAAAATGAGATTAAGGGTCCTCTATAAGCTTAGGAAAATATTTGAACCTTAAAAAGTTAGGCCATTGACTCAAAAATTCAAATTTGCTCAATGCACCATTCTTGAAATTTCCAAAATTTTCCCAACTTGGGAAAGCCATAACTTGCTCAATTTTTATCTCATGATGATGATCTTGGACTTTTTGGAATTCACAAAATGTCTACTTCAATCTCTCTTTTTATCAATTTTGCATTTGAAGATGTTATCTTGATGTAAAAGGTCTTGGAAAAAAGTGGCTTTTGTTGACTTTTTGAAAATGACCTGTAATGCCTGAGCTTATATCTTTCAAATGGGGAATCTATTGAACTTGTGGGATGAAGAGAAGTTGTAGGGGATTGGATTCTCTTCAAAATGATATTTGGTGGGAAAATTTCTGATAAAGTATGAGAAAGTTATGCCTGGTCAAAGTTTGGTTGACTTTTCCTATAGAAACCCTAATTTAGCAATTCTTGACTTTTGATGAATTAGGAGCATTTATTGAAGAATCGTGATCAACCATTGATCAAATTATGTATATCACTTCAAAATTTTGATGTTGACCAAAAATCTTGAAGTTTGACTATACATGGGCCACATTTGACTTTTGACCTAACATAGTTGATTTTCCAATACTTGAGCAATTGACTGAGCAAACTTGTAGTGCAATGCATGCAATTTTTCATGGACAATCTTGAAGGCATATTAGGATCATGGAAAGTATTTGAGACCTTTGGAGCTCAACCATCTTGATGAAAATCGAAACCCTGGTTTGGGGTTCATTGCCTTAGGATGAGAATTTGTCTAGTCAATTCTTGGTCAACCTTGAGCAATTGAGGACCTCTAGGAGTATGTCTTGTGTGAAAATGGGAGGGAAAATTTTGGGGTACAACACCAAGCAGTAATTACAAGTATAAAAAACAGTAAAGTGCGAAAAGTAAAGTTCATACGCTATTACATGGCTTATGGACAGATACATAATAGATGTGCAAGAAATAAACCTAACTATTACATCCAGGGAGGCAGGTACATAATAATGAAAAAAGAAAGCGGGAAATCTAGGCTATTAAAATTGTGAAACCTATAAAACTTATCTAAGAAAGTAAAATGAGAGGAAAAGGAAAGAAATGTTTTTTTAGTGATTTTTTATGAAAAAGGTTTTTGATGATGATTAAAATAAACCTAAAAAGCTAATTAGTTTTAATTAATAAAAGAGTTAATTAATTAAATTAATTAAAAAACTAAAACCTAAATAATTAAGGTTTGTAAAAAAAGGGGTTTTGTTGTTAATGGTTAAGTGAAAAGTTAGGTTAAAAAGATTAGGGTTAACCAAAAATAGGGTTAAGAAAAAACAAGTTAGAAACAAAATCAAGCAAAATGCCAGGGGTGGGTGTTGAACCCACGCCCTTAGCCTTTTCCACTGTCTGCCTTGCTACTGCACCAAGCGCGCGCTTGTGTTAGGAGAATGGGATCAGCGCGCTACATATCAAAACCTGCAAAATATGGAAAATATGAAAAATAAAATGTCAAAAGGCAGGATCGAACCCACGCCCTTGTACACAAATGCGTTAACGTGCGCTTCCTTTCCACTGGGGTGGCTGAGTCATTCGGTAACATTGAGAAAACAATTAAATATGTAATAAGCCAATTGGACTGGGCCGGAGAAACGTCAGAGCCCTAGCTTCGATCGTCTTCTCCGGCGAGCGTGTTCTTTGTTCCTGCAAAAAATAGGGAGTGTTAGTGATTCCCAGGGACCCTACTCCCCTAATTTAGGCCTTGCGATTTTAATGGGAGTATTAGTTTTAGCCATATCGTGCTAGATTGTGAGATACAAAGAAGGAAACTTAAAACAGTGTAAACATGGCCAAACGTGATTCAGCCATTATGGGGGCCATGCAGTGGTCTCATCCTGCACATTGATATCTCAGAAACATATTAGTAAGGTGAGTATGCATCAAAATGCAAAGAAAACAAAAACATGAATGTGATGCAATATTAGAAACCGACAAAGCATATATGAGGGTTTCAGGCCATTTGGATCTTCAAAGCTGATTCATTTTTACCCTACAGTGCTTCTAGAAGTGAATGGGACAAGTATTTGGCCTTGAGGGAGGCTGCAAGGTAGGGTTTCGATTTGCCCTAGTTTTGATTTTTTTTTTTTTGGAATTTTGGAAAGGTGATGTTGTGAAAAAAAATTTGTCCTTCTTGTCTGAGACACATGGAATATATATGGATGAATTAGGTCAAACAAGTGTGGGCTTGGACCTTGTATGAAAGTCTCTTATTTTATCTAATTTATTTTGAATTTTAAATAAATAAAATCCAAGATAAATAGAATAAAAATACAAGTGGTGTATGAATAAGTTCATAGGTTCATATTGAGGACTATAACACGCATGGACCTTGAAACATAAGCCCACTGGCCCAAAAATTCATGTTTGATCACTTTAGGTTTCATGCATTTTCTCAAAATTTCCCAACTTGCACCAATCATAACTCTCTCAATTTTTATCATATGAAGGTGATTCTAGACTTTCTGGAAAGCTCAAGATGTCCCTTACAATCTATATGTTGGTCATTTTTTAATTTTAAGAATTTATATTGATGTAAGTTGCCTTGAAATAAAGTGTCTTTTTGTTGACTTTTGAAATGACCTATAATGTTTTGGCCCATATCTCTCAAATGAAGCATTTTTTGGACTTGGGCTTAAAGAGACAAAGTTGTAGAGAATTGAATTTCCTTCAAAATGAGCTTTGGTTGATAAAAATTTGATGAAGCATGTGAAAGTATGCTTGGTCAAAGTTCAGTTGACTTCTCCTTAAGAAAACCCTAATTTAGTAACTTTTGACTTTTGATGAATCTTGAGTTTTCTTGATGAATTATGATCAATCCTTGATCAAATGATGAATGTGACTTAAAAATATTGATGTTGACCAAAAATATTGAAGTTTGACTGTATTTTGACCATAATTGACTTTTTGTTCAATGAAGTTGATTTTCAGTCATCTGAGCAATTGACTAAGCAAGCTTGTGTTACAAGGATTGAGACTTGGCATGAGTATTCTTAGAGACATATGAGAAACCATGAAATCCACTTGAGGCATCATAAGTCCAATCTTACCTGATAAAAGCAAAACCCTAGTTGTAGGCCAATTGCTTAGGAGGAGAATTTGTCTGATCAATTCTTGAGAAAACTTAGGAAATTGAAAAGCCTAGAAGCATGAGAAGGTACCTTGAAGAAAATGGAAGGGAAAATTTTGGGGTACAACAATAACCAACGTGTTATATTGTTTTAATTTTTTGAAAACCCTAATTCAAACCCCTTTTTGTGTTTTTCTATCCTTCAATTGGCGTCAGAGCGCCTGGTTCTGGGTGCTAACACTTAACCGTGTCAGAAAAAGATCATAGCATGAAAAAAACTATGGTGGAACCAGTTTAAAACAACAACAATGACAACTATGATGAGAAAGATAGAATCAGTGGCATACCTCCGATCTTTGATGGTGAAAACTTCGATTACTGAAAAACTCCTAGTATGCTGCTAGTTTTTCCTTTGTAATTGGATAAAACCATGTTACGTGGTCAAAGATCGGTACCTCACTTTCCTATTTTCTTGAACAGGGAATAGGGCATTAGGTTCACAACCTCCCTTCCATCGAAAAATACTTTATTCATCAGCATACCATTCACTTTTGCCCTATAAATAAGGCTTGATATGACATAACATCCTTGGACTTGGTTTCTCGAACACAACTTTTTTCTCCTCCACCACACCACTATTAATGGCATAGTATCATAATGGCTTTCCATCAGCTGCTTCATCTAGCACATAATCTTCCTCATTTTCAGATACTTTTGAAACGATATCGTACTCATCAGGTAATACTGACACAATGCCACATTTTATGATGAAATCTTCGCCATAGTCATTGTCGACCATATCATCTTTAATATTATCATAATAATCTTCCTCATCTTCAGGCAGAGGCTCATATTCCTCCTCCTTTTCATGTTAAGTCATAGTAGTGTATTCTTCACTTTGTTTTACCACCACTTCTTTATTTCCCAAAGGTGCTATTCTCATTGTCAATTATGATTGATTATGATCTTTTCTTTTCACTTAAACTCTATTTTGGGTAAATTCTTTTCTGAAATGGAGTTTCGACAGATTTCATAGCTCCCACGGGCTTCAGACTTTTGACAGGATTTACAGTTCCCACGTTCTTAGGACTTTTGACAGGCTTCATCTGTGATGTTGAGGCTTCTTTCACATCTTTCTTATTTCTCTGATAATTCCTCCATTGTGTTCTGGTCATCGGGTTCTTCCCTCTACATTTAGGAGACACCTGATATCCCTTAGGTTCTAACCTTTTCACCTAAGCCTTAGCTTCTTGGACAACCACTCTCCACTTTGGCATTTTCCCTCCTTTTTGACTCACTGGTTTCACCCATTTTTCTTATGGGATGTCCAACGGAGAACGAAAAAGGTTTTCGGTCGAGGTTGTTGAAATAGCCTCATATATTCTTCATTACGTCAAGGGATTCCCTCTTTGTTGAACACAAATATTGGAACTGGAGACTTCTCTTCCTTGAGAGCCTCTTTTACTGCTGCTTTATATATTTCAGCCTATATTTTTGTCATACACAACATTACACCTTGGGCATAATTTGACTCTTGATCCATTCACTTTGCATTTTTCATGAAAATCAGCCAAACTTTCCTCGGGTTAAGGATATATTGCTGGTAACTCATCTTCCATCTTCATATTAAAGCCTTCAGTAGCTTCGACCATAAGAACTTCCACGTCACACCCTCAGTAGCTTCGACCATCATGCACTCAAAAGGCTACGCATATAAAGCCTCCTCAACCTTGAACAGATCAGTGTCCACCTACATCTTTGGCTTTTCGCTAAATTGAACCCTGCCTTTTTTCAGAGCTTTCTGCACTAAATCCTTGAAAAGAACATATTGAGATGTTTTATGACCAAGAAAATTATGAAATTTGTAGAATCCCCTTTTGTTGTTTTGTTCTAGTGGGGGATTCTTTAGGCCTCAAGGCATAATAATTTGACCATCAGTTACTAATAAATGGAATATTTCATCACACTTAGTTATATCAAAAGTATATGTTTTTGTGATGGCTTTGTCACTTTTCTCGGTTTCAATGGGATTCTTCCTGTTTGGTGGACTCAATAGTTTACGAGCATGTGGAGGCCTAGGATGAAGTCCATCCTGATTAACCTCGGTTTCTTCGACTGAATCATCATCATCAGAAGAGTATTCTTTAGTGGCTATATAAGCAACCTTCCCTTTCTTTTTATACTTGATGACTTTGCCTTTCTCAGCTTTTAAACGTTCGATTTGTCGAACCCTGATAGCTAATTTCACCATATCTCTCAAGTATTGAGTATCCAACTCTTTTCTAATCGAATAGTCTATGCCATTCGCATCCATTTTGACTAATTCATGCTCAGGGACTTGAGTAAAGCATTTTGCTTTCAAAAGTATGAACCTTTTTAAGTACTGCTCGATTGAACCAATAGCTTTTCGTTTGACTCCAGCAAGTTCTGTTAGACTTATTTTTTATTGTCCCATGTAAAATTATTCATGGAACAACGTCTTCAATTAGGTCCACGTGTGGATCGAATGGGGAGGTAGCATTGTAAACCAGGTAAACACATATTTTGATAAGAAATATGGAAAATATTTCAGTTTCACATCCTCATTGTTGGCTATATTACCAGCTTCAATTTGATACCTAGCAACATGCTCAACAGTGGACTCCTACGTATCCCTTGCAAACTTTGTGAATTTAGGGACTTTCCATCCCTTAGGTAGTTTTGTTTGCAAAACAAAATCTGATAACAGGGAAGAGTATGTAGGCCTCTGAGAGCTAGTATTAATTCCATTTCGATCCATGATCCGTTCAACAATAGCTTCTAGGTTCTGTTATCTAGCTATTGCATCTCGTCGAACTTGCCTGACCACTTGGTCAGCATTTTGGTTTTGATTTACTATCATCACTGGGGGTTGTCCAATAACCCTAAGTATAGGGTCGACACATTGAGGAATTTCTTCATACTGCACTTGTTCTTCTGGTGGAAGTGGTGCAACATGTCGAACTGCCACTCTAGAGACACTAAGAAAGTCACCGATACGCGTCATTTGAGTTTCCAATGTTTGGTAACTCTTCATCGAACTCTCGATAAATGGTATCAATATGAAACACATTTGTTGAGTAAGCATTTTGCCCATTTTGTGATTACTTTTATCCATTAGTTGCCTCATAACTGCAATGGAACTCGGTGTGAAAGTGGGTATTACTTGGTGTGAAAAACTCAACTCAGTCGAACGACCAATTTGACTTTCCATAGGCCCTGATGCATGATAAGAGGAAAATATTGACGCTGAGTTTTCACCAAACATCTAAACGTTGTTATGCAAGTCTTCCATCATCGTTGTTGGCATTCCATACACTCATTTCCCACCATATGTAGGTATTACAAAACTAGGCCTACATTACCCCGAAGTATTGACCATATTTGGTCTTGACGTCACTGGCTACTCGTGGTGATTGGTGTGCTTGGAGTCGTCGAAGACACAACCACATAGCTTGAAACAACACTTGGTGCAGCATAGGTATTTCCTCTTGGGGTTTGCTCCCTATCTAGATTTATAGGATCTACCATTTTTTTACAACTCCTCAATCTCATGCGCAGATTGAGACGAACATAACACAAACATGTCCCATCGGGTGTGCCAATTTGTTCACAAGCGTTTCTCGCGAACAATCTCCAACCTCTTACTTAAAGGTTACTTGCAAGACCGGTTACAAGAGTCCTAGACTTAGTGTTATGTTTGATATGGTGTTTTGGTATTTGAAATGGATAAGGTATGAACCGAAATAGAAAAAGGTAAAAATAAAGACAAATTTGCAAGGTAAAATGATAAACAAACTGAACTTGAAATAAATTGCTTTGAATTAAAGGTGGATGCATGCATACATTTATCAGAAGTTGCTTGTTTCTCTCTTGACGCGGATACTTTGAGTTTTTTCTTACAATGTTATCAAATGCGACATTTGACATTAATGAAAAAACTTGTTTAAATGAACAAAGAAAAGTAACTACTATCCTACACGTTCGACGATAATTACTATTGAAAGTTTAAAATAATTCAAATGCATTGTAGAATCTTCAGAAAGCGTTTTGTTGAAATTAGCTTATCAAATAAGCTATTCTTGAAGCTGAAAAAATGATTTTGCAAAGAGGAAATCGATTTCCCTATATCTGAAAATCGATTTCGACAACTAATTTTAAACTTTCAAGTTTTCTATATTTTAGACTTTTCAAAGGGAAAATTGATTTCCCATATATGAAAATCAATTTTCTAAACTAATTTTTAAATTTTTGAATTTGTTTGAGTCTGTTTTAATTCCAATTTATTTTTAATATTGCTTATAAATATCTTATTTAAACTGTATTGAAAGTAATTTGTTCTTGGTGATAACCCTTAACTTATCATTAATTTTCTTAATTGAAAATTGTAGTTATAGGAGGAATTAAAAATTTCTCGTATTATTATATTTTGTTTCAAACACCGCAATTCTAATTTGTCATAAATTCCAAATTCATACAAAAACATTATAAAATGTTTGTTTATAAAGTGCTTCTAATTAATGGATATGTTTAGCAGTCAATAGTTTGTGAAATTCAAAGACTGTGTCAGGCACTATATGATGGAAATATGGATTTCAAACATGTCCCCCAACTTAGCCAACCAAATCTAGTTGCGAGCATCTACTTATTTGATAGATGATTGCTGAGATCAGCTTAAGAGGTGTGTAGCTTCTAAATGATTGTTAAAAAAAAAAAGGATTAACTAAAAGAGATCTTGGCATATGACGTATTCAATATTTAATTTTGTAGTATAATTATTTATTTACGGATTAAATATGTTTTAGTTTTTATAAAATTAAAAAAATTTGTTTTTAATATTTATGAACGAAATGATATATTTTAGTTTTTACAAAATTATTATGCGCGTAGTTTTAATCTTTATTAATAAATTAATATATATTTTCAAATAAATAATTTTTAGATATTTAGAAAGTTGTAAAAAATTTGTCAAATTCAAAATTTAATTTATAAGTTACGATTTTAATTCTTTTAATTATTATTTTTTGAAATTGAAAAAAAATTAATTTAATTCTTTTCATTTTGAGAAATTCTAAAATTTTTAAATCTTTTCATGTTAAAAGATTCTTTGGTAAATAAATTTTTTATATTATTTTAAACATATATAAAAAAATTATTCAAAAATTTAAAATTTTAAAATTAATTTTAAAAATGTTAAAAAATAACAAAGATTAAAAGTATATGCATAAACATTTTTAAGAACCAAAACATATCATTTTTTAATAAAAGTTAAATATAAAATTTAAAAATATTTATAGAAATCAAAAACATATTTATCCATTGATTTAATATATTCTACTTTGCTTATAATTTTTTTACAATTTCATACCAAATAAGCAGTACCTAAAATATTTATATGGTTCAGTGTATTAATTTATATTTAAAAATGCAAATGATTCATCATTATTTTAAATTAAAAAAATATCATCAAAAACATTGAAAAATAGATGATTTGGATTCCTTCATATCATTTCTATCATGCCTTATTATCAATCATTCAATTTATCGTTCTCTCTCCTTTATATTACTAGTTTTTTATTAGTATAATAATCCATTATTAGATTGAAAAAGGAGAAAATACTTAATCAAAACAGTAATAGATGATTCAATTTCATAACAGATCAACCGACCCAATTTTTCTATTATAAAAACTAAAGTGGATATACAATCATCTTGCAGTAGATAGTGGAGCAGGTGTCTAATGATAATTAGTCGCCTCTCAAGCATATTCAATTATTTAGTATTTTTGGATATGATTTATAGTTACTTAAAAAATGATTTAGATTACTGTTTTAAGCATATAAATTCAAGTTGTAAGATTATGATGCACTTGTGATACTTAATTACTATTGTTATGCAAGTAAATTAATACCCACCTACTTTTGATTATGGATAATTGGAAATTATATATATATATATATATATATATATATATATATATATATATATATATATATATATATATATATATATATATATATATATATATATATATATATATATATATATATATATATATATATATATATATATATATATATTATTCATGCGTGGAATAAATATTCGGCTGACTCTTCTCTTTGGAGGTAAGGAAAGCCCCAAATGTGAATTGTAGGATGGTTTGGGATTTAGGTGCTACTATAGTGATTGGTATTGACCTATGAATGGTGTCTAGCTTATCTCTTTTGCGGGAGTCCCTAAGTATGAAGTGTAGTGTTTCTGTGGCATATGTCGTAGAGACTTTCTAGTGAGAGAGAGGTCGAGAGGAAGAGGTTGAGAGAGTCCCCTTTTGTCTTTGGCCTTTAGGCCTATATATAGCATAGGCAATATTCTTTATTGAATAGTCATAATCAATGTCCATAATGACATAATCGTCCATTAATTCTTATGTTTTTAATCGCCTTTTAATGACTTCATAACACTTGTCTTATCATTAGGGTTACAATTATACCTCTCACCCTCCTCGGGTCCGGCTTCCTGTAAATCAGCAGTGTTGTGCCGAGCTCATACCCAGCTGGGCCTGACTAAGTAATCGGCTTCGGTCTCTTAGGGACAATCTCGTACATCATTATTTATCTAAGTTCATACCCCGACCTTGATACAAATATTTCGGGATGTACATAAGCCCCAAAAGCACAAGGCATGTAAGGGCATTGGGTCTGCAAAGGCGAAGTGTTTTTAAATCTATCTCGACCCATGTAAACTTTTCACATTGGATAATTTCTTTCTATCGCATTGTGTTTATAATTATTTGAGTTTAGTACTTTGTAAGTGTGCATTATGCTCATGTCGGAGATATAGCCCACCCGACTTTAGCATAGGTAAAGGGCTCCATTACCCTGTTTTACACTTATGTTTACTGAGGTCTATTTCCATCATTTTCGCGTGATGTTTCATGCTTTTGGACTATTTGGTCAGTCACTGGTTAGACTATCTTTGGCAGTATCACAAAGTAATGAATTTAATGTTTGTTTATGCTTACTCTTGAGTCGATTGGACCGAGGTCTTCATTTAAACCCGGAGATGGTTTTTAATAGGCGTATAGAGCCCTTTAGTGTTTAACCGGGTTCATATCCCGGCCTAGATAAAGTATCCTCGGTGTATATTAATCCCCCCGGGCACGAATTTCGCAGGATATATGTGGAGTTTTCCGGGAATACAGCTCATTGAAGTGAAGTATTTTGTCCGAGTTGTAACGTAACCAAGAGAGTCCGTCTGCTAATTATTAGCTTTTGCTTTTTTGTCATTTATATATACCTTAACACTTGCGACATGATCTATTTCCAAGCAGGGTCTCCCAAGTACAAAGTTTACAAGACTAAGTGTCTGGATATAAGGTACCCGATTTTACGTTACCTTTGGCTGAATTATGGAAATCAATGATGGTATTTATTTTGAATTTTAAGATCCTCCAACCTGTTTTTAGGTTGAGTGATTATTCACTTATCTTGTTACGGGCTAATGATCCCCTAGCCAAACTTGTTGAGTCTGGTGGTTACTACAATGGGTTTTTATCCATCCGATTTTAGAATACTCTTTTCCGTTTAAGGCATGTATTATTTTGCTAGTGGTAAATAAAACACAAGATTTTATTAGATAATGGTCAAAGGTTTATTAACTTGAACGTGATCTAGGCATACTAACATAGCCAAAGAGTTGTCGTGTTTGACCGTTTTGTGGTTTGGATTTTTATTACTCGGAGGTGGGGTTGACCGGTTTGGCCTTAATTCCACTCTGGCGATGTGTTTAACTCTTTTAATGTAAGATCCCGCCTTTTATACGAGGAGTATTATTTGTATAACTCGAATTTTACTCGAGGAATGTTCGGTATAAGGGGTGGTTAATCCCCACTCTTTTGTTTACAATCATGTCACTAGTCTCCGGGATTTTGTACTTTTAATTTCCCTTTATATACGAGGAATGTTTAATTTGTGCAACTCGACCCTTATGTTGGGCAGTGTTATTATAGAAATAGACCCTGATGATGGGAGTTAGTGAAGAAGTAAAAAACACAAGAAGTGGGTTGAATTGTAAAACTTGAAATCAACTGCTGACAACACGTTATTTTTATCCTGGTTCGTTTGATCTCAAACTACTCCAGTCCACCCGTCAAGGTGATTTCTCCTCTCTCCAACGAGGTCTTAATCCGCTATATTCAACTGAATATTACAACTGCTTTAACAACTGCTAAAGCCTTATTGAGTCTAAACCACAGACCGGTTTCTCAAGGAAATTCTTTCTTACAGATAAATGAATACTATGTGTGTTGAATGTTTTCTACAAAAAACTCTATATCACAACTGTGATAATACACAAAATTAAGCTTATGTGAAACTGGATGCTATAACTATAGAGTAAGCAATTTGAGAGATATAGCAAATTGTATGAGTGAGGATGATGATGATTTGCTTCAGGCGTGTAAAGAGTTGTAGAGCATTAGCCAATTCTTTCTTCACTGACTTGTTTATACAACATTTGGAAAAGATACGTTGTAGTCAATTATGCCATTTCAATGTCCATTATGTTCTTTCCATATTGAGAAGATCTTGTCTTGGAATACAGCCGTTGGAAGTAAAGTGTCTTGAATGCACAGTACCGTTGTCACTTAAGCGTGTTGCTGGCTTTGGCTTATTCTGACGCTTCTAGCTGCTGATGATATTGTTTTGGTCTTGATCAGAGTTTAAAGTATGTTACGCGCAGATCTGTTCATCAAGCTTCAGCGTAAGCACATGCTTTGATCTTCTGATGCTGGCATATGATATTTCATCTTCTGATGCTGATATTGATGTTTTTATGCTGGTATCCATTAGAGTTTCTGTAAATATACAATATAATTTTTAGGTAGCATATATGTCTCATATGAATTATACACTTTATTTAATCTAGCATTTTGTTATCATCAAAACTTTAACTTGGGGTAGTAGATTCAAACTTTGTTCTAACAATCTCCCCCTTTTTGATGATGACAAAAACCGGATATTTTCAATTGAAATTTAGGAAAAATATCAGAGATAACCAAATAATAGATTGTATCAGAGATAGGCAGGTAGGTATCAAAGATAAGGAGGAATAAAAAGGTATCAGAACTTAAGAGGAATAAGAAAAAAACTATCAGAGTTATGATCAGAAAAACTCCCCCTGAGTTTATTACTTCCCTTTTAATTCCATGAGTCCTTTAGCATCAGATCTTTCTGGAGCAGAGCTTCAGTGTATCAGATATAATTAAATTCTTGTACCTGTAAGCTTATGCAAAACAAAGAAACATTCAAGTATATCAGAGTGTTAGAATGTTTGAGACTTTTATCTCAGTAATCCGTTATTGAAAAATATCATTCTTTTTCTCCCCCTTTTTGTCAGCAATCAAAAAGTGCAAGTAATTGAAGTTAAAACGATCAGTGCAGAAAAACTATTGTATTTAGTTCAAAGCTTAGAAGATAGTACAGAAAACATGTAAAGAAAACAATGAGAACATTGAGAAACAAAATCTAAGGTTGGGGTGGAAGGCGTGTGAACAGAGCTTCTAGCATGTTCTTAATCTGATCAGCGGTTTCCTTCTGCTGATGCACCATGCTGGCTACTGAATCAATCTTACTATCTTGAACATCCATCCTTTCCTTCATTCGTTGATCATTCTCATCCATTCTTTTCTGCAGACGAATATCATTTTGCTTCAGCTCTTCAAGAGTCTGCCTGTCCAATGCAGCTTGAGAGACATCAGAATCAGGATGCTTGTGAGAGCTTTCTGCAACATCTTCTTCTTGACTAAGGTCTTCAGCTGGAATCGTCTGATCTTCTGCTGGTTGAACTGTTGAAGCGAGACGCTTTTCAGACAAAGGCTCATTGTCCAGATGAAGCACTTCCTCCTTCAGCAGCTGACTCATGACTGGACCTTCAACTTCTTTCAGCAGATTGCTGAAGTTCTATTGAGCCTGTTCATAGTTTATGTCTTGCAGTTTAAATGTTTCAGCGCGTACCCACTTTCTAAATTGTGTCCAGAGTTGGTCTGAAGCAGCAGGATCAATCACTCCCGGACAAGCCTGCTTTAGAGAAGCAATCCAATTCTGCATGTCTGTTTCAAAATTCAAGATGCTAGAACCAACATCTGGTTGTTTAGGTTTAGGAATGGCGATTTTATTTTAAAGGGCAGCAAGGCGGTCAAGGACTGTTAGATCAATGAAGGTCTTGCTGTGGTTATCTGGATTTTGTTTGGGTGAGGAAGTAGGAGAGTCAGAAATGATTACTGGACTGGGTGGAGTGTGTGGAGGAGTTGTTTCTGGTGAGGATGGTAGTTGAGGTATGTTCACAGTTGTGCCACAAGGCAGTTGAATGGCCAAGGGTTATGGTTCAGAGGATTCAGGTGATTGAGGTTTAGGGGTTTGAGCCTCAGAGTGTTGAGACTCAGAGTGTTGAGGTGAGGGTGGATTAAGTTCTGGTTGTGGAGATGGAGGTTGTGGAATTTCTGGTTGTTCTGGTATTGGTGATAGTGTAGTTTCTGGTTGTGGATTTGGATTTTCTGTATGGGGAGCGGAAGAGTGTTGATTTATTTCAGAAAGAACTTCTTGAAGTTCTGGTTCTGTTGAGGTTGTAGGTTTTGGATTATGAGGTTTGGCGCGGGATCTTCTGAGGGTTAATGACTCAGAAGGGTCAAACTCAGGTTCAGTATCATCAATGGTTGGAATGGGAATTGGGATTTCAAATGAAGCTGGGGTTGGGATAGATGTTGGAACAACAGATGAATTTAAAACATTAACAGAAGACAGATTACCTCTATTCTTTGGGGTCTGTTGAGACGATCCTTCTGATACAGCCTTTCTCTTCTTAGTCTTCTTCAAAGTAACTTCTGGTGCTTGCTGGTGCAGATCTTTAATGTTCAGAGTGGGATCTGTGCCATCAGCCTTACAAGCATCCAAGTATCTGAGAATAATGACTGGTTTAGAGTCAATCTCAGAGAATATAGTAAAGTCGTCCAGAGGGACTCTTCGGCTGGTGATTTCAGCATGAGGAGTGATGCTGGGCTCCTTCCTTATGTTCTCTATCAGCTTCATCTTCTTCAGATTCTTGGCATTCAGCTGCTTGCCAACAGAAGGTTCTATAGAGCTTAATTCCTGTGCCTCTGACAGGTGTTCAATCAGCCTATTCTCCGTTAGAATATCTGATATCAATCTTCCGAAGGGTATCCAATCCCTTTTAGTCCATTCTTCTTCTCTAGTCTCCTTGACGCTGGTCCTCAGATGGTTGAACAAAAGATGAGCCAAATTAATCTTTACCTTCTGATTAATAAAATAGATCAGAAACTGATGATCTATGTTTATATAATCAGGAGAGCTTGTGGGCTTCCTGTGATTGAAGCAGCCCAGAATAATCTTTGCCCAAATTCTGTGCTGATCTTTCAAGTCTCTTATTTTGCTGGAGGGAACCCCATGAGTGAAAATCTCTCTTGCAATAACAGCAGCATCTGAGCATCTTTTTGCCATGTCGATACAGCGGATACCACCACCAGTGTATCCAATCAGACTTGCAATGTGATCCTCAGTAATCACAATCTTCTTTCCCATGATATACGAAGTAACCTGATGAGTTGAGGAAGACGCATGTATCCAGAATTCTTTGACTAAGATGGGGAACGTTGGATCCACCAACCTATCAAAGTACCTTTCCCAGCCTTGTGTCTTAATTTCTTCAGTCAAATCAAAGCCATTTTCCTTCAAGCTGTTGAAATCAACTATCAATTCTGACAGAACTTCCAAGTTCTTGACCGGAGTTAGGAGCGTTCTGAAGGGAATCTGATACTGTTCAAAAGAAGCATCTTGCTGGGAACCTGCAGATGGAATGCTAGAAGATGCCATGTTCACACAAGGGTTTGAGAGACAAAGTTTGAAAAAGGATTTCACACAGTAAGAAGTGAAAAAAAATGCAGAAGGGTTTTGAAGATTGTAAGAGACGGTAAAAATGCATAAATGATGTTTAAGGTGTTTAAATAGGTTTCAAAAAGTGTTTTGAAAACATAAACAAAAATGTTTCAAAAATAAATCATGATTACTTGCATTTAATGTTGGCTGATTTTAGGGGATTTAGAAAGATATTGGAACGGTTACCCATGACATGTGTCTCAATGCATCCAATCAGTGCTTCGCCTTCTCAGAAGCGTGCACGCGTGTTCTGCCTCAGGGATTGGCTGATGACTGGATGACACTTGTTTGATTTAGTGAACAACACATCTATCCTTGAGATGAGACGCTCAGATCTTTAAGGATAGACTCTGATACAATCTGCATGTCTAACTTTCTGAAAGAAGATTGATCAGAAGTTCACAGTAAAATAAGACACATTCTAAAGGTTAATATATAGACTTAAAACATTTTCACTCTGGGCAGAGCTTCATGCTGAGATGTTTCAGAATGAAGTTGAATCTATCTTCAGAAAGTGGTTTTGTGAAGATATCAGCCCATTAATGGTCTGTATCAATAAATTTTAAGTTTAAAATGCCTTTCTGAATATAGTCCCTAATGAAATGATGTTTTATTTCTATATGCTTAGCCCTAGAATGCAAAATCGGATTTTTACTTAAGCAAATGGAAGAAGTGTTGTCACAGAGTATAGGAATGTTACTCTCAAATATCTGGAAGTCTTCAAGCTGACTTTTCATCTAGAGCATTTGTGTGCTGCATCCAGCTGCTGCTATGTACTCAGCTTCTGCTGTTGATAGCGCAATTATGGATTGCCTTTTGCTGGACCAAGAGATCAAATTTTCTCCCAGAAACTGGCAGCTTCCAGAAGTACTTTTACGCTCTACTCTGTCTCCAGCAAAGTCAGCATCACAGTAACCTACTAAGCTGTAATCACTAGATTTTCTATAAAATAAACCCAGATTAGTAGTACCTTTCAGATACTTGAAAATTCGCTTAACAGCTGTTAAGTGAGATTCTCTAGGATCTGATTAGAATCTTACACAAATGCACACACTGAATAAAATATCAGGCCTTGAAGCCGTCACATAAAGAAGAGAACCAATCATACCTTTGTAGACCTTCTATTCTACCTGTTTGCTTACCTCTTCTCTTTCCAGAATGCACGTGGGATGCATTGGAATCTTTGATGGCTTACATTCTGAGAGATCAAATTTCTTCATAAGTTCTCTGACATATTTGCTCTGATGAATGTAAGTTACCTCTGGAGTTTGATTGATATGAATTCCTAGAAAGAACTTCAGTTCCCCCATGAGGCTCATCTCAAATTCTGCCTGCATACACTTAGCAAATTTTCTTCCAAGAGAAGGATTAGTAGATCCAAATATAATATCGTCAACATAAATCTGACACACTAAGATGTCATTCTTAACTGTCTTACAGAACAAGGTTGTGTCCACCTTCCCTCTGGTGAATTCCTTTTCTAACAGAAAGTTACTTAGTCTTTCATACCAAGCTCTGGGAGCTTGTTTCAGACCATACGGTGACTTCTTTAGTTTGAAAACATATTCTGGATTTTTTGTACTTTCAAAACCAGGGGGTTGGTGCACATAAACCTCTTCTTCTATATAGCCATTTAAGAATGCACTCTTGACATCCATCTGATATAGAGTGATGCCTTTATTAACAGCAAAAGAAATCAAAAGTCTTATAGATTCTAACCTGGCGACTGGAGCAAAGGTTTCTGTATAGTCTATCCCCTCTTTCTGACTATAACCTTGTGCTACCAGTCGTGCTTTGTTTCTGATGACTTCACCTTGTTCGTTCAGTTTGTTTCTGAACACCCATTTTGTTCCAATGACGTTGAATCCTTTTGGTCTGGGAACTAGATCCCACACGTCATTTCTTGTGAATTGATTCAGCTCTTCTTGCATTGCCAGAATCCAGTCGTTGTCCAGAAGTTCTTCATCAATTGAAGAAGGTTCAATCAGAGAAATAAGTCCCATGAGGGATTCTTCATAGTTTCTGAAGCTGGCTCTTGTTCTGATTGGATCTTCCTTTCTTCCTAAGATTGTTTCTTCTGGGTGATCCAAGCTGCTTCTGGGTAGTCTTTTCTGAGGTTGATCAACAGATGTTGCTGGATTACTCGCAGTGCCTCTTTCTGATGTTGAAGGAGTGTCTTTGAGAGCTTCTGATGACTTGTCTTCAGAACCTGTGAATTCAACTTCCATACCTGCAAAGACTTCATTCTGCTTTGACTTTTCAGAGTCAAGCTTATCATCAAAACGAACACTGATTGATTCTTCCACAATCTGTGTTTCTGTATTGTATACTCTGTACCCTCTTGAGCGTTCAGAGTATCCTAACATAATACACTTATGTGCTTTAGAGTCAAACTTGTTCAAATAATTTTTTGTATTTAACATAAAACAAGTACATCCAAATGGATAAAAATATGAAATGTTGGGCTTTATGTTCTTCCACAATTCATATGGAGTCTTTTCCAGAATAGGTCTTATGGAGATTCTATTCTGAATGTAGCACGCTGTCTTTATTGCCTCTGCCCAGAAGATCTTAGCAACATTTGTCTCATTGATCATGGTTCTGGCCATTTCTTGCAATGTTCTGTTCTTTCGTTCTACAACTCCATTTTGTTGGGGAGTTCTAGGACAAGAGAAGTCATGCATAATGCCTTTGTTATTAAAGAATGACTCAAAATATTTGTTTTCAAATTCTCCACCATGATCACTTCTGACTTTAATGATTCTAAGATCCTTTTCATTCTGAACTTGGTTACAGAAGGTGACAAACACAGAGTGTGACTCGTCCTTGTGTCTTAAGAACTTTACCCATGTCCATCTGCTATAGTCATCTACGATTACTAACCCGTACTTCTTGCCACTGACTGAAGCAATTTTAACTGGTCCAAATAAGTTAATGTGTAGAAGTTCTAATGGCTTAGAGGTGGAAATAACATTTTTAGATTTGAAAGCAGGTTTTGCAAACTTGCCTTTCTGACATGCTTCACACAGAGCATCTGAATTGAACTTCAGATTAGGAAGTCCTCTGACCAGATTGAGTTTATTAATCTGAGATATTCTTCTCATACTAACATGCCTCAATCTTCTGTGCCAGATCCATTGCTCGTTGTTGACAGACAGAAGACATTTTACATTCTGACTTTTCAGTTCAGAAAGTTTGATTTTATAAATGTTGTTTTTCCTCTTTCCATCGAATAGGATAGTCCCATCTTTCTGACTAACAGCTTTACATGATTTTTGATTAAAGATTATATCATAACCGTTATCACTTAATTGACTTATGGATAATAGATTATGCATTAATCCATCTACTAATAGAACATTATTTATAGAGGGAAGATTTCCATTACCTACTGTTCCAGAGCCAATGATCTTTCCCCTCTGATTGCCTCCAAAGTCTATGTGGCCTCCAGGCTTAAGTTCCAGGCTTTGGAACATATGCCTTCTTCCCGTCATGTGTCGTGAGCAGCCAGAGTCCAGGTACCATGACTGGTGTTTCTGAATTGCTGCTAAAGATATCTCTTCGGTGTCTGATTCAGAAGCTTCACTGTCTTCTGATATGTTAGCCATGAGAGCTATGTTTGCTCTCTCATCATCTGATTCTGAGTCAGCTTCAGATGAGTCAGAGTCATCCCATGTAGCCATGAGACTCTTCTTCTTTTCCCTTCCAAACTTCTTTTTGGGCTTTTCCCTCTGAAGCTTTGGACAGTCACTCTTGTAGTGTCCTTGCTCATTGCATTCATAGTAGATGATGTCCTTGGTGTTTGGCTTTCTGCTTCCTGAAGAGCCTTCAGATCTTCTGTATCCAGAGGAGGAGTCTGACCTTCTGTATCTGGAGGAGGACTCATTCTGATCGGATCTTCTGGTATTCCTGAACTTTCTTTGCCTTTGCTTCCATAGTTGATTCACTCTTCTGGAGAGGAGGAAAAGTTTGTCTTCTTCTAATGAGGACCCATCAGAGGTTTCTTCAACAGCCTGCAAAACTTTGGATTCAGATTTTCGGTTAGATTTTAAGGCTAAAGACTTACCTTGCTTCTGAGGTTCGTCAGCTTCTAGCTCTATCTCGTGACTTCTGAGGGAGCTGATAAGTTCCTCCAGAGATATTTTGTTGAGATCTTTAGCTAGCTTCAGTGCTGTAACCATTGGCCTCCACTGTTTTGGCAAGCTTCTGATGATCTTTTTGACATGATCAGCAGTAGAATACCCTTTTTCCAGAACTTTGAGACCATCCACCAGAATTTGAAATCTTGAGAACATCGTTTCAATTGATTCACTTTCTTCAATTTTGAATGCCTCATACTTCTGAATGAGCGCAAGAGCTTTAGTTTCTTTGACCTGAATGTTGCCTTCATGCGTCATTCTGAGGGAGTCAAACATGTTCTTTGCAGTATCTCTGTTAGATATCTTTTCATATTCAGCGTAAGAGATGGCGCTGAGAAGAATGGTTCTGGCCTTGTGGTGATTTTTGAAGTCACGCTTTTGTTGATCAGACATTGCCATCCTGTCAATCTTCTGACCACTTGCATTCACTGGGTGCATGTATCCATCTGTCACCATGTCCCACAGATCAACATCATGTGCCAGAAAGAAGCTTTCAATTCTGTCTTTCCAGTAATCAAAATTCTCTCCATCAAAGACTGGAGGTTGGCCGCTGAATCTGTCTATATCTTCGTTGTTGTCATTGCTGGTGTGTTGATATGTTCCTGCCATTGTGTTTCTCTGACGCTGGATCTTGTACTGACACGGTTAAGTGTTTTAGCTCAGAACCAGGCGCTCTGATGCCAATTGAAGAAGTAAAAAACACAAGAAGGGGGGTTGAATTGTAAAACTTGAAATCAACTACTGACAACACGTTATTTTTATCCTGGTTCGTTTGATCTCAAATTACTCCAGTCCACCCGTCAAGGTGATTTCGCCTCTCTCCAACGAGGTCTTAATCCGCTATATTCAACTGAATATTACAACTGCTAAAGCCTTCTTGAGTCTAAACCACAGACCGGTTTCTCAAGGAAATTCTTTCTTACAGATAAATGAATACTATGTGTGTTGAATGTTTTCTATAAAAAACTCTATATCACAACTGTGATAATACACAAAATTAAGCTTACGTGAAACTGGATGTTATAACTATAGAGTAAGCAATTTGAGAGATATAGCAAACTGTATGAGTGAGGATGATGATGATTTGCTTCAGGCGTGTAAAGAGTTGTAGAGCATTAGCCAATTCTTTCTTCACTGAATTATTTATATAGCATTTAGAAAAGATACGTTGTAGTCAATTATGCCATTTCAATGTCCATTATGTTCTTTCCATATTGAGAAGATCTTGTCTTGGAATACAGCCGTTGGAAGTAAAGTGTCTTGAATGCACAGTACCGTTGTCACTTAAGCGTGTTTCTGGCTTTGGCTTATTCTGACGCTTCTAGCTGCTGATGATATTGTTTTGGTCTTGATCAGAGTTTAAAGTATGTTACGCGTAGATCTGTTCATCAAGCTTCAGTGTAAGCACATGCTTTGATCTTCTGATGCTGGCATATGATATTTCATCTTCTGATGCTGATATTGATGTGTTTATGCTGGTATCCATTAGAGCTTCTGTAAATATACAATATAATTTTTAGGTAGCATATATGTCTCATATGAATTATACACTTTATTTAATCTAGCATTTTGTTATCATCAAAACTTTAACTTGGGGTAGTAGATTCAAACTTTGTTCTAACAGTTAGTCGTAGAACTCGACCTTGATGAGCGGAGTTATTTATAGAACTCAACCCTGATGAGGGGAGTTAGTTGTTGAACTCGACCCTCATGAGGGGAGTTATTTATAGAACTCGACCCTGATGAGCGGAGTTATTTGTTGAACTCGTTGAGGGGAGTTATGTATAGAATTTGACTCTGATGAGGCGGGTTAGTTGTAGAACTCGGCCATGATGAGGGGAGTTAGTTTTAGAACTCGACCCTGATGAGGGGAGTTAGTCATAGAACTCGACCCTGGTGAGGGGAGTGTTATTATAAAACTTGACTCTGATGAGAGGAGTTATTTATAGAACTTAACCCTGATGAGGGGAGTTAGTTTTTGAACTCGACCCTGATGAGTGGAGTTATTTATATAACTCGACCCCGGTGAGGGGAGTTAGTTGTAGAACTCAGTCTTGATGAGGGGAGTTAATTGTAGAACTCGACCCTAATAAGGTGGGTGTTATTGCAGAAATCGACCCTGATGAGGGGAGTTATAGAACTCGACCCTGATGAGGGGAGTTAGTTGTAGATCTTGGCCCTGATGAGGGGAGTTAGTTGTAGAATTTGGTCCTGGTGAGGGGAGTCATTTGTAGAACTCGACCCTAATGATGGGAGTCATTTGTAGAACTCGACCTTGATGAGGGGAGTGTCATTATAGAGCTTGACCCTGATGAGGGGAGTTATTTATAGAACTCAACCCTGATGAGGGGAGTTAGTTGTAGAGCTCCACCCTGATGAGGGAAGTGTTATAGAACTCGACCCAGATAAGGGAATGTTAAACAAAGTTTTGCAAGAGACGTAAAGTATGCTTCGACTTTTTTTCGAAACAGAGCGTCATTGTAAGGTTGGCCGAGTAGGTCCAGAGCCTTAGCAAGGGTGAAGTCAAATTCCCGAGAAGCATAAAATGTTCTTCGGCGTTTTGCCAAAACAAAGCCCCATTGTAAAGTTGGCCGAGTAGGTCTAGAGCCTTAGCAAGGGTGAAGCCGAGTTCGCGAGAGGCGTAAAGTGTGCTTCGAATTTTTATCGAAACTGATCCCTATTGTAAGGTTATCCGAGTAGGTCCAAAGCCTTAGCGAGGGTGAAGCCGAGTTTGCGAGAGGCGTAAAGTGTGCTTCGACTTTTGGTCAGAAAAGAGCCCTATTGTAAGGTTGGTCGAATAGGCCCAGAAACTTAGCGAGGGTGAAACCAAATTTTTAGGCCAAGTATTTATATTTACACTACCCGACCACAATATATTATTTACATTTTGTTCAAATCCCACCTAGTTTTCTAGACTAATAAGAGTTGGATTTCTCCTACCCACGTAGGGGAAAATGACGACACCTTTTACTTTTTTTAGTAAATCTAAATGAGATGTTTTACAAACGGAAGAGGCAAATAGCTCTTCTAATAATTTTTTAAAGTATTAATTTTTGTTTTATCCACCTTTATGTCAGATTCTTGACCATACAAGTTCAGTTGACTTGCCTCCCGTTCTATGGCATCTCGATATCTATTGTCCATAGCGTGCGCTGACTTTTCTCGAAGACATAGGCTCCTCAGATCATCTTCTAGTATACTCTCTATGAGTGTTAGAAAAAATCTGAGGTGACTCCCACCCTTGCAGGGGAAAGGAATGACACCCATTACCCTAGATTCTTTCTAAATAATTCTCTAAAATGATCACAAAAGGCGGAGATCGTTAACCTGCCTCATACAAAAATACTTCCCTAAAGAATAAGTATACGCTTGGTTCTACTAATTTATGTCTGGGTTGCTTATACTTAACCGAGATGTCCATATAATGCCCCCAAGCGTGAGGCTTTTGTCTGAAAGGATGAAACGCTTTAACCCAGAGTCATCCCGGCTAAGCAAGACTTTGCTTCTCAGTGCTTGTCGAAGATCTTGATTGGTAGTTTAGTTCCTTTCGTACAAGAACCTCTGAGTTTTAAAGCTCCTTCTGTCTTATTTTAAAAGCTTTAAAAGGCATGGTGTCTCCCACCCACGCAGGGAATAAGAACGATACCTATTACTAGTCTTCCTTATACAATAATAAACATAATGTACTGAAACATAAATTTAAAATTTCAAGCCTATTGATTTTGTCAGTGATATTGCTTGATAACAATTTTACTCCAAGAATAATTATGTTCATTTGAGTCTTGAAGTGGAGGCAACTTGTTTCATCAACAAGAGGTGAGTGATATTAGATTCATGATTTTCGTAACTATGATAGAATCATATGATGTCCTATAGTATGTTTATCCTGATAGAAGTATCTTCACGAGCTCTAAAACAATATGGAATAATACTGTATAAATAATTGATGATCATGTGTATCAAAAAAATATTAACTAATTTCACCGGATGTAACATGCAAGAGCACATATTGTGATGTGCAATCTTATGCCAACATACAAGTCTACGTGTTTGTGAAGCTTTATGGTATGATTGAAGCGTATATGTGATAAGAAAAATATAAATTTTATTATTTTTGTATTTTGTAATAATAGGGAGATTCCTCGAATGTCTATCTCAAGAACTGCATGCAATTATCGAGTTAAATTCGTAGTTAAATTCGTAGTTCAATTAAATAAAACTTAATATGGGTTTTGGTTTTGAATTTGTCACTTAACACGTAGTAGAAATATAAAATGGACTTTTCACAGATATGAGGAGTATGCTAGGGTAAGGCGTATAATTTGCTCTGTAACTATCTTGAATCCTGATCTCTTCAACAAGTTCATATCCTTCAATTACCAACCCTCTAGGTTATTTTCCCCTAAGTCCTTAGTGGGAAAACCTTTGAATATGCGTTCTAAATCCTAAGTCCTGAGAGATATCTGATGGATTCAAGCCTTTGTTTTATCAAGAGTTATCTGGTAACTATAGAGTATCCCTAGTCCTAGGTGATATCTATTATAGCCTAATCGTACAAAAACCTTAACAACCGCGGTCCAGCTGGTTATTAACCGTAAATAAATCCTAATGGTCCAATCAGGAAAGCATGAAAATGTTTCACGATTAAATTGAATAGAGAAGACTATTGTATTAAAGAAATTCAGGAATCAAAATCATTTACAGAGTTAAATCAGGAACACCCCCCAGTAATGAGGGATTTAGCTACTTATATTGTTCAAAACAATCACAAGATAAATATTAGACATTACAAGTAATTGGATAGCTTCAAATATTCAATTGCTTTGGATCATGAGAATCTTCCACTCTCCAAGAACCTTGATCCCCCCAATCTTCAGTCATGTAAACTATTCTTCGCTCTAGCAAAAAGTCCCATCATTCCTCTTTCAAACTTGGCTAAATAGTGAACAATCCATTTGTCTCAGTCTGAAATACCCAAAATGCCCCTCTGGGTCCCAAATCATAAAAACACTCAAAATCAGCATCCTAGCCAACACATGTCGTGTCACCTGACACGGGCACCCATGTCGGCCTCTGTCCATTGCTCTAACAAAACTTTCGCCCAAACCTTCTGACACGGGCTATGTTAACTGACACGGGCATCCATGTCAACCTCTGCCTTCTTCTCCCAAACTGCAGGTAAGCATCCTCTCTTCACATGGCCCGTGTCAGGCACCCTGTAACTTGGTTTTTGAGACTTCCTCTGAAACTCCAAATTTGGACTTTTCGCACTGATTTTCTTGGTTTTATTCCTCTAAGCCTAAAAACAACAAAATACATAACCAACGCATAAAACGTAGAAGAATGAAATAAAAAAATTTACAAAATAAAGAAACTATAACTAAAATCAACTGTAAATTAAGGTGGAAAAACCACTTATAAATTTTCTATAAATATTATTAACAATCAGTAAACAACATTGAGGTTTGTATCCAAAACCACCATATGTCTTTTAACAAAGAATAACATAATTTAATTCTACTATAATTCTCGTTTATCAAAAACTAAAAAAATTATCTCAGCATAAAGCATCACGGATGGGAACGAAGCTAGTTCCAGTCTCGAGTGCTATCAAGATTTAGTCACTAATAAATGATTTCATATCATGACATTCGCTACTCTGCATTAACGACATATCCAACTCGATGTTGGTGACTTAGGTTACAGATCTCGCCCCTAAACAATGACATCTCCCGAGAATACTGGCCTTTTAAGAAGAATCCTTGCAAGCATGCTCAGACTGTAATCTTTAATTGTCTTTGCGGTCATCATATATTGCAATGATGTCATTGCACCCACTTTAGACTATTTGGTCCAACTTTATTCATTTCTCAACCAATCATACTTGCATGTGAATCTATATTATGCCGGACTGTAAAGATAAACTAATCAAGGAGTACTTCTCAGGATTCAAGCACTATGGTACAAATCTACACGTTAGACTCGTATCACTGGCACGTTATTCCGAACTTTCTACCCTCGAACAACCATCCCTTTGTCTCTGTATACTATTCTCGAACTCCCACAAAATTTGGAGGACTTCAACTCGTGGATTAACATAGCAATTTGCATAGAACTTACAAATAATTCGACAAGAAGAAAAGCAATAACCCCCCCCCCCCCCCCCCCCCCCCAACTTAAACTAAACATTGACCCCAATGTTTTAGAACAACCGCAAGGAAGGTGACTTATAGAGGGAAATGCAACACCAGCTGCTGCCTCCTAGATTTCACCAGTAAGAATACCTTTTTATTACCTGCAAACAAAACAAAAAGAAAAACTAAGTTATTAAAAGCATGGGTTGCCTCCCACGAAGCGCTTCTTTTAACGTCACATGGCTCGACGATTCTTCTCCTTATGGGGATACTCCCTCTTCCATACCTTGTTGCTTGTCTCTTCCATAATCCAGAACTCATTTAGATCAAAAGTATCAACCCATTTGTGCTTCCAGCCACTTCCAACTTCCATCTTCTCAGGTCAGTGTTCCTTCTTCTTTCTCCTCTTTCCTTCTTGGCCAAGCTTATGAATTTTTATCGATGCCACCTGAGAGATTATTCCCGAGACTTATTTTGGGAGTGATTTTGAGATTTTTATTTCTCCTTCTACTTTGATTATACCAATAGAAGATTTATTCTTTCCACCTGCACCTTGCTTCTTGACTTCCAACACCTTGAACATTATCTCCTCACCAAATGATTTAAGTGTCAGATTACTTGTCTCAATATCAAAATTGCATCGACTAGTCAGCATAAATGGTCGACCAAGAATGATAGGAGTCTCTTCATCTTCAGTTATGTCCATGATCTAAAAATTAACTTGGAAAACTAAATTGTCAGTTTCTTTTAATACATCTTCAACTATCCCAAATGACTGCTTGATGGTGTGATCAACAAATTTCAATTTTGTTCCACTGCCGCTTATCTTCTCAATACCCTGATTTTTGAAAATAGACACTGGCATCAAATTCACACTAAAACCATAATCAATTAGAACACTCTTGAATTTTTTCTTTTATGGGGCATGATATTGCAACTAACCCTGGATCCTTCTGCTTGATAGGTAGTTTCCTCCCGGGTGCAATTACACACAATTTCTTATCACAGGGTACTGATCCCTCTCATGTTAATCTCTTATTTGGTAATACCTCATTCATGAATTTCTAATACAAAGGAATTTTATCGAGTGCTTCAAAGAATGGCATATTGATCTCTAGATTTTTGAACAACTGGACAAATTTATCAAACTTTTTCTCTTTTGTGTCATTCTTTACGACTCGAGATGGATACGACAACTTGAACGGTAGTTTAATTTTCTCTTCAATTGGCTTCACAGGTAATACTACTTCTTCTCGTTTTCCCTTGTTCTGTCTCACTTCCAGATCTACTTCTATGATACTATCATCAAAATTTACCTCATCTTTCTTTTCTTCAGCATCTTTCTCATTCCTTGTTGTGATAGCATTAACATTCTCATGAATTTTCTGATTTACTTGTGCTCGGAGCGCTACCTGTTGTGCAATCTATCTCATTTGAACTTCCAATTTTTTATTGCATATGTGGTATTCCTGTAATTACTCCTTGTCTCTTCTTCAAATTGAGAGGTGCGGGCAGCCATCTTTTTAATAGCCTCCTCTAATTATGCTTTTTGTAGAGCTTGTTGTTGCTGATCATTCTAGGAGAAGTTAGGATGATTCTTCCACCCAAGATTATAGGTGTTAGAATACGAGTTATTTTGCTTCAATAATTTTATCTCCTTAATTTGTTTTAGAGTTGCAAGACACTACACAGTAATGTGTTTTCTACTATAAATTTCACAAACAACCTGTTGTACCTGTTGAACTTCAGCTACCTATTGAGTATCCATGTTCATTGCTTTCAGATTAATCTCTCCCCTCTGGTTTACTCACAACCATATCATAAAGCTCCTGATGCTCATTTGCAGCAATGGCTTCAATAATCTTCTTCACACCAGTGGTTGTTGTAAAGTTGGATGAGCCACCGACAGCTGTACCAATAAGCTGCTTTGTCTTCATTCTGAGGCCATTCACAAACATCTGAATTTGTTCCGTTTGCTCCATGTTGTGAGTTGGACAAACTACCAACAATCTCTTGAATCTCTTATAGGCATCACCCAACGACTCTCCTTCTTTCTGCTTAAAATTCACAATGTCATATCTTTTTTTTTAATGTAAATAGAAGCAGGAAAGTATTCGTCAAGAAAAGTCTTCTCCATCTCTTCCCAAGTGTTAATACTCCTAATAGGTAATCAGTAAAACCACTCTTCATCATCTTCAGATAAGGTAAACGAAAACATTAGGAGAAAAGAAATAACCCCCCCCTAAACTTGAACTAAACATTGACCCCAATGGTTCAGAACAAGCGCGAGAAAGGTGACTCATAGAGGGAAATGCAACACCAGTTGTTGAATCCTAACTTTCACCATTAAGAATCCCTTTTTATTACCTACAAATAAAACAAGAAGAAAAACTAAGTTATTAAAAGCGTGGGTTGCCTCGCACGAAGCACTTCATTGAACATCGAATGGGTCGACGGTTCTTCCCCTTATGGGGGATACTTCCTCTTTCATACCTTGTTGCTTGTCTCTTCCACAATCTAGAACTAATTTAGATCAAAAGTATCAAACCATTTGTGCTTCTAGTCACTTCTAACTTCCATCTTCTTAGGTCAGTGTTCCTTCTTCTTTCTCTTCTTTCCTTCTTGACTGAGCTTAGGAATTTTTACTGACGCCACCTGAGAGATTATGCCCAAGACTTCTTCTGGGAGTGACCTTGAGATTTTTCTTTCTCCTTATACTTTGATCATACCAACTGAAGGTTTATTCTTTCCACCTTCATATTGCTTCTTGACTTCTAACACCTTCAACATTATCTCCTAATCAAATGATTTAAGTGTCAGATTACTTGTCTCGATATCAAAATTGCATCGAATAGTCAACATAATTGGTCGACCAAGAATGATAGGATTCTCTTCATCTTCAGGTATGTCCATTATCTAAAAATTAACTAGGAAAAAAATTGTCAATTTCTACTAATCTATCTTCGACTATCCCAAATGACTACTTGATGGTGTGATCAACAAATTTCAATTTTGTTCCACTCTTGTTTATCTTCTCAATATCCAACTTTTTAAAAATATACAATGGCATCAAACTCACACTAGAACTAGAATCAATTAGTACCCACTTGAATTTTTTGTCTTTTATGGTTCATGGTATTGCAACTGACCCCAGATCCTTCTGCTTGATAGGTATTTTCCTCTCGGGTGCAATTATACATAATTTCTTATCACAGGGTACCGATCCCTCTCCTGTTGATATCTTCTTTGATAATACCTCCTTCATGAATTTCTGATACAAAGGCATTTTATTGAGTGCTTCAAAAAATTGTATATTGATCTCTAGCTTTTTGAACAAATGGACAAATTTATCAAACTTTCTCTTTCGTGTCCTTCTTTGCCACTCGAGATGGATACAACAACTTGATCACTGGTTTAGTTTTCTCTTCAACTGGCTTCACAAGTGATACCACTTCTTCTTATTTTCTCTTTTTCTCTCTCACTTCCAGATCTACTTCTATGACAATATCATCAAATGTTACCTCATCTTTCTTTTCTTTAGCAGCTTTCTCATTCCTTGTTGTGACAACATTAACATTCTCATGATTTTTCTGATATTCTTGTGCTCGTAGCGCTACCTGTTGTGCAATCTGTCTCATTTGAACTTCCAATTTTTTTATTGCATATGTGGTATTCCTGTAATTACTCCTTGTCTCTTCTTGAAATTGAAAGGTGTGGGTAGCCATCTTTTCAATAGCCACCTCTCATTCTGATTTTTATAGAGCTTGTTGCTGTTGATCTTTCTAGGAGAAGTTAGGATGATTCTTCCACCCAAGATTATAGGTGTTAGAATATGAGTTATTTTGCTTTAAGAATTTTATCTCCTTAAGTTTTTGTCGAGTTGCAAGACATTACACAGTAATGTATGGTCTGCTACAAATTTTGCAAACAACCTATTGTACCTTTTGAACCTGAGCTACCTGTTGAGTACCCATGTTCATTGCTTCCAGTTTTTTCTCAACTTCTACAGTAATTGCTTCTTCAATTTTTAGATGCTTATTAATTTCTAACTTCATATCAATCACCCCCTTTAGTTTACTCACATCCCTTTCAGATAGCTCCAAAGTCTCATTTGCAGCAATGACTTCAATAATCTTCTTCACACCACTGGCTATTGTAAATTTGGAAGAGCCACTGGCAACTGTATCAATAAGCTGCTTAGTCTTCATTCTGAGGCTATTCACAAACATCTACATTTGTTTTATTTGGTCCATGTCGTGAGTTGGACAAGCTACCAATAACCTCTTGAATATCTTATAGGCATCACCTAACGACTCTCCTTCTTTCTGCTTAAAATTTACAATGTAATATCTTTTGCGAATGTAATCAGAAACATGAAAGTATTCGTCAAGAAAAGTATTCTCCATCTCTTCCCAAGTATTAATATTCCTAGCAGGTAATGAGTAAAATCATTATTCGACATCTTCAGACAAGGTAAATGAAAACATTCAGAGTTTCTTTGCTTCCTTTGTATGGCCATCAATCTTTAATGTGGCACTCATAATAAAAATCTCTACAAGTGTTTATTGGCATCTTCATTGAACTTTCCAGTGAACTATCTTCTCTCAAGCTGGTTGATTGTGCTCAAATGCAGTTAAAAATCTGGCACATTCACCGGATGGTTTACAATTGTCAATCTGCCACCCAGTGCATGTGCCCCACCATAATCACCAAGAAGTCTCTCTGGTGGATCTTTAGCCATAATTTCTTCCTCTGACTCTGAATCTAAATGGACATAGATTTTCTCTTCTTCAGAGTCCATTCTTTCTAATATATTTTGTCCAAGTCTTGCATGCAATGTTCTCTCAATTTTTGTGTCAAAATGAAAATTAGTGAGGGTTCTCATCGCATGCAAAGGTTAGGAAAAACCAGTAATAACAAAAATCTAAACTGGGGACGGCCTGGATCCGATACTTGATCATTAGCACAGTCAGCCTGAGTACTCTTGACCTCACCAATCTGGTTCTCGTCCTCTTTAGATGAGTCTCCTTCTACTGGGATTTGACGGAATGTCTCCTTGAACCTTATACCCATGTTAAGTAGAGCTTTCTTCTTTGGCTTCTTCTTAACAGCCAACAAAGCCATCATATCTTGCTGCCCCTTGGCTAGGGCTAGTAGAGTCTCCTGAAACTGAGAATTCTAGGCTTGGAGATCCTTCACAGTTTTCTCTAGATCCATCTTGCTGAAATAAACAGCAGAGAGATAAGGAAACTTGTTATGCAAAAACCTGTCATGTTATGATGCATGAATATGCATATGCAAATGATTTCAAGGATTAATGAGATTTAAATTTGTATAGACAAAAGAAAAAACGTTAATTTTCATTAGGCAAAACAAGAGAGATTACACCATGCCTCTTGGGCTTACAAAATAACTTTCTAACATAGAAGACTGAACACATCCTCTTTGGTGAGAGATAGGCGTTCACACTTTGCTATTCTTGTAGTTGTTTCGTAAGTTCCAAGATCCTCCTTTCACTAGCATAGAATTGAGCCTTGAAAGTATCTCGTTCTTCCTTCAGCTGGATCCAACCCTTTTACAAGTCTTCGAGAGAGGTAGGCATGTCGGGATGGAGGATAGTGTAGGGAACATCTCCTTCAACCACTGGCTACAAGATGACCAGTAAGATGGAAGGATAAGGCATCATAAGTTTATGAGCACGAGCTCGCACCCATTTAAGGTAAGGCTCAAGGGGAATGGAATTCTTGTGTACTAGTGTCTTGCTATCCACCTTGTTCAACATCCTCCAAGCTCGGATAAACCTCTGGCAGTAACCTTGATCGTCATTCTCGTAGTCAAATACCACTCCTTGGATAAGCATCTCGTGGTGACCATCCCTCTGGGCGTAACCAAACTGTCGTAGGGCTAAGCATGGGTTGTAAGTGATACCTCCCATAATTCCAAGCAAGGGGACATTAGGGAATTCTCCATAATGGTCGATGATAGTAACATTCTCTATAGATCGGGAACACCAATGAATGTCTGAATGTTTGAGCGTCATCAACCTATGTGACAACCTTGAACCTTGCTCGTTCTTCAATATAGATTGGGGAAGATGCAAAATAAACCATCTTGCTAAAAGAGGAGTACAACATATAAGGATGCCTCTTTTCCTCATAGTGCGAGTGTGAAGAGAATGTAGGATGTCTTCTAACAAAGTAGGCACCGGGTTGTGAGACATGAAGATTTTAACGGCGTTTACATCTATGAGTTGGTCAGGGTTTGGAAACAAAACCATCCTATAGATGAGGAGAGCCACAATTTCCTCAAAAGCTTGTAAGTCCAAGGAGTTCCAACAATCTTGAGCTTTCTCAAACAAGAACTTGGCTAAGAAACCTTTGACACCACTCCTTGTTTCCCAATTAGTTGTGACATTAGATTGTTGCAAGTGTAGGGCTTGAGCAATCTCTTCCGGTTTTGGATCTCTTTCCGTACCATTGAAGGGTAGTTGATTGAGAATGGGAATCCTCAAGAGTTGGGAAAATTCTTCCAAAGTTAGCACAAGTTGATAATCGGGAAATGTGAAGCAATCGTGTAGAGGATCAAAGAATTGGAAGAGAACCTTCATTATATCTTCATCAGTGTTAGAGGTAACCAAGTTTAGGAGGCCACCATGTCTTTCGGTAAATGGAGAATTTTCAGGAATTCTTGATGCTATATCTTTAAGTTGAGGAGGGATCCTTACAAGGTTGACTTGAATGGTTTTCCTGCAAATAGAATCCATGTCCTATAAAACAGAACAAAGATAAATCCCAAGATCCTTGAAATGGTTAGTGAACATGAGTATGATGTTATGATGTTTATGATGTTATGTACAAATATATATATACAAACAAAGCAAACAAGTCCTTAGGTTTAGGCTTGCATTGAGTCTCATAGGTAAGTACCCTCTTAAAGTTTACTTGGCTCAAACATGTCCTAGTAATAGTAACCGGTTTCTAAGGGAGCTCAATATCAATGGTTTGTTTTCTCGGGCATTGTTTCTGCACAAGCCTCTTTAATGGCGACTGAAATATCCCAAAAAACCAAACCTCAATGAGTGTAGTATCGAGTATCTACCAACTTCGGACTGTACCAAAGCTGGTCATCTCACTATGTCCTAAAGGCCAAGTTGGTCAAGTAAAGGTTCTAAAAGTTCATTAGTACTTCATGACATCACTCAGTGGCCCTGTATTCTCCTTGACTACTCAAGGGCTATCAGTACCCACAAATATGTCACACTAATGTAGCTATTGCTTAGACCATGTCGGTATACCCCGCACAGTTTCCACAACGTATTTCTACTTACCTATAAGGTATCCCAAATACGGGTAGAGGATTTAAACCCAAACAAAGAACCAAAATGTAAAGCACACAAGTCAAACAATGAAAGAAAGTAAATGTGATCTAACCCTAAGGTAACCCCACTTTAAGAATTTTCCCCAACAGAGTCGCCAGTTCTGTGATACGGTGGTAGAAATGACCTGGTTGTTTTGCGTTTGATCGCAAATATTACAGTTAGAAAGAGTCTCCACCGACTTTTATTTTATCCAAAAGGAAAGGTGAAAAAACACAGGAAAGAACTTTGAGATTGTTTCTTGAGTTCGGGGGGTAGATTATAAAAAGGGAAGGTATTAGAACCCTTTTCATCCATTGTTTTCCATGGGATCTTAGTTACTTGCTATATCACTTGCTTTTGTTTGAAAAATGTGCTTTGAGTGGTTTTTTGAAAGTATTTTGTAAAGATTCCATTGTTTATGCAAACTTTGTAATGATTCTCGTTCGTAAGAATGTATACAAAGTGTTTGATCTTTTTGAAAATGTTTTCAGGTTTGTAAGATGTTTTTGAAAGTGTTGGTGTTTGTTTTGAAAATAGCAAGGATGTTTTTGTTTTGAAATGGAGCAAGTAACTAGAAACAATCTACCTACTAAAAAGTCTTTCATGTTTATTTTCTCTTTCCTTTGACATTGTTATCTTACCACTGATTTGATAAGAAACCCTATCTTTGGATTTAAAGGGATGGGCGCGGGTCATCGTATAGTCATGAATAGCAATGTTGCAAGATATCTTATCATTTTCTTTGAGGGACTAAGATCATTTTGAAAGGCAACATAGATAGCATCATCGAGGGACTATGATCTTGTATTTTTTTTGTTTTTGCTAAGATACCTCGCATGCATAATATGGACATTTTTATAAGGCAACCAAGTGAATTTATCCTAGGGGTGTTTGTGTGCAAGTGTATTAATTTACATGCTTGATTTGTCTTTGATTAGAGTTTTATATTTTGTTGGTTTTAGTCTTTCCATACAAAACTCTAATTACTAGCATTTGTATATAAAGTGATTTGCGGAATTTAAAATCACTACGCTATTACATCACTTAGGGGAGGGGGTGTACAAATTACAAATGGGGACTGCAAGGGATTTAAAGTCCTAATTATCTATTACAACCATATTGAAATAATGTACAAGAAATGAAATGGACTTGTTTTGTTTAAGAAAATATTTTTAGTCTTTTGGTTTTAAAATAAATAAAATAAAGTATGTGAATATAAAAACATTTTTGGTGTTTTTGGTTAATGAAAATAAAAATGATGATAAATAATAATAAGATAAAAAGGGGTCAGAATCAAAATCAGCGCATTGCTGAAGTAAGAAGCTCGGACTCTGGTGCGCTACAAGTCAGAAGGAAAATATTAGCAAAAAAGGGGACGATCATAAGTTCTGGGTCTGGTACACTAAATTTCTAGGGTTGTTGGGGACAAAGGAAATCCTAGGAGTTCAGATGCAACTTTCAACATAGAAGTTCTAATATTACTGGAAGGTCAGAAGTTCCGGTTATTGAAAGAATCTAGCAGTTCTGATGTAGCTGGACATCTAGAAATTCTGATAATGGGTAAGTGAAGTGTCAATGCTGTTGGATAGGAATGTCTAGAAGTTTTGGTCCAGGATCAATGTTTTGATAAGCAATTAAAGGGATTGATCTAGAATTTCTAGTCCAATTAATGGGGTAAAAGTTTCAGGAAATAAATGTAAAAAAGGGGTGTTTCTGGGGTTAGAACTCAGGACCATTAACACTAATGCCTTATGTACACACTCTCTACCACTGGGGTGGCTATAAATCCAGTATTAGAAGCAAAAACATAAACATATAACACAAAGTAAGTTCTGATGATGAGCTTCATCTCCACGCCAGTTAGAGCATCTACAGCTTAGCTATTTCTCAACAAAAAACAGAAAATGCACACATAACAGTTATGGCAAGTTTCATCATGGTTTCATAAGTATAAAATATTAGAACTGTAAATCAGAAGCAAGCATGAATTTTGCTAATCCTAATTTTGAGTCCTAGTTTCCTCAAGAAGTTATGAATTGAGATTATCTCTACTTAGGTAAAAATACATGAAATTTGAGCATGTACAAAATAAGAGCCATGATATCTACATTGTATCTTTGAAAATGTAAGCCTAGAAATGCCTAAGCAATGAGATACAAGTCATAAGAAACTTACCTTGCTTCTGGATATTGTTCTGAATTAGAGTCTAGTTCAGGCTGCTGTGATATTCTGGTCAGCTTTCTCAAGTGCTCAGAAGGCTGGAACAATCTTTAACTTGAGCTAAGAAATGGCTGGAAAATTCTAGAACAACCAAGAATCAAAGTTCCGATTTTTGAAATGGAAGTTGGTGGAGATGGAATTGCAGTCTGTAAACAGAAGTTGGGATTGTTTCTAATTTGGCCAAGAGATGTGCAAGAAAATTAGAGTTTGGGCGTGAAAAGAAACAGAAGCTTAGCAGGTTTTTGTGTTTAAGCTTTTAGTTTCCAATTCTTTGAAATTTCAGCAAGGTTTCAAGGCTAATTTTAAAATTCTCCCCCGTATAGTTTCAAATGAAGTTCAATTTATAGGCAAGGATTTAGTAGCTTGGAGAAGTCAAAAGTACAACCATCATACACTAGGCGCTGACTTGTTCTTGAAGCAAGATAAACAAGTATGGTGGTTAACAGCTTTTCGCTGTGCCTAAGTTGGATTTGTATGCATGAATTAAAGAAAAGTACCCTCAGAGGCAAAAGCAAAGCATGGGCCCAACATAAACTTGTACAACAGTTTTCTTTTCAAGGACAACAATGGTACTTCTTTCTCACACGTGGGGAAATCCTTTGGATAAAAACTCAAAAGTGGTTGTGAGCATTAAATGATGATGAGATTTATCAAACTAGAAATCCCGCGCTATGAGATTGTGCATCATAGCTTAGATCTGAGCCAGAAGTTCAGCATCAGCGCAACTCAGAACAAAACATCCAACTTCTGATCCTTTAATCTTTTCACTCCAGCATGTTCTGAAGGAGCTCTCAGACTTTTCTAAAAGTTTGAAACATGCTTTGTAGACTTTCTTTGAATTACTTTTGCAAACTCTGATTGACCGTTTGTGAAAACTGGCCCAGAAGTTCTAACAAAAATCTGTCTTGAAAGTGTCCAGAATCTGCTGAGTGTTTCAAATTCATGGGCGTGTCTTTGAACATTTATAACTTGAAATTCCAACATTTCCAAGAGAAGTTCTGTTCTACAATATTTTAGGTCTTATTGAGAACTAAAACTCTTGTGTTATAAATTCTTCTAGAATCAGCTTGCATCATGGTGATAATCTGATCAGAAGTTCTGAGCTTGTCATATTTCTTAAACACTTAGAAAACTTCTAAGTATTTTAGAATTTTGACTTTTGAATTTCTTGATGAAACAAACTTCATATTTCAACATGTATTGATTAAATATGATTCTTGACACTTGATTTTGATCAAAAGTCAAAGTTTAACTTTTTAGTGTGCAAATGACCATTTTTCCCTTGTGCCAATTCCAAGCCTAAATTGATGTATCAGTATTGCAAACTTGACGTCATAAAAGATCTTGTGAGAGAATCCTTGAGAAATGAGAGGGCAAATTTTGGGGTACAACAGTAAGATCAAGCTTTGTGATAAAATAAATTTAATTAGAAAATGATAAAATACAAAATATTTTTGTAATCTTTATTTTCATATTTATAAAATAGAGGTGGTGAACTAGTAGTGTGCAAAAAATCGGCTCAAAATGAGTTGTTTTTATTGGTTAAAAATTGAGTGAAAGTTTGATAAAAACAAATAAAACAAGTGTTAAAAATAAGGCCTTGTTGCTAACAAAGGTTGAACTCAGGACCCTAGAGTCACTGGACAAAATGTTTTCCTCCAGGCCACGCGCCTATGGTGCTCAATGAGCGCTTTCATCAAAGTATATTTGAAAACAAGCTCAAAAAATCATTAAAACAAAAAATGTAAGAAAATAGAAAAAGGGAGGTTCACACTGGTTCAAACCCTTTCCCTTATGCTTGGCAATGACTGAGTATGCACGCTCTTACCACTGGGGTGGCTGTTTCATCCAGTCATTAAACAACAACCAATAAATACATTATTAACTCAAATTTTTGAAATTTGAAAATCTGGCGCCATGGTTTCATCTTCTTCACCGAGCCATAGAACAACAACCTCCATTCTCAAACATATAACTATTTCATTTCTCAACCATTTCAAAAACTTTAAACATGAAAGTTGCTTGAAATTTAACAAGGAATTCAATGGTGTAATTTATTTAAGCTATAAATCAAAGATGAACATAATTTCTGTAAGTACCAAAACAAAACCCTAGTTGTTAAGTTTCACAATTCTCATCCCACAGAAAAAATCAATGAAAACTAATTACATGGTTAGATTCATAGACATCATATCTACATTTTTGCTTCAGAATCTATGCACGAATGATGCGTGTATAAAAAGTTCAAAGTTTGAATTTTTTACCAAGTTGGAGAAAATCCAACGCCTCTTCTAGCAGCTCCAAGTGCAAATGAATGACGTGGTTAGCTTCCTGGGACCTTGGTGAAGATATTTCAACTCTTAATTTACTTTGAAAGTTGTTGAAATGCTCCGGCCAAGTTAAGTTGCAAGTCACCAAAAGTGAAAATGGAAGATAATGATGACGGAGTTACAGAAGCATAACAGGGGTTTGGATCACTTCTATATGATGTATATGATGTGTATGGATGGTTGGTTTTCACAGAAGTTGCAAGGTTGATGAATTTCAAAGAAATGGAATTTGAGGTTCAACAATGGAGGTTTTTTTGGCCAATTCTGGTTTGGGAGAGTTTGAGGGGGTTTTAGGCTTGTGAATTGGTAGTTTTGGCTTGCAAATGACCTCTCTGTTTATATGCAAATGTTAGAGGGAACTAAGATGGTTGCAATATGAAGATGCCAAGTTATGGTTTGGATGAAAGTAAAAAATCAAGTTTTATGAATTTCCTTGGTTTCAATGCTCAAGTGCAAGTGTGCTCTGGAGTTGTTGGGTGTATAGAGCTTGCTTAATGCTTTTGATCTTGCTTGTGCTCAGGAAAAACAAGTTGGAACCTCAAGAAGTTAACTTTTTCACAAAAGGTTCACTTTATGAAAATGACAATGGTGCCTTTGTGCCATTAATGGTATGATTATTTTAAAAATACTTTAATCACTTGGGTAGTGAGATGGGGAGTTGTGTAATCTTCATATTAGAGCAATATTTGGAGATTATAGGTCCTGAAAAGTGAGATTGTATGGCATGGTTATGAGATTTGGTCATGAGTTCATCACGAAAATGACCTCTAATTCAAGTGAAAATGGCCAAGTTTATCTCTTCGAATCTCCTTGTTCATGCATAATTAAATTATGCTCTTGTAAATTTTGGAAAGCTTAAAACATCTTCTTCAATTTTCATGTTGACCACTTTCGTTGAATCAATTTGGAACTTGGTGAAAAATAACCATAAAGTGAGTAACTTTTGAAGTTAAAACACACATGAAAAATTTCTCTAAGTGTTGGATTTTGAGGCCATGACTTTATTGGATCATATATCTTAATCCATGCATCCTTTGAGGATCATCCCATATTGACCAAGTTGTAGAAATCATCATTCTCTTCATGTTGACCATTGGAGCATGAAAAATGATGGCTTTGATGAAGAAGTTATGACTTTGCAAAGTGTGACATTTTACACATGGAATCTCAGTACACTTAGTGAAAATTTCAAATCCAATTTGTGATTTTGAATCTTTTTCTCGATTTCTTGATTAAATGATCAAATGATGATACCAATCATATTCCCATGATTCTTGACTTGATACACCCTTGTTTGACTAAAAAGCCAAAATTTGACTTCACAGTTGACTTTTTCTTTAGATAAATTCCACTCTCCTCTGACCAAGTCAATCTCGTGATTATGAAACCATTAAGATAATGTGATGGCCATGAGATAATTGTTGATGATACTTTGAAGCAATAAACCTTGAATTTCAATCCACAAAACCCTAATTCCTTATTTTCCACTAATGAAAGCCAAACCCCCTAATTTTCTTCAAACCAAAATAATGAGACCCAATTATTGAGGATACCTTGAAGATGATGATCACGATGATACAATATCTTAAGAGATGAGCCTCTCCTCTTCAAAAACCTAATCTTAAGAAAAAATGTGATCCATGTTTTGAGAACACATGGTATAAATGATTGTGATGCAAATGAAAATGTTTATGGAGATGAATGAATGTGAGATTTGAGTTAATTATGGTTGAAACTCAAACGGTAAATTTTGGGGTGTAACAACTGCCACTATTTAATTATCTTAGACCTGGAGGTGAGATTGGCTTTCACATTTTTAAAATTCAAGGTATAAGGAGATTAAATACTAAGTTAACCATAAAATTTGTCCCGTGAAGGAGGTAAGTTTGATCTTTGCTGGTGAAAGGAAACTTGTTTTCCTAGTTGAGGATTGACACATACGAGTGTTGGAAGGAATCAAACACAGACGGGTTTTGAACCAATGACTCTACTGGGGGATTCAGAGAGTAAAACAACATAGATGAGTATTGGAGGTGAACTCAAGGAAAGATTTGACACAAATGAGTGTTTAATAAGACACAGACGAGTATCAACGAAAGATTTGACACAGACGAGTGTTTAAATCAATTTTGAAATAAGAAACAAACGCGTATCAAAGAAAGATTCGACACAGACAAGTGTTTAAAATTAGTATCTAAATAAGATACACAAAAGTACCTAAGAAATATTTGACACAAACGAGTGTTTAAATCAATGGTCTTGTTGGGGATCAAAGAAACATTGACAGAATATCAGATGATAGTCGGTGAAGATATTAACATGACCGAGTGTTTGAATCTATATGGATGAGTATCGACATAAGATACCATGTGAACAGTGATAAAGTTTGAAGGGGACGAGTGGTGACTTCATCAGAGAAAACTCAATACTATGCTGCTAAAGAGTAGTAATGATGAAGAACAAGCCTCCGTTAGGGTATGAATAAGTCTATGAAATTCTTAATCTTCTGGGTAAGTATTCCCCTGATCGTTCTCTACGGGGAAGATCAAGCTAACTTATGCCTCTGATGCATGTTTGGTTTTTATGATGTAATGATCCTTTTTATGGGATATGATACATAGTTAGGATGCCATGATGCGATTTTTATTATGCAATGTCGCTTATGAGAAGAGGCCCTGTTGGGGGAAGAACATGCTGGTCTGATTCCTGTGAAGAGTGTATTAACTATATTGTCAGCTCTGGGGAGGTAACATGTATCTATTTTATGAGTAGATGACGACCTTTGTAAGTATCTGGATTGTCACTTATGCCCCCGGCATGGTGTAAATGAATGTGTTCACTTCCTTAACATTTTTAGTAATTTCCAATGTTCTTATTTTTTTTCAAAAAGTTTTTGTGACCCCTCAAAGTCTTAAATGCAATATTTTTTACAAGAAAATATCAGGAGTTTTAATATTCAAAGCAGTAAAAGAAAAAAAATATTTTTTTTGGATGAAGAGAAATTTTATTGAAATTAGCCTGTAAATATGCGTTTTTACATGAGGAAACAATCCCTAAAAGAGGTGATTGTGTGATTAAAAGCTTAAACTGGAAACCGAAAAATCTGATTTCCACTAAGTTCTGATTCTGCTATAACCGTTATATCTTCAAAGTTCTTATCATTTTTTCCTTCCGAAGAAAATGATTTGATTAATCACTGCCCCTTAGGAATGCCAATTCTTGCTTGTAGAGAAAAGTCACAGATCACAATCGTTCACTTTTAAATCCCTAACTTTTTCCTGGACCACCCCTTTGGGTGAGGGGGGGGGGGGGGGGGGGTTCAGTCCACCGGGATACCCTTTTTGCCTAAGTTTCCCTTGTAGGTTTTCAACTTAGAGGGTGTACTTCTTTTAGTTATTATTTTATCCCTAATTTTTGCACGAATCTTTTCCTTTTGTGATCCGCCGGGATGCCTATTTTTTGCCTAAGACGTCGACTTAGCCGGTCTATTTATGCAAAGTATTTTTTAACTCCATGTGTTCACTATGAGCAGGAAATTTTTTCCATCCATAGTTTTAAGTAGCAAAGATCTTCCTGAGAAAACCTTCTTCACAACGTACGGTCCTTCATAATTTGGGCCCATTTTCCCCTGGTATCTGTACTATTAAGAAGCTGGATCTTCTTTAACACGAGGTCTACAATTTGGAAGTGTCGAGGCAGAACCTTCTTGTCAAAAGCTTTATTCATTATTTTCTAGTATAACTGGCCATGGAAAATGGCTTCCAATCTTTTCTCATTAATGATGTTTAAATGATTAAACCTTGTTTGGACCCATTTTGCTTCATTCAACTTGACATCCATTATAATCCTTATGGAAGGTATCTCCACTTCCACTGGTAACACAACCTACATCCCATAAACAAGCAAAAAAGGGGGGGTCCCCGGTCGAGGTGCAGACTGAAGTATGATAGCCATATAGAGAGAAATGCAACATCTCGTGCCAATCCTTGTATGTCACTACCATCTTTTGTATAATTTTCTTGATGCTCTTATTTCCAACTTCAACAACACCATTCATCTTTGGCCGATAAGGTGAAGAGTTATGATGCTAGATTTTGATGTCATGGCACAAATCCTTTATCATATTATTATTTAGGTTGGATCCATTATCATTAATGATCCTTTCGAGAATTCTGTAGTGGCAAATGATTTGATTCTTGATGAAGTGGGAAACCACTTGTTTGGTAAGGTTGGTATATGAAGTATCTTCTACCCATTTAGTAAAGTAGTCGATAACAACTAGGATAAAGAGGTGACCATTGGAAGTGGTCGGCTCGATTCAGACGATCATATCAATGCCCCACATATCAAAGGGCCAAGAAGAAGTCATGACATTTAGAAGCATTGGTGTACGTTCATTTTATCTGCGTAGATCTGACATTTGTGGCAAGCTCTTGCGTGATCAATTTCCATAGTGGTCCAATAATATCCAACTCTTAGGATTTTCTTAGCCATGGTGTTACCACTGGAATTCATTCTGAAGGAACCCTCATATACTTCCTCTATGATCTTAGCTGCTTTGTGTCTATCTATGCATCTGAGCAACACTGAATCATAATTCCTTTTGTAGAGAATTTTACCACTGAGAAGGAATTTGGATGATAACTTTCACAAAGTCTTTTTATCAGTTGTAGAAGATCCCTCTAGATATTCTTGTGTTTCTAGGTACCTTTAAATGTCGTAGTACCAAGGTTTGTCATTTTCAGTCCTTTCCAACTCAAAACAGTAAGATGGTTCATCTAATCATTCAATTCTGATGGTAGGCGATTTGTTGGTCCATTTATCTTTGAACATAGAAGACAAGGTGGCCAAGGCATCGACCATTTGATTTTCCTCTCTCGGTATATGGACGAAGGTGACTTCAACAAAGTAGGGAGTTAGTAGTCGGACATGTTCTCCGTAGGGAATCAAGTTGGGATGACGGGTTTTCCAATCTCCATCGATCTGATAGATTACCAAGGCTGAATCTCCATATACTACCAAAGTCTTGATTCTTAAATCAATGGTTGCTTATAAAACAAAGATGCAAGCTTCATACTCTTCAACATTGTTGGTGGCGTTGAAACAAACCCTTGTAGGGAATGGAAGGTGAAAACCTATAGGGGAAATAATGACTACTCCAATGCCATGCCCCAAGGAATTTGAGGCACCATCAAACACAAGCATCAATCGCGCTCCTGGTTCGGGGCCTTCTTCTGTATCTGATACTCCCGTAACCAATATTATTTTCTGATCTGGAAGTTGAATTTCATGGGTTGGTAATCATCTATTGGATGGTGGGCAAGATAATATGATAATACGCTACCCTTGATAGCTTTCTGGGTAACATATTGGATGTCATATTCTATTAACACCATTTTCCAACAAGAAACTCTTCCTGTTAGAGCAGACTTTTCAAAGATGTACTTGACCGAGTCCATTTTGGATATCAAGAGTGTTGTATGTGTCAACATGTATTGCCTCAGGTGCTTGGTAGCCCATGCAAGTACATAACACATGTTCTCAAGTAGTGAATATCTTGACTAGTAGTGAGTGAAATTTTTACTTAGATAGTAGATTGCATGCTCTTTTCTTCCCGCTTCGTCATGTTGACCGAGTACATAAGCCATAGAATTATCAAGTACTATCAGGTACATAATCAAAGGTCTTCCTGGTACTGGAGGTATGAAAATTGGAGGTTCTTGAAAATACTCTTTGATCTTGTTAAAGGCTTGTTGACAACTGTCATTCCATTCCACAACTTGATCCTTCTGTAACAACTTGAATATTGGCTCACGTGTAGTTGTTAAGTGAGAAATGAATTTGGCAATGTAATTTAGCCTTCCTGAGAACCCATGAACCCACGAACTTCTTTATCTTTTCTTGGCTCAGGCATCTCTTGTATTACTTTCATCTAGGAAGGATCGATCTCGATGCCTCATTGACTTACTATGAAACCCTACAACTTTCCAGATCGTAACCCAAAGGTGAATTTGTTTGGGTTCAACCTCAACCATAACTTTTTTTAACTTCTCAAACAATTTTTGTAGGTGCACCAAATGTTCCTCCTCAGTTTAAGACTTTGCAATCATGTTATCAACGTAAACTTCAATCTTTTTGTGGATCATGTCATGGAAAAGAGTCACCATGGCACGTTGATATGTTGCGCCACCATTTTTGAGACTGAAAGACATAGCTTTGTAGCAAAAGATGCCCTAAGGGGGTTACGGAAGTAGTTTTCTCCATGTCTTCCAGAGCCATTTTAATTTGGTTGTACCCAGACAAACTATCCATGAAGGAGAATACCTTTAAATGAGTGGTATTGTCAATCAGAATATCAATGTGAGGAAGCGAAAAATCATCCTTAGGACTTTCTTTGTTCAAATCTCTATAGTTGACTCACATTCGTACTTTTCTGTCCTTCTTTGGTACAGGCACAATGTTCGCAACCCATGGGGGATACTTGATTGCTTTTAGGAAACCTGCGTTGAACCCTTTCTGAACCACCTCTTTAATTTTCATGGACATGTCTTGATGCGTTCTTCGGAGCTTCTGGTTGATAGGTGGACATTTTTTCTTGAGAGGAAAGTGGTGCATGACGATATTTGTATCAAGCCCATGCTTATCTTCATACGACCAAGCAAAGGAATCGACATATTCTTGCATAGACCAATCAGACTCTGTTTTATCGATTCTCCCAAACTAACTCTTATTCTGACTTCCTTTTTTACATCTTTGGTACCCAAGTTGATAACTTTCAAGGATTCCTCGTGTGGTCGAATAGCCTTTTCTTCCTACCTCAGTAGTGTGGCCAACTCTTCGGAGAGTTCATAATCTTCTTCATCTTGGTAAAATGGGTTATTAAAGTCATACATAATCATAGTAGTATCATCATCAGTAGGAACAAGGGTGAATCTGTATAAAGGGGATTTATGCTTTTAGAATGCGAGTGATTTTTCTTTTGTTTTGGAATAAAAAGAAAGAAAACATTTCCAGTTTTTAAAAAGTATAATAGAAAGGAAGGGAACACAAATTTGAATAAAAATGTCTTTTATTTAATGATAAAACATGCATAAGAATTTTTTTAAAAAGGAAATTACTTGTGATGAAAAGTGACAGGAATGATATCTTCAGCAGTCCAGTTGTATAGCTCTTGTCTGAGAACACAAGGATGAATCTAGTTGCTGATGTCGTTGTTGCTGTCAACCTCATCGTCCACTACTTGTATCTGACCTTCATCGATGGTGCCAGCGCTAATGAATTTAATGAAAGACGAAGAACCATGACCCCTTTAACCAAAACTTAATCTACCTCTAGGATATAACTTGCCTTGTTCCTGCGGCTCCGGGTGATAGCCTAACCCAAACTTATCAAATTTTGCAAGTATACTTGAGACTCGAACCCATCCTTTAGGATGTCCAGATTCTACCACAACTCTAGTTTCTTTCAATGATGTCATAGAACTCTTTGGATATTTAACTTCCGTGGGAAGGATTTTCTCAATGGAATCAATCTCAATAGCTTAGCATGGAGTGTCTTGCATCTATCCTTTTATTTCAACATATCGAAATGATGATAGGTGACTAACCAGGATATCCTCCTCCCCACACACAATTACAATCTGACCATCTACAATAAACTTCAATTTTTGATGGGGGGTCGAAGTTAGTGCCCCTGCATTATGGATCCAGGGACGCCCCAATAGACAGTTGTAAGAAGAGCGAATGTCCATAACGAAGAAGGTCACATCAAACACCTAAGGGCAAATCTTGATAGGAAACACAATCTCTCCAAACACAAATCTTTTTGCTCCATCCAAATCATGAACAATCACATCACTGGGTGTTAACTCCACACCTTCCACATTAAGTTTGTTTAAAACATCTTTTGGAAATACATTCAAGGAAGATCATGTATTTACCAACACGCGAGCCAGAGTTGTATTAACACATTGTATGGAAATATGAAATGCCTTGTTATGATTCTTTCCTTCTGGAGGTAAATCCAGGTATGTAAATTCCAACCCTTTTCATGCAGTTTGATTGGGGGCTACTTAGTATATATTTTGTAATTACAAGTGCACAACTTATCAAGGTAGTTTTAAAATATTATCGAACCATAGAGACCAATGTCAATTCTAATGCTACTAGTTGCTTTGGTATTTATCTAAGACGATTGAAAATGTAATAAGAAATAGATGAAAGTAAATAAACTTTTAATAGAGGCAGTTAATAAAGATGCTGAAAATGTAATCACATCAATCAAAAATACTCTAGTGGTCTCTATAAAGATCTCCTATCGGGAAATGTTTTCTACTTTGAAAAGAATTAATTTAATGGGAGTTGTCGCTTTCACTGATTCAGAACCGAGTTTACTCTTTAAATATACTCGTCCATTTGTCACATATGAACAATGTGCATTGTGTTAAAGTAGTGAACCTATTTTTAAGAAATCTAACTCTTAAACTAGTTGAAAACTATTTGCGGCTTAAAGTGACATCGTGATTCTTTGGGCTTAAAGACATTTGTTTCAGACGAGGATATATCGATAGGTACTAATTCGCATGCAACAAGATTATTGTAATAACACGTTATGCAATTAGCCGAAATAAGTCTCTCTCATATATGAATAAATCTGAATCATGCCATTATGGTTAAACCTAACTTAATCATCTGATTTTTGATCCTTTTTCATCCAGGCGCAATCAAATTAAGCCCATTATCCCCACACAATCATATCTAGGTAACCAGTTAGAAATTCTTATCCTTTATACGGGGTTCTGATACTGAAGGTGGTATACCACATTTATTTCCCAATTGTAGCTACGGGGGATCAGACTGTAGTCCACCCTACCAAGTTCAGAACCAGAGACATCTGAACCAACTAATAATGGGTTTTAAGTTTTTGTAGGTTCCACAATCGTTGAGCTAAATGACCTGGTAAGGGTCACCTAACTTAGAGGGTTGATTCCCTATTTTTAATTATTATTAAATTAGGATCAGTCATTTATATTCATCAGTTATCATTTTTCTAGACTGTGCTTAGGATGGTGCCGACTGATGATCAGTGATTTTTACACAATAATTTACCATTATTTTATGTTATCCATTCATTTTAACGTCGCATGTTTTATTTCAGTTTACCACTTATTATGAGTTGGTTTTGTGTTTTAATATTTTCAAGCTCAAAATAATAAATCGGGACAAATCGGTGCAAAACTCGGAGTTTTGGAAGAAATGCAAATATCCTCCTACAAGAGGTCTGACACGTCCACCCATGTAACCTGACACAGGCCGTGTCAGGATGATATCCAAGACGAGAGCCAAGAATAGGGGAAGCCAGGGGTGTGACATGAACACCCGTGTCAGCTGACACGGTCTGTGTCAGGGTGCCTGAACCAAAAATTCAAGAATTAAATTTCCAGAGGTCCAACACGGGCACCCGTGTTTCCTGACACGGCCCATGTTGGGTTGCAACGTTGATTTCAGTATTTCAGGTTATTTTGCTCATTAGTTGGCATGTGAGGGTGTTTTGGATATTTCCAACCGACCTAAATGAGTTTGTCCTAATTAGAGGTCTTTCCACGAGGAATTGGAGAACTTTTGACGGGAGAAGATTAGGAACGATAAAAATTAGTGCTTTCAAGAGATTTGGAGACGAAGATTCCTTCATGAGCAATAGTAATTTAAGATCGAAGAATACACACCTTTTGTAATGTCTAATTTTATTATTTCTTTTCTTTTTAACACCATGAGAGGCTAAAACCCCCAATTCTAGGGGGTGTCCCTGATTTGCAAATGTAATGATTTTGAATTCTTGATTTTGATACAATATTTTCTTTTCAACTTAATTGTTTAATGTTCTTATGCTTTTCCTATCGTATCAATATGGATTGATTCATGGTTAACAATTAGGGTTGGACCTCCATTGTTAATGGTTTTGAACGATTAGACTTTAGTAGATATCACATAGGACTAGGGATACCCTATAGGTTACCGGTAAAATCTTGATAAAATAAATGCTTGGTGTCATCATAATTCTTTAAGGACTTAGGTATTAGGATGAAGGCCCAAAGGTTTTCCCACTAATGACTTAGGGGAAATAAAATAAAGATTCGGTAGTTGAAGGTAATGAACTTGTTGAAGAAATCAAGAGTAAAGGTTATTACAGGGGAAAATAACACACTTACCCCTAGGATGCTCCTCATATTAGTGAAAAGCCAATTTATATTTTCTGCTATTGGTTAAGTGACAATTTTCAAAACCAAAACCCCAGATTGAGTTTTTGTTTAATTGAACGTGAATTGAACTCGATAATTATATGGAGTCCTTGAGATCGATACTTTGGGATTTACCATTATTACTACATTGGAAAAATAGTGCACTTGCTATTTTGATGATCAAGTTTTTGGCGTCGTTGCCGGGGACGGCCAAATTATTAAGTTCAATTATAGTTCAATTAAAATTTTGTTGCTCTGAAACTAAAATTTTATTTTTTGTATTTTTGTATTTTTCGTTATTACCAATTTGTGTCTAACCCTTCTATGTGAGGAAAGCTCTTAGTTGAATTTACATTTGATGCAGAAATCGAAAAAACTTTTCAGACAAGGCGCAGACAAGCTCGCGTAGTTATACCTGAATTAGAAGGTTCATCAGGTCGGTTGACTATTGTTAATTAACCAATAACTGTCGCAAATTTTTCAGTTGCACCCCTCAATAATCTGACAGCTTGAGAATAGATCTTTCACCAGAAAGATCAATGAAGATGCCAATAAGCATTTACAGAGATTCCTCACCGTGAGTACTACTTTAAAGATTAAGGGGCACTCTAAATAAGCCAAGAAATTAAGGATGTTCCCATTCACGCTTCATGAAGATACTAAAGAGTGGTTTTACCCATTACCTGCTGGGAGTATTACTACTTGGGAACAAATGGAGAAGATTTTTCTTGATGAGTACTTTCTACTTCTGTTTATAATTTCAAAAGATATGTTATTGTGAATCTTAAGTAGAAGTAAGGAGAGTCATTAGGTGATGCTTATAAGAGGTTCAAGCGAGTATTAGTAGCACGTACCACTCACAACATGGATCAATCTGATAAAATGAAAATGTTTGTAAATGGCCTTCGAATGAAGACAAAGCAGCTTATTGATACAGCAGCCGGTGGCTCATCTAACTTTACAACAGTCACTAGCATAAAGAAGATTATTGAAGCCATTGCTGCAAATGAGCATCTGGAGCTATATGACAGGGTTGTAAGCAAACCAGAGGGGGTGATTGATCAGAAGTTAGAAGTTAACAAGCAGCTAATATTTGAAGAGGCAATTGTTGCAGAAGTGGAGTAAAAGCTGAAAGCAATGAACATGGGTACTCAACCGGTAGCTCAAATTCAGCAGGCACAGAAGGCAGGTCGTGAAATTTTTAGTGGACCATGCATGACTATCCATTGTCTAGTAACTCCATAATAAATTGAGGAGATAAAATTCTTGAAGCAGAATATCCCATATTCTAACACCTATAATCTTGGGTGGAAGAATCATCCCAACTTCTCTTGGAAAGACCAACAACAACAAGCTCCTCAGAAGGCAGAGTGGGAGGTAGCTATTGAAAGGATGGCTTCCCACACTTCTCAATTCCAATAAGAAACAAGGAGCAACCACAAGAATAACACAACTGTAATAAAAAATTTGGAAGTTAAAATGGGGAAGATTGCACAACAATTATCTCATCAGGCACAAGGTCATCAAAAAACTCATGAGAATGTTAATGTTGTTACAACAAGAAGTCAGAAGGGGTCAGAAAGCGAAGATGACGTAAAATTTGATAAGTTGATTTGGAAGTGAGAGAGAGAAAGAAAAAGCATGAAGAAGTGTTATCACCTATGGAGCAAATTGAAGATAAAAGTTCAAAGGATTCTAAACCAGTGATCAAGTTGCCATATCCCTCTCGAGTGGTAAAGTAAGACAAGAAAGAAAAATATTTTGAGAAATTTGTCAAAATTTTCAAAAAGCTAGAGATCCACATACAGTTCTTTGAAGCACTCGAGAAAATTCCCGTGTACCAAAAATTCATGCAGGAGGTACTGGTAAAAAAGAGAGCGGCAGAAGATGGACATGTATCCATGGATGAGAAATTATGTGCAATCACGCCCGAGAGGGAAATTCCTATCAAGCAGAAGGATCTGGGGTCGATTGCAATACTGTGCACAATAAAAGACAGAAAATTCAAGTGGATTCTAATTCATTCTGGTTCTAGTGTGAGTTTAATGCCATTGTCAATTTTCAAAAAGATTGGTATTTCAAAGATAAGCGAAAGTGGGACAAAATTTAAATTTGTTGATCATACCATCAAGCAGTCATATAGGATAGCTGAAGATATATTGGTGGAAATTAATAATTTTGTTTTTCCAGTTGATTTCCAGATCATGGATATTCCTGAAGATGAAGAGACTCATATCATTCTTGGCCAACCATTTTTTCTTACTATTCGGTGCCATTTTAATATCGAGACATGTAATATTACATTAAAATCATTTGATGAAGAGATAACCTTGAAAGTGTTGGAGATCAAGAAGAAGGGTGCAGGTGGAAAGAACAATCTTCATTTAGAATGATTAATGTAGAAGGAGAAAGCAAAATTTCAAAATTTATCCCAGAAGAAGTCTTGGGCATAATCTCTCAGGTGGCATCAATAAAAATTTCTAAGCTCAGTAAAGAAGGTAAGAAGAGAAAGAAGAAGGAACACTAACCTAAGAAGATGGAAGTTGTAAGTGGTTGGAAGCACGAAGGGGTTGATATTTTTGATTTGAATGAGTTTTGGGTTGCGGAAAGGACCAGAAACAAGATGTGGAAGAGGAAGTACCCCAATAAGGGGATGGACCATAGAGCCATGCGATGTTAAACAAAGCGCTTTGTGGGAGGCAACCCACGCTTTTAATAACTTAGTTTTTCTTTTTGTGTTGGTTTAATTTTGTCTGTAAGTAATTAAAAGGGAGCCTTACCGGTGAGATATAGGAGGCCACAACTGGTGTTGCATTACCCTCTATGAGTCACCTTTTCGATCTTGTTTTGAAACGTTGAGGTCAATGTTTAGTTCAAGTTTAGGGGGGGTTTACTGCTTTTATTTTTGAGTTATTTGTTGGTTCTATGCTAATTGTTGTGTAAATCTACGAGTTAAAGTTCTTCCCAAATTTTTATCGAAATGTTTTGTTTTGTTTTACTTAAGAACTTGTATTTCATATAGATCAGGAATAATATATAGAGACAAAGGGATTATTGTTCGAGGGTAGAAAGTTCATAATAACGTGACACTGATACGAGTCTAACGTGTAGATTTATACCATAGTGCTTGAATCTTGAGAAGTACTCCTAAAGTAGTTTATCTTTACAGTCTAGCAAAGGCGGTAAAAGGCATCTAGCTCGCTAAGTTGGGTATCCCACACCCGGTTATTCATCCCAAAGGGGGTTGATCCCTAAACATCGTCCAAAAAGGACAATATATAAACTGAAAAGTTTTGAAAATTTCATCTGAATTTAAAAAGGAGCAAAAGCTGCTTATTTGGTGCCTAAACAAAACGTTTGTTAATTAGTCTTGTGCGTGCGATGATCATCAAAAGTATCATTAAAGGTTTTTACACAAACTCTTCGTGTCATGTGAACATCAAGCAGACTACCTTTTGATCCATTTAAATGGATGTCTCACGTATGAGTATCGGGCTTCTATGATGTTCATGAGTTCGTGTAATTGTCGCTTGAGGTCTAGCAACAATTTAAGTTTGGGGGAGTTTGATAAGTGGTTTTTACATAGTCATTTACCATTGTTTTATGTATCCTTTCTTTTTATCGTCTCGTGTTTTATTTTAGTTTACCACTTTTTATGCATTGGTGTGACAAATTGATGCAAAACTTAGAGTTTCGGAAGAAATGCAAATATCCGCCTACAGGAGGCCTGACAAGGTCTGTGTTAGGATGATAGCCAGGACGAGAGCCATTAATAGGGGATGTCAGGGGTGTGACACAGGCACCTGTGTCAGCTGACACGACCCGTGTCAGGGTGCCTGAACCATGAATTCAAGAATAAAATTACCATTGGTCCAACACGGGTACCCGTGTTGCCTGACATAGCCCGTGTTAATTTGCAGTGCTGATTTCAGTATTTTTGGTTATTTTGATCATTAGTTGGCAAGTGAGGGTCTTTTGGATATTTCCAACCGACCTAAATGAGTTTTTGCTAATTAGAGGAGTTTCCACGAGGAATTGGAGAACTTTTGACAGTAGAAGATTAGGAACGATAAGAATTGGTGCTTTCAAGATATTTGAAGACGGATATTCCTTCATGAGAAATAGCAATAGAATATCGAAGAACCCACACCTTTTGTAATGTTTACTTTTATTATTGCTTTTCCTTTTAACACTATGAGAGGCTAAACCCCCCAATGCTAGGGGGTGTCCCAGTTTTGCAAATGTAATGATTTTGAATTCATGATTTTGATATAATAGTTTATTTTCGACTTAATTGTTCAATGTTCTTATGCTTTTCCTATCGGACCAATAGGGATTGATTCACGATTAACAATTAGGTCTGGACCACCATTGTTAAGGTTTTTGAAAGATTAGACTATTGTAGATATCACCTACGACTAGTGATACCCTATAGGTTACCGGTAAAATCTTGATAAAATAAATGCTTGGTGTCATCATAATTCTTTAAGATCTTAGGTATTAGGATAAAAGACCAAAGATTTTCCCACTAAGGACTTAGGGGAAAGTAAACTAAAGATTCGGTAGTTGAAGGTAATGAACTTGTTGAAGAAACCAAGAGTAAAGGTTATTATAGGGGAAAATCACACACTTACCCCTAGCATGCTCCTCACATTATTGAAAAGCCAATTTATATTTTCTGCTATTGGTTAAGTAACAATTTTCAAAACCAAAACCCCATATTAAGTTTTTGTTTAATTGAACGTGAATTGAACTCGATAATTGTATGTAGTCCTTGAGATCGATACTTTCAGATTTCCTATTATTACTACATTGGCAAAATACCACACTTTGTATTTTAATGATCAAGTGCTAAAATAAAATACTTAAGGCTTTATTTAAGGGTGAGATTGTAAGGTGAGAGCATAATAATTATCCAAATCGACCTTTATATTTAAGAGACTTACGGTGGTAAAACGATACTAATATTTCAGGACATTTCCCAAGTCTATATAACTTATCTTAAACTTGTCTAATAGCCATAAGTTAAAACAACCACTGTTTATTTTTGCAAAAAATTTCGGTATGGCTCAAGAAAAGGAAAAAGTTCAATAGATAGGAAAATTCATGTTATAACAACTTGATAAGACAAACTTCATTAAATGAAAATACTAGAATAGAATACTAGGAAACATTAAATCTAACTCTAACTAGAAATCGGGAAATGTAACTAGAAAGCGAATAAAGTTCCTCTCACACTCTTAAATTAAACATTATCCTCAATGTTTTGATCTAAGGTGATAAAGGAATGCTAGAACCTGGTGTGTGATCAGATCAGTGGCAATGAAGACCATTAGCTTTCCTCAATGAGTGAATTTCTTGGAATAAATGGTCCATCTGCTCAGTAAATATATCGATTTGTTCTCTTTGTTCACAATTGAGGGCTGTGATTTACCATCTTAAAGTGTGTAGCTCAAATTCAATAGAGTGTTTATCATAAGATTCTGATGAAGGTACATCTGAGAGAGGAGACTCAGGTTGTGCAGGGTTTTCATCTTGGTTCTCTAGTTGGTATCATCAGTTGTTTTTATTGTGGACACTAGTTAACTATTGGTTTGGTAGGGTGAAATGGTGGACTACCTCATAATTAATAAGAATTTTAAATTGGTTGGCTCCTTCATGCCTTACTAAACTATAGTTTAGAAAATGGTTAATATCCAAAAGATTGTATGCGTAGGTTTGGGTCAGATAGGCTACATGATTGTGCAAGCCTAGTGTTATAGAAATGTGATTAACTAATCCTCCCACATAAATATTCTCTATTGTTTGGTTAGAAACCTTGTTGATATTCTTCAGTAGGAAGGCTGAAGAGTTGATGGGGCGATTTTGGAGAGCACTCAAGGTGAAAAACATCTTTTCTTTGGTTACACCTGTTCAGTTTTCAGCTTTTCCAAAGAATGTTTGGGATGCCATCATATGGAAGTACCTAATCACATGATTATGGATTAGGGTGTTTTCCATGGCTTCATGATTGGGGTAAAGATCATCGGTGATTTCTCTCCAAAAGTAATCTAATTCACGTTGCATATCTTCTGGAACTTCAGAGAAGGTATTAGGGATATAGTGGAAACCAAGGAATCTAGCTAGTTCTCTACAGGTAATACGATACTCTTGGCTAAAGAGTCTAAAGGTAGATAATCCTCTATCGGTCCTGCTCCGAAGTTGGGTTGGAAATTGAATGAACTTAGGAATTCCAGCGTTAGGTTTTGTAAGTAGGGTGCTTTACTATTCAGAATCTTTCCCAACTTATTTGATCAAACATAAAGCAAACACTTTCACCCAGTCGTAAGTAAACCAAGGAAGGAAAATATGGGTAGTGGGTAGGTGATATTGTTCTCTCAGCTAATATGGAATAACGCCTCCTTTGGTCTTTGCTCCTGAAGGTGATTTCTGCTTCATTAGTGGTATGCATCCTGAAATAATGTTAGTTGAAAAATATGGCTAAGTGGAATGCAGTAGTCGTGAAAAGAAAATACACACAAGTTAGTCATTTATTAACTAAAATTAAAAACAAATAATTCAAATTTAATTCGTGGGTTTCCTCCCACGTGACGCTTTGTTTAACATCCTTAGCTTGACGAATGCTTGTGATTATGTTGGTTGCAAGGCTGAAGGAGGACCGACGAGGTTATGGCAGGAGTAGTAGGTGGGTATGCTATCACCTGTGTAATGTTTCAACCTTTTCCCATTTACTATGAAAGGACCGATTGATGGGTTTTAAATCTCAACTTCTCAAATTTGCATAACTTTTGTTACTTCAAAGGGTCCAGTCCATCTGGGCCGCAGTTTACCTGGGAAAAGTCACAATCGAGAGTTGAATAAGAGTATTGTGTCCCCTTCTCTAAAATATTTTCTCGCAATATGTTTATCATGCCATGCTCTAGTTTTTTCTTTGTAGATTATGGCATTCTTGTAGGCATCTCGTCTTAGCTCATCTAGTTCTTGGATATCTATCATTCGCTTATTACCTGCTTCAAGATAGTTCATATTTAGGGTTTTAATGGCCCAATAGGATTTATGTTCTAATTCAAAAGGTAGATGGCAAGATTTTCCATAGACGAGGTTAAATGGGGTTGTTCCAATGGGGGTTTTGTAGGCAGTTCTATAAGCCCATAATGTGTCAGTCAGTTTAGAGGACCAATCCTTTCTGGAGGTCGATACAGTCTTTTCTAAGATTTTCTTTATCTCTTTGTTTGAAACTTTTACTTGATCATTGGTTTGCGGATGATATGGTGTAGCTACTCTATGTCTTATGCCATTGCTTATTACTAAACGGGGGTACCAAACCTAGGAAGTATGTAGTTCTTAAACATCCTAATCACTACTTATGTATCATTGGTAGGAGAAGCTATATCTTTGATCCATTTAGATATATAGTCTACTGCAAAGAGTATATATTTGTTTCTCATAGACGAGGGAAAAAGTCCCATAAAATCAATTACCCAAACGTCAAATATTTCTACTTCTTGCATATTTCTGAGGGGCATCTCATTGTGCCTTAATATGTTCCCAGTGCATTGGCACCATTCGCAATTAACTATGAATATGTGTGCATCTCGCCATAGGTTTGGCCAGTATAGGCCTTCTTGAAGAATTTTAGTGCAAATTTTATGTGTCCGCGTATGTCCTCCATAAGGGGAAGAATGGCAATGACTTATGATACTTGGTTTCTCCTCTTCAGGTACACAACATCGATATATATGGTCAGTTCTTCTTTTGAAAAGGAGGGGTTCATCCCAATAGAAATGTCTCATGTCACTGAAGAATTTCTTCCTTCTTTGATAAGTCGGATCTGAGGTAAAATGTTTGCTGCCAAGTAGTTAACGAAATCAGCGTACCAAGGTACTTTGGTTATTACTTGAGCACTTTCAATGATAAACTCTTCTTTGTTTGAGTCTTGATTCTTATCCATAGGATCGTTGACCAATGTTATTAATCTCTCATATGTGAAATTATCATTGATAGGGATATGATCAGCTTTAAGGTATTCTAATCTGGAGAGGTGGTCGGCAACCATATTCTTTGTTCCTTTCTTATCGTGGATCTCTAAATCAAATTCTTGTAGTAAAAGGATCCAACGAAGTAGTCTAGGATTTGCATCTTTCTTACTTAGTAGATAACATATGGCAGCATGGTCAGTGTAAACTATGAGTTTTGCTCCAACTAAATGGGAACAAGATTTTTCAATTTCAAATACCATTACTAAGAGTTCCTTTTATGTTATGGCATAATTTAGTTGTGTTACGTCTAAAGTCCTGTTGGCATAGTATATCATGTGTAATCTTTTATATTTTCGTTGTCCTAGGACAATGCCTACTGCAAAGTCGCTAGCATCGCACATAATCTCGAATGGTCTGTTCCAATCTGGTGGTTGCATGTTGGTGAAAAGATTAGTGCTTCTTTTATAAGGTTAAATGCCTCAAGGAAATTTTTATCGAATATGAATTCAGCATCCTTCCTTAGGAGGCCAGTTAAAGGTTTGGTTATTTTGGAAAAATATTTAATAAAACATCGATAAAAAGCAGCATGTCCAAGAAAACTTCGGATTTTTCTAATCATTTTTGGAGGTTGCAGGTTTTCTATAATTTCAATTTTTGCTTTGTCAACCTCAATGCCTCTTTATGATACTATGTGTCCTAGGACTATGCCTTCTGTGACCATGAAGTGACATTTTTCCCAGTTTAGTATGAGATTGACTTGCACGCATCTTTATAAGATGTTGTCCAAATTTTCATGGCAATTCATGAAATGAAATCCACATACAGAGAAGTCGTCCATGGATAGTTCCATGATCTCATCCAAGAAATCAGCAAATATCAACATCATACATATTTGGAAGGTCGCAGGTGCGTTACATGATCCAAAGGGCATTCTTCGATAGACAAATGTTCCATATGGGAATTGGAGGTTGTTTTCTCCTGATCATCAGGGTGGATAGAAATTTGGAAGAAACCGGAATATCCATCTAAATAACAAAAATAAGAGTGTCTAAATAAACATTCTAACATTTGGTCTATGAAGGAAAGAGGAAAATTGTCTTTCCCAGTTACTTTGTTTAAATTTCTATAATCAATGCACATACTCCATCAACTTTCTATGTGTTTGGCTACTGATTCTCCTTTTTCATTTTGCATAACTGTGACACCGCCTTTCTTTGGTACTACGTGTATAGGACTAACCCACTGGCTATCTGAAATTTGGTAAATGATTCCAGCATCAAGTAATTTAAACACTTTCCTTTTTACCACATCACTCATTATATGGTTTATCCTTCTCTGATGTTCTCTAGAAGGTTTTGAGTCTTATTCTAGAATGATTTTGTGCATGCATATGGATGGTGTAATACGGTGGGAGATCTGACTTGGTGTTTTGTGTTTTATTGCAAATTTTGCGGATAACAAGAGTCGCCACTGACTTTTCTTTTATTCAATAAAGGAAAGGGTGAAAAGAACATGAAAGACCTTTTGAGAATTTTCTTGAGTTCTGGGGGGTAGGTTATGAAAAGGGAAGATGTTAACACCCTTTTCATATATGGTTATCTACGGGCTCTTAGTTGCTTGATCACTTTAAAATGCTTTGTGTTTGTGTAATTTCGAAAATGTTTGAAGATTTTTGAAGATGGTAATTTTGTAATGACTCTCTTATCGTTGAGAATGTATACAAAATGCTTGTTTTGAAAATATTTTGGAAACGCCTTAGTACGACAAACTTTATAATGATTCTCGTATCGTTGAGAATGTATACAAAGTATTGGTTTTTGAAAATACTTGTTGAAAGGAGAGTGTTTGAAAAGAAGTTTGTTTTTGAAAGTGTAAGGTGTGAAAAATGGTTTTATTTTGTGAGCAAGTAATTACGAGAAATCTACCTACTCAAAATGTCTTTTTTCTTTTCCTCCTCCTTTAGATAGTGCTATTTCACCATTGGTTGGTAGAGAGCCATATCATTAGATGTGATGGATGGGCGTGGGTCATCGTACAGTCATAGAAAGCAACTTGTAAGATGTTTTAGCATTTGTTGTAAGGGACTAAGATCGTTTATCGAAGGTAACATTGAAGGGTCATCGAGGGACTACGATCTTTTAATTTGAGGATCTTTGCCAAAACATCCCACGTTCGAGGGACATGACTGTTTTTATCCGTGGCAACAAGTTTGGGTTACCCTAGAGATGCATGTGTGTAAAGTGTTTTGTTTTCTAGTATTTTATCTTGAATTAGGGTTGTATAATGTTTGATTTTAAATCTTGTCATGCAAACCCTAATTACTAACAATAATAAGGAAAGCTATAAATTGCAGAATTTAAATGTCCTACACTGTTACAACGCTTTTGGAATGGGGTTACAAGTTTGTGAAATAGGGGAAAGAAAGCGATAAACCTAATTATGTATTACAAACCATGTACATATATAATAATAAAATACTCAAAATGTAAAGATAAGAAAAGGGAGGAAATTGTTTTTGGGGTTTTTTTATGGGAGAAAGGTTTTAATAATTAACCTAATTAAGCTAATTAAGTTTAATTACAAGAGAAGTTAATGAATTTTAACAAAAACCTAAAATCTAAGTTAATTTGAAATTAAGAAGAAAATAAACCTAAGTCTAATAATTTGTTTATGAAATAATTTGAATGTTAATATTAATTTGGAAATAATATTTTAAAGTGTGGAAAACAAACAAAATCTAATTCTAAATATTTAACAAAAATAAAAGAAGTGTTTAAATTAGAATATTTAATAATTTAATTATTTAAGAAAATATATTTTTGGTTAAATAAAATGAATAAATAAATAAAATATAGAAAAAAAATATAAAGAATATAAAAGTATTGGGATGGGTGTTAAAAAGTGAAATGGGGGTTGAAAAGAAAATGGGCCACTATGCCCAAATATTTTTTTTTTGTGTAAGTAAGAAAATAAAGAAAAATGGGCCTGGTTGTTGAAAAGTATTTTGGGGGTGAAAAGATAGCAAAATATCAAGCCCAGATCAGCAAGGCCCAGGCGCTGCATGATTCCATATGGTTAGCTCTTGATGGCTCATGGTGGACAAGCACCCTTGAGGTGTTGGATGTGTTGGCATAGTGATCTGATGGTCTGGTCATGAGGGTGTATAATATGTGCGCTATGCTAGCAAGTATTGAATCTGCAAAAAAATAATGTAAAAAAAAACAAAAGGGTACCATTGGGGCTCGAACCCAGGTCTCTATACACTAATGCCTTACGCGCGCTTTCTCTGCCACTGGGGTGGTTGTTTCATCTGTTTATAAAACAACTTGTAATAAACTTGATCCCGATTGTACTTCATCCTTAACCTCGCGCCATAAGCCATTGTCAACATTTTTAAAATTTTAAACTTGCTCATTTCTCAGCCATTTTCAAAAGTGTAAACATGAAAATTGTTCCATTTTTCAACACGAATTAAACCATGTAAATAACTAAAGCTATAGATCAAAGATGAACATGGATTTTGTTTAGTACCAATTAAAACCTAATTTTTTCAGAATGTTCAACTTCAAAATTCGCATCACTCAGGCAACATAAATGAAAATTAAAGGCATGGTTAGCTTCAGGGCAATGATGTCTACATTTGTCATTCACAAAGTAACCATTAATGATGCTTGCATAGAGAGTTCAAAGTTGAGAAAACTTACCTAAAAACTGGAAATCCTGTATGGAGTTTGAGCAATCCTGAAGGTGTTGTGATGATCTGGATAGCTTCACTGAACTCCTAGGAAGCTAATGCAATGCTTACTTTGGATTGAGAGTGGTTGAATCTTCCTGAAGAAGTCAAGTTGCAGAGCTGAGTTTTGAAAATGGTGGATGGTGATGGAGGGATTACAGATTTCAAGGGTTTGGATCACTTCTATATGGTGTATATATGATGTTTGATTTATTAAAAGGGAAAACGCACGAGTGGATTTTGAATTTGGTGTTCAAAGTCAGAAATGACAAGAAATGAAGGTTTTGATGCAATTCTGAGTTTTAGGGAGTTTGTGAGTGTTTCAAGGCTTATGAATTTGTCCCTTTGCTTTCAAATACTTCCTCTATTTATAGAGGGAAGGTTTTAGAGCTTGAAGAACCAGAATTGTAAGATGACATGTTATGGTTTGGTTAACGGTGAAAAATCAAGTTGGATAAAAATTGATGGTTTCAAGGATCAAGTACAAGCATGTTCTGATGTTTGTTGGGTGCAGGGGACTTGATTCATGCTTTTTATTTTTCTTGCAATCAGAGATATAAGTTGCTAGGCTCAATGCATTGACAATTTGCATAAAGCCTGCTTTTCCAAAATGGAAGTGTGACCTTTCTTCCTTAAATGGCAAGTCAACTTGGAAAATGCTTGAATCAATTGGACAACGGATCAAACAATTGTGTAAACATTAAATTATTGAGTGATTTTCAAGTTTGAAGGCCTGCAAAGCAAGATTATGCGGCATTCTTGAAGATTGATCATAATGTTCTTCATAAAAATTACCTAAAGTTCAAGAATATATGTCCATCTTCTTCTCTTCGAATATCTTAGCTCAAGAATGATCTCTTCAATTTCTTGGACATTTTGGAAAGCTTGAAACATTATCTACAACCTTCATGTTGACCACTTTGGCTAAATCAACTTGGAACTTGGTGAAAAATTGCCAAGAAGTTGGGACAAAAAATCTGCCTAACTTAATGAAAATTTAACTAAGTGTTTTTGATAAAAAGTCATGACTTCATGGGACTATATCTCATAATATAAGCATTTTTTGGACATCAACCCTAAGGTACAAATTTGTAGAATTCATCAAGATCTACAACTTTCATGTTGAAAGTTTTCCTTGAATCATCTTGCATCTTGGTGAAAAATTGTCATGAAGTAGTGAAATTATCAAGGATAAAAAATACTTAGAACTTTTCCAAGTCTTGAAAATCTTGACTTTGTTGAATTTCTTGATTCTTTATGATAAAGTTTTATATTTTTAATGTCTTGATGAATCTTGATCTTTGAAATTCAATGTTGACCAAAAAGTTAAAGTTTGACTTTTTGTGTATCAATTGACTTTTCATCAGTTGATCAAATTTCAACTATCAATCCGTCGATCTTAAGAAATGATTTGACCCATGAAATTAGGTCAAGATATTGTTTTTGAATCCTTGAGATCATGATTTAAGCCATTAGGTCATGTAGTAGGTCAAAAGTCACTGATCAGTCATTCTTAGTCAAAACCCTAATTTTGACAATTTTGCTCCTTTGATGACTTGAATGCTTTTCTTAAGGATTTTTTATCAACCCTTGGTAAATTTATAAGTATCACTTCAAAATGTTGATGTTGGCCAAAAATCATGAATTTTGACTGTATTTTGACCATAATTGACGTTTTATCCAATACATCTGATTTTCAGACATCTGAGCAATTGATTGAGCAAATTTATGGTGCAAGACTTGAAACTTGGTATGAGCATTCTTAAAGAACTATAATGAACCATGAAAGTAACTTGAGATATTAAAATTCCAACTTTCCTTGAGAAAACTAAAACCCTAATTTGTGGTCTCAGTGGTTAAGAGGTGAGCTTGCCTGATCAACTCTTTGAGACGTAAAATTTGTGGTCTCAGTGCTTAAGAGACGTAAAATTTTGGGGTACAACAACTGCCCCTGTTTAATCTTCTTAAACCTGAAGAGTTAGATTGGCTTGTCTTCCATTCGTTACTTGAAGGTAGAAGAGGATTGAACACTTAAGTGCCCAGAAATTTGCACTCGCCTGTGCATGAAGTAAGACTATTTGTTAATTATATCGTGAATGGGCTTAGAGATGCCATTTGGAGAGGTGACAAATGTTTTCCGGAGATGGGCTTATCAGAATAAATCTTTAGTCGATTTAATATAAGCCAACATAGGTCTTTAAGTCTTTAACTAGGAGAAGTATCAGAATAAATCTTTGGAAGATTTAATCTGAGCTAAAAAAGGTCCACTAAGAGAAGTATCAGAATAAATCTTTAGTCGATTTAATCTGAGCCAGCAGAGGTCTTTAAGTCTTTAACTGGGAGAAGTATCAGAATAAATCTTTGTTCGATTTAATCTGAGCCAAAAAAGGTCTACTGAGAGAAGTATCAGAATAAATCTTTGGTCGATTTAATCTGAGCCAACATAGGTCTACTGAGAGAAATATCAGAATAAATCTTTGGTCGATTTAATCTGAGCCAGTAGATGTTTTTAAATCTTTAAGTGGGAGAAGTATCAGAATAAATCTTTGGTCGATTTAATCTGAGGCAGAAAAGGTCTATTGAGAGAAATATCAGAATAAATCTTTGGTCGATTTAATCTGAACCAGCAGATGTTTTTAAAGGGATTGTTCATCATGTAGATATTTGCCTGTCTTGTTTCAGGGAATGACCTACAATCTATTTTGAGGATTTGTTGATGATATTGGTCTGTTGATTGATTCTTCCTGAAAAGGTAAAGAGTTAGCTATATGCAATGTCATGATGTATGAAATGAATTGAGTAATGATGTTCTCAAAATAAATGAGACTGCTATATGTGTTTTGTATGCATATGCTATGATGAATGTAAAATGTTGTTGAAATTTATTTTTAAGCCCGTGCAGTATCTTTGTCTAGGAAAATAAATCCCTAATTATTGTTAGGGTTAAGGAGTATATGTATCTTAAATCTTGTCTAGAATGCTAATCCGGCTTACTTGTTTGAGGAAACTCTACAGGGGATGTATTGATTTGTGTTTGGGGAGTAGACTTTAGGAACCTTGGTCGTCCATTGCTCTACTGGGGAGTTTAATTCTTATATATCCTGACTGGGGATAAAAGAGAAGGATAACCTTCCGACTTGTTTGGGGAGGATAAAAATTAACTGGTATCTGGTGGGATTCCAGGTTTTGCAGCAACCGTTTGGGGATGGTGATGACTACACTGGGAGAGGAACTTTGTCAGTGATTTGTAGTAGTTTGAGCGATAAACTCCAGCTGGGGAATTTGTAGGTTGTTGGGGAAATAAACCATGTTGGGGAAACAAATCATGTTCTCAGAGTAGTACTATGTCGAGGAAACAAATTCTCTTAGAATAATTGAATTTTGCTAGAGAGAAGAACTATACAAGGTTTCTTTCTCAGTTTTTGGAGGACCAAACTTAGCTAGGGAAGAGTATTTCCATGAATTATACAGATTAGAACTCGGTATGTTAGTGATACTGCCGAGAAAGAGATTACACTCTTTTATTTGCTGGAGTGATCTGCCGGGGAGATTATGGGGAATGTACCCTTATTTGTGAAGACTTCTATGTGGGGATAGTCTCTTTGAAGTAGCTCTATGGGGATTTATGGACCGCTTGAGTGTCATCCCGGCTTCCAGAATCTTGAGTGAATGCTTAATCCTGTTCTTATTCGTATATTTGTTAACATTTAATCATGTTCATATGCACATGTTCATTCAATTTAGTAATTGGATGTTTTTGCAAACACAACAGAAGAAACAAAAGTTTGAACTTTAAGATATATTTGTATTGATAATTTGCCTATAAACAGGCGATTTTGTACAAAGAGATGGAAATCCTATTAAGAGGAAGTCGTCGTGAAATGAAAAGAGTACAAAGTGAAAAAAAATGTATAAACATGTGGAAGTGATCTCATTGGGTTCCAAACTATGCTATTTCCCCTATGTCTTCGAACATCTCGTCTCTTGCCATTGGAAGAAGTTGAGTGAACCATTTTCACTTTTGACTCTGGTAATAAAGCTTGCATGTAAATGATCCAATGAGACATATTCGTATGCTTTTAATCCCTAATTTTTGCCTGGACTGCCCTTTCAGGTTTTCAGTCCACCAGGATACCCTTTTTTCCCAAGCCGCCATTTTAGGTTTTCGACTTGCCGGATGTATAATCTTTTGTATATATCCCTAATTTTTTTCCGAACCCTTTTGGTTCTCCAAGATGCCCTTATTTTGCGTAGGTATGTCAACCTAGCGGGCCTTTTTTATGGGTATTATCTTTTGACTATGTCTGCATTCACAGGGTGCGGGAAATCTTCGCCATCCATAGTGGTGAGCATCATAGCTCCGCCCGACAATACTTTCTTGAGAACAAATGTTCCTTCGTAGGTGGGAGTCCATTTTACCATGGGATCGCCTTGTGGTAGAATGATGCGCTTTATTACCAAGTCACCAGCCTGGTATACCCGATGCTTGATTTTCTTGTTGAATGCCTTGATCATACGTTTCTGATACATCTGACCATGATAAACAGCCGCAAGCCTCTTCTCATCCATCAGATTCAACTGATCCAACCTAGTCTAAATCCACCCGTCTTCATCCATGTATACATCTTTCATGATTCTTAGAGAAGGAATTTGGACTTCGACAGGCAGGAAAACTTTCATACTGTAGACTAGAGAGAATGTGGTTTCCCTAGTTGATTTTTGCGCCGAAGTACGATTGCCATGAAGAGCAAATGGTAACATCTCATGCCAGTCTTTGTAGGTTACCGCCATCTTTTTCATAATCTTATTTATGTTCTTGTTGGCGGCTTCCTCTACGCCATTCATCTTAGGTCTGTATGGAGAAGAGTTGTGATGCTTGATCTTGAACTGCATGCAGAGTTTAGTGATCATGGCGTTGTTAAGGTTGGTACCATTGTCAATGATGATCCTCTCAGGGATACCATACCTACAACTGAGGTTATGCTTGATGAACCGGGACATGACGTTCATGGTAACTAAGGCAAATGAAGCTGCTTCAACCCACTTGGTAAAGTAGTCAATGGAGACAAGAATGAAACGATGTCCATTATAGGAAGTAGGCTTGATTTCTATGATCATATTAATACCCCATATTGCAAATGGCCAAGGAGCAGTCATGACATTCAAAGGAACTGGAGGCACCTGAACCTTATCATCATAAATTTGGCACTTATGGCAAGTCCTCGAGTGGAGGTGACAATCGGTTTCCATGGTAGACCAATAGTAGCTAGCTCTCAAAATCTTCTTAGCCGTATTATATCCACTAGAGTGAGTACCAAAGATGCCTTCGTGCATGTCTTCCATAATTTTCTCTGCTTCCTTCTTGTCCATACAATGAAGCAAGGTTGAATCATGGTTGCGCCTGTATAAAATTTGGTTGCTCAGGAAGAACTTGGATGAAAACCTCTACAGGAACTTCTTATCATTGATTGATTCCCCTTCAGGGTATTATTGAGATTCGAGATACCTTTTTACTTCGTGAAACCATGGCTTCTCCTCTACTCTATCAATGTCAACCTCATAGCAGTGCGCTGGTTCGTCAAATCTTTCAACAGTAATTCTAGGAGTTTCATTTTCCCATATGACCTTGAACATGGATGACATGGTAGCTAAAGCATCTTCCAACTGATTTTCTTCCCTCAGAATGTGCTCAAAGGTGATTTCCTCAAAGTATGGGATCAAGGTTAACACAAGTTCTTTGTAAGGGATAACATTTGGATGTTTTTTATCACACTCTCCTTTAACTTGACTGATTACTAAATCCGAGTCTCCATACACACTTAAGAATTTGATTCTTAGGTTAATAGCAGCTTTAAGAACCAAGATACATGCATCGTACTCAACCATGTTGTTGGTACAGTCAAAGCAAAGTCTGGAAATGAAAGGCGTATGGAAACCTTTGGGAGAAATAATCACAGCACCAATTCCGTTACCCAGTGCGTTGGAAGCTCCATCAAAGACCATAGTCCATCGGGATCCCGGCTCAGGTCCTTCATACAGTCTAGGATTTTCATAATCTGTAACCATCATGATATTCTCATCCGGGAACACAAAGCTCATGGATTGGTAGTCATCTACATCTTGATGTGCCAAATGATCTGCCAATACACTTCCTTTTATTTCTTTTTGAGTAGTGTACTGGATATCGTATTCAGTTAAAATCATTTTCCATCGAGCTATTCTTCCAGAGAGAGCTGGCTTCTCGAAGATGTACTTGATAGGATCCATCTTGGAGATCAATAGAGTAGTATGGGTCAACATATACCATCTTAGGCAGCGAGCAGCCCACTCCAAAGCGTAACAAGTTTTCTCAAGCAGTGAATATCTTGTTTCACAGTCGATAATTTTTTTTAAGGTAGTATATTGCATGCTCTTTTCGACCAGACTCGTCATGTTGCCCCATCACACACCCCGTTGAATTCTCTAACACGGTTAAGTACTTGATCAGGGGTCTTTCTTCAACTGGTGGCATCAGGATTGGAGGATCTTGTAAGTATTCTTTAATCTTGTAAAAAGCTATTTGACAGTCGTCATTCCATTTTACTACTTGATCCTTCTTCAGCAGCTTCAAGAGTGGCTCACAAGTAGTAGTCAAGTGAGCGATGAATCAGGCGATGTAATTGAGTCATCCCAAGAAACTTGTGACCTCCTTCTCAGTACAGGGAGCTGGCATTTCTTGGATAGCTTTTACTTTTGTAGTATTGAATTTAATTCCTTTTCCACTAACAACAAAGCCTATTAGCTTTCCAGATCTTACCCAAAAGGTACATTTGTTGGGATTCAACCTCGACTTGTATTTCTTCAGCCTATCAAACAGTTTCTGCAAATGAATAAGGTACTCTTCCTCAGTTTGTGATCTCGCTATCATGTCATCCACATAGACTTCTATCTCATGATGAATCATGTCATTAAATAAAGCCACCATGGCTCGTTGACAAGTTTTGCCTGTGTTCTTCAGCCTAAAAGGCATGACCTTATAACAGAAGGTGTCCCACTGTGTGATAAAAGTGGTTTTCTCAATGTCTTTAGGCGCCATTTTGATTTGTTTATAACCCGAGAAGTCATCCATGAAGGAGAACACCTTGTGTTGAGCAGTGTTGTCAACTAAGACATCAATATATGGTAGTGGGAAGTCATATTTGTGGCTCCCCCTATTTAAATCCATGTAGTCTACATACATATGGACCTTACTGTCTTTCTTCGGTAATGGAACAACATTTGAAACCCATTGGGGATACAACGTCCCTGCCAAGAAACCTGCATTGAATTGTTTCATTACCTCAACCTTGATTTTCTCTGACATATCAGGATGTATGCGACGAACCTTTTGTTTGATAGGAGAACAACCTTCTTTCATTGGCAGATGATGAACCATGATATCAGTATCGGGCCCTAGCATGTCTTCGTATGACCAAGCAAAGACCTCAACATATTCGTGCAACATCTGAAAAATATTCTCTTGACACTATATTCCAGGTTGGAGCCAATCTTGACTTCTTTCTTATCTGCCTCAGTACCCAGGTTTATCACTTCGACTGGTTCTTCATGTAGTTGGATAGCCTTTTCCTCTTGTATCAGGAGTCTGGCGAGTTCTCCAGGTATCTCATAATCTTCTTCACCTTCGTCTTCAGCTTGATAGATTGGATTTTCAAATTCATAAACGATAATAGCAGAATTATTGTTAATAAGATCCGGAGTGGATGTGGTTCTGCAAATGTGTGTATGTGCATGTAAGGTCACATGGCTATTTTGAAAATGCATTAAAATAAAAGAAAGACAAGGAGCGCAAAATTTGAATGCAAAATCGTTCAATGTTTTCATTAAATGAGCATATAATATATGAAATTACAACCCTTAACAAATGGACCATTGTGCCCCGGGCAAGGCACGTGGTTTAAAGTCATTATTTAAAAAAAATTATACAGACAAACTTCTTAAAGCAATAAAAATAGGAAATAACAATTACTCTTGGCTGAAGGAGATTGATACAAAGTCATTAGCCATCCAGCTGTTGAGTTCGCTGTCAGTAGTTGGGAATATTCAGTCGTCCAAGTCACCATCACTATCAGTGTCTTCCAGAGCATTGGCTTCATTGTTACTAATACGAAGAGGTGGTCCCCCAGCATGAACACGTTGAACCTCTTTCTGAGCCTTTGAAGTAATACCCAATCCAAATTTGTCAAATTTATAGAGGATATCTGGAAGTTGTCCCCAGATAGTGCAACCTCCATCTTCTACGAAATCCTGAGCATCCTTCAGAGAGGCCATTCTTGGTATGTCTTTATTAATCTTAGGAGTAGTAGGCATATATTTAGCAACAATAATCATTGGAGGGATTACTTCAAATTCTTGACAGGGAGTTTCAATGAATTCTCCCTGCATTTCAACATATTTGAAAGAATTCAAATGACTAACCATATATTCTTCCTCTCCACAGACTGTGACAATCTCCCCTTTTACTGGGTACTTCAGATTTTGTTGCAATGTAGAGGTAACTGCACCTGCCCCATGAATCCATGGGCGCCCTAACAATCAAGAATAGGCCGGGCAGATATCCATTACATAAAATTTTGAATTGAATACTTGAGTTCCCACCTTGATCGGAAGATCAACCTCTCCGTGGACCATTCTCTTCGAACCATCGAAGGCTCTTACCATAATATCACTGGGTTTCAGCACTAGCCCTTCACAGTCCAGCCTATCTAAAGCACCTTTGGGTAAAACATTTAGGGAGGACCCAGTATCTACTAACACATGCGCCAAAGTAGTGACTTTGCATTCAATAGAGATGTGCAAAGCTTTGTTATGATTCTTCCCCGCTGGAGTTAAATATGCATCATAAAAGCCTAAACCATTGTCAGCAGTTAGGCTTGCAACACAATTCTCAAATTGATCAACAGTGGTCTCTTGTGGTAGATGGGCATTCTTCAGGAATTTCAACAAGGCTTGAGCATGTGCTTTGGAGCATAACAACAAGGACAACATGGATATCTTTGAGGGTGTCTACCCCAATTGTAACATCTTTGGATGGCGCATCCATCTGGGCAAGCTCAATCACTTTCTCTTTACCTCGGGTATCAACAGTTATCCCAGCAACAGGAATACAAACATGTGTTATAGTAGTTGTCAGAGGAGAGATCTCCGGTGAGAAGATCCTCCCTGTCCTAGTGACCTTACTAGTTCCGACAATGTTTGTAATTTCAGGATCTTCATTTTCAGTAATCCATAGATCTTGCTTAACACCATGATAATAAACTTCTTCCCCATAGTTCCAGAGCATAACTTTGTCAGAGGAATAAGCGACCGACCTTTGCTGATTTTTTTGTCGTTGTGGTCGTTGAACCGAGGTTGGGTTAGAAATCAATACTACACTTACTAATTGATGACGATCATTCTTGACACAGCTCCTTTGTCCATAAACATCATTGGTCTCTTTATTACCAACAAATGGTTTCTTTACAGCAGTAGAGAATGAGGCCATAGGGATCTTCCCACTTTTGATTCCACTTTCAACTTGTTCGCCAGTCAAAATCAGCTTAGTAAATCCTGACAAAGAACTCCCAATCAGAAAATTAAAGAATGGACCAGTCAAGGTTCCCATGAACATGTCCACTAATTCTATGTCAGTCAAAGGGGGTTGCACCCTTCCAGCCAGGTCCATCCATTTTGGAGCGTACTCCTTAAAGCCTTCATTTGAACCCATAGTCATATTTTGTAATTGCACGCAAGTTGGTGCAAGGTCAACATTGTATTGGTATTATCTGTAGAAGGCAACCGCCAAATCCTCCCATGTGTGGATATTAGTCCCATATAGTTGATAGAACCATTCCAACTATGTTCCAGATATGATCTCTTGGAAGAAACGAACCCATAACTTCCTATTGGTGGTGTGTGGTTGAATCTTGCGGACATATGACCTTAAGTGGAGTTTTGGAGAAGAGACCCTATCATATTTGGCAAAGACGGGGACCTTGAATTTGTGGGGAATGACCACCCCAGGGACCGAACCTAAGTCTCCAAAGTCCAAACCAGGAACTGTTTGGATCTCCACATCCTTAAGTCGATCTTCTAGCTGTTTGTATTTGTTCTCCTCTGGTGGGTACTGCTTATTGGAGTAGTCTTCATCCTCAAAAATATGGTTATTTCCACCCCCAGCCCTGGTGCTTCTAACTTCCTCATCTTGATTGTCTTCTTCCTCAGAAGAAGCCTCTTCTTTTTGAGCCAGTTGGGCGGGCCCTTTGAAACTTCTTCCCATGTTGAGAATAACAACCCACTTCTCAGTCTTCTTTTTGGTCGCAAGGAGTGCAATCATTTCTTGATGTCCTTTGGCTAGGTTGAGGAGAGTCTCTTGGAACTGTGTGTGTTGAGTTTGCAGATCTTTGACAGTTTACTCTAGATCCATCTTATACTGAAATAAATAGTAAAAATATGAGGAAACCTGTATGAAAAACCTGCTTATGAGATGATGCATGATATGCAAATGCAATATTTTCAAGGACCTTAGTAGATTTAAATTTTCTAGCCAAAAAGGAAACAAAAACAACAATTGCATTAATAAGTTCAAGAGTTACAATTTCTCCTTGGGCTTACAAAGAAAAAGCAAAAGGTCTCGAAGAGACAACAAAATGAAAACTCCTAAGACTCACGTCTCCCACAGGAGCTTCCTCTTTGTGTCGAGGTAGGTATTCAGGTTTTTATCCTCGTGAAATTGCTTGGTGAGCTCCAACACTTTCTTCTCGCTTGCATACAATAGAACTTCAAAGGTGTCTCATTCTCCCTTGAGTTGAATCCATGATCTTTACAACTCTTCAAGGTCAGTAGGCATGTCAGGATAGAGAATGGTATTAGGAATATCTCCCTCAGCAAGAAGCTCCACAACTATTAGTAAGATAGCTGGATATGGCATCATGAGATTTTGAGCGCGAGCTCGCACCCATTTGAGATAAGGCTCCAAAGGGATGGAGTTATTATGTTCCAAAGTATTTCTATCAACCTTGTTTACTATGCCCCAAGCTCGTACAAATCATTGATGATAACCTTGAACATCATTCTCGTAGTCGAATATAATACCATGGATAAGCGCATTATGAGGAGCATATCTTCAAGCATAACCAAAATTTTGTAGAGCCGGAGAAGGGTTATAAGTAATACCTCCCCTAATACGTAAGATTAAGAAATTAGGGAACTTCCCACAATGGTCAATGATAGTAACATCCTCCAGAGATCGGGAACACCAAAAGATTTCAGAATGAGAGAGCGACATCATCCTTTGGGACCAACTCAAGCCTTATTCATTCTTCAATACCGACCTGGAAAGGTGCAAAATAAACCACCTAGATAAAAACAGTACGTAACACATAAGATCCCCTCTCCTCCTCATAGTGCGAGTGTGAAGAGTATGCAAAATGTCTCTGAGAAAAGTTGGCACAGGGTTACGAGAAAGGAAGATTTTGACAGCATTCACATATATGAGTTGGTCTGGATTAGGGAACAATACTAACCCATAGATTAGAAGAGCTAAGACTTATTCAAAATCTTGCAAATCCATATCCTCCCAAAACTGTCGAGCCTTCTCTAACAGAAACTTAGCTAGAAAACCCTTGACTCCACTCCTTGTTTCCCAATTATCTATAATGTCATACCTCTTCAAATGTAAAGTCTTGGGAATAACTTCAGGTTTTTGAGTTTCCTATAAACCAGTGAATGATATTTGATCAAGGATTGGTACTCCTAACAGCTGAGATAACTCTTCCATTGTAGGTACCAATTGATAATCAGGAAAGGTAAAACAATGATGTATAAGATCAAAGAATTGAAATAGCACACACATCATATCTTCTTTAAAGCTTGAGGTAACTAGATTGAGAAGTCGACCATGTCTTTTGGTGAACATAGAATTCTCAGGAGCCCTTGATGCTAACTCTTTGAGTTGAGGAGACACTTTTACAAAGCTGATTCAGATGGTATTTCTGCGAGCGGAAGCCATATCCTACAAAACAGAACAAAGATAAATCCCTAGGTCCTTGAAATGGTTAGTGAAAATGCTATGGTATGGTGTTATGATGTCATGAAAAAATAATTATACACAAACAAAACACACAAAGGCATTAGGTTTAGGCTTGCATGTGGTTTATAGGTAAGTACCCTCTTGAAGTTTTAGTTGGTTCAACCTGTCCTAAAAGAAAGTAATCGGGTTCTAAGGAATCTCAATATCATTAATATTTCTTCATCGGGCATTGTTTCAGCACAAGCAATCTGTTTTTGCGGCAGAAATATCCCGAAAGTCCAATATCAATGAGTGTAGTATCGAGTATAAACCAACTTCAGTATGCACCAAATCCGACTATCTCACTACTTTTTAATGGTCAAGTTGTTCAACTAAGGTTCTACAGTAATTTAGTGCTTTATGACACCTGTTGTACCCCAAAATTTGCCCTCTCATTTTATCAAGATTTTTCCTCACAAGACCTCTTGGACTCCAGACAGGATTAGGGTTTGCTCAGCTCAAGACCTCCTCTTGCACTGATGACCTGAAATTAGGGTTTGAGTTTGCACAAGGATTTTTGGATCATCAATGCTTAATGTGACTTTCATACACCATCTTGGACCCCTAAGATTTGCCATACCAAGTTTCAAGCCTTGAATCACATTTTTGCCCAATCAATTGGACAGTTGACCTAAAAATCAACTATATTGGGGAAAACGTCAACTATGGCCAATTTACAGTCAAACTTCATAATTTTTGATCCCCAACAACATTATAGGCTCATATGAACCATTTGATCAAGTTTGGACCACAACTCCTCAAGAAATTTGATCAGATCATCAAAAGGGCAAAATGGTCAAAATTAGGGTTTTTATTGTAGAACGGCAATTTCTGATTTTTGACCTAGCCAATGACCAATTGGGTTCAAGCATGATTTCAAGGACTCAATAGAATCATATTGACCTAATCACAAGGTTCAAAAGATCTCAAATGCATAGGATTGACAAATGAACTTTACAGTCAACTGATAAAAAGTCAATTGTACACTGAAAAGTCAAACTTTGACTTTTTAGTCAAAATCAAGTGCCAAGGGTCATAATTCATCAAGATATGTCAAAATGTGAAACTTGTTGACCAAGAAACCTAATTTTAAAAATTAGGGTTTTAATTTGAAATTTTTCATAACTTAGAATTTTTCCAAGTTATGAAAATTTCTTATTTTTCCCAACTTTTCCCAACTTTTTAACCATGATGCAATTGGATTCAAAGAAAACTTACAACATGAAAGTTTTAGTCCTCCATGAAATCTACAACTTTTATTCACAAATATTTCCAAAAAGATGCTTGGATCTCAAGTTATGATTTTGTGAATAGGGGTCCATAAACTTTTTAACTTAGTGAAATTTTGCCCTAATTTAGGCAGGATTCATGGCAATTTTTCACCTAGTTCCAAGAGGAATCTCAAAATAAATTTCAAAGATGGATTTTAGATCATGTTACAAGAGTTCCAAAATGTCCAAGAACTATCCAAGAACATTTATGGTTAGGGAGAATCAAAGAAAGGAAAATGACAATTTATCACTTTTGTTCAAGGCATTTTCATAATGTTACAAGTTGCAAATCAGTTTCAAACATGCTTGTACTTGGTATTACAGGTCCTAATCCCTTCTACACTCCATAATTGAATGCTAACATATTGGATATTGGCTTTATTCTTACCTATGGAGCTTTGCACAAAGAATTAATCCATTTATGGCATAAAGTTCTCAATACCATTTTCATAAAGCTTGCTTTTTCCAACTTTGCAAATCTTGAGCCATGAACCTAATCTTTTGCTGCAAACCATATCCACAAATATCAGGAAAATTGTACCAACTATATATAGCTAGCAAGCAAGCCTGTGCATGCTTTGGCATTGTCACCTCAAACTTTTCTTCAAAAGCAAGAAACTTGCAAAAGTCAATACAACTAGTGTATCTGTTAAAGGCAAGGCTTGGCTTCATTTCAAACGACTTCAGAACATTGTAACAAGCCTAAGAACAAAATTGCTAACATCCCAAACACTCCAAAACACAAAAAACCACATTTCTACCCAAAACAGGGCAGCTTCTGCAACTCTCAAGCCAAATCAATATTGGCTCGTGCATTTCTTGATTCAACCCTTGAAACACCTTCCGTACATCACACCTAAACTGTCCAGGCCCTTGTCTTACAACTGTGTTCCCTATTTCAAGCTTCACCATTTTCATTTTGAAGGTTTGCAGGTTGACTCGTGCAGCAAGATTCAAGCATCTACAAGGCAAGCTGAGCATTGGAGAAGCTTGAGGGAACTTCAAGGAAGCTCACAAGAACTTCAGGCCTCACTCAAAGTTCCCACATTGCCATATCCAAACTCAACTGAACAAGGTATTTGTCAAGTTTCTATCTCTCTATTTAGGCATCCTTAAGCTTAGGTTTGTGAAGCAAAAATGTAGTCTTTAACTTGCTTAAGCTGTACATATACATAGTTTCCATTTATATTAACTGAGCTAAGAGTATTTGATTGTTGAAGTTCATGAAAAAATTAAGTCAAGAATTAGGGCCACTGAAATTCTCCCCGGTTTCTTAGAGTTAGGTCACAAAATGGATATGGTTGGAATCGTTATTAAAAATGCTATAAGTTTCATGTTGTAAGTTTTTGATTTCATGCAAGCATGAGCAAGAACAGAATCAAGCTCAGGAATGCGTGCAGGGACAGGGGACATGGACGAAGATGTTGTCTTGGGCTTTTTTTTGTTTCTGGCCTTATTTGTTTCTTCTTTTTGCACCCCCCATTTTACTTCTGCACCCCCCTTTGCATATTTTTATATTTTTTGTATTTTCTTACATATTTTATATTTTTTACTTTATTATTTTTTTTCTGAACATTAAAAAACCCAAAAATATTTTCTTAATTTTTTGCATTTTATTTTATTATTTTTTATTATTTTTTTGGCATAAAAATAGTTTATTAGGTTTTATTTTCTTAAATAAACTTGTAAATAATAAAAATACTTAAATATTTTTATTTTATTATTTTATACATATTAAATATTTATTTGTCATACATATTTAATTTTAATATTTATACATAATATTATTATTATTTTTCTTGAACAAAAAAATGAATAAAATAATATAGAAAATATATTTTCTTTTAAAACAAAATTAGGGTTTCCCCTTTCAAAAATAATAATATTATTTTTCCTTATTTTTACGACTTAGATAATTCTTTTTTTATCATACATAAAACAATTACAAAACATTTTTGCATATTTACATTTTATTGCATATTTAAATACTTGTTTATTTATTTATTTGTACAATATTCAATTGGGTTGTAATAGTAAATTAGGGTTTTATATTGTGCAAATATCCCCATTCAAAACTTGTATCCCCCTTCCCATAATATTGTTGTAATAGTTTAGATTTACTTTACGCAATTTATCGCATTATATGCATGTTTAGTAAACTAGGGTTTGTATGATAAGACAAAAATCAAACAAATAGCATGACCTAAATACAAGACAAAAATGCATGAAAATGACAACACATTTCACCCAAGCACCTCTAGGGTTTCACCCACTTGGTTGCCTTACAAAATGACCATGGTATGCATGCTAGGTATCTTGGCAAAACAAGACAAAACAAAAGATCATAGTCCCTCGATGACGCTAGATTTGGTTGCCTAAAAAAAGATGATCTTAGTCCCTAAAACTTGCTAAGATACTTGGCACCATTGCTATCATGGTCATATGATGACCCACGCCCGTCCCATTTAACATCCAAAGATAGGGTTGTTTACCAAATGCAATGGTAAAACTACAATGTCAAAGGAATAAAAATTTGTAGGAAAGACATTTGAGTAGGTAGATGGTTCTAGTTACTTGATCAATTTGCAAACAATCCTTGTTATTTTTCAAACAAAACACACACAATTTCAAAACATTTTTAAACAACTTTCAAAATATTGAAACATTTTTCAAAAGACAAACATCTTTGTATACATTCTTACGAACGAGAATCATTACAAAGATTGCCAAAACGAAGGCGTCTTTTCAAAATATTTTCAAAACCACACAAAGCACCATTTCAAACAATTGGAAAAGCAAAGCAAGTGATCTAAACAAGTAACTAAGAGCCCATGGAAAACCATGGATGAAAAGGGTGCTAACACCTTCCCTTTTCATAATCTACCCCCCGAACTCAAGGAAACATCTCAAAGGTTTTTCATGTGCTTTTTTACCTTTCCTTTTGGATAAAATAAAAGTCGGTGGCGACTCTTGCTAAACCGAAACATTTGCAAACACAAACGCAAAACCTCAAGTCAGTTCTCCCACCGTATCACAGAACTGGCGACTCTGCTGGGGAGGATACTTAAAAGTGGGGTTACCTTAGGGTTAGATCACCTTTACATGCTTATCTTGCTTGACTTGTTTGCTTTACACTTTGGTTCTATTGTTTGGGTTTGAATCCTCTACCCGGATTTGGGAAACATTCATAGGTAAATAGCAATACGTTGTAGAAATTGTGCAGGGTATACTGACACAGTCTAAGCAATAACTATGTTAGTGTGACATATTTGTGGGTAATGGTAGCCTTTGAGTCAATCAAAGAGAATACGGGGCCGCTGAGTGATGTCGTGAAGCACTAACAAACTTTTAGAACCTTTACTTGACCAACTTGGCCTTTTAGGATGTAGTGAGATGACCGGCTTTGGTGCAGTCCGAAGTTGGTAGATACTCGATACTACACTCATTGAAGGTTGGTTCCTTGGAATATTTCGGTCGCTGGTAAGAGGCTAAATTGAAACAATGAACAAGGAAACAATCCAATGATATTGAGCTCCTTAGAACCCGGTTACTATTTACTAGGACAGGTTGAGCCATCTAAACTTTAAGAGGGTACTTACCTATGAAACCCCATGCAAGCCTAAACTAGGAACTTGTGTGATTTGCTTGTACATATATACTTATGCATAACATCATGAAGAATCATATGCATCCACTAACCATTTCAAGGACTTTGGAGATTCATCTTTGTTCCTGTTTTGCAGTTATGGAATCACTTCACAAGAAAATGATCCAAGTCAACCTTGTAAGAATTCCTCCTCAACTCAAGGAGCTAGCTTCAAGGATTCCTGAGAACTCTCTGTTCACCGATAGAGATGGTCGCCTTCTCAACTTAGTCACTTCCAACACAGAGGAAGGCATGATGAAAGTTCTTTTCCAGTTCTTTGACCCTTTGCATCACTGCTTCACATTTCCTGACTACCAACTTGTGCCCACTTTGCAGGAATTTTCTCAACTCTTGAGGATTCCTATTATCAATAAACTACCCTTCAACGGTACGGAAAGAGATCCAAAGCCAGAAGAGATTGCTCAAGACTTACACTTGCAATCATCTGATGTCATAACCCATTGGGAAACCAGAAGTGGTGTCAAAGGCTTCTTGGCAAAGTTCTTGTTTGAGAAGGCCCAAAGCTGTTGGAATTCTTTGGACCTACAAGATTTTGAGGAGATTGTAGCTCTTCTCATCTATGGGATGGTCTTGTTCCCTAATCCTGACCAACTCATAGATGTGAGTGCTGTCAAAATCTTCATGGCTCGCTACCCGGTGCCACATTGCTTGGAGATATCTTGCACTCTTTTAACACTCGAACAATGAGGAAAAGAGGTGTTCTCATTTGTTGCACTCCTCTACTGGCAAGATGGTTTATTTCTCATCTTCCCCAATCAGTCTTGAAGAATGAGCAAGGTTTGAGGTGGTCACAATGATTGATGACTCTTACACATTCAAATGTCCATTGGTGTTCTCGATATAGAGAAAATGTTATCATCATCGACCATTATGGGGAATTCCCTAATGTCCCTCTACTTGGAATTAGGGGAGGCATCACCTACAACCCCTTCTTGGCTCTGAGACAATTTGGTTATGCCCAAAGGGATGGCCCACATAACATGCTGATTCCAGACTTGGTTTTTGACTTTGACAACGACGATCAAGGACTTAGACAAAGGTTTATCCGAGCTTTGAGGATGCCCAACAAGGTAGACAATAAGACCTTGGGACATAAGAATTCCATCCCCCTTAAGCCTTACATCAAGTGGGTACGAACCCGCGCCCAAAGTCTTATGATGCCTTACCCCTCCATTCTCCCTGTGATTATAGAGCCTGTTAAGGAAGGAGAGGTTCCATACACCCTCCTACATCCTGACATGCCAACATCACTCGAAGATTTGCAAAGGAGTTAGGTACAACTCAAGGGAGAACGCGATACTTTTGAAACCCAATTCTACGCAAGCGAGAAGAAGGTTTTGGAACTTACTCGGTTACTTCATGAAGAGAAGACTCTCAACAACTACATTGCAACAAAGAGGATGCGCAACGTCTTCTTATCTTAGAATTTTGTACTATTTTTCCCTAGGGGCATTAATTTAAACAAATTCTATTTTATTAATTTTCTGAATCCTTGAATGCATTACATGAATACATATCATTCATCATATGCATAAACAGGTCTTCACACCAAGTTTCCTCATCTCTCTGCTGTTTATTTCAGCAAGATGGATATTGAACAAACGGTGAAAGACTTACAAGCTCAGAATTCACAATTCCAACAGTTACTCCTGACCTTGGCTAAGGGGCAGGAGGAGCTCAAAACTATGTTAGATAAGGAAAAGGAGAAAAAGAAAAAGAAGCGAGCCGGTGTGGCTATCCTGGGCAGAAGGTTTAAAGGTCAAGCCAGACGAACTTTGGATTTTCCATCAACCTCTGAGGAAGGAGAGACAAAAGGTAAAGAGACTGCAGTGCCATCTGAATCTGAAGCTGAAGAAGAGGAAGATGAGGATTACTCTGAACAACAGTATCCTCCGGCTGATGACAAATACAAAAACTTGGAAGAGCGTCTAGCTTCCATGGAGATACAGAGAGTTCCGGGGGCTGGACCTTGAAGAGTTAGGGTTGGTATCGGGAATTGTAATCCCTCCTAAGTTTAAGGTGCCTCTTTTTGCTAAGTATGATGGGTTGTCTTATCCCAATATGCACCTACGATCTTATGTCAGGAAAATTCAACCACATTCTTCTGACAAAGACCTGTGGGTCCACTTTTTCCAGAACAGTTTTTCAGGGACGCAGCTGGATTGGTTTTACCAGCTGGAGAGGTCTGATGTGCATAATTAGGAAGACTTAGCGGCCACATTATATAAACAGTATCAATACAACGCCGACTTGGCGCCAACCCGTACTCAGCTACAGAGTATGGCTATGGATACCGATGAGGGCTTCAAAGAATATGCCCAGAAATGGAGGGATTTAGCCGAAAGGGTGCAACCACCTTTATCTGAAAGAGAGCTAGTGGACATGTTCTTGGGGACTCTGTCAGGTCCTTTCTTTAATCACCTGATTGGAAGCTCCTCTGCAGGTTTCACTGAGTTGATTCTAACTGGCGAAAGGGTGGAAGCCGGTATTAGAAGCGGGAAAATTCAGAAAGATGCATCTACCTCTGCTGATGCTAAAAAGCCCTCCACTGGTAAAAAGGAAGTGTCTGCTGTCTACGCATAGAGAAATCAGGGAAGAACCGAATGATGACCAACTGTGGGGGCCGTCATGATTCAGAAGTCTGCATCGGACCAGCCGAGAAACAATCAGCCTAGAAATGATCAGCTGAGGAATAACCAGCAAAGGGTGGAGAGGCCTGTAAGGCAATTCACCAAGATAAACATGACTCCTGCTCAAGTCCTACCACATCTCCTGAAGTTGAATTTGGCCATGTTGAAAGAGGCCCGTAAAAATCCTAATACTTCATCTCCACATTACCATCCCAACGCCATATGTGCTTACCACTCAGAAAGTCCAGGGCACGACACCAACAACTGTTGGGCCCTGAAAAATAAGATTAAAGATCTAATTGACGCAAAGGAAGTTGAATTCGAAGCTCCTGAAAAGCCGAATGTTATCTCCGCCCCAATGCCGAGGCATGTGCATAATGCCAATGCTGTGGAAGAAGATTTGTTTGTTTTTGCTGTGGATGAACTGTCAACTCCTCTCCTAACCATCAAGTTGAGTTTGTTGAAGGCTGGGGTGTTCCCAGGTTGTGAACAAGATTGCCATGATTATCTATCCTTCCCATTTGACTGTCCTCTATTGAAGAAAGAACATTTGATTGATAACAAGGAAATTTTGTTTGAGAAAGCTCTTGTCTCACCCATTTTAGTTCTAGAAGTTTCAATAATAACCATATACGCCAATCCTTCCAGGGTTCCTAAAAAACCCGTTAGGATTACATCCGCTCCTATGACTATTCCGTTGAAGATAACAATGCCCGGGCCAGCCCCATACAAATCCGATAAAATGGTACCATGGAACTATGGTGGAGAAATCTACTACCATGGTGTCAAACAGATTGAGCAGACTGCCGAAGACAAAAGCTCTGAAGAAGACAACCCCGACATCAGTAACATTGCTGGCACAAGCAAAATTACTCGTAGTGGGAGAATTTTATCTCTAGAGATTGCGCCACCAAAGGCAGTCTCTAGACCCGTTCCGAAGATTACAGTCGTACCAGTGATTACACCTGCAAGTGTACCCGCCAACATTGACAATGCAATTCCCATCCATGTTTCCGATGCTGAGAAAAAAGGAAAGAATGTTCAAGAGCAGCCTGTCTTGACGAAGGCCCAATCATTAGTCATTCCTGAAACATCCCAGAAAGAGATGGAAGAGATTCTGAGGATTATTAAGAAAAGTGATTACAATGTTGTTGAACAACTGGGGAAGACCCCCTCCAAAATATCTACGTTAGCCCTGTTATTGTGCTCTGAGGCACATGCCAAAGCTTTGGTCAAGTTTTTGAAGATGGCCCACGTGCCACAAGAAACCTCCGCTGATCAATTCCAGGAATGTGTGGCCAGCTTAACAGCTGACAATGGCCTGGGATTCTCCGATGCCGACTTCACCTCCAAAGGGAGAAAGCATAACAACGCACTACATGTCCTAGTGGAGTGTAGGGGAACCACCCTAGCTTATGTTTTGGTTTATACTGGGTCATCTCTAAATGTCTTGCCGAAGAAAGCCTTGGATAGACTGGACTGTGAAGGCCTAACCCTGAAACCCAGCAATATCATTGTGAGAGCATTTGATGGCTCTAAAAGGATGGTCCATGGAGAGGTGGACATCCCGATCAAAGTGGGTACCTAGACGTTCAATTCAACATTTTACGTGATGGACATCTGTCCTTCATATTCTTTCCTATTAGGACGTCCCTGGATTCACAATGCTGGAGCTGTTACTTCCACCTTGCATCAAATGCTCAAGTACACCGTTCAAGGGAAAATCATAATTGTTCATGGTGAAGAGGAATACATGACCAGTCATCTGAATTATTTTCGATATGTAGAATTGGATGGCGAATTCATTGAGACCCTTTTCCATCACTTTGAAGAGGTTTTTGAAGAAATAGAGGTGACCAAGGCGGTGTCCTCAACTCTTGTGATCACAAGACATGTGCCCCAGATGTCATCTCTCAAGGATGCAAGAGAAGTAGTGGAAGAAGGTGGATCCACTATCTGGGGGCAACTTTCCGACTTTCCTTTCAAATCAGACAAATTCGGCCTTGGGTTCACTTCAAGTGCTCAGAAGGCTGTGCGCCGCTGCTGTGCCGGGGGGCCACCTGTGAAGATCAGCCACCAATGGGTTAATGCACTAGAGGACAATGATGAAGAGGGCAGCTTGGAAGAATGGATTTTTCCTACTGTTGGTGGAGGACTGTGCAATTGGGAAGCAAAATACTTTGTTTCGATTACTTTTATACCGCAGTAATTTATCTTTTCCATTTTTTTTGGACTGTAATAATTCACAAACAATTCATACTTTTTCAACCTTGTGTCTTACCCGAGGCACATAGGTCCATTTGTAAGGGTTCTTATTTCATTTTCATATGTCATTTTAATGAATCATGGACGCTTTTCATATTTAAAACTTTTGTGCTCATTGTCTTTCTTTTACATTTTGTTGTTTTAAGATGGCTATGCCCTTACACACACCCACACTCACAAATGCAGGTACCCTTCCATTCCGGAACCCATGGGTAACGATACTACTATAGCCTTTAGTGACTCTGAAGATCTGATAAACCAAGCCGAATATGAAGGTGAGGAAGATTGTGAGGTGCCAGGTGAATTGGCTAGACTTCTACAACAAGAGGAAAGAGAAATTTTGCCTCATGAGGAGCTGTTAGACACAATCAACTTGGGTACAGAGGAAGACAAGAAAGAAATCAGAGTGGGTGCTAACCTAGAACCGAGTGTCAAGGAACGCCTAATTCAGCTGTTACATGAATATGTTGAGATCTTTGCCTGGTCATACGAAGACATGTAGGGACTTAATACAGACATTGTGGTACACCGTCTACCCACAAGAGAAGACTGTCCACCAGTTAAACAAAAGGTCCGCCGCATGAGACCTGACATGTCTGAAAAGATCAAAGCAGAAGTTATGAAGCAGTTCAATGCTGGATTTCTTGCTGTTACTTCCTATCCGCAGTGGGTTGCTAACATTGTGCCCGTGCCTAAAAAGGACGGCAAAGTGAGAATGTGTGTGGATTACAGAGACTTAAACAGGGCCAGCCCTAAAGATGACTTTCCACTTCCTCACATTGACATCTTGGTTGACAATACAGCTCAGCATAAAGTATTTTCTTTCATGGACGGATTCTCAGGCTATAACCAGATCAAAATGGCACCTGAAGATATGGAGAAAACTACTTTTGTCACACAGTGGGGTATGTTCTGCTACAAAGTGATGCCATTCGGGCTAAAGAATGCCGGGGAAACCTATCAACGCGCCATGGTAGCTTTGTTTCATGATATGATACATCATGAGATAGAGGTCTACGTAGATGACATGATATCCCGAACACAAACTGAAGAAGAACACCTTGATCACTTGCAAAAGCTGTTTGTCAAGTTGAAGGAGTACAAGCTAAGGTTGAATCCTAACAAGTCTACATTCGGAGTCAGGTCCGATAAACTCTTGGGTTTCATTGTCAGCAACAAAGGCATCGAGGTTGATCCTGCCAAAGTCAAAGCTATACAAGAAATGCCTGCTCCTCGCACTGAGAAGGAGGTCAGAGGTTTCTTGGGACGCCTAAACTACATTGCTAGGTTCATTTCTCACGTAACATCTACCTGTGAACCAATCTTAAAGCTGTTGAAGAAAGATCAGGTAGTTAAATGGAATGATGACTGTCAAGTTGCTTTCGATAAAATCAAGGAGTATTTGCTAGAACCTCATATCTTGATGCCACCCTTCGAGGGAAGACCGCTAATCATGTATCTGACCATCCTAGAGAATTCAATAGGGTGTGTACCGGGCCAACATGACGAGTATGGCCGAAAAGAGCATGCCATTTATTACCTTAGCAAAAAGTTTACCGACTGTGAAACAAGATATTCACTACTCGAGAAAACTTGCTGCGCTTTGGTATGGGCTGCTCGCCGGCTAAGGAAGTACATGTTGACTCATACCACTTTGCTGATATCTAAGATGGACCCGATCAAGTACATCTTTGAGAAGCCTGCTTTGTCTTGAAGAATAGCTAGATGGCAGATGATCCTGACAGAATACGATATACAGTACACTACCCAAAAAGCTATAAAAGGGAGTGTGCTAGCTGACCATCTGGCTCATCAAGCTGTCAAAGATTACCAATCTATGAGGTTTGACTTCCGTGACGAAGACATCATGACATTGGACAACATTGAAGATTTTAGACCATATGACGGACCTGAACAAGGATCCCGATGGAATCTGTACTTTAATGGGGCCTCCAATACGCTTGTCAACGGTATCGGCACGATACTCATTTCCCCAGAAGGTTGGCATACACCTTTCACCGCCAGACTTTGCTTCAACTGTACGAACAATATGGCAGAGTATGAAGCCTGCATCTTTAGACTCAAGGCTGCCATAGACTTGGGAATCAAATCTTTGATTGTGTTTGGGGACTCCGCTTTGGTCATCAGTCAGATCAAAGGAGAGTGGAACACTAAGCATCCAAACCTCACCCCTTACAAAGAACATGTCTTGACATTGTTACCATATTTCGAGCAGATTACCTTCGAGCACTTCCCGCGAGAAGAAAATAAGCTAGGAGATGCTCTAGCTACAATGTCATCCATGTTTAAACTTAACTGGGATAATGAGGCTCCCCAAATCACCATTGAACGGATGGGAGAGCCTGCACACTGTCACGAGATTAATACCAAAGAAGTAGTGGACCGACCTTGGTTCCATGAAGTCAAAAGGTTTCTCGAGACTCAAGAATATCCTAAAGGAGCTACAGTCAATGATAAAAAGTTCTTAAGGAGATTCTCAGCTAAGTTCTTCCTAAGTAATGGCATCCTGTACAAGCGCAATCATGATTCTATTATGCTCCGTTATGTGGACAAGATTGAAGCTGAAAGGATTATGGTTGAATTGCATGAAGGTACATTTGGCACTCACTCTAGAGGGAATACGATGGCTAAGAAGATTCTAAGGGCAGGCTATTACTAGTCTATCATGGAAGCTGATTGCTATCAACACTCCCGAACATGCCATAATGTCAAATCTATGCCGACAAGGTACACGTGCCTCCAGTTCCTCTTAATGTCTTAACAGCTCCTTGGCCATTCGCTATGTGGGGAATCGTCATGATTAGAGAGATCAAGCCTACAACATCCAATGGACACCGCTTCATTCTGGTGGCCATTGACTACTTCACCAAGTGGGTCGAAGCAGCTTCCTTCGCATCCGTTACAAAGAATGTTGTTGCCCGCTTCATCAAGCAGAATCTTATTTTCCGGCACGGTATCCCCAAAAGGATCATCACTGACAATGGTACGAAACTTAACAATACTATGATCACCGCTTTGTGCGAGCAGTTCAAGATTCAACATCACAATTCATCTCCCTATCAGCCAAAGATGAATGGTGTTGTCGAAGTTGCGAACAAAAATATCAAGAAGATCATACAAAAGATGACAGTCACCTACAAGGACTGGCATGAAATGCTACCGTTTGCTCTCCATGGGTACCGTAACACGACATGCACGTCAACTGGGGAAACACCCTATTCCTTGGTATATGGCATGGAGGTTTTTTTACCTATCGAGGTTCAGATTCCCTCTTTGAGAATCATGAAGGATGTTGGTTTGAGTGAAGACTATTGGATTAAGACCCGGCTTGATCAACTTAACTTGATTGATGAAAAGAGGCTTACTGTTGTTTGCCATGGTCAGACGTATCAAAAACGGATGATTAAGGCTTTCAACAAGAAAGTCAGACGCCAGACATATCAAGTCGGGGATCTTGTAATCAAGAGGATCATCTTGCTGCAAAGTGATCCCAGGTGCAAATGGACTCCTACCTATGAAGGACCATTTGTAATCCAGAACATATTTTCTGGTGGGGAATTGATTTTAACCACCATGGACGGCGACGACTTGCCGCACCCTGCGAACACAGACATAGTCAAAAGATAATACGCATAAATGACCCGCTAGGTTAACACACCTAGGCAAAAAAGGGCATCCTGGTGAATCGAAAACCTGAAAGGGCGATTCAGGCAAAAATTAGGGATAAATAAAAAAAATATGTACACCTGGAAAGTTGAAAACCCGAAAGGGCGACTTGGGCAAAAAAGGGTTTCCCGGTGGATCGAAAACCCGAAAGGGCGGTCCAGGCAAAAGTTAGGGAATTAAAGCGTATGACTATGTCTCGTCGGATCACTTTAAGGACAATCTCTTCACTGACAAGCTCTGAGCTTCTGATCAATGCAATCATCTTTGGACGAAGCAACGAATGGACAAGATATTCAGAGTTGCGAAGGCTATAGCAGAATGGGAACCCCATGGGATTTTTTTTACACATAGCTATCTTTCTTTGTATAAAATTTTCTCATTTTTTTGACACCGTCCTCTTACTAGGATGTCTGTCTCCTTTGTACAAAACACTTATTCAAAGTTAATACAAAGATATCTCTTTAAAGTGAAGAAAATTATTTGCCTTTTTCTTTTTTACACTTGTGTTTTATTTGCAAAAACGTCCAATGATTCATTAATGAACATATGCATTTGAACATAATTACTGTTTACAAATAGACATAAGTGAAAAAGAACAATTACTGACAAGTTAAGAGGATAGGAAAACGTCTTTAGGCTATTCCATGAGCAATCCCTACAGTACATCATCTAGATCCCAGCGGAGCTAAAACCTTGAAATGTATATCCCCAGCGGAGTTATAATTTCAAACCCTTAATTCCCATCAGAGTTAAAGACTTCAAACTCCCAATCCCCAGTGGAGCGAAAACTTTGAACCACAGATCCCCAGTGGAGCTAAAACCTTCATTCCCTAGCAAGTTGTCTTAAAGTATGAGAATCAGCCAGATAATAGTTAACTTTTTGTCTCGCCCCAACCTAGGATTATTCCCCAGTAGAGTGGCATACAACCCATACTCCTGAACTTTTTCCAAACAGGAATAAGCTTTTTCCCCTAGAGTCCTGAACTTACTCCCCAGCTGTAAAGCCCTCTTCCCCGCAGAGCTTTATTATTTCCCAGTGAGGTCGCCGGAATGAAGATTCTCATTCTTAAATCCCCACAGAAGTCATCTGAGTTTTCTCTATTCCCCAGCGGAGCAAGGTTTCCCATTTGTGTAATCCCCAGTAGACGTCAACGAAGTTCTCTGGATTTCCCAAGCATATTATTCAAGCGGTTTGGCATTACTCTCACAACAGGATTTTTGTCAAATGCTCCAACTTCAAGACATGAAGGATCCTCATATCCCCACAGAAGTTGTCAAGGATTTTAATCCCTCAACAGTCGCCAAGGATTTCTCATCCTCAGCCATCAAAGATTCTGAATCTCTAGCAGCAGTCAAGGATTTATTTTCCTCGGCAGCAGTCAAGAAGTCATTATCCCCAGCTATCAAGGATTTATTTTCTTCAGCAATACAGAAAATCAGCTTACATGCGCATACATTACATCCATATATCATAAACATTGATAAAACACATTTATTGCATCATACATTTCATGCAACATAACTCTGTGTTTCAGCTAACATTTTACCCTTTTCAGGATAAGATTATCAACTATCATTAACAATGTTCAAAGATTTCAGATACAGTACGGATACGCTCCAGACACAGAAGTCATTCTATTACTCATTCAGAATTCAAGGTCAAGATACAGTTCAGATATGCTCCAGACATGGAAGCCATTCTGTCATTTATTCAGATCTCTTATTCAGTAATAATGATACAGTACAGATACATTCCAGACACGGAAGCCATTCTGCCATTTATTCAGATCTCTTATTCAGCAATCATGATACAATACAGATACACTCCAGACACGGAAGCCATTTTGTTACTCATTCAGATTCTAGTTCAGATACACTCCAGACAAGGAAGCCATTCTGTTACTCATTCAGATTCTAGTTCAGATACGCTCCAGACACGGATGCCATTCTGGCCCTTATTCAGTTTCAGATCAAGATTCCAGTTCAGATACGCTCCAGACACAGAAGCCATTCTGTCACTTATTCAGATCTCTTATTTAGATTTCAGTCCATATACGCTCCAGACACGGTTGCCAATCTGTCACTTATTTTGACTTTTTCCCCAGCTCAGAAACGCTCCAGACACAGATGCCATTCTGTCGCTTATTCAAATTTCAGATTCAGATACAATACAGATACACTCCAGACATGGAAGTCATTCTGTTATTCATTCAAGATTCAAATACAGTTATAGCTCGGATACTCTCCAGACACGGACGCCATTCCATTGCTCATGCAGACTCAGTCTCCAGATACAATTCAGATACATTCCAAATACGGACACCATTCTGATACTTATTCTTTTGACTTACAACTTGCAGTTCAACAAACACTCTTGGATGAAATCTTTAAGCCCATCTCCAACAAGATTCTATCACCTTTCTAAATGGCATCTTTAAGCCCATTCCCTCAGCTACATTTTGAAGAGTGCAAATTTACGGGCACTCTAGTGTCCAATCATCTTTTACCTTCGAGCCACGAACGACAAAACTCGCCAATCTAACTCTTCAGGTTCAAGAAGATTGAACAGGGGCAGCTGTTGTACCCCAAAATTTTCCCTCTCATTTTATCAAGATTTTTCCTCACAAGACCTCTTGGACTCCAGACAGGATTAGGGTTTGCTCAGATCAAGACCTCCTCTTGCACTGATGACCTGAAATTAGGGTTTGAGTTTGCACAAGGATTTTTGGATCATCAATTCTTAATGTGACTTTCATACACCATCTTGTACCCCTAAGATTTCTCATACCAAGTTTCAAGCCTTGAATCACATTTTTGCCCAGTCAATTGGAAAGTTGACCTAAAAATCAGCTGTATTGGGGAAAAAGTCAATTGTGGCCAATTTACAGTCAAACTTCATAATTTTTGATCCCCAACAACATTATAGGCTCATATGAACCATTTGATCAAGTTTGGACCACAACTCCTCAAGAAATTTGATCAGATCATCAAAAGGGCAAAATGGTCAAAATTAGGGTTTTGACTGTAGAAGGGAAATTTCTGATTTTTGACCTAGCCAATGACCAATTGGGTTCAAGAATGATTTCAAGGACTAAATAGCATCATATTGACATAATCACAAGGTTCAAAAGATCTCAAATGCATAGGATTGACAGATGAACTTTACAATCAATTGATCAAAAGTCAACTGTACACTGAAAAGTCAAACTTTGACTTTTAGTCAAAATCAAGTGCTAAGGGTCATAATTCATCAAGATATGTCAAAATGTGAAACTTGTTGACTAAGAAACCTAATTTTGAAAATTAGGGTTTTAATTTGAAATTTTTCATAACTTAGAATTTTTCTAAGTTATGGAAATTTCTTATTTTTTCCCAACGTTTCCCAACTATTTCACAATGATGCAATTGGATTCAAAGAAAACTTCCAACATGAAAGTTATAGTCCTCCATTAAATCTACAATTTTTTTCACAAAGTTTTCCCAAAATATGCTTGGATCTCAAGTTATGATTTTGTGAATAAGGGTCCATAAACTTTTTAACTTAGTGAAATTTTGCCCTAATTTAGGCAGGATTTTAACCTAACTTCATGGCAATTTTTCACCTAGTTCCAAGAGGAATATCAAAATGCATTTCAAATATGGATTATAAATCATGTTACAAGCTTTCTAAAATGTCCAAGAACTCTCCAAGATCATTTATGGTTAGGGAGAATCGAAGAAAGGAAAATGGCAATTTATCACTTTTGTTCAAGGCATTTTCATAATGTTACAAGTTGCAAATCAGTTTCAAACATGCTTGTACTTGGTATTACAGGTCCTAATCCCTTCTACAGTCCATAATTGAATGCTAACACATTGGATATTGGCTTTATTTTGACCTATGGAGCTTTGCACAAAGAATTAATCCATTTATGGCATAAAGTTCTCAATACCATTTTCATAAAGCTTGCTTTTTCCAACTTTGAAAATCTTGAGCCATGAACCTAATCTTTTGTTGCAAACCATATCCACAAATATCAGGAAAATTGTACCAACTATATGCAGCTAGCAAGCAAGCATGTACAGGCTTTGGCATTGTCACCTCAAACTTTTCTTCAAAAGCAAGAAACTTGCAAAAGTCAATACAACTTGTGTATCTGTTAAAGGCAAAGCTTGGCTTCATTTCAAATGACTTCAGAACATTGTAACAAGCCTAAGCACAAAATTTCTAACATCTCAAACACTCCAAAACACAAAAAACCACATTTCTTCCCAAAACAAGGCAGCTTCTGCAAATCTCAAGCCAAATCAATATTGGCTCGTGTGTTTCTTGATTCAACCCTTGAAACACCTTCCATACATCACACATAAACTGTCCAGGCCCTTGTCTTGCAACTGTGTGCCCTGTTTCAAGCTTCACCATTTTCATTTTGAAGGTTTGTAGGTTGACTCGTGCAGCAAGATTCAAGCATCTACAAGGCAAGCTGAGCATTGGAGAAGCTTGAGGGAACTTCAAGGAAGCTCACAAGAACTTCAGGCCTCACTCAAAGTTCCCACATTGCCATACCCAAACTCAACTGAACAAGGTATTTGTCAAGTTTCTATCTCTCTATTTAGGCATCCTTAAGCTTAGGTTTGTGAAGCAAAAATGGAGTTTTTAACTTGCTTAAGTTATACATATGCATAGTTTCCATTTATATTAACTGAGCTAAGAGTATTTTATTGTTGAAGTTCATGAAAAAATTAGGTCAGGAATTAGGGCCACTGAAATTCTCCCTGCTTTCTTAGAGTTAGGTCACAAAATGGATATGGTTGGAATCATGATTAAAAATACTATAAGTTTCATGTTGTAAGTTTTTGATTTCATGCAAGCATGAGCAAGAACAGAATCAAGCTCAGAAACACATGCAGGGACAGAGGACAGGGATGAAGATGCTGTCTTGGGCTTTTTTTGTTTCTGGCCTTTTTTGTTTCTTCTTTTTGCACCCCCCCCCATATTACTTCTGCACCCCCATTTACATATTTTTATATTTTTTGTATTTTCTTGCATATTTTATATTTTTGACTTTATTATTATTTTTCCTGAATATTAAAAAACCCAAAAATATTTTCTTAATTTTTTGCATTTTATTTTATTATTTTTTTGGCATAAAAAATAGTTTATTAGGTTTTATTTTGTTAAATAAACTTGTAAATAATAAAAATACTTAAATATTTTTATTTTATTATTTTATACATATTAAATATTTATTTTTCATACATATTTAATTTTTAATTTTTATACATAATATTATTATTATTTTTCTTGAACAAAAAATGAATAAAATAATATAGAAAATATATTTTCTTTTAAAACAAAATTAGGGTTTCCCTTTTCAAAAATAATAATATTATTTTTCCTTATTTTTAGGACTTAGATAATTCTTTTTTTATCATACATAAAACAATTACAGAACATTTTTGCATATTTACATTTTATTGCATATTTAAATACTTGTTTATTTATTTATTGTACAATATTCAATTGGGTTGTAATAGTAAATTAGGGTTTTATCTTGTGCAAATATCCCCATTCAAAACTTGTATCCCCCTTCCCATAATATTGTTGTAATAGTTTATATTTACTTTACGCAATTTATCGCATTATATGCATGTTTAGTAAACTAGGGTTTGTATGATAAGACAAAAATCAAACAAATAGCATGACCTAAATACTAGACAAAAATGCATGAAAATGACAACACATTGCACACAAGCACCTCTAGGGTTTCACCCACTTGGTTGCCTTACAAAATGACCATGGTATGCATGCTAGGTATCTTGGCAAAACAAGACAAAATAAAAGATCATAGTCCCTCGATGACGCTAGATTTGGTTGCCTAAACAAAGACGATCTTAGTCCCTAAAACTTGCTAAGATACTTGGCACCATTGCTATCATGGTCATACGATAACCCACGCCCGTCCCGTTTAACATCCAAAGATAGGGTTGTTTACAAAATGTAATGGTAAAACTACAATGTCAAAGGAATAAAAATGTGTACGAAAGACATTTGAGTAGGTAGATGCTTCTAGTTACTTGATCAATTTGCAAACAATCCTTGCTATTTTTCAAACAAAATACACACAATTTCAAAACATTTTTAAACAACTTTCAAAACATTGAAACATTTTTCAAAAGACAAACATCTTTGTATACATTCTTACAAACGAGAATCATTACAAAGATTGCCAAAACGAAGGCCTCTTTTCAAAATATTTTCAAAACCACACAAAGCACCATTTCAAACAATTGGAAAAGAAAAGCAAGTGATCTAAACAAGTAACTAAGAGCCCATTGAAAAACATGGATGAAAAGGGTGCTAGCACCTTCCCTTTTCATAATCTACCCCCCGAACTCAAGAAATCATCTCAAAGGTCTTTCCTGTGCTTTTTTACCTTTCCTTTTGGATAAAATAAAAGTCGGTGGCGACTCTTGCTAAACCGAAACATTTGCGAACACAAATGCAAAACCTCAAGCCAGTTCTCCCACCGTATCACAACACCACTCAGCGGCCCCGTATTCTCATTGATTTAACTCAAGGGACATCGGTACCCACAAATATGTCGCACTAACGTATCTATCACTTCAACCATATCGGTCTACGTCATACAGTTTCCACGATCTATTGCTACTTACCTAATATGCTCCAGATCTGGGTATAGGATCTATACAAGAAATAAACCCAAGCATAACCCAAAATGTAAAGCAAACAAGTAAAGAAAATAAAGGTGATCTAGCCCTTAAGTTAACCCCACTTTTAAACTATATTCTCCAGCAGAGTCACCAGTTATGTATTACAGTGAGAGAACCGACTTGGGGTTTTGCATTTTATCGCAAATATTGCAAATAATAAGAGTCGCCACTGACTTTTCTTTAATCCAATAAAGGAAAGGGTGAAAATAATAGGAAAGACCTTTTGAGAATTTTCTTGAGTTCAGTAGGTAGGTTATGAAAAGGGAAGGTGTTAGCACCATTTTCATCTATGGTTATCTACAGGCTCTTAATTGCTTGATCACTGTAAAATGCTTTGTGTTTGTGTAAGTTTCAAAATGTTTGAAGATTATTGAAGATGGTAATTTTGTAATTATTCTCGTATCATTGAGAATGTATACAAAATGTTTGTTTTGGAAATATTTTGAAAACTCCTTAGTACGAAAAAAACTTTATAATCATTCTCGTATCGTTGAGAATGTATACAAAGTGTTGGTTTTTGAAAATATTTGTTGAAAGGAGAGTGTTTGAAAAGATGTTTTTTTTTGAAAGTGTGAGGTGTGAAAAATGGTTTTAGTTTGTGAGAAAGCAATTATGAGAAACCTACCTACTCAAAAAGTATTTGTACTTTTCCTCCTCCTTTAGATAATGCTACTTCACCATTGGTTGGTAGAGAGCCATATCATTGGATGTGAGGGACGGGTGTGGGTCATCGTACAGTCATAGAAAGGAACTTGTAAGATGTTTTAGCATTTGTCGTAAGGGACTAAGATCGTTTATCGAAGGTAACATTGAAGGTTCATCGAAGGACCACGATCTTTTAATTCGAGGGCCTTTTCTAAAATATCCCACGTTCAAGGGACATGATTGTTTTTATCTGTGGCAACAAGTTTGGGTTACCCTAGAGATGCATATGTGTAAAGTGTTTTGTTTTCAAGTATTTTATCTTGAATTAGGGTTGTATAATAATTGATTTTAAATCTTGTCATGCAAACCCTAATTACTAACAATAATAATGAAAGCTATAAATTGCGGAATTTAAATGTCCTACACTGTTACGACACTTTGGGAATGGGGTTACAAGTTTGTGAAATAGGGGAAAGAAAGCGATAAACCTAATTATGTATTACAAACCATGTACATATATGATAATAAAATACTCAAAATGTAAAGAGAAGAAAAGGGAGGAAATTATTTTTGGGTTTTTTTTTATGGGAGAAAGGTTTTAATAATTAACCTAATTAAGCTAATTAAATTTAATTACAAGAGAAGTTAATGAATTTTACCAAAAACCTAAAATCTAAGTTAATTTGAAATTAAGAAGAAAATAAACCTAAGTCTAATAATTTGTTTATGAAATAATTTGAATGTTAATATTAATTTGAAAACAATATTTTAAAGTGTGGAAAACAAACAAAATCTAATTCTAAATATTTAACAAAAATAAAAGAAGTGTTTAAATTAGAATATTTAATAATTTAATTATTTAAGAAAATATATTTTTGGTATTTTTTGGTTAAATAAAATGAATAAATAAATAAAATATAGAAGAAAAAATATAAAGAATATAAAAGTATTGGGATGGGTGTTAAAAAGTGAAATTGGGGTTGAAAAGAAAATGGGCCACTAGGCCCAAATATTTTTTTTTGTTTAAGTAAGAAAATAAAGCAATATGGGCCTGATTGTTGAAAAGTATTTTGGGGGTGAAAAGATAGAAAAATATCAAGCCCAGATCTGCAAGGCCCAGGCGCTGCATGATTCCATATGGTTAACTCTTGATGGCTCATGGTGGACAAGCACCCTTGAGGTGTTGGATGTGTTGGCATAGTGATCTGATGGTCTGGTTACGAGGGTGTATAATATGTGCGCTATGCTAGCAAGTATTGAATCTGCAAAAAAATAATGTAAAAAAAAACAAAAGGGTGCCACTGGGGCTCGAACCCAGGTCCCTATACACTAATGCCTTATGCGCGCTTCCTATGCCACTACGGTGGCTATTTCATCCGTTTATAAAACACACTGGGGCTCGAACCCAGGTCCCTATACACTAATGCCTTATGCGCGCTTCCTATGCCACTACGGTGGCTATTTCATCCGTTTATAAAACAACTTGTAATAAACTTAAGATAAACTTGATCCTGATTGTACTTCATCCCAAACCTTGCGCCATAAGCCATTGTCAACATTTTCAAAATTTTGAACTTGCTCATTTCTCATCCATTTTCAAAAGTGTAAATATGAAAGTTGTTCCATTTTTCAACACGAATTCAACCATGTAAATAACTAAAGTAGTAGATCAAAGATGAACATGAATTTCGTTTAGTACCAAATAAAACCTAATTTTTTCAGAATGTTCAACTTCAAAATTCACATCACTCAGGAAACATAAATGAAAACTAAAGGCAGGATTAGCTTTCGGGCAATGATGCCTATATTTTTCATTCACAAAGTAACCATTAATGATGATTGTATAGAGAGTTCAAAGTTGAGAAAACTTACCTCAACACTGTAAATTGTGTATGGAGTTTGAGCACTCCTGCAGGTGTTGTGATGATATGCATAACTTCACTTAACTCCTATGAAGCTAATGCAATGCTTACTTTGGATTTAAAATGGCTGAATCTTCCTGGAAAAGTCAAGTTGCAGAACTAAGTTTATAAAATAGTGGATGGTGATGGAGGGATTACATAAGTGGTTCAAGGGTTTGGATGACTTCTATAGGGTGTATATATGATGTTTGATTGATTAAAAAGGAAAACACACGATTGGATTTAGAATTTGGAGTTCAAAGTCAGAAATGACAAGAAATGAAGGTTTTGATGCAATTCTGAGTTTCAGGGAGTTTGTGAGTGTTTCAAGGCTTATGAATTTGTCCCTTAGCTTGCAAATACTTCCTCTATATATAGAGGGAAGGTTTTAGAGCTTGAAGTAACCAGAATTTTAAGATGAGATGTTATTGTATGGTTAAAGGTGAAAAATCAAGTTGGATGAAAATTGATGGTTTCAAGGATCAATTACAAGCATGTTCTGGTGTTTGTTGGGTGCAGGGGACTTGATTCATGCTTTCTTTTCCAAAATGGAAGTGTGACCTTTCTTCCTTAAATGGAAAGTCAACTTGGACAATGCTTGAATCAATTGGACAATGGATCAAAAAATTGTGTAAACATTAAATTATTTAGTGATTTGCAAGTTTGAAATCCTGCAAAGCAAGATTATGTATCATTCTTGAAGATTGATCATAATGTTCTTCATAAAAATGACCTAGAATTCAAGAATAGATGTCTAACTTCTTCTCTTTGAATCTCTTAGCTCAATCATGATCTCTTCAAGTTCCTTTACATTTTGGAAAGCTTGAAACATTATCTACAACCTTCATGTTTACCACTTTGGCTAAGCAACTTGGAACTTGGTGAAAAATTGCCAAGAAGTTGGGACAAAAAATCTGCCTAACTTGATGAAAATTTCACTAAGTGTTTTTGATAAAAAGTCATGACTTCATGGGCCTATATCTCATAATATAAGCAATTTTTGGACATCAACCCTGAGGGACAAAGTTTTAGAATTCATCAAGATCTATAACTTTCATGTTGAAAGTTTTCCTTGAATCATCTTGCATCTTGGTGAAAAATTGTCATGAAGTAGTGAAATTATCAAGGATAAAAAATAGTTAGAATTTTTCTAAGTCTTCAAAATCTTGAATTTGTTGACTTTCTTGAATTTCTTGATTATTGATGATCAAGTTTGATATTTTTTAATATCTTGATGAATGTTGATCTTTGAAATTCAATGTTGACCAAAAAGTCAAAGTTTGACTTTTTGTGTATCAGTTGACTTTTCATCAGTTGATCAAATTTCAACTATCAATACATTGATCTTGAGAAATGATTTGACCCATGAAATTAGTTCATGATATTGTGTTTGAATCCTTGAGATCATGCTTCAATCCATTAGGTAATGTATTAGGTCAAAAGTCACTGATCAATCATTCTCAGTCAAAACCCTAATTTTGACAATTTTGCTTCTTTGATGATTTGAATGCTTTTCTTAAGGATTTATGATCAAACCTTTGTAAATTTATAAGTATAACTTCAAAATGTTAATGTTGGCAAAAAATCATGAAGTTTGACTGTATGTTGACCCTAATTAACTTTTTACCCAATACAATTGATTTTCAGTCATCTGAAAAATTGACTGAGCAAATTTCTGGTGCAAGACTTGAAACTTGGTATGAGCATTCTTAAAGACCTATAATGAACCATTAAAGTCACTTGATATATTAAAAGTCCAACTTTCCTTGACAAAACCAAAACCCTAATTTGTGGTCTCAATGCTTAAGAGGTGAGCTTGTCTGATCAACTCTTTGAGAATCCTTGAGCATTTGAGATCTTTTGTAAGAAATGTGTTGAGAAAAGAGAGGTAAAATTTTGGGGTACAACAAATGGGCTTAGTCCTTTCAGATCGGATATGGTGTAACCTAGAGTTGTGGAATATTTACATAAGATATCCAAGAGTTGATTAGTTTCTTCATTATTTAGTCCTGCACTAACTATTACATGTCGATTTAGTTCTTTATCAAGAAACTCATATCTCGGGTTCTTAGGTAGTTACTTCAACTCTATTGTTGGTTTCTTAAGGCCAGACATATGATATGGGGTAACTTCTAAACATTCTTAAAGGCTGTTATCTATATATAGTGTATGAGATTTGAATCCATCATCTTCTATTATATTGGTAGAGGGTAGTTTGATTGTATCTATGGGGTTTTCCTTCTCCAATTCGCTGATGCATTTATCAATGATATCAATAGTATAACGTGAGTCATCCAAGGCGGGTGCTTGTAGGAATTTGGATAGGATAAATTATACCTTTTCATCTCTTACTTCAAATGTCATTTTTCCTCTTTTGACATCTATCATAGCTCATGGAATTGATAAGAATGGTCTACCTAAAAGTATTGGTATTTCTTCGTCCTCTTTAATGTCCATAACTATAAAGTTTGTAGGGATATAGAGTTGATCGATCCTAACTAGAATATCTTCTAATATACCCATCAGGTATTTAACTTATCGATGAGATAGCTGAAGGGACATTCGGGTAGGCTGCATATCTCCTAAGTTTAATCTTTTTCATACAGCTAGAGGCATCAAGCTTACACTTGCGCCTAGGTCTAGAATTGCTTTACCTATGTCATGTTTTCTAAGAACACATGGTATAGAGAAGCTTCTAGGATCTTTCTGCTTTTTAGCTAACCTATTCTCTACAATTGCATTACATTCTAATAGTTTTGGATCATCAAGCTTACGCTTGTTTGTTAGGATGTCTTTTAGGAATTTGTAATATGATAGAATTTGGGTGATAGCTTCACTAAATGGTATCTCAACATATAATCTTTCAATCACTTTCACAATCTTCTTGTATTAGGTATCTTATTTGGTTTTCTTAAGTCTTTTTGGAAATTGGATAGGTGGTACGTAGGGTGGAGGTGTTACGTAAGGTTGAATTTCTTGGTTGTCACTCTCCATTATCTTATCAATGGTTTCTTTGTCTTTTTGTTTTTCAATTTCTACAGGTTCCTCAGTTTGTTTCTCAAGTGTACTCACAACTTTTTCTTTTGGTTGCTCGGATCTATTGTTCAACCTAGGGTTTATAGGACCATTATACTGAGTTTTACTTCAGAGCTAAATGGCATTAGCATGACCTTTTGAGTTAGGTTATGGTTGTCCAGGAAACAATCCTCCTGTTGTAGCTTGAGCAACTTGTTGTTGTGCTACTTGAGAGATTTGGGTTTCCAACATCTTAGTATGAGTTATCACAGAATCAACCTTGGTTCTTAATTGTGTAATCATCTCATTCATATGAACATTTTGGTTCATAAATTATTTGTTTTGTTAAGTTTGTGTTGATATGAAGTTTTCCATAATCTTTTCCAGGTTTGATTTCTATGGTACAACTTGGGTTGGCTGTGTGAGTCTTTGGTTTTGGAATCCTTGTGATCTCTAAGGTGAAGAATTTTGAGGGTATGTAGAGTTGTTGATTTTGTAAGAGAAGTTAGGGTGATTCCTATATCCATGGTTACATGTATTTGAATAAGGGTTTCCTTGGACATAGTTGATTTGGTATGATCTAGGCTCGCTATTAAATTGCCATCAGCAATGATATGCCCTTGGGTTCCACAGATTTTGCATCCGGGTTGCACCACAACTATGGTAGTTGAGGGGTTTATTACTAAACTTTCGACCTTTTTGGTTAGGGCGTCCATCTTTGCATTCATATGATTAAGGCTGCTAACTTCATATATACCTCCTTTTGCTTCTTTCTTCTCTGCCTCTGTTTGTTCAGTGCCCCATTGGTAATGATTCTGATCCATGTTCTCTATAAGTGCGCATGCCTCAAGGTAAGGTTTATTCATTAGAGCACCTCCAGCGGAAACGTCGACGATCATCTTTGTATTGTATAGAATACTATTATAAAATGTATGAGTAATTAGCCATTTCTCTAATCCATGACGTGGACAAGCTCTTAATAATTCTTTGTATCTCTCCCATGCGTCGAAATGAGACTCGCCATCTTGTTGGTTAAATATGGTAATTTGGTTACGTAAGACAACGGTCTTACTCGGTGGAAAGTATTTAGCAAGGAATATTTTCTTTAAATCATTCCAAGTTGTAATGGAATTAGCGGGTAAGGAATCTAGCCATGTTCTTGATCGATCCCTGAGGGAGAAAGGGAATAAGCATAAACATATTTCCTATGGGGGGACTCCATTGGATTTGAATGTATCCGCTAGTTGAATAAACACTTTTAAGTGTTGGTTTGGATTTTCCGTAGGAAGGCCAACAAATGGGTTTTATTGCATGAATTGCAACAAAGTGGGTTTAAGCTCAAAGTTATTAGCTAGGGTAGTGGGGTTTAGGATACTCTAATGAGGTTCCCCATCTGAATTTACAAAAGAAAATCCTTTAATGGTTTTAGATTTTGTTCTTCTACCATTGCTCTCTTAATTTTCCTAAGTAAAGTCGCGCTCACGCGTATTTTTCTTGTTCTGCTATTTGATCTACTAAGTTTCTGGTGCTGCAAGTTCTTCGTATCTATCGGAAAAGTGTCTTAGTCTAAACGATGTGACAACAAGGTAACAATAATTGACAAAATTGGTCCCCGATAGCAGCGCCAAAAACTTGATTGTGGGCTACTTAGTATATATTTTCTAATTGCAAGTGCACAACCTATCGAGGTAGTTTTAAAAGATTATTGAACCACAAAGAAGAATGTCGATTCTAATGTTACTAGTTACTACGGTATTTATCTAAGACGATTGAAAACATAATTAGAAAGAGATGAAAGTAAATAAACTTTTAATAGAAGCAGATTAATACCGATGTTGAAAATGTAATTCACATCAATCAACAATATTCTAGCGGTCTCTATAAATATCTCCTATTGGGAAATGTTTTATACTTTGAAAGTAATTTATTTAAAAGGAAGTGTCAATGTTGTACCCCAAAATTTTCCCTCCCATTTTTACTCAAGACATGCTCATTGAGGTTCCCAATTGCTCAAGGATGACCAAGAGTTAATCAGACAAATTATCCTCTTAAGCAATGAATCTCTAATTAGGGTTTCACTTTTCATCAAGATGTGTGAGATATAAAGGTATCAAATGTTTTATATGGTCCTAACATGTCTTCAAGATTGTCCATGCCAAGTTTCATGCCTTCCACTACAAGTTTGCTTAGTCAATTGCTCAAATGTTTGAAAATCAACTATACTAGGTCAAAAGTCAATTGTGGCCCATGTACAGTCAAACTTCAAGATTTTTGGTCAACATCAACATTTTGAAGTGATATCCATCATTTGATCAAGGTTTGATCATGATTCCTCAACAACTGCTCATAATCTATCAAAAGCCAAGAATTTCTAAATTAGGGTTTCTATAGGAAAAGTCAACCGAACTTTGACCAGGCATAACTTTCACATACATCATCCATTTTTCCCCAACCAAAGCTTATTTTGAAGAGAACCCAAATCCCTACAACTTCACTTTTTCCTTCAAGTCCAAGAAATTCACCATTTGAAAGATACAAGTTCATACATTACATGTCATTTTCAGAAAGTCAACAAAAGACACTTTTTGTCAAGACCATTTACATCAAGATAAAATCTTCAAATGTAAAACTGATCAAAAGAGGGATTGAATTAGACATCTTAGGCTTTCCAAAAAGTCAAAGATCATCATGAGACAATAATTGAGCAAGTTATGGCTTGTCCAAGTGGCAAAAATGTGAGAAAATTCAAAGATGGTTCATTGAGCAAATTTGAACTTTTTGGTCAATGGCTTAACTTTTTAAGGTTAAAACATTATTATGACCTTATAGGGGACCTCTAATCTCATTTTCACATTACCTTACCATTTTATCTATTTTGTTCATATTTATTTTAATTTATTTCAAATAAATATAAAATAAATTGTACAAAATATTAAGAGATGGGCTTTGGCATTTGGGCCGGTGTCTTGTCTTGCCTAGAAGCCCATAAATTCGTTCAAATATGACCATATACATCCAAGTCCCAACATGGCATGGAATCTTCATTTTTGGCAATTTTTCAAAATAAGGATCATGGCTTTATCATGGCCTTTATGGGCTTTATTCTTTCCATGTAACCTTGCTCTCTCCATCTCCCCTATATAAGGGTCATCCTTGCAAGAATCTCACATGCTGAAAGCTTCCTCAAAGGGCCATACAAAAATTGCAAAAATCCATCAAAATCGTGAAATTAAAAAAACTGAGTTTCGGCCCCTTTCAGCCTATTCCAGGTCCTCCATCAACATCCTGAGATTCCCATGAGTGCATACCATCTCTTATCCATGCCTGAAGATCCCTGAGATTAGTTAACCGAACCTCCACTTTGGTAAGAATTTCATGATCTTAAATATTCTCTACATGCGATATAAATGATTTCTCTGTGCATACATATGTTCATATTGATGTTTGTGCCTGTTTAGAATTATTACATGCAAGGTTTGGCGTGAGGATGGAGTTTTGCCCTTTTTAGGGAAAAACTACAATCAAGCTTCGTTCACATTGATGCAAGGCATTTCAGAAAGAACTAACCCCATGGTTGAATTCGCAGCCCCCAATTTAGGGTGGGTAGGTTCAATTTCTAGCTTGGAATTGTGTTATTTTGTAGGTTAGGGATTTGAGCTGACCAGAGAAGGTGATCGGAGTCCAACTCCGGCACCTTTGACTTCCCTGACTCCAGCGATGATACGCATGGCACCTGGCTGCATTTTGGTTGGTTAGTTTAAATAATAGGGACCCCACTTAAACGTGCATGTTTGACAACTCAACATTATGACTCGTTTTACATTATATTATAATTGTTTGATATATACTGTCGGATGTAAAGCCGTCCCAACGGTTGGGTGTGTGAGTGTTAAGACGTTGCTTGTGTGAGAGGTCAGGGGTTCGACCCCTGCCTCTTGCATTTTATTTTTTCCTAACTTTGTTTGCAGGTTTTATACTCCAAGTGGCCAGATGCGTACCATACACCTTCATTTCATCACCATCAGATCCATGCAGCATCAGATCTAACGGTCTCAAATGGCTAAAGACCATGGTGAACCTTAGGGTACACTCCTTACTGGATTAGGCGCAGAAGCCGAGCTGGATTGGTTGGGCCAAACAAATTTCAACATGCATATCCCCCATTTACTTTAAGAGCCAGGCCGATCATTGTTTTTTTTTTGTTTTCTTACCTTTTTAGTTTTTTTTATTTGTTTTATATTTATCTATTTGCAAAAATCATAAAAATCAAAAATCTCAAAAAAAAAAATAGATTTAGGTTTTTTTTCTAAATTAATTTTAATTTTTGTAAATTAATTAACTTAATTATTTTGTCTTGTTTTAATTAACTTAAAATCAATTAGAATTAGGTTATTTCATTTAATATTTTCATAATAAGAATGCAAAAAATATTAGAATTAGGCTTAAATTCATTATCTTTTCAATTAAATTTAAATTTAAGGTAGTTTAATTATTTTATTAAAATAAACAAAAAAAAACAAAAACATTTTCTTATTTTATTTAGAAGTTTTTTTTAAAAGGTTATTAGACGTTTCTTTCCATTTCGCGCGCGTTATTTACTTTCGCACTTTTTTATATTAATGTATCTGCTGATGGAATGTAGTAGAATTAACTAGGACATTACTTTACCGCTTTCTTTATTTTCCCCCCATTTTTGGACATGTAAAGACCCCTTCCCGGAAGCATTGTAATAATGTAGATTTAGCTTTCTGCACTTTAAATTTCTGCACTTTAAATTTCTGCAATATATTAACTGCTTAGATGTATGACTAATAGGATTGTATGACAAAGATTAAAATCAAACGTTAGCAAACTTAACACAATACTAAAATAACATGAACATAACACACTTGCACATATACACCTCATTGTACCCTAAATTTCGCCCTTAACTTTTTCAGTCGCACTTTCATATCATATTTTTGTCATTTGGTCATAATCATTAATACATAGCTTCATTCATCACATTTGCATCATTTAATCGTTTTTAAGTTGACCAAAAGTCTGTTTAAATCGACATTTGCATCATTCTGTAGTTGAAAAATACCCTACATTTCACTTCATGCATTTTTATCTCTTTACTATTTTCTTGCATTGCTCCAAATTATTTATATGTTGATAATAAAAATATTTCGGTTTAATAGACAGTCTGTTAAAAGAGATTTGATATTGTACGGAAAATTAGCGAGAAAAATATTTCAAGTTTTCACCTTTTACCGATCATTTTATGAATTTGCGTTTCGTGTAGATTATGACGATATACTCGTTTCATTTTTTCGGTACAGTTTGAAGTCTCGTTTTTAATCGTAAACGTCTGTTCAGCCTGATATTTTTATTCTCATTTTATTTCGATTTTGACTTTTTAAATATTTTTTCTTTAATCTTTTTGACATGTAATTTATTTTAATGTCTTAATTTTATTTTTTCGGATAAATTTTCGTTCATTTTTTTATCGTTTTTAGTCATTTTAGGTCTTTATTAGAAAAAATTCAAAAAAAAAAATTTATTTTAAATTGAATTATTTTTTATACTTTCAGGTTTTTATTTTATTTTTGTCATTCAGGGGCTTTCTGGTCACAAAAATATATTGATTACACTATGCTTAATTCTCATTGGTTGTTAGCAAAAGTGGTGGATTGATACAGAAAACAATTGCAACAAAAATTTCATTTCCTCTTCATTTTGGCTATTTAAGAGAATTCATTCTCCTTGTAAAAACACAACAAACAAAAGCAACTAACAATAACCTTTCTAATATCCCTCTTCTCTCTATTCCTCTATTCACAAACAACAACCACTGCCTTCCATCATCCCCAACCTTTGCCTAACCTCCATCCTCTCTTCCACTATTATACCAATCGCACGCCCGTTCTGCAACCCCCTTCTCCATATCAACCTTATTCATTTACTACCCAAACCATAACTCATCAATCCAATTCCCTTTCATCTTCGTCACAATCATCATCACCCGAACACACAAACAGCACCCTCCGCATCCCTGTTTCGCTAGCTCCCTCATCCAAACAACAATTCACCGTGACCACATCACAACAACCATGTTCCGCTAGCCATCCATCACCGTTAAAACACCGATTCCGCAAGCGATTCCTGTTAAACAACACCAACAACTTCCGCGACCAACTTGTTCGCAGCTTCTCTCTGTCTCACTATGAATGTTTAATAGATTACAGCTCCACATCGACATGATACGGTAATTTCCAATTTCATTTCAGTTGCGTATAATTATGATGCCATGCATTGATGTTTATTTTGCTTTTCTGCTAAATTCTGATTGAAAACAGCTTTTTGTTAGATTGGTAATCTGTTTACAGTATCTTGAAAAATGATTTTGGATTTGTTCAATTAAATTGAAATTGCTATTAATCTGTGATGAAATGTTTTCGTGTTGGACATAAATCTGTTGCGCTGAAAATTTGTTAGGTTGTTTTTTGATTTATCAGTTAGAAATGTTATGCTGGAACAATGATAGAATAGATTGCAATTTTTATGATTTGTATCAAGTTTTGATTTATTTTAAAGATCATGTGATAAAAATTCTTCAAAAAAATCTGATTTGGTTTCGATGATAAATCTTATATAAAAATTCTGGTTTGTTCTTGTTGAGTTGTGATGAAGGATTTGTTACGGTTATGTTGTCCGGATTTACATCTTGCTCAAACTTTGATTCAAAACTTTTTAATCACTTTTGATCTTAATGTGAATATGACATTAGTTAATTAATTTTGAATTGTCGGTGTTGATGTCGTCTTGTTGATTGAGTTATTTTAAAGAGTGGTTTTGATTATGTTTCAAGTTGAATGCAATTCAAAAAGTTTGTTGGTTTAATATTGGGGTTTGTACATAAGTTTAGAATTACTTGGAAATTGATTTTCATGAGCTTTTTTTGCATAATTTGCTGCTGTCCAACTTTTGATAATGCTTGATTTAAGCTTGATTTTTCATGGATTGAATTGAATTATGGATTAAATTCTTGACTTTGATTTGTGTAAATATTCATATGCATCATACAAGTTCATTTTTTGTGATTACTAACACATGTTTTAATCATTGCAATTTCCTTCATTTTATTTTTATGCCTCCTATGCAACTAACGTGTTTGTTACTGTGAAGGTTTCTGAAAATCGTTTCAAGTATCCATTCTCACATAACGCATCAATAATTCCTACACTTCTCCCTTTACATCTTTATTGTATTTTACTATTCTGATTTAATATTTGGTACTGTAAATATATACTTGTACATAATATTTTGACTGTATATTTTATTCACTTCATTTGTAAATAAATTCAGGTTATGTAAATATTATTTTCATTGCGTTGCAATATTTTATTTTAATTCAAACTAACTTCTGAAAATCCTACGGACGCATATAATTTTTCTTGTGCTGTTAGTTTTGCCTGTATATTTCATGTGATGCAGGGAATCTTATATCGTGAGCTTTATTCGATATCTTGAGCCTTATCTGGTACCGTGAGCTATATCCATGCTTTCTTCATTCGTGATTTATTTTCACACGTTGTGATTCATTGCACTTTATTCGCTGCTTGAAGTATTATCTTACATCTTGTTTTTTGATGCTGTCGACTTGTGATTTATTTTCACCTGAGGTTTGGTGTACTCTTAGCTTATTTTTTCTGTCTGTGGCTTTAAACCCCAAAGGGATGGGAATACAGTATTGAATTCATTATGTCAAGTACTGGTTTCTAATTTTGTCGGATTCTCTTTACCGTATCTTTTACCCTCCTGTACATAGGACACTCTTTTCTCCCATTCTTTAATTTTCAAAACTTTCTCATCTTTTTCAAAAGCTTCTTTGTTTATAAACTCGAACCGATTTCATAATAAACCTCGACTTTGTCGAGTTCCTTTTCTTTTAAAACTTCTTTTCTTTAAACAAACTTTAATTCATTTAATCATACTTCGACATCTTTTGAAATTAACAAAAACACTTCAACTCATTCAAACCTTTTTGTGCCCTCGAGCACCTTTACCCTTCAAAACTTTTTTTGAGTTGAGACATGATTCATTGATAGTCGAGCAACATTCTACTATCCTTATGGTTATAAAGGTGTCGACTTTTCAACTTGAGTACCAGAGGCATTCTTAAACCCTCACTCTTGCTGATGCAGGGTCCATCTTTCTCACACCTTGTGGGTGTTAGTCGAGATTTCTCTCCTAACAATGACGACTTGTCTCCTTGTTTAAAATCAACCAATAGACAAGTCTTTTCTATCCAAACTACGGTGCTCTGAATTACCTATTGCACGAGGGGATACGTAGGTGCTAAGTCTTACGATCCAAGGCGAGCAACAAAAATAATAAAAAAACATTTCATTTTCTTTTGTTTACAAGTACTCATTCATTCTTTTCCTTTAGAAAGTAAACCTTTACATGACACTCCTTTTAAAAGAAACCAAACAAATTGGATCGTGTGGAGTACCGTAGATGCTTAGGGTGCTAACACCTCCCCTTTGCATAATTGACCCCCGTACCTCGATCTCTGATCTTTTATTTCATTGTGGGTTTTGTTCGCTTTTTTCCCATTTCCCTTTGGAAACAAAAAAGTGAGGCGGTGACTTCATTGTATTGAGATAAGTCAATTGATGGATTATTCTCAAATATTTACCGCTACATTTCTTTTCCTATCATTACTGTCACAATTTCGTTCTCTCTTAGTTCTGATTTACGCGTGCGACACACCTCTAGGGTACACCCACTTTGGCTGCCTTTCAGAAAATAAAACAGTCATGTCCCTCGAAAGTGGGGACGCTTTAGAAAAGACCCTTAAATCAAAATATCATAGTCCCTCGATGACCCTACAGTGTTTCCTTTCGGTAAATGATCTAGTCCCTTAAACAAAAATTGCTAAAGTGTCTCCATATGTTACCTTTATGACTGTACGTCCCTTCAAATGTCCCTCAAACATCCAACGACTAGGGCTACATACTCACTAATAGTAGGATATCACTGTCTAAAGGAAAGGAGGAAAATAACGAACCTTTTCAAGTATAAGTAGATAATTCTTGAATGCTTCCTGAAAAACAAAACTTTCACACTTACACAAAACATTTCAAAATCACTTTCAATAAACGCTTTATCAACACTCTTGAGGACTGACACAAGAGTTATCATAAAGCGAATCTCTTCACTAAGGCATTTTCCAAAAATACTTTTCAAAAAAGACACAAAGCAAAAGGTATTTCAAAAAATTAGCTAAGCATTTAAGAGCCTGTACAAAACTACAGATGTAAAGGGTGATAACACCTTCCCTTTCCAAAATCTATCCCCCTTAATCAAAAATAATCTTGAAGGCCTTTTTCTGTTCTTTTCACCCTTTCCTTTGTTGGATAAAAGAAAATTCAGTGGCGACTCTTGCTTACCGCAACATTTGCAAACACAAACGCAAAACCAGTATAACAGTCGGTTCTGCCACCATATCCCAGAACTGGCGACTCTATTGGGGAAATATAAAAGTGGGGTTACCTTAGAGCTTAGGTCATATTTAACTTGCTTTCCTTGTATGCTTGTTTTCTTTATCTTAAAGGGTTTTTCTTGGGTTTACTTGTAAATATCCTGCACCCAGATCTGAGACACCTTTTAGGTAAGTAGCAATAGATCGTGGGGACTGTGTGGGGTATACCGACATGGTTGAAACGATAGCTATGTTGATGTGACACATTTGTTGGTATCAGTATCCCTTGAGTAGTCAAGGAGAATACGGGGCTGCTGTATGGTGTCATGAAGCATCAACTGACCTTAGAACCTTTAATTGAACCAACTTGGCCATTAGGAAGTAGTGAGATAGCTGGCTTTAGTGCAGTCCGAAGTTGGTTGATACTCGATAATACACTCATTGAGATCTGACTTTCAGAATATTTTGGTCACCAATAAAGAGGCTTGCGCTGAAACAATGCTTGGTGAATAAATATCAGTGATATTGAGATTCCCTAGAACCCTGTTACTATTAGTAAGATAAGTTGAACCAACTAAACTTCAATAGGGTACTTACCTATGGAATCCATGCAAGCCTAAACTTAAGGATCTGTTTGTGTGATTGTATATATAACAACATAACATCATAACATCATAACATTAGCATATCACACTAACCATTTCATGGACTTTTAAGACTTATCTTTGTGTCTGTTTTGTAGGACATGGCTCCCATTTGCAGAAATACTATCCAAGTAAACCTTGTAAGGGTACCTCCTGAACTCAAGGAATTGGCATCAAGAGTTCCTTAGAATTCCCGGTTCACTAAAAGACATGGTCGACTCCTCAGTTTGGTCACCTCAAGCCCTGATGATGACTTGGTGAAAGTTCTCTTCCAGTTCTTTGACCTTTTACATCATTGCTTTACATTTCCCAACTACCAATTGGTACCTACCATGGAAGAGTTTTCTCAGTTATTGGGTGTGCCTATCCTCAATTAGTTACCCTTCAACGGTATCGAAAGAGACCCAAAGCCTGAGGAAATTGCTCAAGCCCTATATTTGCAATGGTCTGATGTCGTGGAAAATTGGGAAATAAGAAGCGGTATCAAAGGGTTTATGGCCAAGTTCTTGCTTGAAAAAGCTCACTATTTTTCAGATACTTTGGACTTACAAGCCTTTGAGGAGGTATTGTCCCTTCTCATCTATAGGATGGTACTATTTCCTAATCTGGACCAACTCATAGACATCAATACAGTCAAAATATTCATGTCTCATATCCGGTGCCTACTTTGCTTGGAGACATTCTGCACTCTTTTCACACTCGCACGGTAAAGAGAAGAGGAACCCTCATGTGTTGCAGTCCTTTATTAGCTAGGTGGTTTATTTCGCACCTACCCCGATCTGTGTTAAAGAATGAGTAAGGCATGTAGTGGTCTAATAGGTTGATGTCTCTCACGCATTCAGATATTCGCTGTCAGGAATTCCCCAATGTACCTCTCCTAGGAATTAGGGGAGGAATCACTTATAACCCTTGTTTGGAGTTGTGACAGTTTGGGTATGCTAGGAGGGATGGTCCTCATGATGTATTGGATCAAGGAATTGTGTTCCACTACGAGGATGATGTTCAAGGGTACCGTCAGAGGTTCATCCGAGCTTGGGGCATAGTGAACAAAGTGGATAGCAAGACATTAGGGCATAAGAACTCCATCCCTTTGGAGCCTTATCATAAGTGGGTGCGTCCTCGAGCTCAAAATCTCATGATGCCTTACCCCGCCATTCTACCCATCATCATGGAACCCATTGCAAATATAGATGTACCTCATACTATTTTCCATCCTGACATGCCGACTACTCTCGAGGAATTACAAAGATCTTAGATTCAACTTAAAGAGGAATGAGACACCTTTGAAGCCCAGTTCTACGCAAGTGAGAAAAAGGTTTTGGAGCTTACAATACAACTGCATGAAGAACATAGTTTGAATGCCTACATTTCACCAAAGAGGATGCGCTCATGGGAAGCCTAAGTCTTAGTTGATTTAAGCATTTTCTTTTCACTTTTGTCTCTTCCCTTGTAAGCCCAAGGGGCATCGTTGTAATCTTTCAAACTTATGAATGCAATTAATGTTTGTTCTCTCTTTGAATAAGAAAATTTAAGATCTTAAAAGTCCTTGAAAACATTGCATAAACATTATCATGCATTTCATTGCATAAGAAGGTATTTCAATATAGGTTTCTTATTCCTTTCGCTATTTATTTCATCAAAAGAAATGGATCTTAAACAAACAGTAAAGGATCTTCAAGCTCAAAACGCTCAGTTTCAACAAATGTTCCTGGCTCTGGAAAAAGGGAAGGAAGATCTGAAAGCTCTGATTGTCAAAGAGAAGACCAAGAAGCCAAAGAAACCAGCTAGTGTTTTGAATTTAGGTAGAAGATTCAGAGGACCGGCTAAGCGAGCTCTAGATTTCGCAACCCCGTCAAATAAGGGGGACAATAGAGAAGAGAAGCCAACGAAAGAAAACAACAATCCAGGGTATGAGGAAGATGAAGCTGACTATTCTGAGGAGAAGTATCCTCATGTTGATGATAAATACAAACAGATAGAGGATCGTCTCAATTCAATGGAGATCCAAAAGATACCCAAGCTTGACTTTGAAGAGTTAGGACTGATCTCAGGGGTGGTCATCACGCAGAAATTCAATGTCCTCACCTTTGCTAAGTACGATGGTGTCTCCTGTCCTAAGCTGCACTTAAGGTCATACATCAGGAAGATTCAACCACACACCACTGATAGGAATCTATGGGTACACTTCTTCCAAGAAATTTTGGCAGGGACTCAGCTGGAATGGTTCTATAAACTTGAAAGAACCAATATTCGTAATTGCAAAGTTCTGGCTGCTGCTTTCTACAAGCAGTACCAATATAACGCTGACCTTGCCCCAACTCATACACAATTGTAAATATTATTCCCAAAAATGGAGAGACCTTGCGGGAAGAGTCCAACCTCTATTGTCTGATAGGGAGATGGTGGACATGTTCTTGGGCATGTTGTTTGGTCTGTTCTTTAACCATCTCATTGGAAGCTCGTCTGCCGGATTCACTAAGCTGATACTGACTGGTGAACGAGTAGAAGATGGCATCAAAAGTGGTAAAATCCAGAGGGATGCATCCTCCAGTACTGCAAAGAAACCTTTCACTGGAAAGAAGGAGGCCAGTGCCGCTTATGGCCAAAGAAATCACAATAAAACTGAACGTCGACCGACGGTAGGGGCTGTTATAATTTCTAATCCTGCATCAAACCAGAAACGAAACAATCAGCGCAGACCAGATGCGCCCATGAGATAGTTTACTCGGATCAACATGACCTTATCCCAAGTTTTGCAACACCTACTGAAGTCCAATCTAGTGACCCTAAAATAGGCCCCCTAAGAATCCTAATATTGCATCTCCCTGCTACAACCCAAATGCCCGATGTGCCTACCACTCTGAAACTCCGGGGCATGATACAAACGACTGTTGGGATTTAAAGAATAAGGTACAGGATCTCATTGAGATGAAGGAGATTGAGTTTGACCTTCCAGAGACACCTAATGTAATAACTGCGCCAATGCCCAAACATGGCCAAAGTGTCAATGTTATTGATGATGATCGGTTTGTTTCTTCTGTAGATGAGTTAGCTACTCCTCTTCTGACTGTTAAAGAGAATTTATTGCGAGCCGGTTTATTTCCAGGTTGTGGTGAAGGCTGCCACTTATGTATGTCTCTACTTTAAAATCAAGCTTCTCAAATGCAGTGTTGTTTTGATGAAGACAAACCATTTTGTCAAGAAGGCAAAGATTATTGATCAAGCTAAAAGAATCTGTGGATAAAGTCTTTGGTTCAAGCACTTAGAAAATTTCAAGGTATAATGATAATACTTACTTTGAACTTAATACATATATGCTCAATGGTCAAAAGAAATATTTTATCTTGTCCAAACTTTTACTCAAGTTTTCTAAGCAAAGATTCAATTTTTACTTGGGTGCAATTGATTTTCATATTAGTGCAATCGATTGCATGATTCATGTTTTCAAAGCATTAGCTACTATTTCTAAGTGCAATCGATTTGCATGTTTGTGCAATCGATTGCTCTCATTCAATTTTTGCTACTGACTTCAAGTGCAATCGATTTACACACTTGTGCAATCGATTGCTCACTCAAAATATTTGAATTTATAGCTATTGAAACCCCGTGAAATCGATTTACACAAGGGTGCAATCGATTGCATGCTGAACGATTTTGAAAAACAACAGCTTTACTCATGCGTGTTCTTAACACCATTTCATGGAAACCTTTCACTCAATCATGGCAATTATTCATGATTCATTTGCAGAATTATATGATGTTTCAAAAGGGTGCTATGAACATATAAATAATCATTTTCAAAATCATTTTAAGTACCTCTTCCAATCATATTTTTTGAATTTTCAAAAATCAAACTCAAGCTTGTATACACTTTCATACACAAGTTTTCTGAACAGTTTCACATATTGTCAACCAGAAAACTTTGAGCATTATATATCTTGAGTCATTGTATACTATTGTTATTGGAAGAGAATATCAATTCATTGATAAAATCACTCAAACTGATCATTGCTACTCAAACTCACTCAAATCAAATATTGTTATATACTTGCTTATTTTTCAGGATTATTGAAAATAAGTTCAAGTGGTTTTGTAATCTTGTTTTTCCAGGATTGTTGGATACAAGTAAAGTCACTTTGAGAGGATTGTTCTCATTGTTGACATAGTGAAAATCCAAGAGGATTATTCTTGGTCCAAGAGGATTGTTCTTGGTTTTGGGTAGTTCTTGTTTAAGTTTGCCACAATAAGGTAATCTCTTTCATGTTGAAAGGGGACTGGAGTACTCTCGGAATATGAGGGGAACCAGGATATATCGCTTGTGTCTCTTTATTTTTCTGAACTTTACTCTTTCATAAACTCACCATAAACCAGAAAAATATTATCCATCATCACTAAAACCAGAAAAATTTTAAAGTACCTAATTCAACCCCCTCTTAGGCACACTTCGTACTTACAATTGGCACCAGAGCAGGTTATAGGTAACCTATTCCTAAAAGATCCAGAATGGCTTCTGCAAATCAAAATCCTGTTTTCAGAGATGGTGGTGGTAGTAAGAATAAGCTTCCTCTATTTTGTGGTGAATATTTTCACTTCTGGAAAATACGCATGGAGGCACATCTAGAATCACAAGGAGAATAAATATGGGATGCCGCCGAGAATGATCCATTTATTCCTATAATGGTAATCAATGGTGCTGGCTCATCAAAGCCTAAAGCTGCATGGGATGAAGATGATAAGAAGAAGGTTCTCTGTGATAAAAAGGCAATAAATCTTCTTCAAGGTGCACTTAGCATGGATGAATTCTTCCGTGTCTCGGCATGCAAAACAACGAAAGAAATATGGGATACCTTGGTACAAACTCATGAAGGAACTGTTGAAGTTAAAAGATCAAGACTAAATACTTTTAGTCAAGAATACGAGTTATTTCGAATGCAGCCCGAAGAAACCATCCTTGACTTGCAAAAGAGATTATTGCACTTGACAAATAATCTAAATGCTCTTGGTAAGACTTTGACGAATGATGAACTAAATTTGAAAGTACTTAGATCCTTAACTAGGGAATGGAAACCAAAGGCAACAGAAATTTCAGAAAAGAAAAGTCTCTCTTTAATGACTTCCGCAACATTGTTTGGAAAACTTCAAGAATATGAAACGGAACTCGGAAGACTTGAAAAGCATGAAAGTCAAGAGAAGAAATCAAAGAATATTTCTTTAAAGATTGATTCCAAGGAAGTTGAAAAGGAAGACAATCCAGAAGAAGATGAAAATTTCATTCTTCTTGTTAAAAGGCTTGGTAAGTTTTTTGGTAGAAATGACAAATCCCTTTCTCATGCAAAAAGAAAGAAACAATTTAAGAAAGGGAAGCTTCCACATCAACACAAGAAGTCACATGTTATGAATGTGGTAAGCAAGGCCATATAAAGCCGGATTGTCCAAAACTCTCCAATAAAGGTGGCTACAAAAGCAAAAAGGAATTTAAGAACAAAAAGGCCTATGTTGCATGGGAGGATAATGATATAAGTTCTTTGTCTGATTCTGATAGTGATGAAAGTGTAAATCTAGCATTGATGGCCTCACACCATTCCGATAATGAAGATGATGAGGTTAGTAATGAATTATCTATTTTTAATAGTGATGCACAAGGTGCTATAGATGAACTATTAAATGAATGCAAAATTCTGTATAAAACTATTTCATCTCAAAATAAACTATTTTCATCTTTAGAAGAAAAATGTGAAACTATGGAAAAAGATTTCAAAGAAGAAAAACAAAAATTAAGTGATGAACAAAAACATAATTTTGTATGAAAAAATTGTGAATCACTCTCTTTCTAAATTGTCCAATTGAAAAGAGTTATTGAAAGATATGAAAAATGTCAAATTGGATTGGAAGGTGTTCTTAGCCAACAAAGATATTCCAATGATAAAAGTGGACTTGGATATTCAAAGTTTTCAAAACCAAGTTCTAATAAAACTATCCTTGTTAAGGCTAGTGATCAATCATCTAAAGAGAAAGTGAACAAACCTAAAGGGGTTCATCACTATCCTAAGAAGAAAACATTTCCTAAGAAGAAATCTTATCCTTCTAGATATAGAAGTAACTTTGACCCTACTTGTTTTTATTGTGGTATTAAAGGCCATACACCTAATGCTTGCTATGTTAGAAACTTTAGTGTGACAAGTGGGCATTATGTATGGATAAAGAAAGGTACTAATTATGAAGGACCCAAAGAAACTTGGGTACCTACCAAAACCTAATTTGTTTTGTAGGTATGCTTGAAGACCACATGCAATATTTGGTATCTTGATAGTGGTTGCTCAAAGCATATGACGGGAGACTTAAACCAATTTCCAAATCTAGTACTAAAAGCCAAGGGTTTTGTCACTTATGGAGACAATAATAAGGGAAGAATTATTGGCAAAGGTAAACTTGATGCTCCACCTTTCACATCCATTGAATATGTTCTTTATGTTGAAGGACTAAGGCAAAATATTCTTAGTTTTAGCCAACTTTGTGACAAAGGCTTCAAGATCAAGTTCACCAAAGATGAATGCTTGATAGAAGACGAAGTCACACATGAGGTTATACTTAAAGGTAAAATAATTAATAATATATTCATGATTTCCCTTGATGATCCATCTTTAAAGATAAAATGTCTCATGGCGAACAACGATGATTCATGGCTTTGGCACAAAAGAATTGCTCATATTCACATGGAACAATTGAATAAACTAATCAAGCATGATCTTGTCATTGGGTTGCCTAAGATAAATTTTGTCAAACATAGACTTTGTGATGCTTGTCAAAAAAGGAAACAAACAAAATCAACTTTCAAATCTAAGAATGTGGTGTCTACTACAAGGCCACTACAATTGTTGCATATGGACTTATTTGGTCCATTAAGAACAAGAAGCTTCAGAGGTAATGTACATGCTTTGGTTATTATTGACGATTTCTCTAGATACACTTGGACATTCTTTTTATTGCATAAAAGTGATGCATTCAAGGCGTTCAAGAAGTATGCTAAACAAATTCAAAATGAGAAGTCTCTAAAAATTGCCCCCTTAAGAAGTTATCATGGCGGAGAATTTCAAAATGCTCTATTTGAAGAATTTTGTGTAGAACATGGAATATATCACAACTTCTCGGCACCAAGGACCCCTCAACAAAATGGAGTGGTGGAAAGAAAAAATAGGTCTCTTGTAGGGCTTGCAAGAACGATGCTTAGCGATTCAAATCTTCCAAAATATTTTTTGGCGGATGCGGTGAGCATGGCATGTTTTGTTAGCAATGGAGTTAACATAAGACCAATCTTGAAGAAAAATCCATATGAACTTTTTAAAGCGAGGAAACCAAACATTGCTTTCTTTCACATTTTCAGTTGCAAATGCTTTGTCTTAAAAAATGACAAAGATAACCTTGGTAAGTTTGATGAAAAATCCGATGAAGGTATTTTTATCGGCTACTCTCTTTCTAGTAAGGCATGTAGAATTTATAACAAAAGAAATTTAACAATTTAAGAATCAATGCATGTATCTTTTGATGAATCTAACCCCTCTAAAGAGGATAATATTATTTGTAAGGATGATGATGATGAAATACTAGAAGGTCCTCAAGAAAATACTTCCAAAGATCAACCAAATCAAGAAGAAGAATCACCCCAACAAGAATCAAATTTCAATGATCTACCAAAATAATGGAGAACTCATAGAAATCATCCTATCGATAAAGTAATTGGTGATATAAGTCACAGTGTGACAACAAGACTAAATCTCAAAGATGCTTGTCTAAACATGGCGTATGTCTGTCAAATTGAACCTTCCAAAGTTGATGAAGCCTTAGACGACGACCAATGGATTATTGCTATGCAAGAAGAGTTAAATCAATTTGGAAGGAATCAAGTTTGGGAACTTGTCCCTACGCTAATGAAAAAACACATTATTGGAACAAGATGGGTGTTTAAAAATAAACTTGACGAAAATGAAATAATTGTTCGGAACAAAGCAAGGTTGCTAGCACAAGGCTACAATCAAGAAGAAGGAATATTTTTCGAAGAAACTTTCACTCTGGTTGCAAGGTTAGAAGCTATTCGTCTTTTACTTGCCTATGCTTGTTCATTAAATTTTCAGCTTTCCCAAATGGATGTCAAAAGCGCATTCTTGAATGGATATATCAATGAAGAAGTATATGTTAAGAAACCCCCAGGGTTCGAAGATTTCAAGAATCCATCTCATGTATTTAAAATGAGAAAAGCTCTCTATGGTTTGAAACAAGAACCAAGGGCATGGTACGATCGACTAAGTAACTTCCTATGCGAAAAAAGGTTTTGAAAAGGGTAAAGTTGACAAGACATTGTTTATCAAGAAAATCAAAGGTGGCACTTTGCTAGTTCAAGTCTATGTTCACGATATCATTTTCGGCTCTTCAAACAAAGAAATGTGTGAAGAATTTTCAGCAATGATGCAAGGAGAATTTGAGATGACTATGATGGGTAAAATGAATTATTTTCTTGGACTTCAAATCAAGAAATTAAAGGATGGCATCTTCATCAACCAATCCAAGTATTGCAAGGAACTGTTGAAAAGATTTGACATGGATAACTGTAAGGCAATGTCTACACCAATGGGTTCTGGTACATATGTTGATCAAGATGAATCAGGTGTTTCCATTGACATTACAAAATATCGAGGTATGATTGGCTCCTTATTATATCTGACGGCAAGCCGTCCTGGCATAATGTTTACTGTTTTTCTATGTGCTCGCTTTCAAGAAAATCCAAAGGAATCTCATCTCATGGTGGTGAAACGGATCATGAAGTATCTCAAAGGAACAACAAATGTTGGATTATGGTATCCTAAAGGTAGTGTTTGTAATTTAGTTAGTTATTCTGACGCAAATTATGCAGGTTGTAAAACTGATAGAAAAAACACAAGTGGTACTTGTTACATCCTTGGAAATGCATTAGTATCATGGACTTGCAAGAAACAAGCATGCGTTTCTCTTAGCACGACCGAAGCAGAATATATTGCAGTGGGTAATATTTGCGCTCAAATATTGTGGCTCAAGCAAAAACTTCGTGACTACGGACTCGATCTAGGATGCATTCCTCTACGGCGCGACAATACAAGTGCAATAAACATTACAAATAATCTGGTCATGCATTCAAGAACCAAACACATAGACATACATCATCATTTCCTTTGTGATCATGTACTTCAAGGAGATGTCGAGGTCACATTTGTAGATACTTATAATCAAATTGTCGATATCTTCACTAAACCTTTGGCAATAGAACCGTTTTACAAGATTCGACGAGAACTTGGAATTCTTGATGAACACGACATATAACGTGCTTTCTATCCTTTTTATGCTTTCACATACTTGTTTTAACTTTATTATATGTGAATATATATGTTAAGTGGTGTTTAAGTTTAAGAAAAAAAATGTTTTTGGTCATTTTTGGTTGATGCAAATTGATTGCACAATAGTGTAAATCGATCGCTCACTGTATATTTTATTTCTTGACCTTTCTATTTCCAGTGCAAATCGATTGCACACTATGCATTTCAGTTTTCTTTTTATTCTGTTTTATGTGCAACTCAATTGCATGTGTATGCAAATCGATTGCATCCACTGTAACATGCTTTTATGACAGAAACATTTGTTGGTTAGAATTCCTCTCTCTCTCATATTCCCAAGCTCACTTCTATTATTGAAACGTCAATTAAATATCATTACATATAATACAACCCACTCATTTATATTTACTCATAAATCATATCCAATTTCAGCTCATCAAACATCTTCCTCTCAAAACCTAAAACCTCAAAACCTTCTAAACCATAAAAAACACCTTACCCATGGCATCAAGGCAAAAACGAAAGGTGTCAGCTACATAGAAAGGAAAGAAGAAAGTTTCTTCATCTTCCACAGAGAATCAATTAATCTCAACTCTCACTGAAGATCAAGAAGCAAGATTTAAAAAGGATTTTCAAAGAAAGATAGTGTCCACTCCAAAATATGGTATGCTATCATCTATTCCTCATGAATGTTTTACTTTTCAGAATGACTTGACTGCATATGTGTTGCACCCCAAAATTTACCCTCTTGATTTAGGCTTCTGTTTCATCATGAACATCATAGTGCATTGCATTCATACATTGTGATATGATCAAAGTACTTTGGTTATCACGTTTTCCTCAAAGCTTTGAAGGTTGATTACATGGACAAGTTGCTCAAGAATAATCTTATCATCTAAACCCCTGAATCTTTCAAGCTTAAAAGTTTTTGCATATCTCAAGATGCTTTATTCATCTCTTTGGATCATCAGAGGAATTGAAGTTTGTGTTTGATCACAAGGAGAATCACTCTTTGGATTCACCAGTCAAGTTAGGGTTTTGTTTGAGCAAGGATATTGGGCAATTAACAAGTCTTGATTTTTGGAGCTACAAAATTTCTTTGATATTTGAAAAGTCTTTGTACAAGAAATTGGTCAGATGCCCAGAGGATTTGAAGTTTTGAAGATGATTCATCAGTCTCCTAATGTGTTGAACAAAACTAGGGTTTGGGATTTCATCAAGATTTCTTGAGAATTTTGAAGTGAAACTTTGCACATGGCCTTTATATGTTTGGAAGATCATATGCTTGAAGTTTTATTCATCAATTTTGAAGGGAAGTGGATCAATTGATTCAGAAGGGCAAAATGGTCATTTTGGTCAAAATCAGTCAAAGTCAAGGTTGACCAAGTGAATTTTTGGTCAACCATCAATTCAAGGATGTTCTTTTCATATTTCAAGTCCATTTTTGTCATTTGATCAACGATATTGAAGTTTGGGTTGAAACTTGTTCTTGAAGAAACCCTAAAAGTTACTAATTTTGGAAAATAAGGACTTAATTTCAAAAATTCATATTTTATTTACCCTTGATCAAGAAGATGCAAATGAAATATTCTTGGAAATCTAAGATAATTATCTTTCACCTCCTTTTGGTCTCATGACCAAATTGGCAAGGAATCAAGAGTTATGGTCTTTTGAAGTTACAAAATTATAGGTCTTTTTTCAAAATTAGTGAATTTCAAGCTAGATTTTGGGAGCCTTAATTGATTAATCTGCAAAAACTCAAAACTAGGGGATTGTAGATCTTTTCAAGTCCTTTCCAAATTGTGATCATTTGTGCCAAAATTCAAAAGTATGAGCAAGTTTTGGACTTCGGAATTTTGAGACTTCTCATTGAATTCGTGCATGCCATGCAAATTGCAAATTGTTGATAACTTGATTTGTGGCGTTTTGTTTCACTCCAAACTTGGCCCATGACCAACATGAAATGTACCAAGGCCCATCATGCCAAAGTTTGAGCTGCACATGGGCAAATGAAAAGGGAATTTGTGGTTTTGCAAGAAATGGCATGAAGTTGCCTAATCACCAACACTAGCTTAATGCAAGGATTTAAGTCCTAATCTCGTTGCTAATCTCTTCCTGAGGATAAATGGATTAAAATGCACGTAAAAAACAAGCCAAAGCACGGGGGATTTGAGGGCTGCATGTGCATACTTAATTTTGGCCAAAAGAAGATTTCTTTGATTCCAAGAGCTTTCAGCGTGAAAAACCTATACTACCCTCCTCATGATGCTCTATATATTGAGAAGCAAGCCTCAGTGAGAGGGGTTTATGCTTCATTTCATCAATCAAATTCAGAAAATCCATAGCTTGTTGCTCTGCATTTTTCTTCGATTCTTCCATCTCCCTTGCGCGTTTTGGTCAATTCTTCTTGCATTCTCTTCTCCAAGTGATAAGGATTATAGATCGAGGCTTGGATTGCAGCTGGAGTGAAGGAGACAGTAGATCCATTTTTTCTCAAAGCTTGCATGAAGTTTCTCTGGGTTTCTTTTATTCTTGCTTGATTGCTACAAATAGTTATATATTTGGTATTGTACTACTTCCGTTCTCCCATTTTCATTTTGCATAATTCCCTGATTGCATAATGGGATCTCTGTTGCTGATATATGTCAGGAGGCCCTCTGGTTTTTATCTGATGCTTGTATTGTGTTGTTGATCGATGTGCCACTCAATTTAGAAATTGAGATCACGAATTCGCTCTCATTGCATGTTCCCTATAGTATGTTTATTGCTTTCCTTCTTTAACTGTTGATTGATGAGTCACTCGATTTAGAAATTGAGATCACGACTTCGCTCTCATTGCATGTTCCCTATAGGATGTTTATTTATTTCCTTCTTTAACTGTTGATCAATGAGTCACTCAATTTATAAATTGAGATCACGACTTTGCTCTCATTTCATGCTCCCTATAGGATAGTTTTATTGAGTTCCCTTTAACATGTAAATTAGGATAGGATTTTCCCTTTATCCTCAACCTTAGGGTCAACCATTGTATGATAACACTAGGGATAGTGCTAGGCTAGTTTCCCTTAGTTGTTTTTTCTTTCTTTGCATTTTTTCATCTTAAAACAAAAATTTGTTTTCTTAGCAAATCATAAGACATTTCTAATGAACCCAAACTCTTATTCAAAGTAAAATATACAAACCAATCTTACTTTGTCTGTGTTATATGTTTCGCTATCACACATGTTTGTTATCCTACTTTGATTCTCAATATCATTGATGGGTGTGATGTTTCGTCATCTGTTTTATTGATGTTTCGCCATCTTTGCCATGTTATCTCTTAGCCGATGTTACGCCATCACACATTTGTTTGAAGCCGATGTTTCTCCATTGCACATGTTTGTTATCCTACCTTGATTCTCAATATCATTGATGGGTGTGATGTTTGATCATCTATTTTATTGATGTTTCACCATCTTTGCCATGTTATCTCTTAGTCGATGTTTCTCCATCGCACATTTGTTTGAAGCTGATGTTTCACCATCGCACATGTATGTTATCCTACTTTGATTCTCAATATCATTGATGGGTGTGATGTTTTGTCATCCGTTTTATCATTCGATGTTTCGCCATCTTTGACATGATACTTTGTTATTACCTAATCGATGTTTGATAGCCTCATTTGTTTGTTGTTTCATTCGATGTTTTTTCGTCCTGACTATCTTTGTTTATCTTAATTTAAAAAACACAAACCAACCAAAATACATAAGTCGAACTACGACTGCTCTGATTCCTTAAAAGGGATACGTAGGCATTGGGGTAGGGCCCAACCGAGCAAAACTTTTATTTTCCCTACATTATTTTCTTTTTCTTTTGCATGCATTCCCTTTTAGTTTTAAGCCATAGACATAAGACTTGACCACACCCGTTAGATTAGACAACAAGAGTGGATACCGTAGAGTACTACGGGCGTGTGGGGTGCTAACACCTTCCACTCGCGTAACAGACTCCCTTACCCGATCTCTCGGTCGAAAGACCGTGATTTCTCCCTTTCCAGGTTTTTTCGATGTTTGCCTTTCCCTCTCGGCAGGATAAAAGACGTTTGGTGGCGACTTCATTGATGTTTCATTAACATCCAGATGCCAGGTTCCGGCCGCACGATTTTAGCTGTCAACTTCACTGGGGAAAGATTAACCTCTTGCTGGTCCATCCCGGAGTCGATCCTAGCTCTTGTTTGTTTTCTTTTTGGGTGTTTATTTTACCGTTTTTCATATTTATCTGTTTGCATTGAATCCTATGTGCGCTTTACTTTCTGCATACTGGATTTGGCTGGACTGTTTGGTTTCTTGATTTTCTTGGTGGGTGGGTTGTTCCAAGAGGTAAAAGGCCTCATACCCAGGCTATGAGTGAATTCCATAGGAACTAAGAATAGAGTGGCCATGGCAGCTATGAAGCGGATGCTTTGTAGACCTGACCATGAGACCCATGACTTCAGAGGTAGTTCGGATAGGTGTCATCGTATGATGATACCGACATTCGAGCTCTCGTACTCTGATTTGGCTTTAAACTTTACCTTGACCTAGACTGCACCCGTGAGAGGGGCGGAAAAACTTTTCTTACAGGTACAGGTACTATTGGTTACTTAGGTTCCCATGTTAGCTTTGAAGCTTCCAGATTCTCTTCTTGAGTGGTGTTGTTCTGTAATGGTCCAGCCACGATCCAGTGTGAACTTTGATCCTGTCATATTTCATCATAGCATGTTTATTTCTAAAAAATGATGTAAAAAAAAAAAATAACTAGCATGCGCATGTCATTTTCCAGGGACATTCAAGAGTCTTCTTTCCGTCAGAAATGGCTGATCTCCCTCCAGTTGAGTCCGATTCAGTTCGTGTTAAAGAGCTCACCAGGCATACTTTCTCTTATCAGATTCCTACCACTGATGTGTCCGAGTTGAAGAGGTTGAGTTCTTATTTGAAGGATGATGTTCTGAACAATTTCAACAAAAATTATGGCAACTTGTTACTAGTCCTTAACACTCCAGTCGACCCGATGGCTTTGATCACTCTCTTCTAGTTCTATGAAAAAGAATTACGGTGCTTTACTTTTCAAGATTATCAACTTGTTCCTACCCTAGAAGAGTACGTGTACCTGCTTATATCATATTGACTGATAAAATTCCTTTTGTCCAAGTGCCGGAAAAGCCGAAACTCGAAGTTGTTGCTGAAATTCTTCGTTTGAGTTAGAAAGAGGTGAAAGACAATTGGAAGTCCAGTGAGGGTATTGCAGGGTTTTATCTGGATTTCTTAGTGAAAAAAGCTGAAGACCGGGCAAACAAGGGCAATTGGGGTGACTTCGGCTCTCTATTCGCTCTCATGATATACGGGATCGTCCTTTTTCCTTGCAAGAGAAATTGTGTAGATTTGACGGCTATATGTGTTTTTAGAAATAAGAACCCGATACTGACACTCTTGGCAGATACTCTTTACACCATTCATTCCAGGCATGGAAAAGGTGGTAATGTGAGTTTATCCCATTTGATGTTGTATCAATGGCTTAAGTTGCATCTACCAGTAAGTGGTCCTTTCGTGGATACCAGGCATTCTCTCCGATGGTCATCAAAGCTTGTCAACCTTACTTCATTTGATATCTGGTGGAATTATGACATAGGGGAAGTGCAAAGTATTATCACTAGCTGTGGAGATTTCCCTAATGTTCCCCTCATAGGAATTGAGGGATGTATCAAATATAATCTTGTGCTTTCTTATCGTCAATTAGGATATGCAATGGATGGATCGCCAAAGGTTGAGGAGGTGTCTGAGTCAGTGTATTTCGCTAGAAGAAGTGATCCTGTGATGTTAAAAAGAGTGACAAGTGCTTGGAAAGGAATTCACAAAGAGGATAGAACTACTTTGGGAAAGAAGGTTCCTATTGCTAGGGTTCCTTACATGGAGTGGGTTAAAGCCAGGGTCAAGATCTTACAGTTACCATTTGCAAGGTCGGCTCCTCTATACGAGCAACCTCCTGCTGTTCTAAGTTACACGGTGCCTACCGAGGTGTTCACCCAGGTTCATGTTGAGAATATTCAGCTTCGTGAAAAAGACCGTGAGGAAGGGATGAAACTTTATTGGGCAGATCAAGAAAGGGACGACTTAGCTCACATACTCAAGGAAGCTCAAGGGGAAAATTCTGATGTAACCAGTTCTAGGAAGAGGTCTCATGCTGAAATGGAAGAAGAATTGAGTAAGACTCAGCAAGAGTGTCGGAAGCTTCAGGCCTCAGAAAATAGTTACAAGAAAAAGATCCGGAACTTAGAAAAACATCTCAAAGACAAAGACGCTCAGCTTGAGAAGGAAGTGGCCCAGAAGCGTGTCGCAGAAGATCGGTTCCAAGAGAGTAAAATGGTCACATCTCAACTCTTGAAGGAGAAAGCCAGACTTGAAGAGTACTGTCAGCATCTTGAAGCATGTTTAGTTCCGGAGATTTAGTTCTGTTATTTGCTTTTGGTGTATTTGGTCACCCCAAGAATTATTGGAAGGGGCCAATTGATTGTTGTTATTATTCAGTTATGTTTTCTTTTTTTTATTGTTAAGATGTGTATTTAGTTGTTTATCATTTTACTCTTAATTGTCCGAAGTCACTTGAACATCGTTTCTTTTGTTTGTAAATAATTGAAGTGTTCATCTTATTATCCTTTTTCTTTTGTTTGTATGATTGCACGCCGTGACTGATGAATAAAAGGACTCTTGGATACCTAGAAATTACAAACATATCATGCACATCATGCATTTCATAACATTACAGGTTATCTCAAGACGGTATTCTTATTATTTTTCTTTTCTTATTCAGAATTCAAGACGACTACTCATTGGTATTCCACCAGAAACAATTTGTCAAGACAGATGGAACAAGTTCAAGCTGAACTGGCTGAAATAAGGGCCCATATGGCTACTCAGATGACTCAGTTCATGGAGGTCATCACCAATGTGAATCGCTGACAGGAGGAACTAGCTGCCATTATCAATAACCAGCGCCGTTATCTAGGGGATGGTGGAAATCAAGGGCTATATCAGGACATTTCTGTAGGATTGGGGGATGTGCAAGATCAGCCTGCCGGAAATTTTCATGGGATGCCGGGAAACCCTTTTGTGCGCAATGTAGGACAGTTTCCTCCATCTCCTGGACCTCGTCTTGTGGGGAACAGAAGAGCTAATCAGGGTGGTGTAAGGAATTATCAGAATCAGGATTTTGACTTTGACCAGGATGAAGATCAGTTTTCTGTTCGGTGTTCAGAGTCGGGGGTTCAGATTGAGGATATGAAGTATCGTCTATTGGAAGAGCGTCTGAAGGCTGTGGAAGGGCAAGGAGTCCTTGGTATGGATGATAATGATCTCGGGTTGGTGTTTGGGGTGAAAGTTCCTCCAAAGTTCAAGCCTCATACATTTGAAAAGTACAACGGAATGACGTGTCCTATTACTCATGCAACTGCTTATTTCCGGAAGATGTCAGTACATACTGAGGATTAAGGGCTTTTGATTCACTTTTTCCAGGATAGCCTATCTGGGGATCCCTGGAGTGGTACATGAAGTTGGATAAAACTCATATTCGCTGCTGGAATGATCTTGCTCGGGCTTTTGTCAAACATTATCAATACAATATGGATATGGCACCTAATCGCACTCAGTTACAAAATATGTCACAAGGACCAAAAGAGTCTTTCAAGGAATACGCTCAGAAGTGGCGTGAGTTGGCTACGAGGGTTCAACCTCCACTCATGCAGAGAGAGCTCATTGATATGTTTATGAGTACCCTGCAAAGGCCATTCTATGAGCACATGATAGGAAGTACTTCGGCAGGATTTGCATACTTGGTTATGGATGGTGAAAGAATTGAAGTAGGTTTGAAATTAGGGAAAATTCAGATTGGAGGTTCTAGTGGCTCATCAGGCGGCAATAAGAAACCATTCAAAGCTTACCCTAAGAAAAGGGAAGGCGAAACAAGCGCGGTTTACTCTCATAGAGGAAGAAGAGAGGATCATCAGAACCAATAAATTAATGATGTTTCTATTCTTGTTAATGCTCCTTCGCAGGAGAGACCAAATGCAGTGCCTCAACAACAAAGGCAGCAAAATGCTCCCCGTCAGTATAATAACCAAAAGTAGAGACAACCCATAAAATTCGATCCCTTGCCGGTAAATCTTATTGAAGCGCTCCACCATTTACTTGATTTGAAGTTGATCAGTTTGAGAAATATGCCACCGCCACCCGCAAGACTCCCTGTTAACTATGATGCTAATGCAAGATGCGAATTCCATTCAGGCGGAGTTGGTCATTCTACTGATAATTGTTTTGCATTGAAGTGCAAGGTACAAGACTTGTTGGATGCTAAGGCAATTGAGTTTACCCCAGTAACCGGTCTGAATGTTACTCAGAACCCAATGCCGAGGCATGGAGGATGTGTTGTTAACATGATTGATGATAATGGTGAAATGTTGAATTTAATCATGAATGTGGAACAGATAACTACTCCATTGAGTTGTGTTAAGAGGTATTTTCTTGACAATTCTATTTACCCAGGTTGTACTTCAGAGTGTGCCAAGTGTAGAGAGAAACGGAAGGGATGTGTTGATTTAAAAGCTGATATCCAGTTGTTGATGAATGAGGGTTCTCTGCAGTTCGATAGAAAACTGAGCTACCGCGAGGTCACCGAAGAAGATGTTGTTGTGATATTTATTCCTTACACCCCTGCACGCATTCCTGCCCCATCTAGGGCACCCCCTCTAATGATTACGATACTTGGTCCTATTCCATATACCAGTGAGAAGGTCGTCCCGTGGCATTACGGTGTCGATGTTTATTACCATGGGGTAAAGCATGAGGTTAATGCCCGTTTGTCTGAGAAAGAACATACTGAAGGTGATGAAGAGGAAGTCTATAAATTTTCTGGTGAGGGTTGAATGACTAGAAGCGGGAGAGTATTTGGTCCTTCCAATGTGTAAGATGCAGCAGATGCTTCTGCAAGAGAAAAAGGAAAACAACAGGTGATGATTGGCAATCCCAGGGTTACGCCAGCCAATGTGACTCAACCAATTCCAATACCAGAAGCTTCTTCGATTTCCGATGAGGTTGAAGAGTTAATGCGAATTATCAGAAAGAGTGATTATAGCATAATTGATCATCTGAGCCATACTCCTTCTAAGATGTCTATCTTGTCTCTGTTGATTTATTCAGAACCTCACATAAATGCTTTGATGAAATTGTTAAAGAATGTGTTCGTGCCACATGAGATAACAATCAATCAGTTTGAGAATGTTTGTGCTAACATATCTGCCGGGAATGGTCTGGGCTTCACAGATTTTGATCTTCCTCCAGAGGGACCAGACCATAACAAAGCGTTTCATATTTCAATGGAGTGCAGGGGCACAACTTTATCCCGGGTTTTGATGGACACAAGATACTCTTAGAATGTATTGCCCAAGTTAACGTTGATGAAGATTGATTATTCTGGACTAGATTTGCGCCCTAGAGATTTGATAGTGAAGGCGTTTGATGGGTCTCGAAAGTCAGTATTTGGGGAGGTGGAGATACCCATCAAGGTTGGTCCTTGCACCTTCACAGCCACCTTTTTTGTGATGGATATACAGCCAGCATACTGTTGCTTGTTGGGGAGGCCGTGGATTCATAGAGCAAGAGCAGTTACTTATAATCTTCATCAGAAACTCAAGTATCCTGCAGAGGGAAAGGTGATAACTGTATATGGTGAGGAAGAGTACATCGTGAGTCATTCGACGTTATTCCGCTATGTTGAAGTTGAAGGCGAGATACATGAAACTCTATTTCAGGCATTTGAGACAGTTCATGCTGTCAACTTTCCTCCTCCAGAGCAGAAAAGGAAATCAGAAACTATTATGTCTTCTCTCAAAGATGCAAAAGTTGTAGTGGAAGGTGGTAACCCTGAAGGTTGGGGTCAGTTGCTGGACGTTAATCCGAAGTTTGATAAATTAGGTCCCCAGGACAGCAGAGTGCAACTCCCAGAGCATCTAGTTTATCTACTACGGCGATGTTTTCCCGCCCTTGTGCTACTCAAGAAGGATACGTCAATGCAGTTGGCGACGATAGGGCTGATGGCTACAATATCGAAGATTGGATTCGTCCGAGTATTCCAGGCCAGACCCTCAACAATTGGACTTCTGTTGATGTTATCCAAGTTTCAAGCGCTGAGGAGTAATTTTCTTGTTTCTTTTACTGTCATATCATAATTCCTAAGCTCTGCCCAAGGTGTAGTGGATCATTTGTGTAGGGCCACCATGTTTATTTTCAAGTTTATCATGAAATAAAGGATGTTTTTGCATTCAAAATTTCGATTCTTTTTCTTTTTATTTTTTAAATGGAAATGTTTCTCTTTCCACACACTATCACTAAAAAACGCAAAAATGTCATTCATGCAGATGCACTTCCACCCCCGATTCTATCAGTAACGACTCTGTTATGGCCCATTATGACTTCGATACTCCTATTTATCAAGCTGAAGAAGAAACATATGAGGAATGTGGTCTTCATGAGGAGTTAGCGAGATTTTTAAAACAAGAGGAGAAAGTTATCCAACCGAATCAGGATTCGATTGAGGTGGTGAATATTGGCACATAAGAAGTAAGAAGATAAGTCAAGATAGGGGCCGATCTCGAAGAAAGTGTAAAAGCCAGATTGATTGAGATACTCCGTAAGTATTCTGATATCTTTGCCTGGTCTTATGAGGATATGCCTGGGTTGGATACAGACATAGTGGTGCATTGTTTACCGCTCAAAGAAGGTTGTTCTCCTGTCAAGTAGAAGCTCCGAAGAACTCATCCTGAGATGTCCAAGAAGATCAAGGAGGAGGTCCAGAAGCAGTTGGACGCAAATTTCTTAAAGGTTGTCAATTATTCTCCATGGATTGCAAATATTGTGTCTGTGCCCAATAAATATGGTAAATTCAAGATGTGCATGGATTATAGGGATTTGAACAGGGCCAGCCCTAAAGATGATTTCCCTCTTCCGCATATTGATGTGTTGGTCGATAATACTGCTCATTCCAAGGTGTTCTCGTTCATGGATGGCTTTTCGGGTTACAATCAAATTAAGATGGCTCCAGAGGATATGGAGAAAATAACATCCATCACACCTTGGGGAACCTTCTATTATAAAGTGATGTCGTTTGGTTCGAAAAATGTTGGGGCACCATATCAGCGCACCATGATCACTCTCTTTCATGACTTGATTCACAAAGAGATTGAGGTATATGTAGACGATATGATTTCTAAATCTGACACAGAAGAGGAACATATTGTTCATCTGGAAAAATTAATCGAGAGACTGAGGCAGTTCTTGCTAAGGTTGAATCCGAATAAGTACACCTTAGGGGTGAGATCCGGAAAGCTGTTGGGCTTTATTGTAAGTGAGAAAGGTATCGAGGTGGACCCGGCCAAAGTCAAAGCAATACAGGAAATGCCTGAGCCAAGGACAGAGAAGGAAGTACGTGGTTTCTTGGGGAGATTAAACTATATTTCCAGATTTATTTCTCATCTCACAGCCACCTGTGAACCCTTGTTCAAGCTGTTGAAGAAAAGTCAGACAGTGAAATGGAATGAGGATTGTCAGAAGGCCTTTGACAAAATAAAAGAATATTTGCAAGAACCTCCGATACTCATGCCGCCAGTGGAAGGAAGGCCACTAATCATGTACCTAACTGTGTTGGAGACCTCAATGGGTTGTGTCCTCGGTCAGCACGACGAGACAGAGAAGAAGGAACAGGCTATTTACTACTTGAGTAAGAAGTTTACGGAATGCGAGTCGAGGTACTCATTGCTTGAAAAGACTTGTTGTGCGCTTTCCTGGGCCGCAAAACGTTTGAGGCAGTATATGTTAACTCACACCAACTACTTGATATCCAAAATGGACCCAATCAAGTACATTTTTTAGAAGCCATCTCTTACAGGCAGGGTAGCCCGTTGGCAGATGATACTCACTGAATATGATATCCAATACACTACTCAAAAAGCAATTAAGGATAATGTACTGGCCGACCATCTTGCTCATCAGCCCATGAATGATTACGAATCGATGAGGTTTGATTTTCCAGATGAAGAAATTATGTATATTCGGGATTGTGATATACCAGACCCAGACGAAGGACCCGAGCCGGGATCACGTTGGACACTTGTTTTTGATGGTGCCTCTAATGCCATGGGTAACGGCGTCAGAGCTATTATCACTTCCCCTGAGGGATACCATATTCCTTTCACGGCTCGCATTTGTTTCGATTGCACTAACAATATGGCCGAGTATGAGGCTTACATTTATGGCATTGAAGCGGCGATCGACCTGCGCATCAAATTTTTGAAAGTCTACGGGGATTCCAATATTGTTATCATCCAGATTAATGGAGATTGGGAGACTCGCCATCAGAATCTAATTCCCTATCGTGAGCATGTTATGAAGTTGATTTCGTACTTCAAAGAGATCACGTTTGAGCATATTCCCAGAGAAGAAAACAATTTAGCTGATGCATTGGCAACTCTGTCCTCCATGTTCAAGGTTAAGTGGGCTAATGAGGCACATTCCATTACCATCAGAAGTTTGAGTGAGCCAGCTTTCTGTTTTGAGGTAAGTTTAGAACCAGATGGAAACCTATGGTTTTATGATGTTAAGCGATATCTAGAAACACAAGAGTACCCTGAAGAGGCATCAGTCACAGATAAGAAGTTCTTGAGAAGATTTTCAGCCAAGTTCTTTCTCAGTGATGGTGTGTTGTATAGAAGGCATCATGACGGTTTATTGCTCAGATGTGTCGACAAGAAAGAAGCAGCTAGAATCATTGAGGAGATACATGAAGGTGATTTCGGGACCCATTCCAACGGGCATACCATGGCTAAAAATATCTTGTGAGCAGGTTATTATTGGTCCACCATGGAGACTGACTGTTACAATCATGCATGGGTTTGCCACAAATATCAAGTCTATGCTGACAAAGTGCATGTGCCCCAGTACCTTTAAATGTCTTGACCTCTCCTTGGCCGTTTGCAATGTGGGAAATTGATATGATCGGCAAAATTGAACCGACTGCGTCCAATGGGCACCATTTCATTCTTGTTGCCATCGATTATTTTATGAAATGGGTCGAAGCTGCATCCTATGCCAATTGCACCAAGCAAGTGGTAACTCAATTCATTAAACACAATATTATTTGTCGCTACGGAGTGCCTGAGAAGATCATTACTGATAATGGGTCTAATCTGAACAATAAAATGATGAAGGAGCTTTGTGAGTCTTTCAAAATCAAGCATCATAATTATTCCCCATATAGACCAAAGATGAATGGCGCTGTCGAAGCGGCCAATAAAAATATCAAGAAAATTATGCAGAAAATGGTGGTAACCTATAAAGATTGGCATGAGATGCTGCCTTTCGCTTTGCATGGTTATCGCACCACGGTGCGTACTTCGACTGGGGCAACTCCATTTTCTTTGGTTTACGGCATGGAAGCAGTATTGCCGGTAGAAGTCGAGATTCCTTCTCTTAGGGTCATAAGAGATGTTGAGCTGGATGAAAGTGAATGGGTATAGAATCGGATGGTCAGTTGGAACTTATTGATGAAAAGAGATTGACGATCGTTTGCCACGGTCAGGTATATCAGCAAAGGATGAGAAAAGCTTTTGATAAGAGGGTACAACCTCAATGTTACAAACCAGGCGACCTTGTGCTCAAGAGGATAATTCTTCCCCAGGGAGATCCCAGGGGCAAGTGGGTTCCAACTTATGAAGGTCTTTTCGTGTTCAGAAAAGTTTTCTCTTGAGGGGCGATGATGCTCACGACTATGGATGGAGAGTACTTCCCTCTCCCTGTAAATGCTGACGTAGTTAAAAAAATAATTTGCATAAAAAATAATAAAAACCCGCTAAACTGAAAACCCAAAAGGGCGGTTTAGGCAAAAAGAGGGTGTCCTGGTGAATCGAAAACCTGAAAGGGCGATTCAAGAAAAAGTTAGGGACTTAAAGCAAATGACTATGCTCAGCATGGGATCCTTTGTTTCTTTCCTTCGTTCCGTCACCTGGCATAAGCTCGAAGCTAATCCAAGAATGATTTGTCTGAGGGAAGGAAGAGGAGAGTCATCAGAGTCATAGCATAGTCGGGACTTGATGGATATTCACATTCACATTGCCATTTGTAAACACTTGTTTGTTTTAATTTTGCAATTTCTTGTTTCCCAACGTAAATGCCTTTTTCACAGGTAAATTTCTCAAAATCAATAGAATGTCTTCTTTCAAGTATATGTATGCTTTTCTTTTCTCCATTTTTTATTTTGTTTGCAAAAACGTCCAATATTTTTGATAAGCATGTGGATATAAACTTCGTGGACCTTACACGAAAATGATAATACAAGTCATGGTTAATTGATCGCTTTAAATATGGATAACAAACACAGCTACTATTGTGTAAAGGGCATGTTTAGTTCTATGTTTGGTGGGATTATCATTCACTTTACTGTTGGATGCCTTGCCAATTTGTTTCACCACTCTGTGTTGTTTGATAAAAATCATGGGTCAGGATAATATCAAGGTTACGGCAGGTCAGCGAGATCGACGAGCTTAGTTGGGAACATTTCTTCCCCATAATGGCTTTTATTATGTTTCTTTGCCGCACTTTCATGTGTTATCTTGATTGATTTAGCCTTGTCTGCATATAGGATTTTGTTTATAGCCGAATGTCAGTCTTGATTGCCTGGAAGAAATTGTTTCGTTTTACTTAATCCATCCAATATCACTCTTTAATCGATTGTTCGGGCATTATGATACCAATTGTGCCAATTCTTTTGCTTAGCCAAGAGTTTGGAGGAAGTTTAGCTAAAAAACGATGACTGTAGTGGTATGCTTTTGAGTAGAACCCCGTTGACGATGTACATGCATTGTTTAAATCCCCAAACACATGAGATATAAGGGAGTTAGACCCTCGTTAACCCCTCAGAGCCTTCGAAGTAGGAGTTTCTTTTCTGTTAAAAAAACCCTTTTTTAACCCCGGACAGGGTAGATGTTCAGTTGATTTGACCAAGCATTCAAATTTCAAAAGGAATGTCCCATCTGAGGATCACCACATTTTATCTTTTGCATCATGAGATCAGGAAAAATGTCAAAACCACGATGTTCATTTCCTCACAAAGTCCTGAGGTCGAGATCAAATCGATACAATAATGGCTATCCCTCGCCGACCAAGGAATAAGGCATTTGTTTTCTTAAAAAAAAAAGAGAAAGAAAGAAAAAGTTCAAAGACCTAAAGTCACATTGACTTGTTCAAAATGGAAAACATGAATAAGAAAGAAACAAAAAGCCCCGCTAAGTCGAAACTTGAAAACAAGTCGCTTAGGCAAAAGTTAGGGCATCCCGCTGGACTTCCAAAATGGAAATTCAAAAGATTTTGTCCAGGCAAAAGTTAGGGAAAAGAAGAGCCTAAAAGGCCGAAAAAAAAGATTATTCAATAAAATTTTCATCAAAAGAGGAGGAACAATAATATCAAAAAACAAAAGCAGCAAAAGTTAAGTGACAATCATGTTGGAGAATTTGTCGTGATCACTCAACCATTATAAATCCTTTTGAAAAATGAATGCTTGTGATAAGTCAACTGATCTTAGGACAGGAGAATATCACGAAGGGGGTGGGCACCAAATAACTTGAGCCTTGAAAACTTTTTTCAAAAGAACCTCGAACTAGGCCATGTTACAACCTCTAAAAGTCCTAACTAAAACTAGGGTTTAACTCGAAAGCATACTGCAACAGGATAACGTTTCCTAAACTCCCCAAATATGTGTTGCATATCCGTGTTGGTATCTTATCACCCGTGTTTTGACTCGTTTTTCAAAAAGGGGAAGAAAAGTTTTAAATTTTTTGCACTCTAGCCAATTATTCATTCACAACAGAGATGCGACATTTTGTTAAAATTTTCAACTTCAAGGCTTAAATAAACATCGCATCAGGTCTGTCATTCCCAAAATAAACATTTTCCTGTATGTAAAACAGATGTTTGACATCAAAAAGAGTTTACACATTGAACACCTGTAAAGAGCTTAATGATTGTCAAGAGGGGAATGTTTGGCTTTCTTCTATTTTGATAGAGCCCATGTTTGATTAAGACTCTGCTTATCCCCTGTGAAGTTTCGTTTCCCCAGTGAAGTTTCCTTTCCCCGATGAAGTTTCGTTTCCGCAGCAAAAGTTTTTGTTACTCCAGGGATTTTCTTTAAAAAAAAGCCTCGTTCCAATACTTCAAGTTTGGATATATCACCTATCCCCAATGGAGTCGTTAAGCAGGAATCCACATTCTGAAGGAGTTTCAACTCCCCAATGGAATTGCCAACAGAGATCCCTCACCATGACCTCTCATTTCCCAGCCGATTTGCTGACTGGGGCATCTTTATGTTAAGATCTTTCCTTATCCCCAGTAAGGTCGATAATGTGTGACTATCTGCATGATCCATCCATTGGTTGCATTCCAAGAAATCTCCCTCCAGCAAAACTCTTCAACGGAGTTCTGTATCCCCGGTGAAGTCCCGCTTCTTCAGCAGAGCTTTGTTCCCTCCAGCAAAGGTTTTCCACCCCTCACACCGGGTTTGTTTGTCTTGATATCATCCTCAGACACGACCACGCGCTGTCTTTTCCAGAGATTACAGTCTTACCTTGATCCTCTCTCTCATTTGTCTAATCTTTAGATAGGTGGCCCTTTCCGGAAGCTGCAGTGTCGACCTGATCTTCCCTGGGAATTCACAATTTATTTTTGCAGCTCCTCTCAATGTTTGTGGCCCGTTTTTGCTGCTTGCCCTTCTGTTATTCTCCTCGAAGCTCCATCTCTTCGAGGTTCCCACTCTATCGGATCCCCGCATTTTCTCCTCTCTTTTGGATTTCGCAATTTATTTTTGCAAGTTGTGATACGGTGGGAGAACTTACTTGAGGTTTTGCGTTTGTGTTCGCAAATGTTTAGGTTTAGCAAGAGTCTCCACCGAGTTTTTATTTTATCCAAAGGAAAGGTCAAAAAGCACGAAAGACCATTGAGATGTTTTCTTGGGTTCGGGGGGTGGATTATGAAAAGGGAAGGTGCAAGAACCTTTTTTATCCATGGTTATCCATGAGCTCTTAGTTACTTGTTTAGATCACTTGCTTTTGCTTTTCAACTGTTTGAAATGGTGCTTTGTATGGTTTTGAAAATGTTTTGAAAATAGGCCATCATTGTGGCAACCTTTGTAATGATTCTTGTTTGAATATATACAAAGGTGCTTGTCTTTTGAAAAGATATTTCAATGTTTGAAAGTTTGTTTTGGGAAATGTTTTGAAATTGTATTGTGAGGTGTGTTTAGCAAGGATGTTTGCAAGTTTTGATCAAGTAACTAAGAGTTGTCTACCCTATCTACTCAAAGATCTTTCCTACACATTTTTAACCCTTTTGACAGTGTTGTTTTACCATTGCATTTGGTAAACAACCTTGTATTAGGATGTTAAATGGGACAGGCGCGGGTCATCGTATTGACCATGATAGCAATTGTGGCAAGTATCTTAGCAAATTTTTGAGGGACTAGATCATTTTGTATAGGCAACCAAGATAGCACCATCGAGGGACTATGATATTTTGTTTTGTTTTTGTTTGCCAAGATACTCAACATGCATAACATGGTCATTTTAAAGGAAACAAGTGGATGAAACCCTAGGGGTGCATGTGTGCATTGTGTTTTCAATTTACATGCTTTTATGTCTTATATTAGGTCTAACTATTTGTTTTGATTTTGGATATTGCATACAAACCATAATCTCTATCATGGCATATTTGAAAGCTATAAATGCGTAAAATAAATCTATGACTATTACAACATTAATATGGGGAGGAGGATACAATTTTGAATGGGGAGTATTTGCAAGAAAATGAAGCCCTAAGATTAACTATTACATCCAAATTGAATTCTTTGTATCAAACAATAAATAAGAAAATATTTAAATAGACAATTAAATAAATATGCAATATATTATAAATATGCAAAAAGAAATGTTTTTGTATTACACACACACACACACACACACACACACACACACACACACACACACACACACACACACACACACACACACACACACACACACACACACACACACACACACACACACACACACACACACACACACACACACACACACACACACACACACACACACACACACACACACACACACACACACACACACACACACACACACACACACACACACACACACACACACACACACACACACACACACACACACACACACACACACACACACACACACACACACACACACACACACACACACACACACACACACACACACACACACACACACACACACACACACACACACACACACACACACACACACACACACACACACACACACACACACACACACACACACACACACACACACACACACACACACACACACACACACACACACACACACACACACACACACACACACACACACACACACACACACACACACACACACACACACACACACACACACACACACACACACACACACACACACACACACACACACACACACACACACACACACACACACACACACACACACACACACACACACACACACACACACACACACACACACACACACACACACACACACACACACACACACACACACACACACACACACACACACACACACACACACACACACACACACACACACACACACACACACACACACACATATATATATTTATGTAGTATTTTCAAGTTTTTTTATTAAAGAAAATAAAAGTATGTTATTTAATAATTATTTTTATGTCAGAAAAAATAATAAAAAAATACAACATAAAATGTGGAAATTTATGAAAATATTTTTGGTAATTTTTTATGTTTAGAAAAATAAAATAAAATCAGAAATGTAAATGAAAAATAGAAAAATATGAAAAATAATGAAATGGGCCAGGGAGGTGCAATCAGCAAGTTGAGGGGTGCCAAAAGCAAAGAGAAACCAAGCCCATCCCACTTGCTTCGTCTTCAACCTCTGATTCAAACAAAACGCGCGTTTCATGTACAAATGTCCAACTCCTGCATACGTGCTCTAAAGCAAAAACTCACAACATGAAAGTTATAGCATTTTTCAAGACGATTCCAAACATGTAAAGAACTTAATCTAACACTCAAAGACCAGAGATAATTTCTCTGGCCCTAATTTCTAACCTAACTTTTTCAGAATGTTCATCAATCAAATTCTCTCAGCACACTTAACTTAAATGAAATCTATGCATATGTACATCTTAAGGGCTATGAGTACTACTTTTTTATTCACAAACCTAAGCCTAATGATTCCTAAATAGAGAGATAGAAAGTTGGAAATTACCTGTTTTAGTTGGACACGAGTATGGCAATGTGGAGGTTTTCAGTGAGGCCTGAGATGTTTGTGAGCTTGCCTGAACTTCCTCTGACCTTCCCCAATGCTTTATTTGCTTTGAGCTTGCTTGAATAAGCCTGTAGAAGTCAACCTGCACAAGCTGAAATCAGAAATGGTGAAGCTTGCAAATGGACCTACAGTCAATGGCCAATGGTTGGGATAGCTTAGGTGGGTTATATGGAATGTATTGGAACTGGTTTGGGATAAAACGCACGAGTGGTTTGTGAGATGGAAGTCAAACTGCAGAGAGTGCCCTGTTTTGCAAGAAGAAGGTGTTTTTGTGTTTTGGAAGGCTTGAGGGTTGGATAGCTCGTGTTTCTAGCTCAAGGAAATGTGCAACACTTATTTCAAATGCTTACAAGAGTTGGTTATAACAGATACTCAAGTTGTGTAGACTTTTGCACATTTCTTGGTTTTGAAGCAAAAGGTGAGAAGTGACAAAGGGCAGGCCTGTACAGGCTAGCTCTAATCCTGCATATATTTTATGAGCTTGGCCCCAAGTTTGTGGATTTTTTTTCTGTCCAAGATTTGGTTCAAGGCTCAAGGGATGCAATTTGACATAAAGCAAGTTTTGACAAAAATGGCACTGTTGCCTTTTTGCTATTTTTGGATTAATCCCTTGTGTAAACCTCTAGTGATCAGAACAAAGCTTCAATCCATTGAGTTTGGATTTAATTCTTGAGTGTGGAAGGGTTTAGATACTTGTAAGCAAGTATAAACAATGCTGGATGGAAATTGCAACTTGTGTCAACATGAAACATGCCATGGATCAATGTGAGTTTTTGCCAAATTCAAACCTTCGATTCTCCCTAACCATAAATGATTTTGGATATTTCCTTGACTTTTTGGAAAGCTTGTAACATGCTCTATAATCCATATTTGAAATTCATTTTGAGATTATAAGTGGAACTAGGTGAAAAATTTCCATGAAGATAGGTTAAAATCTTGCCTAAACTAGGGCAAAATTTCACTAAGTTAAATGTTTCATGGACCCTTGTTCCAAAAATCATAACTTGAGATTCAAGCTTCTTTTGAGAAAACTTTGTGAATCAAAGTTGTATATTTTATAGAGGACTAAACCTTTAATGTTGGAAGTTTTGTTTGAATCCAATTGCATCATGGTGAAAAAGTTGGGCAAAGTTGGGAAAAAATAAGAAAATTTCATAACTTAGAAAAATTCTAAGTTATGAAAATTTTCAATCTTAGACCCCAATTGTACAAATTAAGTTTCTTGATGAACAAGTTTCATGTTTTGAAACATCTTGATGAAAAATGACCCTTGGCACTTGATTTTGCCCAAAAAGTCAAAGTTTGACTTTTCAGTGTATAATTGAGTTTTGATCAGTTGACTGGAAAATTCATTTGTCAATCCAATGCAATTGAGATCTTTTGAACCTTGTGAATAGGTCAAGATGTTTGAATTGAGTCCTTGAATCCATGCTTGAACCCAATTTTCCATTGGCTAGGTGAAAAATCAGAAATTGCCCTTCTGCAGTCAAAACCCTAAATATGACCATTTTGCCCTTTTGATGATCTGATCAAATTTCTTGAGGAGTTGTGGTCCAAACTTGATCAAATTGTTCATATGAGCCTATAATATTTATGTGGATCAAAATTTATGTGGTTTGACTTTAAATTGGCCATAATTGACTTTTTCCCCAATACAGTTGATTTTTAGGTCAATTGTCCAATTGACTGGGCAAAAATTTGATTCAAGGCTTGAAACTTGGTATGAGAAATCTTATAAGTCCAAAATGAAGCATGAAAGTCACATTGAGCATTATAAGTACAAAATTCCTTGTGCAAACTCAAACCCTAATTTAGGTCATGAGTGTAAGGAGATGTTTTGAGCAGAGCAAAACCCTAATTCTGTCTGGAATTCAAAGAGTCTTGTAAGGAGGATTTTGGGGTACAACAGATGCCCCTGTTCAATCTTCTTGAACCTGAAGAGTTATATTGGCGAGTTTGCCTTTCGTGACTTGAAGGTAAAAGAGGATTGGACACTAGAGTGCCCGTAAATTTGCGCTCGTCAAAGTATGGTTGAGGGAATGGGCTTAAAGATATCATTTGGAAGATGTGACAGAATCTTTTTGGAGATGGGCTTAAAGATGCCATCCAAGAAAATTGATCGCATAATAGATTCCTTTGCGAGAGCCCGTATACCTGTTGTTGAGGAGGACTACGCTGGGGAATGTTGGTCTCTGTCTTGGGAGAAATAGAATTTTAGGAGCTTCGGTCGTCCGTTATTCTACTTGGGAGTCATCTCTTGGTTGAAGAGGTGAAAATGAACTGCTATCTGGTCGTGCTCCAGGCTTTAGAAGGAATTAAATTGTTATCCGGTCACCTCCGGGCTTCAAAGTAATTGGCCGAGTAAACTGTTATTTGGTCAAAATCCAAGCTTCATAGTGTACCTTACTCTTATCTGGTCAAAATCCAGGCTTCACTATCTTGTATTGCTATTTGGTCAACATCCAGGTTTCACAATACCTTACTTCCCATCTGGTCAACGTCCAGTCTTCAAAAGGAAATCAAATGGTTATCCGGTCGCCTCCGGTTTTCCTTTTGATTTTGGGGCCTACTAATATTCGGTTGAATCCGGGCTTCAAAGTAATTAGCCGAGTAAACTATTATTTGGTCAACATCGAAGTTTCGCAGTATACCTTACTGTTATCTGGTCAACGTCCAGGTTTCACAGTCTTGTATGGCTATCTGGTCAACGTCCAGGCTTCACAATACCTTACTTCCTATCTGGTCAACATCCAGGTTTCAGAAGAACTTGTAGGGGATTCAACTATTTTCTGGTCGATCTCCGGGCTTCAGTATAATCAAAATAAAATCTGGTCGAATCCAGGCTTCATAACTGGAACAGGAATCTGCATATTGATTTGAATAAGCAAACAGGAGAGCATCCACGTCTGGAGCATCTCTAAGCCGTTTTCTGAGCTTTGAATATCTGTTTTAGGTAGCTATTAATTTTATCCTGCAAAGGGTAAAAAGTTAGTTGAAACACAAAGTTATGTTGCATGAAATGTATGATGCAATAAGATGTGTTTTATCCATGTTTATGATATGTGAATGTAATGTATGCGCATATAAGTTGATTAGCTGTTTTGCTGAGGAAAATAAATCCTGGATAACTGGAGATAATAAAATCTTTGACTGCTGTCGGGGAAAATAAATCCATGATCGCTGTTGGAGATTCAAGATCTTTGACAACCTTTGTGGGGAAAAGCTATACTGCTGGGGAGATCAGGAGTTTGGGTTGTATGCCAATATACTGGGGACTTCAAGGATGAGAATCTTCGTCCTGTTGGGGGTATCAGGGGAACACTGAATGGTTTCCGCTGGTGATTGGTAGCTCAAAGTTTCCTCTCCTCTAGGGATCTTAATGACGTGCTGATTTGATCAAGTATGGAAATTTGACTCCATTGAGGAAAAAGGTTCTAAAATGACTTCCTGGGGAATTATCTTGTTTTAAAGTGACTCTCCATGGGAAATTGGAGGAAACTGGATGGTCTCCACTGGTGTTCAAAGGTTGAAGGTTTGACTCCATTTGGGGAAGCAAGTTTCATCTTCACTGAGGGTTTGCAGTTCAAAGTTTTGCTCCGCTGGGGATTGGGATTTTGAAAACTCAACTCTGATGGGGATTTTTGAAACTTAACTCCGCTAGGGATATGTATTTCAATGCTTTAGCTCTGCTGAGGATCTGGATGATGCACTGCAGGGGATTTCTCCTGGAATATCCTAAAGACGGTTTCCTATACTTTCAACCTATCAGTAATTATTCTTTCTCATTTAATAATTCATTGGACGTTTTTAAATAAAACACAAGTGTAAAAAAGAAAGAAGAGGCAAACAATTTTCTGCACTTTGAAGTATCTTTGTATTAACTTTGTGTAAGTATTTTGTACAAAGGAGATAGACATCATAGTAAGAGAATGCTGTCATAAAATTGAGAAAAATTTATACAAAGAAAGATGGCTATGTGTAACAATTCCATGGGGTTCCCATTCTACTATAGCCTTCGTAACTCTGAGTATCTTGTCCATTCGTTGCTTCATCCGCAGATGATTGGATTAATCAGAAGCTTGGAGCTTGTTCGTGAAGAGATTGTCCTTAAAGTGATCTGACGAGACATAGTCATACGCTTTAATTCCCTAACTTTTTCCTGGATCGCCCTTTCGGGTTTTCGATCCACCGGGAGACCCCTTTTTGCCCAAGTCTCCCTTTCGGGTTTTCAACTTGCCCGGTGTACAGATTTTTTTTGTTTTATCCCTAATTTTTTCCTGAGCCGCCTATTCGGGTTTTTGATTCACCGGGATGCCCATTTTTGCCCAAGTTGCCCTTTCGGGTTTTCAACTTGTCGGGTCGTTTATGTGTAGTATCTTTTGACTATGTCTGCATTCGCAGGGTGCGGCAGGTCGTCGCTGTCCATGGTGGTTAGAATCATAGCCCCACCATAAAAGATGTTTTTGATCACAAATGGTCCTTCATAAGTAGGAGTCCATTTTCCCCTGGGATCACTTTGCGGCAAGATGATCCGCTTGATTACAAGATTTCCGACTTGATATACCTAGCGCCTGACTTTCTTGTTGAAAGCCTTGATCATCCGTTTTTGATACGTATGACCATGATAAACAACAGTAAGTCGCTTTTCGTCAATCAAGTTAAGTTGATCAAGCCAGGTTTGAATCAAATTGTCTTCACTCAAACCAGCATCCTTCATGATTCTCAAGGAAGGAATCTGCCTCCATAGGTAAAACAGCTTCCATGCCATATACAAAAGAAAAGGGGGTTGCCCCAGTTGAAGTACGCGCCGTGGTACGGTATCCGTGCAGAGAAAACAGTAACATCTCATGCCAGTCCTTGTAGGTGACTGTCATCTTTTGGATGATCTTCTTGATATTTTTGTTCGCAGCTTTGACATCACCGTTCATCTTTGGTCAATAGGGAGATGAATTGTGATGTTGAATCTTGAACTGTTCGCACAGAGCGGTGATTATAGTGTTGTTCAGGTTTGTACCGTTTTCCGTGATGATCTGGTCGGGGATACCATACCGGCATATGAGGTTCTGCTTGATGAAGCGGGCAACCACATTCTTTGTAATGGAGGCGAAGGAAGATGCTTCGACCCACTTGGTAAAGTAATCAATGGCCACCAGGATGAAACGGTGTCCATTGGATGGTGTAGGCTTGATCTCTCCAATCATGTCGATACCCCACATTGCGAACGACGAAGGAGTTGTTAGGACATTGAGAGGAACTGGAGGAATATGTACCTTGTCCACTTAGATTTTGCATTTCTGACAAGTACGGGAATGTTGATGACAGTCATCTTCCATGGTAGACAAGTAGTTGCATGCCCTTAGAATCTTCTTAGCCATCGTATGTCTGCTCAAGTGGGTGCCGAATGTACCATTATGCAGTTCAGTCATGATCTTCTTAGCTTCAACCTTGTCCACACAATGAAGCAGAACGCAATCAAGGTTGCGCTTGTATAGGATACCATTGCTCAGGAAGAACTTGGCAGAAAATCTCCTTAAGAACTTTTTGTCGTTGACTGAAGCTCCTTCAGGGCATTCTCGAGTCTCGAGATACCTTTTGACTTCGTGAAACCAGGGTCGGTCCACTACTTCTTCGGTATTAATCTCATGACAATGTGAAGGTTCGTCCATACGCTCAATGGTGATTCGGGGAGCCTCATTATCCCACTTAAGTTTAAACATGGATGACATTGTAGCTAGAGCATCCGCTAGCTAATTTTCTTCTCGCGGGAAGTGCTCGAAGGTAATCTGCTCGAAATGAGGTAACAACGTCAGGACATGTTCTTTGTAAGGGATGAGATTGGGATGTTTAGTGTCCCACTCTCCTTTGATCTGACTGATGACCAAAGAGGATTCTCCAAACACAACCAAAGATTTGATTCCCAAGTCAATAGCAACCTTGAGACCAAAGATACAAGCTTCATACTCGGCCATGTTGTTGGTGCAGCTGAAGCAGAGTCTAGCAGTGATAGGTGTATGGAAACCTTCTGGAGAGATAAGTACTGTGCCGATACCGTTTCCAAGTGCATTTGAAGCACCATCAAAGTACAGGGTCCATCGGGATCCTTGTTCAGGTCCGTAATTTAAGTGAAATTCTTGAGAACGTTTGTTACCCCGAAATTTTCTTATCTTTCCTCAATGAAAAGGAGGAAAAAAAAATAAGGTCAAAAGAAAATGCCATTTTGGAGTTTTATCGACAATTTGCTTGTGTAGGCGGAGATCCCATATTTCCTGAATCTTTATGTACGGAATTACAAAAAAAAAAAATTTCAACAAAGATGTGAATTAGGAGGAATTGGGCGGCGAAATATGAACCGAAGGCTGAATATTGATATACCCGACGGTCTGTTACCTTCAATGTTGTCCAATGTCATAATGTCTTTGTCGGGGAAGTCGAACTTCATGGATTGGTAATCTTCGACAGCTTGATGATCTAGATGGTCAGCTAGTACACTCCCCTTTATAGCTTTTTGGGTTGTGTACTGGATATCATACTCAGTCAGGATCATTTGCCACCTAGCAATTCTTCCAGATAAAGCAGGCTTTTCGAAGATGTACTTGATCAGATCCATTTTAGAAATCAGCAGAGTGGTATGTTTCAACATATACTGCCTTAGCCGGCGAGAAGCCCATACCAAAGCGCAACAAGTTTTCTCGAGCAGTGAGTAGTGAGTCTCACAGTCGGTAAACTTTTTGCTAAGGTAATAAATGGCATGCTCTTTTCGGCCAGACTCGTCTTGTTGGCCCAGTACGCACCCCATTGAATTATCCTAAACAGTCAAATACATGAATAGAGACCTTCCTTCGACAGGTGGCATCAAGATAGGAGGTTCTAGCAAATACTCCTTAATTTTATCGAAAGCAACTTGACAGTCGTCATTCCATTCAACCACCTGATCTTTCTTCAACAGCTTGAAGATTGGTTCACAGGTAGATGTTAGGTGAGAAATGAATCTTGCAATGTAGGTTAGGCGTCCTAAGAAACCTTTTACCTCCTTCTCAGTGCGAGGGCGGGCATTTCTTGTATGGCTTTGACTTTGGCAGGATCAACCTCAATGCCTTTGTTGCTGACGATGAATCCTAAGAGTTTACCGGACCTAACTCCGAAAGTACACTTGCTAGGGTTCAGTCTGAGCTTGTACTCCTTCAACCTGACAAACAGCTTTTGGAGATGGTCGAGGATTTCTTCTTCTGTTTGTGAACGGGCTATCATGTAGTCTACGTAGACTTTGATGTCATGATTTATCATGTCATGAAACAAAGCTACCATGGCTCGCTGATAGGTTACCCCAACATTCTTCAGTCCGAATGGCATCACTTTATAGAAGAAGGTACCCCACTGCGTAACAAAAGTAGTCTTCTCCATGTCTTCGGGGGCCATTTTGATCTGGTTGTACCTTGAAAACCATCCATGAAAGTAAATACCTTAAGTTGAGTTGTATTGTCAACCAAGATGTCAATGTGCGGCAGTGGAAAGTCATCTTTAGGGCTAGCCCTGTTTAAGTCTCTGTAATCCATGCACATTCTCACTTTGCCGTCCTTCTTAGGCACGGGAACAATGTTAGCAACCCATTTTGGATAGGAAGTAACAGCAAGGAAGCCAACATTGAACTGCTTCATTACTTCGGCTTTGATCTTTTCAGACATATCGGGCCTCATTCGGCACACTTTATGTTTAATTGGTGGACAGTCTTCTCTTGTAGGGAGACGGTTAACCATAATATCTGTATCGAGTCTCAGCATGTCTTCATAGGACCAACCGAAGATCTCAACATATTCATTCAACAACTGAACTAAGCGCTCTTTGACATTTGGCTTTAGGTTGGTGTGATCGGTGGAAATAGAACTGACTGTTTAACGTTGGTTCGTGAAATGTCGCGGAAGCAAGAGTCGCCACCGTCTTTTATTTTCTCTAACATGGACAGGACAAAAGCACAGCAAAATTCCTTATGAGAATAGTTCTCGGTTCGGGAGGTAGATTTATAGAAAGGGAAGGTGTTAGCACCCTTTCTATCCATGGTTATCCACGGGCTCTTAGATACTTGCTCTTATGTTTTCAAAAATGTTTGCTTTTCAAGATGTGAGTGGGTTTGAAAAAGTTTCTTTGAAAGATTTCTGAATGACTCTTGTATCAGTCCTCAAGAGTGTTTGAAAAATTTGTTTTGAAATCTTTTTGAAAGTGTAAGGTGTGAAAAGTATTTTGTTTGTTTTTGAAAAGAGAAAGTACCCATGAGTCATCTACCTACCCTAAGGAATTAAGTTGTGTAAGTGTCCTTTAGGTAGTGCCATCCCACCATTGAGAGGTAGGTAGCACCACCGTTGGAGGTGTTCGGGTCAATTCGATTAAAGGGACAGTGTGGTCACCGAAGCAACGGTAGGACACCTTAGAAATAACCCTAATGTCCTAGATCCTTTTTAATCTGAGGCAACCGTTTCGAGGCAACTGGATCCTTTAGACAGAAGGGCGACCTCTAAGACACCCTATACTTGATGACCACGTTCGAGGCAACCAGTGAGGTCTACCCTAGAAGTGGTGTGTGTATTGTGTGTTGTTTTCATGTTATGTTTGTCTTTGCAATTAGTGAGCTACGAGCTGTTTTTATTTACATACATTCTTTCATGCAAGTTTAGCAGTTAAGGGGGTGCGGAAAGTAAATTGCGGAAACATAAATCCTATGCTATTACAAGGCGCGGATCTATACATCGCCAAAAATTACAAAGACCCGTTTTGATAAATAAGTACGGAAAGTAAAGCAGTAAAACCCTAATTACTATTACATCCGGAGGCAGTTACAAAAAATAATCAAAATAAAGAATTAAAATTAAAATGCGCGCGAAAGGAAGAATCGAGAATGTTCTAAGGGTTTTGACCCTTTTAAGAAAGGAAATTGATTTTTTTGTCATTTTGTAATTAAATAAAATTAATTAAATAATTAAACTAATTAATTAAAAGAAAATATACTTTTGTGTTTTTTATGTTTTTTATGAAATAAAATAAAAAGAAATAAAACTAAAAGTTAATTTTTCCTAATTCTAAATCTATTTTAATTATTAAGAAAAGGAATTGAAATTGCCTAATTAAACTATTTATTTGTTAATATTTTATTTACAAAAATAATATGAGGATAATAATAATAATAATAATGTTAATTCTATTTTTTTGATTTTTTATGAAAATGTTAGTTGGTTAATTATGTTAATAAGAAATAAAAATAAGGTAAAAAAGAAAATGACAAAAATAAAATAAAAAAAAGACTAAACCCAAGGGGGTGTGGGCTGGAATTTGAGGGTGCATTGTTGAATTTTGGCCCATTTGAACCTTCAACTCGTTTGACTTTTTGGACTGAGTGGAGCGTTGTTGACTCCTGAGCATGGTGCTCCTGTTTTCTGGGCCCTTGGATTTGCATCTGTGGACACTTGGCCATTAGGCTGCTTGTTTCTATTTGTTAATATTTTCTTGATACGCCTCCTTTTGTTGTTTCCCTTTGCAAGACATTGATTTTGACTTTTCAAACCTTTCACTCAACCAACCAGATTGTGAAAAGCGTCTAACTAATAATAATAAAAAAAAGATATAAAACAACATAGCTGGATCACGCTAACAAATCTGTTTCTTCTTCCTTTAATCACTTTCCCTTCAGACCCCAGTGTGAAGCATTCGGAAACCTGAAAAAAAAAAAGACAAAGAGCAAAGGCAACGCACAATACCAAAATCCAGCGGCGATTGGGATCTACGACATGGATGAAAGCGTCTTGGCTCTGCGGACTATGGCGGAGTGACGACTTCCGTGCCGGAATCGTGCGGGTCTACTGCGGCCGGTTGTGCGATCCTGGTCGGGTTGTGAGGATGATGGCGGACTGGAGAGGTTTTGATAGAGGCTTGCGGAGACTTCACAATGGAAGCTTGTGTGCATTCTGCGCGTGGTCGGCGTTTGTAATAAGCTACGGCGGAGCCCAGGTTGTTGAGGTTGTTGGAGCATGACGGCAAGGCTATTGGTTGCTGGTTATTGGATGAAGGCAAGCTAGCGGTACCACGGAGGGAGAACGGCGGTGAGGTGAACTGATGATGTTTGAAGGTAAAAGGAAGAATGGAAATTAGATGGGTTGGTTTTTGAGATGAAGCCTTTTTTTTACTGCAAGTGACAATCTTATGGTTTCATGATGATGAGTTTCATTTGTATGGAGCCTTTTTTAGGTCGTGAAAAAAAAATGTATTGCCAAAGCTTGCATCTATGTTTTGTAATGAGTATCCATCAATATAATGAACAATAAACCAATGCAATTATGCTTTTGATTTTGTCATAAACTCCATTGAAACAACTTGCCATTTTTGTGTCAAATTTGAATTTTGTGCTCATAATAGGAGGTATACGAATTTGGAATGTACTTCATGGTGTATCAAAGCAATTCAACACAAAATATATCCCTCCATTAATTTCCTTGATTTTTATTTGAATTTATAGATTTAAAATGAATTAAATCAAATAAAATTAAATAAAAATGGAAAAATTAATTTTTAATCTTGAAATAAATTGTGGGACACGTGGGAGGCATGGCCAAGCTGAATCAAGTGGAAAAAGTGGGCCCCTTTTGTCAAAAATGAAGTTTCAAGGATAATTGACTTTGGCCATTTCACAAAAATTTCTCAACTTCTCCAATGCATATCTTGCTCAATTTTGAAGCTATGAACATGTTCTTGAATATTTTGGAAAGGTCTTGAAGTCCTCTAACCAATGTCTTTGGTCCCATGTCATTTTGATTTACCTATCTCAAGTTATGGTCTTTGACTTAAAGTGCCTTTTGTTGACTTTTGAAAATGACCTATAATGTTGAAATTGATAATTTTTTGTGAGAGCATTTCTTGGACTTGGAGTGTGAATATGAGTTGTAGGAAATGTCATCCCCTTTAAAATGAGCATTGGATGGGATTTTTCTGATAAACCATGAAGAAGTTATGCCTTGGTCAATTTGCAGTTGACTTTTCAACTGTCCAAAAATAGAAACTTTTGACACTTTGATGATTTTTGAGCCATTCTTGTGAAATCATGGTCAAGACTTGACCAAATGATGATTGTGGCTTCAAAATAATATGTTGACCAAAATTTTTGACTTTTAACTTCCAAATGACCATTTTGCCCCTGCAGTTGACTGTGGAGCAATTAGGGTTTTTGACTATGCAACTTGACCTTGTGAGCCTTGAAACTTGACATGTAGGTGCTTGACAATGTATATGAGCATATGTGACTTGATTGAGCCCTTGAAAACCTCAAATTCCTTGCAGGAACCAAAACCCTAGTTTGACTGCCTTAGGAGGATGGTTGACTGTGCAACTCCTTGAGTGAACTTGAGTACATGCTTGCCCAAAACTTTGAAGGATATGGGAGGGCAAATTTTGGGGTACAACAGTTGCCCCTGTTCAATCTTCTTAGACCTGAGGATGTAGATTGGCGTGCATTCCTTTCATGATCCGAAGGTGGAAGATGATTGAACACTAGAGTGCCCATAAATTTGCACTCACATAGTTGAGTATCAGCAGTGTGATGGCGGGAATGGGCTTACAGATGCCATTTGGAGAGATGGTGGATAGGAGGATGGGCTTATAGATGCCATCTGGAGATGTGACAGAACCTTGTCGGGAATGGGCTTATAGATGCCATTTGGAACTATAATGGGAGGATGGGCTTATAGATGCCATCTAGGTGTCGATCGCGTAAGAGATTCCTTAGTGAGAAACTTGCGTACTTGAGAAAGAAAGATAATTACCTGGCCTGTTAAAGGTGTTGATCTTCACTCAGTCATTCACAGACATGCCCTGGCTAGATATAGGTGTCAGATCTGGAACTTCAAAAGGTTGCTTACAAACATGCCCTGGCTGGATACAGGAATCGAATCTTCAAACCCTTCAGACGTGCCCTGGAAGGATACAGGAATCGAGTCTGGAAAATAATCGTCAACAGATACACCCTGGCAGGATACAGGAATCAGATCTTCAAACTCTTCAGACGTGCCCTGGCAGGATACAGGAATCGAGTCTAGAAAATAGTCGTCAACAGATACACCCTGGCAAGATACAAGAATCGGATCTTCAAAGTCTTCGGATGTGCCCTGGCAGGATACAGGAATCGAGTCCGGAAGCATAGTCGTCAACAGATACGCCCTGGCTAGATACAGGAATCAGATCTTCAAACTCTTCAGACGTGCCCTGGCAGGATACAGGAATCGAGTCCGGAAAATAGTCGTCAACAGATACACCCTGGCAGGATACAGGAATCAGATCTTCAAACTCTTCAGACGTGCCCTGGCAGGATACAGGAATCGAGTCCGGAAAACAGTCGTCAACAGATACACCCTGGCAGGATACAGGAATCAGATCTTCAAACTCTTCAGATGTGCCCTGGCAGGATACAGGAATCGAGTCCGGAAAATGGTCGTCAACAGATACACCCTGGCAAGATACAGGAATCAGATCTTCAAACTCTTCGGACGTGCCCTGGCTGGATACAGGAATCGAGTCCGGAAATAATCGCTCACAGATGTGCCCTGGCTAGCTACAGGTATCGAATCTGGAATTACGGCAGTTGATAGTAATCATCTTTGTACTGACCTTTGTCCTGAAAAGACAAAACGTTAGTTGTATGCGATGTCATGATGTATGAAATGCGTGATGTTCTCAAAATAAATGAGATTGTATGTTCATGATGCGTATGGGCATGCTATAATGTATGAAGATGTGATGTTCATGAATGTATTTTTGTCTAGGAAAACAAATCCTTGACGGATGTCGGGAAGTTAACTCCTGGGCTGATGTTGAAGGGTAGCGTTCTTTGTTTCCGCCGGGGATGATGGTTGCAAGAATAATCGGTAGGAGAAGATGACTCTGTTGGTGAATAAACTTGTTGAAGAGATTACTCTGCGGGGAATTGCTCTATGGGAAGAGATACTTCGCTGAGGTTTTAAAATTGATGATAACTCCGTTGGGGATACCGTTGATATGTTATGTTGGAAGATTTGATGAACTCCGTTGGGGGATATGAAGAACTTCGCCGAGGACGGTCTTTCCGTGGTTTTTAGCTGAGGATAACCCAGTTATACCCTGGTGGGGAATAACCTTTGAATAAAGTCGGGGAGAGACACGTTCGTGCTCTGCAGGGGATAAGCTTCCAGGATCTACTGGGGATAAGCTTCCTACTGGGGAGATGGATTCAACTCTCCTGGGGAGACTTTTGAGACTGTGCTGAGGAGTGGCTCCACTGGGATGTCTGGTATTCCGCCGGGGAACAATCTTAGAATAAGACTTCCGGGGATGCTTGTTAGGAATATCTATACTCCGCTGGGGAATGATAAGATTTTCTGGGGATACCCAACTTCCTTAAGGCTGACAGTGGTCTAACTCTGCTTGGGGGAGAGTGTTGCTGACTTGCGGGGGATACTGTGCCTTGTAGGGCTGATGAGAGACCAACTCTGCTCAGGGAGTATTGTTGAGTCCTGACTTACTCTGCGGGGAGTGAAGGTATCCTGGTTACGTCCTTCAGCCGAAACTACCTTGGTACCTTGGTGGACAGAGCAACTAGATCGCTTAGACAATTCTTTATTGCCCCTGTTTCTGATGTCACCTGTAATTAATCCTTTGTTTCGCATGCAAATACTTATGAGTTAGCAATTAGTATCAAATGCATATATCACAATTGAACATTGGAAGTTCTTTACAAAACAAAACAGGTAAAGAAAAACAATTGGCAATTTGTCTGGAGAAGTGAATTTGTATTGATTTTTGAGTTGGCCTGTAAATAGGCGTTTATGTACAAGAGGCTGACGTACTAGTAAGAGAACGCCGCCGAACAACATAGAGTTTATACATTTTTTGTGAAAAGGAAAACAAAACAGCTATGTGAAAAAATCCCACTGAGTTTCAACTCTGCTATCGCCTTTATGTCTTCAAGCGTCTCATCACTTTGCTGCTCAGTTGAACATGAAGCTGATCGATTGATGTCGTCTGAACTTGATAGTTGATGCCGGATTCTGGATGCAAAGTGATCCAATGAGACATAGTATTACACTTTAATCCCTAACTTTTTCCTGGACCGCCCTTTCGGGTTTTCAGTCCACCGGGATACCCATTTTTGCCCAAGCCGCCTTTTCAGGTTTTCGACTTGTCGGGTGTACATATTTTTTCATTTCATCCCTTATTTTTGCCCGAACCCTTTTGGTTCGCCGACAAGCCCTAATTTTTTCCTAGGTATGTCAACCTAGCGGGTCTTTTATCATGCATAGTATCTTTTTACTATGTCTGCATTGGCGGGGTGAGGAAGGTCGTCACTATCTATGGTGGTTAGAATCATGGCTCCTCCTGAGAAGACATGTTTAACCACAAATGGCCCTTCGTACGTGGGGGTCCATTTGCCCCTGGGATCACTTTGAGGAAGAATGATGCGCTTGATTACCAGGTCCCCAACTTGATACTCTTGTGGTCTGACTTTCTTGTTAAATGCCCTGATCATCCGTTTTTGATACGTTTGACCATGACAAATGGAAGTGAGTCTCTTTTTGTCAATTAGGTTTAATTGATCAAGTCGAGTCTGGATCCAGTCATCTTCGCTCAAGCCTGCATCCTTCATTATCCGGAGAGAGGGTATCTGGACTTCAATCGGCAAGACTGCCTCCATGCCGTAGACCAAGGAAAAGGGAGTTGCCCCTGTTGACGTCCTTGCTGAGGTACGGTACCCATGAAGAGCAAACGCTAACATCTCATGCCAATCTTTGTACGTCACTGTCATCTTCTGCACAATCTTCTTGATATTCTTATTTGCGGCTTCGACAACCCCATTCATCTTCGACCGATAAGGAGAAGAGTTGTGGTGCTGTATCTTGAACTGCTCGCAGAGCTCAGTGATCATCTTGTTATTAAGATTGGTGCCATTGTCCGTAATGATCCTTTCCGGGATGCCGTATCGACAGATCAGATTGTGCCGAATGAACCGTGCCACGACATTCTTGGTTACTGTAGCGTAGGAAGTTGCTTCAACCCACTTCGTGAAGTAATCAATTGCTACCAGGATGAAGCGATGCCCGTTGGATGCCGTAGGTCTGATCTCACCGATCATATCAATGCCCCACATTGCAAAAGGCCAAGGTGCTGTCAAGACATTCAGAGGAACTGGAGGAACGTGCACCTTATCTGCATAGATCTGGCATTTATGACATGTCCGAGAATGTTGATGACAGTCGGCTTCCATTGTGGACCAGAAATATCCTGCCCGAAGGATCTTCTTTGCCATGGTATGTCCACTGGAATACGTTCCGAAGGTACCTTCATGCAGCTCTGTCATGATCTTTTCTGCTTCAGTCTTATCCACACAATGCAGTAAAGTTGAATAATGGTTTCGCTTGTAGAGAATGCCGTTGCTGAGGAAGAACTTTGCTGCGAACCTTCTCAGAAACTTTTTGTCATTGACAGATGCACCTTCAGGGTATTCTTGAGCTTCCAAGTACCTCTTCACTTCATGATACCAGGGTTTTTCAGTTACCTCTTCAGCTTCAAGATCACAGCAATATGCGGGTTCGTCCAGTTTCCAGATAATGATCCGAGGAGCTTCATTGTCCCATTTGACCCTGAACATAGAAGACATCGTAGCCAGCGCGTCCGCCAACTGATTTTCCTCTCTTGGGAAGTGTTCAAAAGTTATCTCTGTGAAATGGGGGATCAATGTCAACACACACTCTTTGTAAGGAATAAGGTTTGGGTGTTTCGTATCCCACTCGCCTTTGATCTGATTGATCACGAGAGCGGAATCTCCGAAGACACTCAGAAACTTGATCCTTAAGTCAATTGCAGCTTGAAGACCCATGATACATGCCTCATACTCCGCCATGTTGTTGGTGCAGTTGAAACATAGCCGGGCAGTAAGTGGAGTATGAGTGCCTTGAGGGGATATGATCACAGCGCCGATATCGTTACCCAAAGTGTTGGAGGCTCCGTCAAAGTGCATAGACCATCGGGATCCTTCCTCAGGTCCCTCATCCAGTCCAGGTACTTCGCAATCAGTTACTACCATGATGTTCTCGTCTGGAAACTCAAAGTTCATTGACTGGTAGTCATTCACTGCCTGGTGTGCCAAATGGTCTGCCAACACACTCCCCTTGATAGCTTTCTGAGTCGTGTACTGGATGTCGTATTCTGTCAAGATCATCTGCCATCTTGCTATTCTTCCAGACAGAGCCGGCTTTTCGAATATGTACTTTATTGGATCCATTTTTGAAATCAATAGAGTAGTGTGAGTCAGCATATACTGTCTCAGCCGGCGAGCAGCCCATACCAAAGCGCAGCAAGTTTTCTCGAGCAGTGAGTATCGGGTCTCACAGTCGGTAAACTTTTTGCTAAGGTAATAAATGGCGTGCTCTTTTCGGCCAGACTCGTCATACTGCCCAAACACATACCCCATCGAGCTGTCAAGTACTGTCAGGTATAGTATTAGAGGTCTCCCTTCAACCGGTGGCATAAGAATGGGTGGTTCTTGGAGATACTCTTTGATTCTGTCGAAAGCGGCCTGACATTCATCGTTCCAACGTACTACCTGATCTTTCTTCAGCAGCTTGAAGATTGGTTCACAGGTAGCAGTTAGATGTGAGATGAATCGGGAAATATAGTTCAGCCGTCCTAGAAAGCCCCTGAATTCTTTCTCTGTCTTGGGAGATGGCATCTCTTGTATGGCCTTCACTTTGGTAGGGTCCACTTGAATACCTTTGTCGCTCACGACGAAGCCTAGCAACTTTCCAAATCTTACCCCAAATGTGCACTTGTTTGGATTCAACCTTAGCTTGTACAACTTCAGGCGGTCAAACAGCTTCTGCAGGTGGTCAAGGTGTTCCTCCTCAGTTTGGGACCTTGCAATCATATCGTCGACGTATACTTCAATCTCATGGTGGATCATGTCATGAAATAAAGCAACCATTGCACGTTGGTAGGTTGCCCCAGCATTTTTCAACCCGAATGGCATGACCTTGTAGCAGAAGGTGCCCCACTGAGTAACAAAGGTAGTATTTTCCATATCTTCAGGAGCCATCTTGATTTGATTATAACCGGAGAAGCCATCCATGAAGGAGAATACCTTATACTGAGCAGTGTTGTCAACCAGGACGTCGATATGAGGCAGAGGGAAATCATCTTTAGGGCTCGCCCTGTTCAAATCCCTGTAATCAACACACATTATGACCTTACCATCTTTCTTTGGCACTGGAACCACGTTGGCAACCCACTGAGGGTAAGAAGTCACTGCAAGAAAACCGGCATCAAATTGTTTCATAACCTCAGCCTTGATTTTCTCGGACATCTCTGGACGCATACGGCGAACCTTCTGTTTTACTGGCGGGCAGTCTTCCTTGGTAGGCAGGTGATGAACTACAATGTCGGTATCCAACCCAGGCATGTCTTTGTAGGACCAGGCGAAGATTTCCACATAGTCATGCAGCATCTGGATCAACCGTTGTTTCACACTGAGCTCTAGATTGGCACCAATCTTGACTTCCTTTATGTCTATCTCAGTACCCAGATTTACCGTTTCCACTGCCTCTTCATGTGGCTGAATGGCCCTCTCTTCCTGGAGTAACAGTCTTGCAAGCTCACCATGCACTTCGCAATCATCTTCACCTTCGTCTTCGGCTAAGTTGATCGGATTTTCGAAATCATAACTGGCAATAGCAGAGTCGTTACCAGTGAGATCCAGAGTGGATTGAAACCTGTATGAGTGAGTGTGTGTAAATACAGCTGTTTTGCAATATGTAAAGAAAGAAAGGGAGCACAAGATTTGAAATGTAAAATGTCCAATGCTTTTATTCATGATATATGGAAGTGACACACAAAAGCCCTCACAAATAAAACCACGGTACCCCGGGTAAGACACCGGACCATAAAGTTTCAAATTATTGTTTATTACAAATTCAAAAACAAAGAAGTTCATTACTGGGTGACAAAAGTAATAGGTGTAAAGTCTCTTGCAGTCCAGTTGCTAGGTCCACCGTTGGTTGTCGGTTAGATCCAGCTGTCGAATTCAAATTCGTCTGCTTCGTCCTCAATAGCATTCACTCCCGGGTTGGTGATGAACACAGGAGGTCTTCCAATCCTTGCCTTGCGCACAACTTTCTGAGCTTCTGCAGTGAAACCCAGCCCAAACTTGTCAGTTTTTGGAGTAAAATCAGGAAGCCTGCCCCAGTTTGCGCACTCACCCTTCTCGATCACAGCCCGGGCGTCCTTTAAGGAGGCCATCTTCAAAGGAGAACCCTCTTCAGTCACTGTTTCTGCTGCTGCCAATGTTTGTGGCACCTCTTCAAAATGTTGAAAGGGGGTCTCAATGAACTCCCCATCCATTTCCACGTATCGGAACGAGTTGAGATGGCTGACCATGTATTCCTCTTCCCCTTGCACTGTTACGATCTTCCCCCTGACCGGGTATTTGAGCTTCTGATGTAAAGTTGAAGTCACGGCTCCAGCCTTGTGGATCCACGGGCGACCCAGCAAACAAGAATAGGATGGACGGATGTCCATCACATAGAATTTTGAATCAAATACCTGCGAACCAACCCTGATTGGGATGTCAACCTCACCATGTACCATCCTTTTGGATCCATCAAAGGCCCGGACAATAATGTTACTTGGTTTGAGCTCTAAACCCTCACAGTCCAGCCTGTCTAGAGCCTTCTTGGGTAGCACGTTTAACGAAGAACCAGTGTCAACCAGCACATGAGCAAGAGTAGTGCCCCTGCATTCAATGGAGACATGCAGGGCATCATTATGGTTCTTCCCCTTGGCCGTCAGATCAGCATCAGAGAAACCCAGACCGTTATCAGCGGTTAAGTTGGCCACACAGTCGGTGAATTGATCAGCAGACGTTTCTTGGGGTACATGGGGCGTCTTCAGGAAAGCAATCAGGGCCTTGGCATGGGCCTCTGAACACAGCAACAGTGATAGCATGGAGATTTTAGAGGGGGTGTGCCCCAGCTGTTCAACGATGTTGAAATCACTTTTCATTATAATTTTGAGGATCTCTTCCATCTCTTGCTTGGAAGCCTCAACAATGGTCTTTGGTGCCTCCGTCCGGGCAGGCACATCAGCAGCAGTTCCCTTGCCCCGAGCGTCAGATGACTCGGCAGCAGGGGTAGAAACTTGATCAGGGGCGGGGGGGGGGGGGAACGGGCACACTGGCAGGTGTGATGACAAGAGGCCTCTGAATTACTGGAGGTGCAATGTCTGGTGAGAACAGTCTTCCACTACGAGTGACTTTAGTAGGCCCGGTGATATTGGTGACACCATTACCAGTATTGAACTCTTGTTTCACTCCCAGAACATAAACATCTGCCCCATAGTGCCACATGACAGCTTTATCAGACTTGTAGGGGATGGGCCCCGAAACAGTAATGGTTATAGGAGCAATCTTGTGAACAGGAAAAATTTGGACAGGCTTCTTTGAAGGAGCCTTGGAAGGGTTGTTGAAAATGGTCACAATTGAAACTTCTTCAACAGGGGCAGCAGGAACAGCAGGGATAACAGTCTTCTTGAACAAGATCTCTTTGCTATCTATCAGGTTTTGGACGCCTGATTTCAGCAAAGAACAACCAGCAGGGGAATCAGCACATAGATGGCAACCTTTACTACATCCCGGAAATAAACCGGCTAGCAACAGGTTCCTCTTGACGGTCAGCAGAGGAGTAGCAACATCATCCACATAAGCTACATACAGATCCTCCTCAACAGCGTTCACTCCATGCTGGGGCATGGGAGCAGTCACAACATTTGGCCTTTCTGGCGCCTCGAACTGTATTTCCTTGGCATCAATAAGGTCCTGAACCTTATTCCTCAGGGCCCAACAGTCATCAGTAGAATGTCCTGGGCTATCAGAGTGATAAGCGCAGCGGGCGTTGGGGTTGTATTTCGGAGATGCTGTGTTTACCATCTTCGGAGCTTCCTTGACAGTTACCAGGCTAGTTCACAGCAGTTGCAGTAATATCTGAGAGAGTGTCATGCTGAGCCGAGTATACTGCCTCTTGGGCCCTTCAGCTCTTGGCTGGTTGTATTGTTAAGGAGCAGCAGCAGGCTTAGAAATAACCACCGCGTTGACAGCTTGGCGGCGTTCTGGTTTATTCTGTCTCCTGGGACCGTACACAGCACTGGCCTCCTTCTTGAAGGGATTCTTTTCAGTATTTGAGGAGGCACCCTTCTGTATCTTCCCTGATTTTATACCAGCTTCGATCCTCTCACCAGTCAGGATCAGGTCTGTAAACCCAACAGAGGAATTACCAATGAGATGATTGAAGAATGGACCGAATAGGGTCCCCAAGAACATGTCCACTAGCTCACGATCTGTCAATGGTGGCTGCACCCTGCCAGCCAGATCTCTCTATTTCTGTGCGTACTCCTTAAAACCTTCACCCGATCCTAGCGACATACCCTGGAGTTGGGTACGCGTGGGAGCGAGGTCAGAATTATATTGATACTGCTTGTAAAAAGCAGTGGCCAAATCCTCCCAGTTACGAATGTTGGTTCCATCCAGTTGATAGAACCATTCGAGATGAGTCCCTGAAAGACTCTCCTGGAAGAAGTGGATCCATAAGTTCTTGTCTGCTGTGTAAGGCTGGATCTTCCTTACATAAGAACAGAGGTGCATCTTAGGACAGGAAGCCCCGTCATACTTCACAAAGGCAGGCGCCTTGAACTTGTGTGGGATCACCACCCCAGAAGATAACCCCAAATCTCCGAAATCCAACCCAGACACACGTTGAATCTCCATAGCATTTAGCCTGTCCTCCAGCTGTTTGTACCGATCCTCAGCAGGAGGGTACTGTTCATCATTGAAGTCTGTCTCAGTGTCAGAGACCACAGGACTAGGGACCTCTCTCCCTTGATGACTGCCTTCCCGCACAGATGGAGTATTCCTCTCAGCTTCATTTTGCAGCGTATTCCCGAGTCTGCGCCCAGTGTTGAATAGCACAGTCCTCTTCTTCTTCTTATTCTTCTTCAGGAGCAAAGCCTTCAGCTCTTGTTGTCCCTGGGCCAAGTTCATGACCATCTCCTGAAATTGGGCATTCTGGGCCGGGAGGGCCTTGATAGCTTGCTCGGTAGTGAGTTCAGGATTCATGATGCTTGAGTGCTGAAATAAACAACGAAGAAGATTAAGCAACCTGTAGGAAAAGGGGTACCTGTTATGCACATGATGCATGATATGCTATTTATGCAATGAATTCAAGGGTTCGAAAGTTCAAATTTGTTGTAGCCAAAAAAGGAACACACTTTTTATTAGGAAATAAATTATTCAGTACATCAGGGCCTCATGGGCAAAACATTACAAAATAATTAATCCCAAAAGACACTGCGCATCCTCTTTGGAGCAATGTAGGTGTTAAGAGTCTTTTCCTCGTGGAGTAGACGAGTGAGCTCCAAGACCTTCTTCTCACTGGCATGTAGATTGGCTTCAAGAGAATTCCGTTCTTCCTTGAGTTGGATCCAGCTTATACTTGATGACCACGTTCGAGGCAACCAGTGAGGTGTACCCCATAAGTGGTGTGTGTATTGTGTGTTGTTTTCATGTTATGTTTGTCTTTGCAATTAATGAGCTACGACTTGTTTTTATTTACATACATTCTTTCATGCAAGTTTAGCAGTTAAGGGGGTGCGGAAAGTAAATTGTGGAAACAAAAATCCTACGCTATTACAAGGCGCGGGTCTATACATCGCCAAAAATTACAAAGACCCGTTTTGATAAATAAGTACGGAAAGTAAAGCAGTAAAACCCTAATTACTATTACATCTGGAGGCAGTTACAAAAAATAATCAAAATAAAGAATTAAAATTAAAATGCGCGCGAAAGGAAGAATCGAGAATGTTCTAAGGGTTTTGACCCTTTTAAGAAAGGAAATTGATTTTTTTGTCATTTTGTAATTAAATACAATTAATTAAATAATTAAACTAATTAATTAAAAGAAAATATATTTTTGTGTTTTTTATGTTTTTTATGAAATAAAATAAAAAGAAATAAAACTAAAAGTTAATTTTTCCTAATTCTAAATCTATTTTAATTATTAAGAAAATGAATTGAAATTGCCTAATTAAACTATTTATTTGTTAATATTTTATTTACAAAAATAATATGAGGATAATAATAATAATAATGTTAATTCTATTTTTTTGATTTTTTATGAAAATGTTAGTTGGTTAATTATGTTAATAAGAAATAAAAATAAGGTAAAAAAGAAAATGACAAAAATAAAATAAAAAAAAAGACTAAACCCAAGGGGGTGTGGGCTGGAATTTGAGGGTGCATTGTTGAATTTTGGTCCATTTGAACCTTCAACTCGTTTGACTTTTTGGACTGAGTGGAGCGTTGTTGACTCCTGAGCATGGTGCTCCTGTTTTCTGGGCCCTTGGATTTGCATCTGTGGACACTTGGCCATTAGGCTGCTTGTTTCTATTTGTTAATATTTTCTTGATACGCCTCCTTTTGTTGTTTCCCTTTGCAAGACATTGATTTTGACTTTTCAAACCTTTCACTCAACCAACCAGATTGTGAAAAGCGTGTAACTAATAATAATAAAAAAAAACAAGATATAAAACAACATAGCTGGATCACGCTAACAAATCTGTTTCTTCTTCCTTTAATCACTTTCCCTTTAGACCCCAGTGTGAAGCATTCGGAAACCTGGAAAAAAAAATACAAAGAGCAACGGCAACTCACAATACCCAAATCCAGCGGCGATTGGGATCTACGACATGGATGAAAGCGTCTTGGCTCTGCGGACTATGGCGGAGCGACGACTTCCGTGCCGGAATCGTGCGGGTCTACTGCGGCCGGTTGTGCAATCCTGGTCGGGTTGTGAGGATGATGGCGGACTGGAGAGGTTTTGATGGATGCTTGCGGAGACTTCACGGTGGAAGCTTGTGTTCATTCTGCGCGTGGTCGGCGTTTGTAATAAGCTATGGCAGAGCCCAGGTTGTTGAGGTTGTTGGAGCGTGACGGCAAGGCTGTTGGTTGCTGGTTGTTGGATGAAGGCAAGCTAGCGGTACCACGGAGGGAGAACGGCGGTGAGGTGAACTGATGATGTTTGAAGGTAAACGGAAGAATGGAAATTAGATGGGTTGGTGTTTGAGATGAGGCCTTTTTTTTTACTGCAAGTGACAATCTTATGGTTTCATGATGATGAGTTTCATTTGGATGGAGCCTTTATTAGGTCGTGAAAAAAAAATGTATTGCCAAAGCTTGCCTCTATGTTTTGTAATGAGTATCCATCAATATAATGACCAATAAACCAATGAAATTATGCTTTTGATTTTGTCTTAAACTCCATTGAAACAACTTGCCATTTTTGTGTCAAATTTGAATTTTGTGCTCATAATAGGAGGTATACGAATTTGGAATGTACTTCATGGTGTATCAAAGCAATTCAACACAAAATATATCCCTCTATTAATTTCCTTGATTTTTATTTGAATTTTAAAGATTTAAAATGAATTAAATCAAATAAAATTAAATAAAAATGGAAAAATTAATTTTTAATCTTGAAATAAATTGTGGGACACGTGGGAGGCATGGCCAAGCTGAATCAAGTGGAAAAAGTGGGCCCCTTTTGTCAAAAATGAAGTTTCAAGGATAATTGACTTTGGCCATTTCACAAAAATTTCTCAACTTCTCCAATGCATATCTTGCTCAACTTTGAAGCTATGAACATGTTCTTGGACATTTTGGAAAGGTATTGAAGTCCTCTAACCAATGTCTTTGATCCCATGTCATTTTGATTTACCAATCTCAAGTTATGGTCTTTGACTTAAAGTGCCTTTTTGTTGACTTTTGAAAATGACCTATAATGTTGAAATTGATAATTTTTTGTGAGAGCATTTCTTGGACTTGGAGTGTGAAGATGAGTTGTAGGAAATGTCATCCCCTTCAAAATGAGCATTGGATAGTATTTTTCTGATAAACCATGAAGAAGTTATGCCTTGGTCAATTTGCAGTTGACTTTTCAGCTGTCCAAAAATAGAAACTTTTGACACTTTGATGATTTTTGAGCCATTCTTGTGAAATCATGGTCAAGACTTGACCAAATGATGATTGTGGCTTCAAAATAAGATGTTGACCAAAATTTTTGACTTTTAACTGCCAAATGACCATTTTGCCCCTGCAGTTGACTGTGGAGCAATTAGGGTTTTTGACTGTGCAACTTGACCTTGTGAGCCTTGAAACTTGACATGTAGGTGCTTGACAATGTATATGAGCATATGTGACTTGATTGAGCCCTTGAAAACCTCAACTTCCTTGCAGGAACCAAAACCCTAGTTTGACTGCCTTAGGAGGATGGTTGACTGTGCAACTCCTTGAGTGAACTTGAGTACATGCTTGCCCAAAACTTTGAAGGATATGGGAGGGAAAATTTTGGGGTACAACAGTTTGCACCCACTTTAACCTCTTTTCTGTCTTCGGATGTACCCAAGTTGATAGTCTCTAACAGCTCTTCATGGGGCAGAATAGCCCTTTCTTCCTGTTGTAGAAGTCTAGCCAACTCTCCAGGCACTTCACAGTCTTCATCACCTTCGTATTCGGCATGATTGACCAGATCTTCAGAGTCACTGAAGGCCATAGCAGAATTGTTACCCATGGAATCCGGAATGGAATGGTACATGCATTTTGTGAGTGTGGGTGTGTGTAAGGGATAGCCACCTTTAAACAAATAAAATGTAAAAAGAAAGAAAATGAACACAAAAGTTTATATATGAAAACGTCCATGATTCATTAAAAATGGCATATGAAGATGAAAAAATCAAGCCCTTACAAATGGACCTATATGCCCCGGGTAAGGCACAAGGAAAAAAGTGTACGAATTGTTTAATAATTATTACAGACCAACAGAAATGTTCGAAAGATAAATTACTGATTTATGAAAGTAATGGGAACGAAGTCTTTCGCCTCCCAGTTGTTCAGTCCTCCTTCAATAGTCGGGAAAATCCAATCTTCAAAGTTGCTCTCATCTTCACCATCTTCCAAAGCATGAACTCCATGATGAGTGATCTTTAATGGTCGCCCTCCAGCCTGGGAGCGGCGCCCAGCCTTTTGAGCAGAAGTGGTGAAACCCAAGCCGAACTTATCTGTCTTGAAAGGAAAATCTGGTAGCTGACCCCATACTGTACTTCCTCCTTCCTTGATCACAACCTTCGCATCTTTAAGGGATGACATCCGGGACACATGCTTGGTAATGATGGGTACAGAAGTCATTGTCTTGGATGCCGTAACTTCAGGAGAAACCTCTTAAAAGTGTTGGAAAGGGGTTTCTATGAATTCGCCATCTAACTCCACATAACGGAAAGAATTAAGATGGCTTATCATATACTCCTCCTCGCCATGAACCATTATGATTTTCCCCTGGACTGGGTATTTGAGCATTTGGTGTAGAGAAGAAGTGACTGCCCCAGCATTGTGAATCCAGGGTCTTCCCAACAAGCAAGAATATGAAGGAAGGATGTCCATCACATAAAATGTAGAGTTGAAAATTTTCGTTCCCACTTTAATTGGGATGTCCACCTCCCCGTGGACCATCCTCTTAGAACCCTCAAAGGCTCTAACAATGATATTGCTGGGCTTTAGGGTCAAACCTTGACATTCCAATCTATCCAATGCTTTCTTTGGCAGGACATTTAAAGACGACCCAGTATCAACCAGAACGTGAGCAAGAGTAGTCCCTCTACATTCCACCGAGACATGTAGCGTGTCATTATGCTTTCTCCCCTTAGATGTTAGATCGACATCGGAGAAGCCAAGATAATTGTCGGCGGTTAGGCTGGCTACACACTCCTGGAACTGGTCCGCAAAGGTTTCTTGAGGCACGTGGTCCGTCTTTAGGAATTTGATCAAGGCTTTGGCATGAGCCTTAGAACAGAGCAATAGGGCGAGCATAGAGATTTTTGAAGGGGTTTGCCCCAGTTGTTCTACGACATCATAGTCGCTTTTCTTAATTATTTTTAAAATTTCCTCCATTTCCTTTTGAGTGGTCTCGGGGATGACCAAAGGCTGAGCCCTCATCCTGAAGGGAGCTTCCTGGATCCCCTTACCTTTATCAGCCGCAACAGCAGAGGGTACAACTACGGGAGTAACAATTTCTTCAATAACTGGAGTTCGCACATATATCTTGACTGGTATAGGAGTAACCTTAAGAGCATTTGAGAGTCCGAAGATTTCCCTTGGAGGAGCAATCTACGGAGAGAAAATTCTTCCGCTACGAGTGATCTTACTCGTCCCCGCAATATTTCCTATGTCAGTAGTCTCTTCATCGGAATTTTCTTCCACTGATTCAATCTGCTTAACAATGTGGTAGAAGATCTCTCCTCCATAATTCCACGGTATTGTCTTGTTGGAATTGTATGGGATAGGCCCCGACATAGTTATCTTCAGAGGTACAAACTTTGGATTGGGTGTAATCTTAACAGGTCTTTTGGAGACCTTGGAAAGACTGGCGGAAATGGTAATTATAGCAACATCGTTGATAGGAGTTGGAGTAACAGGAGTAACATGAGTTTTCTCAAATAGGATTTCTTGATTATCCATTAGGCGCTGGAGGCCTAACTTCAATAACAGACAATCGGATTGTAGGGACGAACAAAGGTAACAATCTTTTTCACAGCCTGGAAAAATCCCGGCTTTCAACAGATTCATCTTGATTATTGGTAAAGGGGTCATTAAGTCATCAACAACAGAAACATACAGATCCTCTTCGATAGCATAGGTATTGTGACCATGCTTTGGCATTAGGGAGGAGATCACATTCGGCTTTTCGGGCACGTCGAATTCCACCTCCTTGGCATCTATTAAATCTTGGATCTTGTTTTTGAGGGCCCAACAATTGTTGGTGTCGTGCCCTATGCCGTCTGAATGATAAGCACATTTAGCGTTGGAATGGTAAAAAGGAGAAGTTGTATTCGGATTTTGTGGTGGCTCTCTCAAGGTTGTAAGGTTTAACTTCAAGAGATGGGGGAGAACCTGGGCAGGCGTCATGTTTATTTTGGTGAATTGTTTAGCAGGCCTTCCCCCCCTTTGTTGGTTGGTTCAGGGTTGATCGTTTCTAGGATGATCAGCCGCAGTCTTTTGAATCATTACAGCCCCCACCGCTGATCGGCGCTCCACTCTTCCTCGACCTCTTTGGGAGTAAACAGCGGAAGCAGATGTATCTTTTTAAATTTTGCGGCTCTTGATGCCAGGCTCAACTCGTTCACCAGTCAGAATTAATACGGTGAACCCCGCAGACGAACTCCCTATTAGGTGATTAAAGAATGGACCTGATAGCGTCCCCAAAAAAATATCAACAAGCTCTCTTTTAGACAATGGTGGTTGTACCCTTCCAGCCAAGTCCCTCCATTTCTGGGCATACTCCTTAAAGCCTTCATTAGAGACCATACCCATACTCTGTAGTTGAGTACGAGTAGGTGTTAAGTCTGCATTATATTGATATTGTTTGTAGAAGGCAGCAGCCAAATCCTCCCAATTGTGTACATCAGATCTCTCAAGCTGGTAAAACTAATCTAATTGCGTCCCCGAAAGACTATCTTGAAAAAAGTGGACCCACATATCCTTATCAGAAGAATGAGGTTGGATCTTTCTGACGTAAGACCGTAGGTGCATCTTCGGACAAGACAAACAATCGTATTTAGCAAATGTAGGAACCTTGAATTTAGGGGGAATCACAATCCCAGCAACCAACCCTAGCTCTTCGAAGTCCAGCCCAGGCACTCTTTGTACCTCCATAGACGCCAGACGCTCTTCCAGATTCTTGTACTTGTCGTCTGCAGGAGGGTACTGCTGCTCAGAATAGTCTTCATCCTCTTCTTCTTCTTCTTCAGCCTCAGACTTAGATGGTACTGGAGCTCCCTTTCCTTTACCTATCCCTTCATCAGATGTTGAGGGAAAATCCATGACCCTTCTAGCTTGGTTCTCAAATCTTCTACCCAGAGTAGCCACACCAACTCTTTTATTTTTCTTTTTCTCTTTTTCCTCTTCCTTCTCTAACAGTGCTTTAAGATCCTCTTGACCCTTTGCCAAAGTCATGAGGAGTTGTTGGAACTGTGAATTTGCGCTTGTAAGTCTTTGACCGTCTGCTCTATATCCATCTTGCTGAAATAAACAGCAGAGAGATAAGGAAACCTGGTGTGAATACCTGTTTATGCATATGATGAATGATATGTATTCATGTAATGCATTCAAGGATTCAAAAATTCAAAGTTGTTGCAAATAAAAACAACACACGTCATATTAATAAGAAGAATTTGTTAGTACATAAATGCCCCATGGGCAAAATATTACAAAATTCTAATGTAAAAAGATGTTGCGCATCCTCTTTGGCGCAATGTAGGTGTTGAGAGCCTGCTCTTCGTCGAGTCGACGAGTAAGTTCTAAAACCTTCTCCTCACTGGCATAGAAGTTGGCTTCAAAAGTATTCCGTTCTTCCTTGAGCTGTATCCAACTCTTTTGCAAATCTTCCAATGATGTTGGCATGTCAGGATGTAGGAGGGTGTATGGAACCTCTCCTTCCATAACAGGCTCTTTGATCATAGGGAGAATATAGGGGTAAGGCATCATAAGAATCTGGGCGCGGGTTCGTACCCACTTGAGGTAAGGCTCAAGGGGGATGGAATTCTTATGTCCCAGTGTCTTACTTTCCACTTTGTTGGGCATCCTCCAAGCTCGGATAAACCTTTGTCGAAGTCCTTGAGTGTCGTTGTCAAAGTCAAAAACCAAGTCCGGAATCAGCATGTCATGAGGGCCATCCCTTCGGGCATACCCAAATTGTCTCAGAGCCAAACAGGGGTTGTTGGTAATGCCTCCCCTAATGCCAAGTAGTGAGACATTAGGGAATTCCCCACAACGATCAATGATGATGACATTTTCTCTGGACCGAGAACACCAATGAACATCAGAATGTGTAAGAGTCATCAACCGTTGTGACCACCTCAGGCCTTGTTCATTCTTCAAGACTGACTGGGGAAGGTGAGAAATAAGCCACCTTGCTAGAAAAGGAGTACAGCACATGAGAACACCTCTTTTCCTCATTGTTCGTGTGTAAAATGAGTGTAGGATGTCCCCAATCAATGTAGGCACAGGATTCCGAGATATGAAAATCTTGACAGCATTCACATCTATAAGCTGATCAGAATTTGGGAACAAGACCAACCCATAGATGAGAAGTGCTATAATCTCCTCAAAATCTTGCAGGTCTAGAGAATTCCAGCATTTTTGTGCCTTCTCAAACAGAAACTTTGCCAAGAAACCCTTGACACCACTTCTGGTTTCCCAATGACCTTTGATATCATATGGTTGCAAGTGTAAGGCTTGAGCAACATCTTCAGGCTTTGGCTCTCTTTCTGTACCGTTGTAGGGTAGTTGATGGAGAATAGGAATCCTCAGGAGTTGAGAAAATTCCTCCAAAGTAGGCACTAGTTGGTAATCAGGAAATGTAAAGCAATGGTGTAGGGGGTCAAAGAACTGGAAGAGAACTTTCACCATGTCTTCTTCAATGTTGGAGTTGACCAAGTTGATAAGTCTACCATGTCTTTCACTGAAGGGAGAATTCTCTGTAATCTTGGAAGCAAGCTCCTTGAGTTGAGGAGGAATTCTCACAAGGTTGACTTGGATGGTTTTTCGGCGGAGTGAATCCATTACCTACAAAACAGGAACAAAGATGAAGATCCAAACCCTTGAAATAGTTAGTGGATGCATATGATGCTTCATGATGTTCATGATGTATGCACAAGTATATGTACAAACAAATCACACAAGATCTTAGTTTCAGGCTTGCATGGGGTTTCATAGGTAAGTACCCTCTTGAAGTTTAGTTGGCTCAACCTGTCCTATAAATAGTAACCGGGTTCTAAGGAGCTCAATATCACTGGATTATTTTCTGTGTTCATTGTTTCAGTTTAGCCACTTTACTGGCGACCGAAATATTCCAAGAAAACAACCCTCAATGAGTGTAGTATCGAGTATCTACCAACTTCGGACTGCATCAAAGCCGGTCATCTCACTACCCCTAATAAGGCTAAGATGGTCAAGTAAAGGTTCTAAAAGTCCATTAGTGCTTCATGACATCACTCAGCGGCCCCGTATTCTCTTTGATTGACTCAAAGGCTACTGGTACCCATAAATAGGTCGCACTAATATAGCTATTGCTTCAACCATGTCGGTATACCCTGCACAATTTCCACAACGTATTGCTATTTACCTATGAATGTTTCCCAAATCCGGGTAGAGGATTCAAACCCAAACAATAGAACCAAATGTAAAGAAATCAAAGAAAACAAGATAAGCATGTAAAGGTGATCTAAACCCTAAGGTAACCCCACTTTTAGATAAATTCCCCAGCAGAGTCGCCAGTTCTGTGATACGGTGGGAGAACTGACTTGAGGTTTTGCGTTTTTGTTTGCAAATGTTTCGGTTTAGCAAGAGTCACCACCGACTTTTTATTTTATCCAAAGGAAAGGTCAAAAAGCATAGGAAAGACCATTGAGATGTTTTCTTGGGTTCGGGGGGTAGATTATGAAAATGGAAGGTGCAAGCACCCTTTTCATCCATGGTTATCCATGGGCTCTTAGTTACTTGTTTAGATCACTTGCTATTGCTTTTCAATTGTTTGAAATGGTGCTTTGTGTGGTTTTGAAAATGTTTTGAAAAGAGGTCATCGTTGTGGCAACCTTTGTAATGATTTTTTTTGAATATATACAATGGTGTTTGTCTTTTGAAAAGATATTTCAATGTTTGAAAGTTTGTTTTGGGAAATGTTTTGAAATTGTGTTGTGACGTGTGTTTGAAAATAGCAAGGATGTTTGCAAGTTTTGATCAAGTAACTAAGAGTTGTCTACCCTATCTACTCAAAGATCTTTCCTACACATTTTTAACCCTTTTGATAGTGTTGTTTTACCATTGCATTTGGTAAACAACCTTGTATTTGGATGTTAAACGAGACAGGCGCGGGTCATCGTATTGACCATGATAGCAATTGGGGCAAGTATCTTAGCAAATTTTTGAGGGACTAGATCATTTTGTATAGGCAACCAAGATAGCATCATCGAGGGACTATGATCTTTTGTTTTATTTTTGTTTTGCCAAGATACTCAACATGCGTAACATGGCCATTTTAAAGGCAACAAGTGGATGAAACCCTAGGGGTGCATGTGTGCATTGTGTTGTCAATTTACATGCTTTTATGTCTTGTATTAGGTCTAACTATTTGTTTTGATTTTGGATATTGCATACAAACCTTAATCTCTATCATGGCATATTTGAAAGCTATAAATGCGTAAAATAAATCTATGACTATTACAACATTAATATGGGGAGGGGGATACAATTTTGAATGGGGAGTATTTGCAAGAAAATGAAGCCCTAAGATTAACTATTACATCCAAATTGACTTCTTTGTATCAAACAATAAATAAGCAAATATTTAAATAGACAATTAAATAAATATGCAATATATTATAAATATGCAAAAAGAAATGTTTTTGTATTATTTTTATGTATGTAAAAATAAAATATTATTTTTATCAAGGGTGGAAACCCTAATTTTTTTTAAGGAAGTATATATATATATATATATATATATATATATATATATATATATATATATATATATATATATATATATATATATATATATATATATATATATATATATATATATATATATATATATATATATATATATATATATATATATATATATATATATATATATATATATATATATATATATATATATATATATATATATATATATATATATATATATATATATATATATATATATATATATTATTTATGTATAATAAAATAAAATAATAAAATATATACAAATGTCAAAAAATAAAAATATATTAGAAAAAAATATTATTTAAGTATGTGAATAATAAAAATAAAGGTATAATATTTTTATGTATTATTTTCAAGCTTTTTATTAAAGAAAATAAAAGTATGTTATTTAATAATTATTTTTATGTCAGAAAAAAAATAAAAAAAATACAAGATAAAATGTGGAAATTTATGAAAATATTTTTGGTAATTTTTTATGTTTAGAAAAATAAAATAAAATCAGAAATGTAAATGAAAAATAGAAAAATATGAAAAATAATGAAATGGGCCAGGGGGTGCAATCAGTAAGCTGAGGGGTGCCAAAAGCAAGGAGAAACCAAGCCCAGTCCACTTGCTTTGTCTTCAACCTCTGATTCAAACAAAACACGTGTTTCCTGTATAAATGTCCAACTCCGGCATACATGCTCTAAAGCAAAAAACTCACAACATGAAAGTTATAGCATTTTTCAAGACGATTCCAAACATGTAAAGAACTTAATCTAACTCTCAAAGACCAGAGAGAATTTCTCTGGCCCTAATTTCTAACCTAACTTTTTCAGAATGTTCGTCAATCAAATTCTCTCAGCACACTTAACTTAAATGAAATCTATGCATATGTACAACTTAAGGGCTATGAGTACTACATTTTTTATTCACAAACCTAAGCCTAATAATTCCTAAATAGAGAGATAGAAAGTTGGAAAATACATGTTTCAGTTGGACACGAGTATGGCAATGTGGAGGTTTTCAGTGAGGCCTGAGATGTTTGTGAGCTTGCCTGAACTTCCTCTGACCTTTCCCAATGATTTGTTTGCTTTGAGCTTGCTTGAATAAGCCTGTAGAAGTCAACCTTCACAAGCTGAAATCAGAAATGGTGAAGCTTGCAAATGGAGCTACAGTCAATGGCCAATGGTTGGGATAGCTTAAGTGGGTTATATGGAATATATTGGAACTAGTTTGGGACAAAACGCACAAGTGGTTTGTGAGATGGAAGTCAAACTGCAGAGAGTGCCTTGTTTTGCAAGAAGAAGGTGTTTTTGTGTTTTGGAAGGCTTAAGGGTTGGATAGCTCGTGTTTCTGGCTCAAGGAAATGTGCAAAACTTGTTTCAAATGCTTACAAGAGTTGGTTATAACAGATACTCAAGTTGTGTAGACTTTTGCACATTTCTTGGTTTTGAAGCAAAAGGTGAGAAGTGACAAAGGGCAGGCATGTACAAGCTAGCTCTAATCCTGCATAAGTTTTGTGAGCTTGGCCCCAAGTTTGTGGATTTTTTTTGTTGTCTAAGATTTGGTTCAATGCTCAAGGGATGCAATTTGACATAAAGCAAGTTTTGACAAAAATGGTAATGTTGCCTTTTTTCTATTTTTGGATTAATCCCTTGTGTAAACCTCTAATGATCAGAACAAAGCTTCAATCCATTGAGTTTTCATCTAATTCTTTAGTGTGGAAGGGTTTAGATACCTATAAGCAAGTATAAACAATGCTGGATGGAAATTGCAACTTGTGTCAACATGAAACATGCCATGGATCAAAGTGAGTTTTTGCCAAATTCAAACCTTCGATTCTCCCTAACCATAAATGATTTTGGAGAGTTCATGGACATTTTTGAAATATTGTAACATGCTCTATAATCCATATTTTAAATGCATTTTGAGATTCTAATTGGAACTAGGTGAAAAATTTCCATGAAGATAGGTCAAAATCCTGCCTAAACTAGGGCAAAATTTCACTAAGTTAAAAGTTTCATGGACCCTTGTTCCAAAAATCCTAACTTGAGATACAAGCTTCTTTTGAGAAACCTTTGTGAATAAAAGTTGTAGATTTTGTGGAGGAATACATCTTTCATTTTGGAAGTTTTGTTTGAATCCAATTGCATCATGGTGAAAAAGTTGGGCAAAGTTGGGGAAAAATAAGAAAATTTCATAACTTAGAAAAATTCTAAGTTATGAAATTTTTCAATCTTAAACCCTAATTTGCAAAATTAGGTTTCTTGATGAACAAGTTTCATGTTTTGACACATCTTGATGAAAAATTACCCTTGGCACTTGATTTTGACCAAAAAGTCAAAGTTTGACTTTTCAGTGTACAATTGATTTTTGATCAGTTGACTGGAAAATTCATCTGTCAATCCAATCCAATTGAGATCTTTTGAACCTTGTGAATAGGTCAAGATGATGCCATTGAGTCCTTGAATCCATGCTTGAACCCAATTTGCCATTGGCTAGGTGAAAAATCAGAAATTGCCCTTCTGCAGTCAAAACCCTAAAAATGACCATTTTGCCCTTTTGATGATCTGATCAAATTTCTTGAGGAGTTGTGGTCCAAACTTGATCAAATGGTTCATATGAGCCTTTAATATTGATGTGGATCAAAATTTATGAGGTTTGACTGTAAATTGGCCATAGTTGACTTTTTCCCCAATATAGTTGATTTTTAGATCAACTGTCCAATTGACTGGGCAAAAATTTGATTCAAGGCTTGAAACTTGGTATGAGCAATATTATAAGTCCAACATGAAGCATGAAAGTAAAATTGAGCATTAGAAGTCCAAAATTCCTTGTGCAAACTCAAACCCTAATTTAGGTCATCAGTGCAAGGAGATGTTTTAAGCAGAGCAAAACCCTAATTCTGTCTGGAATTCAAAGAGTCTTGTAAGGAGAAATCTTGATAAAATGAGAGGGCAAATTTTAGGGTACAAAACAAGTCATTTCAGATTCAGACTTCTTGGTTATTGGCTTCTCATTTGGCCATTCCCTAGTGGAACTTTTAAACATACATCATTACATTGCATCTACAAAAACGCGTACCATTTCCATTATATGGAGCATTGCGCTATAAAAAAGAATTCAAACATGCATCGGAACATAAGCAATTATTATTTCCTTCATCCTCAGTGATTTTCTAACACTTCAGATTTGATCCCCAACAAGGTCTTCGCCCTCATTATCTCAGTTTCCTCCCCATATCAATATCCTTCTGACGTCAATCTTTTGTTTTGTTTGAGTGTCTGCTCTTGACTGTAGTTCAGTTTCTCCCTGGCACAGTCTTTCTCGGGTTTAGTCTTAGCTATCCTCTCCGGTTCATTCCAATGTCTATTGATGCACCTTTCAAATACCAGTTTCTTCATGATATTCGCTTTCAGCAGGTTTTTAGGTGTACGCCCTAATCTCCTTGCTTTGGGTAGAGTTTCGCCTCGTCGCCTGTGCATGAAATCAGGTTTCATCCTGGTACTCATCTATTTTAGTTTCGCCTAACTAGTTATTGAGTTGAGTTTCGTCTCGTCTTTACTTTCCTACCTTGGACTCTTTGACGATGTTCGTTTACCGAGTGTAGTGTTCGTACTGCGTCCCTGGTTTGAAATCAGTCTCCTTTGTTCCTTGAATTCTCCTACCAGTTTTAGTCACTATTTATCCATTGATCTGAGACCAGCAGGTGCTCTGAGAAAAATTCACTCTCATCACTTTGCTTTGGGTCGAGTTTCACCTCGTTACCTGTGCGTGAAGTCCAGTTTCATCCTGGTACTCGTCTAGTCTAGTTTCGTCTGACTAGTCGTGAATCAAGTCTCATCTCGCTTTTGTTCCTCATTTCTGAGATTTTTTCAGTTCCTTCATACTGTCTATCTTAGTTTAGATTAGCAAGTGCTCCTAGAATCACGCACTCTAGCCACTTTGCCTTGGGTCGAGCTCAGAGTTTCGTCTCCTCACCCGCGTACGTTTTCTGTTACAGAGCTTAGTCTCGTCTATACTCTGTTGGTTGAGTTTTGCATCACCCCTCCCTTTTGAAGCCCAGTTTTTCCCTGGCACGTTTGTCCAAAAGTTTAGTTGCGTCTACTCTTCTTTGTTTTTGTTCTGTTTCAACCTGCGTTGCATCTTAATTCTGACGCATGTCTTGGAAGTTTTCTGCTTCCGTTTCCTTCAAGAGTTTAAATTTTCGGGTTATTTCGTATTCAAACATCATCAACCCTGAACGCTCGAAAGTTATCACTTTTCTCATTTATCATGTTGAAGATATTTGAATAGGGGCAGCTGTTGCACCCCAAAATTTACCCTCTTGATTTAGGCTTATGTTTCATCATGAACATCATAGTGCATTGCATTCATACATTGTGATAGGATCAAAGTACTTTGCTTATCAAGTTTTCCTCAAAGCTTTGAAGGTTGATTACATGGACAAGTTGCTCAAGAAGAATCTTATCATCTAAACCCCTGAATCTTTCAAGCTTAAAAGTTTTTGCATATCTCAAGATGCTTTATTCATCTCTTTGGATCATCATAGGAATTGAAGTTTGTGTTTGATCACAAGGAGAATCACTCTTTGGATTCACCAGTCAAGTTATGGTTTTGTTTGAGCAAGGCTATTGGCCAATGTACAAGTCTTAATTTTGAGAGCTACGACATTTCTTTGATATTTGAAAAGTCTTTGTACAAGAAATTATTTAGGATTCCCAGAGGATTTGAAGTTTTGGAGATGATTCATCAGTCTCCTAATGTGTTGAACAAAACTAGGTGTGATACAGTGGGAGAACTGACTTGAGGTTTTACGTTTGTGTTCGCAAATGTTTCGATTTAGCAAGAATCGCCACCGACTTTTTATTTTATCCAAAGGAAAGGTCAAAAAGCACAGGAAAGACCTTTGATATGTTTCTTTGGGTTCTAAGGTAGATTATGAAAAGGGAAGGTGCAAGAACCCTTTTCATCCATGGTTATCCATGGGCTCTTAGTTACTTGTTTAGATCACTTGCTTTTTCTTTTCAATTGTTTGAAATGGTGCTTTGTGTGTCTGGTTTTGAAAAATGTTTTGAAAAGAGGCCTTTTCTAGGAAACCTTTGTAATGATTCTTGTTTGAATTTATACAAAGGTGTTTATCTTTTGAAAAGATGTTTCAATGTTTGAAAGTTTGTTTTGGGAAAATGTTTTGAAATTGTGTTTTGAAATTAGCAAGGATGTTTGCAAGTTTTGATCAAGTCACTAGGAGTATCTACCCTATTTACTCAAAGATCTTTCCTACACATTTTTAACCCTTCCACATTGTTGTTTTACCATTGTATTTGATAAACAACCTTCTGTTTGGATGTTAAACAGGACAGGCGCGGGTCATCGTATTGACCATGATAGCAATGGTGCTAAATATCTTAGCAAGTTTTTTGCTTGAGGGACTAGATCATTTCATATAGGCAACCAAGATAGCATCATCGAGAGACTATGATCTTTTGTTTTGTTTTTGTTTTGCCAAGATACTCAACATGCATACCATGGCCATTTTAAAGACAACAAGTGGATGAAACCCTAGGGGTGCTTGTGTGCATTGTGTTGTCAATTTACATGCTTTTATGTCTTTTATTAGGTCTAGCTATTTTTTATTTATTTTTGATATTGCATACAAACCCTAATCTCTATCATGGCATATTTGAAAGCATAAAGTGCGTAAAAATATATCCAAGCTATTACAACATTGATATGGGGAAGGGGATACACATTTTGAATGGGGGATTATTTGCAAGAAATTAAAACCCTAAAATTATTACAACCAAATTGAATTCTTTGTTCAAATGATAAATGAGCAATATTTAAATAGACAATTAAATAAATATGCAATATATTATAAATATGCAAAGAAAATGTTTTTGTATTATTTTTATATATGTAAAAATAAAAATATTTTATGTATTACAAGTAAGAAAAATATTATTTTCATTAAAGGTGAAAACTCTAATTTGTTTTAAGAAAGAATATATATATATATATATATATATATATATATATATATATATATATATATATATATATATATATATATATATATATATATATATATATATATATATATATATATATATATATATATATATATATATATATATATATATATATATATATATATATATATATATATATATATATATATATATATATATATATATATATATATATATATATATATATATATATATATATATATATATATATATATATATATATATATATATATTATGTATTATTTATTTATATACAATAAAATAAAAATATATACAAATGTCAAGAAAATAAAAATATGTTAGAAAAATATTATCTAAGTATATAAATAATAAAAATATAAATATAAATTATTTTGTAGTATTTACAAGTTTATTTAGAAAAATAAAAGTACATTATTTAAGAAAACTATTTTTTATGTTAGAAAAATAATAAAAAATACAAAATAAAATATGAAAATTTATGAAAATGTTTTTGGTAATTTTTTATTTTTAGAAAAATAAAATAAAATCAGAAATGTAAATAAAATATAAAAAATATAAAAAAATAATGAAATGGGCCAGGGGGTGCAATCAGCAAGTTGGGGGCGCTAAAAGTGAGAAATAGCCAGGCCCAACCCAGCTACTTCGTCTTCAACCTCTGATCAAACAAAAAGCGCGCGTTCCTGTATAAATGGCTAACTCCTGCATACATGCTCTACAGAAAAAACTCACAACACAAAAGTTATAACATTTTTCAACACGATTCCAACCATATAAAGAACTTAATCTAACTCTCAAAGACCAGAGAGAATTTATCTGGCCCTATTTTCTAACTTAACATTTTCAGAAAGTTCATCAATCAAATTCTCTCAACACAGTTAACTTAAATGAAATCTATGCATATGTACAGCTCAAGGGCAATGAGTACTACATTTTTTATTCACAAACCTAAGCCTAATGATTCCTAAATAGAGAGATAGATAGTTGGAAAATACCAGCTTTAGTTAAACTCGAGTATGGTAATGTGGAGGTTTTCAATGAGGCCTGATATGTTTGGGAGCTTGCTTGAACTTCCTTTGACCTTCCCCAATGCCTTGTTTGCTTTGAGCTTGCTTGAATAAGCCTGTAGAAGTCAACCTGCACAAGCAGAAATCAGGAATGGTGAAAGGTGTAAATTGAGTTACAGTCACTAGCCAATGGTTGGTATAGTTCAGGTGGGTTGTATAGAGTGTGTTGGAAGAGGTTTGGGACAAAACGCACGAGTGGTTTGTGAGATGGAGGTGCAACTGTAGAAGCTGCCATGTTTTGTAAGAAGATGGTGTTTTTGTGTTTTGGAAGGCTTGAGAAGTGGATAGCTCGTGTTTTTGGCTCAAGGCAATATGCAAAACTCGTTTTGAATGGTTACAAGAGTTTGTTTTATCAGATACCAGAGTTCTCTCAATTTTGCAAGCTTTCTTATTTTTGAAGCAAAACGTGAGAGGTGACAAAGGGCAGGCCTGTACAGGCTAGCTCTAATCCTGCACACATTTGGTGAGCTTGGCCCCAAGTTTGTGGATTTTGTTTGATGTCCAAGATTGGGTTCAAGGCTCAAGGGATGCAATTTAACATAAAGCAAGTTTTGACAAAAATGGCAATATTAACTTTTTGCCAAAAATGGATTAAACCCTTGTGTAATCTTCCATTAATCAGAACAATGCATTAATACATTGATTTTGCATTCAATTCTTGAGTGTGGAAGGGTTTAGATACCTGTAAGCAAGTACAAACAATGCTGGATGGAAATTGCAACTTGTAGCAACATGAGAAATGCCATGGATCAAAGTGACATTTTGCCAAATTCAAACCTTCGATTCTCCCTAACCATAAGTTATTTTGGAGAGTTCTTGGACATTTTGGAAATCTTGTAACATGCTCTACAATCCATATTTGAAATGCATTTTGAGATTCCAATTAGAACTAGGTGAAAAATTGCCATGAAGATAGGTCAAAATCCTGCCTAAATTAGGGCAAAATTTCACTAAGTTAGAAAGTTTTTGGACCCTTATTCCAAAAATCATAACTTGAGATCCAAGCATTTTTTTGGAAAACGTTTTGAATCAAAGTTGTAGATTTTGTGGAGAACTACAACTTTCATGTTGGAATTTTTGTTTGAATCCAATTGCATCATGGTGAAAATGTTGGGAAAAGTTGGGAAAAATTAAGAAAATTTCATAACTTAGAAAATTTCTAAGTTATGAAAATTTTCAATCTTAAACCCTAACTTGCAAAATTAGGTTTCTTGATGAACAAGTTTCATGTTTTGACACATCTTGATGAAAAATGACCCTTGGCACTTGATTTTGACCAAAAAGTCAAAGTTTGACTTTTCAGTATACAGTTGATTTTTGATCAGTTGACTGGAAAATTCATCTGTCAATCCAATACAATTGAGATATTTTGAACCTTGTGAATAGGTCAAGATGATGCCATTGAGTCCTTAGATCCATGCTTGAATCCAATTTGCCATTGGCTAAGTTAAAAATCAGAAATTGCCCTTCTGCAGTCAAAACCCTAAAAATGACCATTTTGCCCTTTTGGTGATCTGATCAAATTTCTTGAGGAGTTGTGGTCCAAACTTGATAAAATGGTTCATATGAGTTTATATTGTTTATGTGGGTCAAAAATTAGGAGGTTTGACTGTAAATTGGCCACAGTTGACTTTTTCCCCAATACAACTGATTTCTAGGTCAATTGTCCAATTGACTAGGCAAAAATCAGATTCAAGGCTTGAAACTTGGTATGAGAAATCTTAGGAGTCCAACATGAAGTATGAAAGTCACATGGGGAATTAGAAGTCCAAAATTACTTGTGCAAACTCAAACCCTAATTTAGGTCAACAGTGCAAGGAGATGTCTTGAGCAGAGTAAACCCTAGCTTGATTTTAAGTTCAAAGAGTCTTGTGAGGGGATATCTTGATAAAATGAGAGGGAAGATTTTGGGGTACAACAGCTACCCCTGTTCAATCTTCTTGGGCCTGAAGAGTTAGATTGACGAGCTTGCCTTTCGTGACTTGAAGGTAAAAGAGGATTGGACACTAGAGTGCCCGTAAATGTGCACTCGTCAAAGTATAGTTGAGAGAATGGGCTTAAAGATGCCATTTGGAAGTGTGAATCTTGTTGGAGATGGGCTTAAAGATGCCATCCAAGAATGTTTGTTGAAAATCCGGAGAATGAGTATCAGAATGGTATCCGTGTCTGGAACGTCTCTGAGCTAGGGGTCTGAATAAGCAATAGAATAACATCCATGTCTAGAGCATCCCTAAACTATTTTATGAAGCTGAATCTGAACAAGCGATAGATTAACATCCATGTATGGAGCATCCATAAACTGTTTTCATGATCCTTGAATTTGAATATGCAATAGATTAGCATCTGTGTCTGGAGCATCCCTAGGCTGTTTTGAGGCTGAATCTGAACATGCGATAGATTAGGATCCATGTATGGAGCATCCGTAAATGTTTTCATGAGCTGAATCTGAACAAGCGATATATTAGCATCCATGTCTGGAGAATCCGTAAACTGTTTTCATGATCCTGTACTGGTAGCTTGTTAATCTTATCTTGAAAAGGGTAACATATTAGTTGAAACACAAAGTTATGTTGCATGAAATCTATGATGCAATATATGTGTTTTATTAATGTTTATGATATATGATTTTAATGTATGTGCATGTAAGCTGATTAGATGTCTTGCTGATGAAAGTAAATCCTTGATAGCTGGAGATAATAAAATCTTTGACTGCTGTCGGGGGAAATAAATCCTTGACCACTGTTGGAGATTCAAAATCTATGACTGCTGAAGATTATCAAAAACTTTGACAACTTCTGCGGGGAATTAAGAATGAGAATCTTCAATCTGTTGGGGGAATTTGCATCCTTAAGGACTTCATGCCAAGGAGCCAAGAATGAGAATCTTCGATCTGCAGGGGATTAAAAATTCTGACAAATTTATGCTGAGAGTAAAGAAGGCTCTGGCAACATCACTGGAGAATCAAAAATGAGAATCTTCATTCTGTTGGGGAGTAAAAACTTTGTTGGGAATAGCAATCATGCTGAAGAGTATGCTCAGGACTCTGGGGAAAAGCTTATTCCTGTTTGGAAGAAGTTCAGGAGTTTAGGTTGTATGCCACTTTAAGAATGAGACTCTTTATTCTGTCAGGGATATCAGGAGCTTGGATTGTATGCCACTTTGAGAATGAGAATCTTCATTCAGGCGTTTGGGTCAGGAGCTTGGGTGTATGCCAATCTACTGAGGAAGCAAGAATGAGAATCTTCATTCAGGCATTTGGGTCAGAAGGTTGGGTGTATGCCAATCTTCTAGGGAAGCAAGAAGGAGAATCTTCATTCAGGCGTTTGGGTCAGGAGGTTGGGTGCATGCCAATCTTCTGGGGAAGCGAGAATGAGAATCTCCATTCAGGCGTTTGGGTCAGGAGGTTGGGTGTATGCCAATCTTCCGAGATTTCAAGAATGAGAATCTTCAATCTGTTAAGGGTATCAGAAGCTTGGGTGTATGCCAATCTTCTAGGATTTCAAGAATGAGATTCTTCATTCTGTTAAGGGTATCAAGAGCTTGGGTGTATGCCAATCTTCTGGGATTTCAAGAATGAGAATCTTCATTCTGTTAAGGGTATCAAGAGCTTGGGTGTATTCCAATCTTCTGAGATTTCAAGAATGATAATCTTCATTCTGTAAAGGGTATCATGAGCTTGGGTGTATGCCAATCTTATGGGATTTCAAGAATGAGAATCTCCATTCAGGCGTTTGGGTCAGGAGGTTGGGTGTATGCCAATCTTCTGGGATTTCAAGAATGAGAATCTTCATTCTGTTAAGGGTATCAGGAGCTTGGGTGTATGCCAATCTTTTGGGATTTCAAGAATGAGAATCTTCATTCTGTTAAGGGTATCAGGAGCTTGGGTATATGCCGATCTTCTGGAATTTCAAGAATGAGAATCTTCATTCTGTTAAGGGTATCAGGAGGTTGGGTGTATGCCAATCTTCTGGGATTTTAAGAATGAGAATATTCATTTTGTTAAGGGTATCAGGAGCTTGGGTGTATGCCAAACTTTTGGGATTTCAAGAATGGGAATATTCATTCTGTTAAGGGTATCAGGAGCTTGGGTGTATGCCAATCTCCTGGTATTTCAAGAATGAGAATCTTCATTATGTTAATGGTATCAGGAGCTTGGGTGTATGCCAATCTTCTGGGATTTCAAGAATGAGAATCTACATTCTGTTAAGGGTATCAGGAGGTTGGGTGTATGCCAATCTTCTGGGATTTCAAGAATGAGAATCTTCATTCTGTTAAGGGTATCAGGAGCTTGGGTGTATGCCAATCTTCTGGGATTTCAAGAATGAGAATCTTCATTCTATTAAGGGTATCAGGAGCTTGGGTGTTTTCCAATCTTCTGGGATTTCAAGAATGAGAATCTTCATTCTGTTAAGGGTATCAGGAGCTTAGGTGTATGCAAATCTTCTGGATTTCAAGAATGAGAATCTTCATTCTGTTAAGGGTATCAGGAGCTTGTGTGTATGCCAATCTTCTCGGATTTCAAGAATGAGAATATTCATTCTGTTAAGGGTATTAGGAGCTTGGGTGTATGTCAATCTTCTGGGATTTCAAGAATGAGAATCTTCATTCTGTTAATGGTATCAGGAGCTTGGGTGTATGCCAATCTTCTGGGATTTCAAGAATGAGAATCTTCATTCTGTTAAGGGTATCAGGAGGTTAGGTGTATGCCAATCTTCTGGGATTTCAAGAATGAGAATCTTCATTCTGTTAAGGGTATCAGGAGCTTAGGTGTATGCCAATCTTCTAGGGAAGCAAGAATGAGAATCTTCATTCAGGCGTTTGGGTCAGGAGGTTGGGTCTATGCCAATCTTCTGGGATTTCAAGAATGAGAATCTTCATTCTGTTAAGGGTATCAGGAGCTTGGGTGTATGCCAATCTTTTGGGATTTCAATAATGAGAATCTTCATTCTGTTAAGGATATCAGGAGCTTGGGTGTATGCCAATCTTCTGGGATTTCAAGAATGAGATCTTCATTCTGTTAAGGGTATCAGGAGGTTGGGTGTATGCCAATCTTCTGGGATTTCAAGAATGAGAATATTCATTCTGTTAAGGGTATCAGGAGCTTGGGTGTATGTCAATCTTCTGGGATTTCAAGAATGAGAATCTTCATTCTGTTAAGGGTATCAGGAGCTTGGGAGTATGCCAATCTTCTGGGATTTCAAGAATGATAATATTCATTCTGTTAAGGGTATCAGGAGCTTGTGTGTATGCCAATCTTATGGGATTTCAAGAATGAGAATCTTCATTCTGTTAAGGGTATCAGAAGCTTGGGTGTATGCCAATCATCTGGGATTTCAAGAATGAGAATCTTCATTCTGTTAAGGGTATCAGGAGCTTGGGTGTATGCCAATCTTCTGGGATTTCAATAATGAGAATCTTCATTTTGTTAAGTGTACAGGAGCTTGGGTGTATGCCAATCTTCTGGGATTTCAAGAATGAGAATCTTCATTCTGTTAAGGGTATCAGGAGCTTAGGTGTATGCCAATCTTCTGGATTTCAAGAATGAGAATCTTCATTCTGTTAAGGGTATCAGGAGCATGTGTGTATACCAATCTTCTGAGATTTCAAGAATGAGAATCTTCATTCTGTTAAGGGTATCAGGAGCTTGGGTGTATGCCAATCTTCTGGGATTTAGAGAATGAGAATCATCATTCTGTTAATGGTATCAGGAGCTTGGGTGTATGCCAAACTTCTGGGATTTCAAGAATGAGAATCTTCATTCTGTTAAGGGTATCAGGAGTTTGGGTGTATGCCAATCTTCTGGGATTTTAAGAATGAGAATCTTCATTCTGTTAAGGGTATCAGGAGCTTGGGTGTATACCAATCTTTTGGGATTTCAAGAATGAGAATCTTCATTCTGTTAAGGGTATCAGGAACTTGGGTGTATGTCGATCTTCTGGGATTTCAAGAATGAGAATCTTCATTCTGTTAAGGGTATCAGGAGCTTGGGTGTATGCCAATCTTCTGGGATTTTAAGATTGAGAATATTCATTCTGTTTAGGGTATCAGGAGCTTGGGTGTATGCCAAACTTATGGGATTTCAAGAATGAGAATCTTCATTCTGTTAAGGGTATTAGGAGCTTGGGTGTATGCCAATCTTCTGGGATTTCAAGAATGATAATCTTCATTCTGTAAAGGGTATCATGAGCTTGGGTGTATTCCAATCTTATGGTATTTCAAGAACGAGAATCTTCATTCTGTTAAGGGTATCAGGAGCTTGGGTGTATGCCAATCTTCTGGTATTTCAAGAATAAGAATCTTCATTCTGTTAAGTGTATCAGGAGGTAAGGTGTATGCCAATCTTCTGGGATTTCAAGAATGAGAATCTTCATTCTGTTAAGGGTATTAGGAGCTTGGGTGTATGCCAATCTTCTGGGATTTCAAGAATGATAATCTTCATTCTGTAAAGGGTATCATGAGCTTGGGTGTATGCCAATCTTATGGGATTTCAAGAATGGGAATATTCATTCTGTTAAGGGTATCAGGAGCTTGGGTGTATTCCAATCTCCTGGTATTTCAAGAATGAGAATCTTCATTATGTTAATGGTATCAGAAGCTTGGGTGTATGCCAATCTTCTGGGATTTCAAGAATGAGAATCTACATTCTGTTAAGGGTATCAGGAGGTTGGGTGTATGCCAATCTTCTGGGATTTCAAGAATGAGAATCTTCATTCGGTTAAGGGTATCAGGAGCTTGGGTGTATGCCAATCTTCTGGGATTTCAAGAATGAGAATCTTCATTCTATTAAGGGTATCAGGAGCTTGGGTGTTTTCCAATCTTCTGGGATTTCAAGAATGAGAATCTTCATTCTGTTAAGGGTATCAGGAGCTTAGGTGTATGCAAATCTTCTGGATTTCAAGAATGAGAATCTTCATTCTGTTAAGGGTATCAAGAGCTTGTGTGTATGCCAATCTTCTGGGATTTCAAGAATGAGAATATTCATTCTGTTAAGGGTATTAGGAGCTTGGGTGTATGTCAATCTTCTGGGATTTCAAGAATGAGAATCTTCATTCTGTTAATGGTATCAGGAGCTTAGGTGTATGCCAATCTTCTGGGATTTCAAGAACGAGAATCTTCATTCTGTTAAGGGTATCAGGAGGTTAGGTGTATGCCAATCTTCTGGGATTTCAAGAATGAGAATCTTCATTCTGTTAAGGGTATCAGGAGCTTAGGTGTATGCCAATCTTCTAGGGAAGCAAGAATGAGAATCTTCATTCTGTTAAGGGTATCAGGAGCTTGGGTGTATGCCAATCTTCTGGGATTTCAATAATGAGAATCTTCATTCTGTTAAGTGTACAGGAGCTTGGGTGTATGCCAATCTTCTGGGATTTCAAGAATGAGAATCTTCATTCTGTTAAGGGTATCAGGAGCTTAGGTGTATGCCAATCTTCTGGATTTCAAGAATGAGAATCTTCATTCTGTTAAGGGTATCAGGAGCATGTGTGTATACCAATCTTCTGAGATTTCAAGAATGAGAATCTTCATTCTGTTAAGGGTATCAGGAGCTTGGGTGTATGCCAATCTTCTGGGATTTAAAGAATGAGAATCATCATTCTGTTAATGGTATCAGGAGCTTGGGTGTATGCCAATCTTCTGGGATTTCAAGAATGAGAATCTTCATTCTGTTAAGGGTATCAGGAGTTTGGGTGTATGCCAATCTTCTGGGATTTTAAGAATGAGAATCTTCATTCTGTTAAGGGTATCAGGAGCTTGGGTGTATACCAATCTTTTGGGATTTCAAGAATGAGAATCTTCATTCTGTTAAGGGTATCAGGAGCTTGGGTGTATGCCAATCTTTTGGGATTTTAAGATTGAGAATATTCATTCTGTAAAGGGTATCATGAGCTTGGGTGTATTCCAATCTTATGGTATTTCAAGAACGAGAATCTTCATTCTGTTAAGGGTATCAGGAGCTTGGGTGTATGCCAATCTTCTGGTATTTCATGAATAAGAATCTTCATTCTGTTAAGTGTATCAGGAGGTTGGGTGTATGCCAATCTTCTGGGATTTCAAGAATGAGAATCTTCATTCAGTTAAGGGTATCAGGAGCTTGGGTGTATGTCAATCTTCTGGGATTTCAAGAATGAGAATCTTCATTCTATTAAGGGTATCAGGAGCTTCGGTGTATGCCAATCTTCTGGGATTTCAAGAATGAGAATCTTCATTCTGTTAATGGTATCAGGAGCTTAGGTGTATGCAAATCTTCTAGATTTCAAGAATGAGAATCTTCATTCTGTTAAGGGTATCAGGAGCTTGTGTGTATGCCAATCTTCTGGGATTTCAAGAATGAATATCTTCATTCTGTTAAGGGTATTTGGAGCTTGGGTGTATGCCAATCTTCTGGAATTTCAAGAATGAGAATCTTCATTCTGTTAATGGTATCAAGAGCTTGGGTGTATGCCAATCTTCTGGGATTTCAAGAATGTTAATCTTCATTCTGTTAAGGGTATCAGGAGGTTGGGTGTATGCCAATATTCTGGGATTTCAAGAATGAGAATCTTCATTCTGTTAAGGGTATCAGGAGCTTAGGTGTATGCCAATCTTCTAGGGAAGCAAGAATGAGAATCTTCATTCAGGCGTTTGGGTCAGGAGGTTGGGTGTATGCCAATCTTCTGGGATTTCAAGAATGAGAATCTTCATTCTGTTAAGGGTATCAGAAGCTTGGGTGTATGCCAATCTTTTGGGATTTCAAGAATGAGAATCTTCATTCTGTTAAGGGTATCAGGAGCTTGGGTGTATGCCAATCTTTTGGGATTTCAAGAATGAGAATCTTCATTCTGTTAAGGGTATCAGGAGCTTGGGTGTATGCCGATCTTCTGGGATTTCAAGAATGAGAATCTTCATTCTGTTAAGGGTATCAGGAGGTTGGGTGTATGCCAATCTTATGGGATTTTAAGAATGAGAATATTCACTCTGTTAAGGGTATCAGGAGCTTGGGTGTATGCCAAAATTTTGGGATTTCAAGAATGAGAATCTTCATTCTGTTAAGGGTATTAGGAGCTTGGGTGAATGCCAATCTTCTGGGATTTCAAGAATGATAATCTTCATTCTGTAAAGGGTATCATGAGCTTGGGTGTATGCCAATCTTTTTGGATTTCAAGAATGGGAATCTTCATTCTGTTAAGGGTATCAGGAGCTTGGGTGTATGCCAATCTTCTGGTATTTCAAGAATGAGAATCTTCATTCTGTTAATGGTATCAGGAGCTTGGGTGTATGCCAATCTTCTGGGATTTCAAGAATGAGAATCTTCATTCTGTTAAGGGTATCAGGAGGTTGGGTGTATGCCAATCTTCTGGGATTTCAAGAATGAGAATCTTCATTCTGTTAAGGGTATCAGGAGCTTGGGTGTATGCCAATCTTCTGGGATTTCAAGAATGAGAATCTTCATTCTATTAAGGGTGTCAGGAGCTTGGGTGTTTTCCAATCTTCTGGGATTTCAAGAATGAGAATCTTCATTCTGTTAAGGGTATCAGGAGCTTAGATGTATGCAAATCTTTTGGATTTCAAGAATGAGAATCTTCATTCTGTTAAGGGTATCAGGAGCTTGTGTGTATGCCAATCTTCTGGGATTTCAAGAATGAGAATATTCATTCTGTTAAGGGTATTAGGAGCTTGGGTGTATGTCAATCTTCTGGGATTTCAAGAAATAGGAATCTTCATTCTGTTAATGGTATCAGGAGCTTGGGTGTATGCCAATCTTCTGGGATTTCAAGAATGAGAATCTTCATTCTGTTAAGGGTATCAGGAGGTTGGGTGTATGCCAATCTTCTGGGATTTCAAGAATGAGAATCTTCATTCTGTTAAGGGTATCAGGAGCTTAGGTGTATGCCAATCTTCTAGGGAAGCAAGAATGATAATCTTCATTCAGGCATTTGGGTCAGGAGGTTGGGTCTATGCCAATCTTCTGGGATTTCAAGAATGAGAATCTTCATTCTGTTAAGGGTATCAGGAGCTTGGGTGTATGCCAATCTTTTGGGATTTCAATAATGAGAATCTTCATTCTGTTAAGGATATCAGGAGCTTGGGTGTATGCCAATCTTCTTGGATTTCAAGAATGAGATCTTCATTCTGTTAAGGGTATCAGGAGGTTGGGTGTATGCCAATCTTCTGGGATTTCAAGAATGAGAATATTCATTCTGTTAAGGGTATCAAGAGCTTGGGTGTATGCCAATCTTCTGGGATTTCAAGAATGAGATCTTCATTCTATTAAGGGTATCAGGAGGTTGGGTGTATGGCAATCTTCTGGGATTTCAAGAATGAGAATATTCATTCTGTTAAGGGTATCAGGAGCTTGGGTGTATGTCAATCTTCTGGGATTTCAAGAATGAGAATCTTCATTCTGTTAAGGGTATCAGGAGCTTGGGTGTATGCCAATCTTCTGGGATTTCAAGAATGATAATATTCATTTTGTTAAGGGTATCAGGAGCTTGTGTGTATGCCAATCTTATGGGATTTCAAGAATGAGAATCTTCATTCTGTTAAGGGTATCAGAAGCTTGGGTGTATGCCAATCATCTGGGATTTCAAGAATGAGAATCTTCATTCTGTTAAGGGTATCAGGAGCTTGGGTGTATGCGAATCTTCTGGGATTTCAATAATGAGAATTTTCATTCTGTTAAGGGTATCAGGAGCTTGGGTGTATGCCAATCTTCTGGGATTTCAAGAATGAGAATCTTCATTCTGTTAAAGGTATGAGGAGCTTAGGTGTATGCCATTCTTCTGGATTTCAAGAATGAGAATCTTCATTCTGTTAAGGGTATCAGGAGCATGTGTGTATACCAATCTTCTGAGATTTCAAGAATGAGAATCTTCATTCTGTTAAGGGTATTAGGAGCTTGGGTGTATGCCAATCTTCTGGGATTTAAAGAATGAGAATCATCATTCTGTTAATGGTATCAGGAGCTTGGGTGTTTGCCAATCTTCTGGGATTTTAAGAATGAGAATCTTCATTCTTTTAAGGGTATCAGGAGGTTGGGTGTATACCAATCTTTTGGGATTTCAAGAATGAGAATCTTCATTCTGTTAAGGGTATCAGGAACTTGGGTGTATGCCGATCTTCTGGGATTTCAAGAATGAGAATCTTCATTCTGTTAAGGGTATTAGGAGCTTGGGTGTATGCCAATCTTCTGGGATTTTAAGAATGAGAATATTCATTCTGTTTAGGGTATCAGGAGCTTGGGTGTATGCCAAACTTATGGGATTTCAAGAATGAGAATCTTCATTCTGTTAAGGGTATCAGGAGCTTGGGTGTATGCCAATCTTCTGGGATTTCAAGAATGATAATCTTCATTCTGTAAAGGGTATCATGAGCTTGGTTGTATTCCAATCTTATGGGATTTCAAGAATGAGAATCTTCATTCTGTTAAGGGTATCAGGAGCTTGGGTGTATGCCAATCTTCTGGTATTTCAAGAATGAGAATCTTCATTCTGTTAAGTGTATCACGAGGTTGGGTGTATGCCAATTATCTGGGATTTCAAGAATGAGAATCTTCATTCAGTTAAGGGTATCAGGAGCTTGGGTGTATGTCAATCTTCTGGGATTTCAAGAATGAGAATCTTCATTCTATTAAGGGTATCAGGAGCTTGGGTGTATGCCAATCTTCTTGGATTTCAAGAATGAGAATCTTCATTCTGTTAATGGTATCAGGAGCTTAGGTGTATGCAAATCTTCTGGATTTCAAGAATGAGAATCTTCATTCTGTTAAGGGTATCAGGAGGTTGGGTGTATGCCAATCTTCTGGGATTTCAAGAATGAGAATCTTCATTCTGTTAAGGGTATCAGGAGCTTGGGTGTATGCCAATCTTCTGGGATTTCAAGAATGAGAATCTTCATTCTATTAAGGGTATCAGGAGCTTGGGTGTTTTCCAATTATCTGGGATTTCAAGAATGAGAATCTTCATTCTGTTAAGGGTATCAGGAGCTTAGGTGTATGCAAATCTTCTGGATTTCAAGAATGAGAATCTTCATTCTGTTAAGGGTATCAGGAGCTTGTGTGTATGCCAATCTTATGGGATTTCAAGAATGAGAATATTCATTCTGTTAAGGGTATTAGGAGCTTGGGTCTATGTCAATCTTCTGGGATTTCAAGAATGAGAATCTTCATTCTATTAATGGTATCAGGTGGTTGGGTGTATGCCAATCTTCTGGGATTTCAAGAATGAGAATATTCATTCTGTTAAGGTTATCAAGAGCTTGGGTGTATGCCAATCTTCTGGGATTTCAAGAATGAGATCTTCATTCTGTTAAGGGTATCAGGAGGTTGGGTGTATGGCAATCTTCTGGGATTTAAAGAATGAGAATATTCATTCTGTTAAGGGTATCAGGAGCTTGGGTGTATGTCAATCTTCTGGGATTTCAAGAATGAGAATCTTCATTCTGTTAAGGGTATCAGGAGCTTGGGTGTATGCCAATCTTCTGGGATTTCAAGAATGATAATATTCATTTTGTTAAGGGTATCAGGAGCTTGTGTGTATGCCAATCTTATGGGATTTCAAGAATGAGAATCTTCATTCTGTTAAGGGTATCAGAAGCTTGGGTGTATGCCAATCATCTGGGATTTCAAGAATGAGAATCTTCATTCTGTTAAGGGTATCAGGAGCTTGGGTGTATGCGAATCTTCTGGGATTTCAATAATGAGAATCTTCATTCTGTTAAGGGTATCAGGAGCTTGGGTGTATGCCAATCTTCTGGGATTTCAAGAATGAGAATCTTCATTCTGTTAAAGGTATGAGGAGCTTAGGTGTATGCCATTCTTCTGGATTTCAAGAATGAGAATCTTCATTCTGTTAAGGGTATCAGGAGCATGTGTGTATACCAATCTTCTGAGATTTCAAGAATGAGAATCTTCATTCTGTTAAGGGTATTAGGAGCTTGGGTGTATGCCAATCTTCTGGGATTTAAAGAATGAGAATCATCATTCTGTTAATGGTATCAGGAGCTTGGGTGTATGCCAATCTTCTGGGATTTTAAGAATGAGAATCTTCATTCTTTTAAGGGTATCAGGAGGTTGGGTGTATCCCAATCTTCTGGGATTTTAAGAATGAGAATCTTCATTCTATTAAGGGTATCAGGAGCTTGGGTGTATACCAATCTTTTGGGATTTCAAGAATGAGAATCTTCATTCTGTTAAGGGTATCAGGAACTTGGGTGTATGCCGATCTTCTGGGATTTCAAGAATGAGAATCTTCATTCTGTTAAGGGTATCAGGAGCTTGGGTGTATGCCAATCTTCTAGGATTTTAAGAATGAGAATATTCATTCTGTTTAGGGTATCAGGAGCTTGGGTGTATGCCAAACTTATGGGATTTCAAGAATGAGAATCTTCATTCTGTTAAGGGTATCAGAAGCTTGGGTGTATGCCAATCTTCTGGGATTTCAAGAATGATAATCTTCATTCTGTAAAGGGTATCATGAGCTTGGTTGTATTCCAATCTTATGGGATTTCAAGAATGAGAATCTTCATTCTGTTAAGGGTATCAGGAGCTTGGGTGTATGCCAATCTTCTGGTATTTCAAGAATGAGAATCTTCATTCTGTTAAGTGTATCACGAGGTTGGGTGTATGCCAATTATCTGGGATTTCAAGAATGAGAATCTTCATTCAGTTAAGGGTATCAGGAGCTTGGGTGTATGTCAATCTTCTAGGATTTCAAGAATGAGAATCTTCATTCTATTAAGGGTATCACGAGCTTGGGTGTATGCCAATCTTCTTGGATTTCAAGAATGAGAATCTTCATTCTGTTAATGGTATCAGGAGCTTAGGTGTATGCAAATCTTCTGGATTTCAAGAATGAGAATCTTCATTCTGTTAAGGGTATCAGGAGGTTGGGTGTATGCCAATCTTCTGGGATTTCAAGAATGAGAATCTTCATTCTGTTAAGGGTATCAGGAGCTTGGGTGTATGCCAATCTTCTGGGATTTCAAGAATGAGAATCTTCATTCTATTAAGGGTATCAGGAGCTTGGGTGTTTTCCAATCTTCTGGGATTTCAAGAATGAGAATCTTCATTCTGTTAAGGGTATCAGGAGCTTAGGTTTATGCAAATCTTCTGGATTTCAAGAATGAGAATCTTCATTCTGTTAAGGGTATCAGGAGCTTGTGTGTATGCCAATCTTCTGGGATATCAAGAATGAGAATATTCATTCTGTTAAGGGTATTAGGAGCTTGGGTGTATGTCAATCTTCTGGGATTTCAAAAATGAGAATCTTCATTCTGTTAATGGTATCAGGTGGTTGGGTGTATGCCAATCTTCTGGGATTTCAAGAATGAGAATCTTCATTCTGTTAAGGGTATCAGGAGCTTAGGTGTATGCCAATCTTCTAGGGAAGCAAGAATGAGAATCTTCATTCAGGCGTTTGGGTCAGGAGGTTGGGTCTATGCCAATCTTCTGGGATTTCAAGAATGAGAATCTTCATTCTGTTAAGGGTATCAGGAGCTTGGGTGTATGCCAATCTTTTGGGATTTCAATAATGAGAATCTTCATTCTGTTAAGAATATCAGGAGCTTGGGTGTATGCCAATATTCTGGGATTTCAAGAATGAGATCTTCATTCTGTTAAGGGTATCAGGAGGTTGGGTGTATGCCAATCTTCTGGGATTTTAAGAATGAGAATATTCATTCTGTTAAGGGTATCAGGAGCTTGGGTGTATGTCAATCTTCTGGGATTTCAAGAATGAGAATCTTCATTCTGTTAAGGGTATCAGGAGCTTGGGAGTATGCCAATCTTCTGGGATTTCAAGAATGATAATATTCATTCTGTTAAGGGTATCAGGAGCTTGTGTGTATGCCAATCTTATGGGATTTCAAGAATGAGATTCTTCATTCTGTTAAGGGTATCAGAAGCTTGGGTGTATGCCAATCATCTGGGATTTCAAGAATGAGAATCTTCATTCTGTTAAGGGTATCAGGAGCTTGGGTGTATGCCAATCTTCTGGGATTTCAATAATGAGAATCTTCATTCTGTTAAGGGTACAGGAGCTTGGGTGTATGCCAATCTTTTGGGATTTCAAGAATGAGAATCTTCATTCTGTTAAGGGTATCAGGAGCTTAGGTGTATGCCAATCTTCTGGATTTCAAGAATGAGAATCTTCATTCTGTTAAGGGTATCAGGAGCATATGTGTATACCAATCTTCTGAGATTTCAAGAATGAGAATCTTCATTCTGTTAAGGGTATCAGGAGCTTGGGTGTATGCCAATCTTCTGGGATTTAAAGAATGAGAATCATCATTCTGTTAATGGTATCAGGAGCTTGGGTGTATGCCAATCTTCTGGGATTTCAAGAATGAGAATCTTCATTCTGTTAAGGGTATCAGGAGTTTGGGTGTATGCCAATCTTCTGGGATTTTAAGAATGAGAATCTTCATTCTGTTAAGGGTATCAGGAGCTTGGGTGTATACCAATCTTTTGGGATTTCAAGAATGAGAATCTTCATTCTGTTAAGGGTATCAGGAACTTGGGTGTATGTCGATCTTCTGGGATTTCAAGAATGAGAATCTTCATTCTGTTAAGGGTATCAGGAGCTTGGGTGTATGCCAATCTTCTGGGATTTTAAGATTGAGAATATTCATTCTATTTAGGGTATCAGGAGCTTGGGTGTATGCCAAACTTATGGGATTTCAAGAATGAGAATCTTCATTCTGTTAAGGGTATCATGAGCTTGGGTGTATTCCAATCTTATGGTATTTCAAGAATGAGAATCTTCATTCTGTTAAGTGTATAAGGAGGTTGGGTGTATGCCAATCTTCTGGTATTTCAAGAATGAGAATCTTCATTCAGTTAAGGGTATCAGGAGCTTGGGTGTATGTCAATCTTCTGGGATTTCAAGAATGAGAATCTTCATTCTATTAAGGGGATCAGGAGCTTCGGTGTATGCCAATCTTCTGGGATTTCAAGAATGAGAATCTTCATTCTGTTAATGGTATCAGGAGCTTAGGTGTATGCAAATCTTCTGGATTTCAAGAATGAGAATCTTCATTCTGTTAAGGGTATCAGGAGCTTGTGTGTATGCCAATCTTCTGGGATTTCAAGAATGAATATCTTCATTCTGTTAAGGGTATTTGGAGCTTGGGTGTATGCCAATCTTCTGGGATTTCAAGAATGAGAATCTTCATTCTGTTAATGGTATCAGGAGCTTAAGTGTATGCCAATCTTCTGGGATTTCAAGAATGATAATCTTCATTCTGTTAAGGGTATCAGGAGGTTGGGTGTATGCCAATATTCTGGGATTTCAAGAATGAGAATCTTCATTCTGTTAATGGTATCAAGAGCTTAGGTGTATGCCAATCTTCTAGGGAAGCAAGAATGAGAATCTTCATTCAGTCGTTTGGGTCAGGAGGTTGGGTGTATGCCAATCTTCTGGGATTTCAAGAATGAGAATCTTCATTCTGTTAAGGGTATCAGAAGCTTGGGTGTATGCCAATCTTTTGGGATTTCAAGAATGAGAATCTTCATTCTGTTAAGGGTATCAGGAGCTTGGGCGTATGCCAATCTTTTGGGATTTCAAGAATGAGAATCTTCATTCTGTTAAGGGTATCAGGAGCTTGGGTTTATGCCGATCTTCTGGGATTTCAAGAATGAGAATCTTCATTCTGTTAAGGGTATCAGGAGGTTGGGTGTATGCCAATCTTATGGGATTTTAAGAATGAGAATATTCATTCTGTTAAGGGTATCAGGAGCTTGGGTGTATGCCAAACTTTTGGGATTTCAAGAATGAGAATCTTCATTCTGTTAATGGTATCAGGAGCTTGGGTGTATGCCAATCTTCTGGGATTTCAAGAATGAGAATCTTCATTCTGTTAAGGGTATCAGGAAGTTGGGTGTATGCCAATCTTCTGGGATTTCAAGAATGAGAATCTTCATTCTGTTAAGGGTATCAGGAAGTTGGGTGTATGCCCATCTTCTGGGATTTCAAGAATGAGAATCTTCATTCTGTTAAGGGTATCAGGAGGTTGGGTGTATGCCAATCTTCTGGGATTTCAAGAATGGGAATCTTCATTCTGTTAAGGGTATCAGGAGCTTGGGTGTATGCAAATCTTCTGGTATTTCAAGAATGAGAATCTTCATTCTGTTAATGGTATCAGGAGCTTGGGTGTATGCCAATCTTCTGGGATTTCAAGAATGAGAATCTTCATTCTGTTAAGGGTATCAGGAAGTTGGGTGTATGCCAATCTTCTGGGATTTCAAGAATGAGAATCTTCATTCTGTTAAGGGTATCAGGAGCTTGGGTGTATGCCAATCTTCTGGGATTTCAAGAATGAGAATCTTCATTCTATTAAGGGTATCAGGAGCTTGGGTGTTTTCCAATCTTCTGGGATTTCAAGAATGAGAATCTTCATTCTGTTAAGGGTATGAGGAGCTTAGGTGTATGCAAATCTTTTGGATTTCAAGAATGAGAATCTTCATTCTGTTATGGGTATCAGGAGCTTGTGTGTATGCCAATCTTCTTGGATTTCAAGAATGAGAATCTTCATTCTGTTAAGGGTATGAGGAGCTTAGGTGTATGCAAATCTTTTGGATTTCAAGAATGAGAATCTTCATTCTGTTAAGGGTATCAGGAGCTTGTGTGTATGCCAATCTTCTGGGATTTCAAGAATGAGAATATTCATTCTATTAAGGGTATTAGGAGCTTGGGTGTATGTCAATCTTCTGGGATTTTAAGAATGAGAATCTTCATTCTGTTAATGGTATCAGGAGCTTGGGTGTATGCCAATCTTCCGGGATTTCAAGAATGATAATCTTCATTCTGTAAAGGGTATCATGAGCTTGGGTGTATGCCAATCTTATGGGATTTCAAGAATGGGAATATTCATTCTGTTAAGGGTATCAGGAGCTTGGGTGTATGCCAATCTTCTGGTATTTCAAGAATGAGAATCTTCATTCTGTTAATGGTATCAGGAGCTTGGCTGTATGCCAATCTTCTGGGATTTCAAGAATGAGAATCTTCATTCTGTTAAGGGTATCAGGAGGTTGGGTGTATGCCAATCTTCTGGGATTTCAAGAATGAGAATCTCCATTCTGTTAAGGGTATCGGGAGCTTGGGTGTATGCCAATCTTCTGGGATTTCAAGAATGAGAATCTTCATTCTATTAAGGGTATCAGGAGCTTGGGTGTTTTCCAATCTTCTGGGATTTCAAGAATGAGAATCTTCATTCTGTTAAGGGTATGAGGAGCTTAGGTGTATGCAAATCTTTTGGATTTCAAGAATGAGAATCTTCATTCTGTTAAGGGTATCAGAAGCTTGGGTGTATGCCAATCTTTTGGGATTTCAAGAATGAGAATCTTCATTCTGTTAAGGGTATCAGGAGCTTGGGTGTATGCCAATCTTGTGGGATTTCAAGAATGAGAATCTTCATTCTGTTAAGGGTATCAGGAGGTTGGGTGTATGCCAATCTTCTGGGATTTCAAGAATGAGAATATTCATTCGGTTAAGGGTATCAGGAGCTTGGGTGTATGCCAATCTTCTGGGATTTCAAGAATGAGAATCTTCATTCTGTTAAGGGTATCAGGAGCTTGGGTGTATGCAAATCTTTTGGGATTTCAAGAATGATAATATTCATTCTGTTAAGGGTATCAGGAGCTTGGGTATATGCCAATCTTCTGGGATTTCAAGAATGAGAATCTTCATTCTGTTAAGGGTATCAGGAGCTTGGGTGTATGCCAATCTTCAGGTATTTCAAGAATGAGAATCTTCATTCTGTTAAGGGTATCAGGAGCTTGGGTGTATGCCAATCTTCTGGGATTTCAATAATGAGAATCTTCATTCTGTTAAGGGTATCAGGAGCTTGGGTGTATGCCAATCTTCTGGGATTTCAAGAATGAGAATCTTCATTCTGTTAAGGGTATCAGGAGCTTAGGTGTATGCCAATCTTCTGGATTTCAAGAATGAGAATCTTCATTCTGTTAAGGGTATCAGGAGCATGTGTGTATACCAATCTTCTGGGAGTTCAAGAATGAGAATCTTCATTCTGTTAAGGGTATCAGGAGCTTGGGTGTATGCCAATCTTCTGGGATTTCAAGAATGAGAATCTTCATTCTGTTAATGGTATCAGGAGCTTGGGTGTATGCCAATCTTCTGGGATTTCAAGAATGAGAATCTTCATTCTGTTAAGAGTATCAGGAGGTTGGGTGTATGCCAATCTTCTGGGATTTCAAGAATGATAATCTTCATTCTGTTAAGGGTATCAGGAGCTTGGGTGTATGCCAATCTTCTGGGATTTCAAGAATGAGAATCTTCATTCTGTTAAGGGTATCCTGAGGTTGGGTGTATGCCAATCTTCTGGGATTTCAAGAATGAATATCTTCATTCTGTTAAGGGTATTTGGAGCTTGGGTGTATGCCAATCTTCTGGGATTTCAAGAATGAGAATCTTCATTCTGTTAATGGTATCAGGAGCTTGGGTGTATGCCAATCTTCTGGGATTTCAAGAATGATAATCTTCATTCTGTTAAGGGTATCAGGAGGTTGGGTGTATGCCAATATTCTGGGATTTCAAGAATGAGAATCTTCATTCTGTTAAGGGTATCAAGAGCTTAGGTGTATGCCAATCTTCTAGGGAAGCAAGAATGAGAATCTTCATTCAGGCGTTTGGGTCAGGAGGTTGGGTGTATGCCAATCTTCTGGGATTTCAAGAATGAGAATCTTCATTCTGTTAAGGGTATCAGAAGCTTGGGTGTATGCCAATCTTTTGGGATTTCAAGAATGAGAATCTTCATTCTGTTAAGGGTATCAGGAGCTTGGGTGTATGCCAATCTTTTGGGATTTCAAGAATGAGAATCTTCATTCTGTTAAGGGTATCAGGAGCTTGGGTTTATGCCGATCTTCTGGGATTTCAAGAATGAGAATCTTCATTCTGTTAAGGGTATCAGGAGGTTGGGTGTATGCCAATCCTATTGGATTTTAAGAATGAGAATATTCATTCTGTTAAGGGTATCAGGAGCTTGGGTGTATGCCAAACTTTTGGGATTTCAAGAATGAGAATCTTCATTCTGTTAAGGGTATTAGGAGCTTGGGTGTATGCCAATCTTCTGGGATTTCAAGAATGATAATCTTCATTCTGTAAAGGGTATCATGAGCTTGGGTGTATGCCAATCTTATGGGATTTCAAGAATGGGAATCTTCATTCTGTTAAGGGTATCAGGAGCTTGGGTGTATGCAAATCTTCTGGTATTTCAAGAATGAGAATCTTCATTCTGTTAATGGTATCAGGAGCTTGGGTGTATGCCAATCTTCTGGGATTTCAAGAATGAGAATCTTCATTCTGTTAAGGGTATCAGGAGGTTGGGTGTATGCCAATCTTCTGGGATTTCAAGAATGAGAATCTTCATTCTGTTAAGGGTATCAGGAGCTTGGGTGTATGCCAATCTTCTGGGATTTCAAGAATGAGAATCTTCATTCTATTAAGGGTATCAGGAGCTTGGGTGTTTTCCAATCTTCTGGGATTTCAAGAATGAGAATCTTCATTCTGTTAAGGGTATGAGGAGCTTAGGTGTATGCAAATCTTTTGGATTTCAAGAATGAGAATCTTCATTCTGTTAAGTGTATCAGGAGCTTGTGTGTATGCCAATCTTCTGGGATTTCAAGAATGAGAATCTTCATTCTGTTAAGGGTATGAGGAGCTTAGGTGTATGCAAATCTTTTGGATTTCAAGAATGAGAATCTTCATTCTGTTAAGGGTATCAGGAGCTTGTGTGTATGCCAATCTTCTGGGATTTCAAGAATGAAAATATTCATTCTGTTAAGGGTATTAGGAGCTTGGGTGTATGTCAATCTTCTGGGATTTCAAGAATGAGAATCTTCATTCTGTTAATGGTATCAGGAGCTTGGGTGTATGCCAATCTTCCGGGATTTCAAGAATGATAATCTTCATTCAGTAAAGGGTATCATGAGCTTGGGTGTATGCCAATCTTATGGGATTTCAAGAATGGGAATCTTCATTCTGTTAAGGGTATCAGGAGCTTGGGTGTATGCCAATCTTCTGGTATTTCAAGAATGAGAATCTTCATTCTGTTAATGGTATCAGGAGCTTGGCTGTATGCCAATCTTCTGGGATTTCAAGAATGAGAATCTTCATTCTGTTAAGGGTATCAGGAGGTTGGGTGTATGCCAATCTTCTGGGATTTCAAGAATGAGAATCTCCATTCTGTTAAGGGTATCGGGAGCTTGGGTGTATGCCAATCTTCTGGGATTTCAAGAATGAGAATCTTCATTCTATTAAGGGTATCAGGAGCTTGGGTGTTTTCCAATCTTCTGGGATTTCAAGAATGAGAATCTTCATTCTGTTAAGGGTATGAGGAGCTTAGGTGTATGCAAATCTTTTGGATTTCAAGAATGAGAATCTTCATTCTGTTAAGGGTATCAGGAGCTTGTGTGTATGCCAATCTTCTGGGATTTCAAGAATGAGAATATTCATTCTGTTAAGGGTATTAGGAGCTTGGGTGTATGTCAATCTTCTGGGATTTCAAGAATGAGAATCTTCATTCTGTTAATGGTATCAGGAGCTTGGGTGTATGCCAATCTTCTGGGATTTCAAGAATGAGAATCTTCATTCTGTTAAGGGTATCAGGAGGTTGGGTGTATGCCAATCTTCTGGGATTTCAAAAATGATAATCTTCATTCTGTTAAGGGTATCAGGAGCTTAGGTGTATGCCAATCTTCTAGGGAAGCAAGAATGAGAATCTTCATTCAGGCGTTTTGGTCAGGAGGTTGGGTGTATGCCAATCTTCTGGGATTTCAAGAATGAGAATCTGCATTCTGTTAAGGGTATCAGGAGCTTGGGTGTATGCCAATCTTTTGGGATTTCAATAATGATAATCTTCATTCTGTTAAGGATATCAGGAGCTTGGGTGTATGCCAATCTTCTGGGATTTCAAGAATGAGATCTTCATTCTGTTAAGGGTATCAGGAGGTTGGGTGTATGCCAATCTTCTGGGATTTCAAGAATGAGAATATTCATTCTGTTAAGGGTATCAGGAGCTTGGGTGTATGCCAATCTTCTGGGATTTCAAGAATGAGATCTTCATTCTGTTAAGGGTATCAGGAGGTTGGGTGTATGGCAATCTTCTGGGATTTCAAGAATGAGAATATTCATTCTGTTAAGGGTATCAGGAGCTTGGGTGTATGTCAATCTTCTGGGATTTCAAGAATGAGAATCTTCATTCTGTTAAGGGTATCAGGAGCTTGGGTGTATGCCAATCTTCTGGGATTTCAAGAATGATAATATTCATTTTGTTAAGGGTATCAGGAGCTTGTGTGTATGCCAATCTTATGGGATTTCAAGAATGAGAATCTTCATTCTGTTAAGGGTATCAGAAGCTTGGGTGTATGCCAATCATCTGGGATTTCAAGAATGAGAATCTTCATTCTGTTAAGGGTATCAGGAGCTTGGGTGTATGCGAATCTTCTGGGATTTCAATAATGAGAATCTTCATTCTGTTAAGGGTATCAGGAGCTTGGGTGTATGCCAATCTTCTGGGATTTCAAGAATGAGAATCTTCATTCTGTTAAGGGTATCAGGAGCTTAGGTGTATGCCATTCTTCTGGATTTCAAGAATGAGAATCTTCATTCTGTTAAGGGTATCAGGAGCATGTGTGTATACCAATCTTCTGAGATTTCAAGAATGAGAATCTTCATTCTGTTAAGGGTATCAGGAGCTTGGGTGTATGCCAATCTTCTGGGATTTAAAGAATGAGAATCATCATTCTGTTAATGGTATCAGGAGCTTGGGTGTATGCCAATCTTCTGGGATTTCAAGAATGAGAATCTTCATTCTGTTAAGGGTATCAGGAGGTTGGGTGTATCCCAATCTTCTGGGATTTTAAGAATGAGAATCTTCATTCTGTTAAGGGTATCAGGAGCTTGGGTGTATACCAATCTTTTGGGATTTCAAGAATGAGAATCTTCATTCTGTTAAGGGTATCAGGAACTTGGGTGTATGTCGATCTTCTGGGATTTCAAGAATGAGAATCTTCATTCTGTTAAGGGTATCAGGAGCTTGGGTGTATGCCAATCTTCTGGGATTTTAAGAATGAGAATATTCATTTTGTTTAGGGTATCAGGAGCTTGGGTGTATGCCAAACTAATGGGATTTCAAGAATGAGAATCTTCATTCTGTTAAGAGTATCAGTAGCTTGGGTGTATGCCAATCTTCTGGGATTTCAAGAATGATAATCTTCATTCTGTAAAGGGTATCATGAGCTTGGTTGTATTCCAATCTTATGGGATTTCAAGAATGAGAATCTTCATTCTGTTAAGGGTATCAGGAGCTTGGGTGTATGCCAATCTTCTGGTATTTCAAGAATGAGAATCTTCATTCTGTTAATTGTATCAGGAGGTTGGGTGTATGCCAATTATCTGGGATTTCAAGAATGAGAATCTTCATTCAGTTAAGGGTATCAGGAGCTTGGGTGTATGTCAATCTTCTTGGATTTCAAGAATGAGAATCTTAATTCTATTAAGGGTATCAGGAGCTTGGGTGTATGCTAATCTTCTTGGATTTCAAGAATGAGAATCTTCATTCTGTTAATGGTATCAGGAGCTTAGGTGTATGCAAATCTTCTGGATTTCAAGAATGAGAATCTTCATTCTGTTAAGGGTATCAGGAGCTTGTGTGTATGCCAATCTTCTGGGATTTCAAGAATGAATATCTTCATTCTGTTAAGGGTATTTGGAGCTTGGGTGTATGCCAATCTTCTGGGATTTCAAGAATGAGAATCTTCATTCTGTTAATGGTATCAGGAGCTTGGGTGTATGCCAATGTTCTGGGATTTCAAGAATGAGAATCTTCATTCTGTTAAGGGTATCAGGAGGTTGGGTGTATGCCAATCTTCTGGGATTTCAAGAATGAGAATATTCATTCTGTTAAGGGTATCAGGAGCTTAGGTGTATGCCAATCTTCTAGGGAAGCAAGAATGAGAATCTTCATTCAGGCGTTTGGGTCAGGAGGTTGGGTGTATGCCAATCTTCTGGGATTTCAAGAATGAGAATCTTCATTCTGTTAAGGGTATCAGAAGCTTGGGTGTATGCCAATCTTTTGGGATTTCAAGAATGAGAATCTTCATTCTGTTAAGGGTATCAGGAGCTTGGGTGTATGCCAATCTTGTGGGATTTCAAGAATGAGAATCTTCATTCTGTTAAGGGTATCAGGAGGTTGGGTGTATGCCAATCTTCTGGGATTTCAAGAATGAGAATATTCATTCGGTTAAGGGTATCAGGAGCTTGGGTGTATGCCAATCTTCTGGGATTTCAAGAATGAGAATCTTCATTCTGTTAAGGGTATCAGGAGCTTGGGTGTATGCCAATCTTTTGGGATTTCAAGAATGATAATATTCATTCTGTTAAGGGTATCAGGAGCTTGGGTATATGCCAATCTTCTGGGATTTCAAGAATGAGAATCTTCATTCTGTTAAGGGTATCAAGAGCTTGGGTGTATGCCAATCTTCTGGTATTTCAAGAATGAGAATCTTCATTCTGTTAAGGGTATCAGGAGCTTGGGTGTATGCCAATCTTCTGGGATTTCAATAATGAGAATCTTCATTCTGTTAAGGGTATCAGGAGCTTGGGTGTATGCCAATCTTCTGGGATTTCAAGAATGAGAATCTTCATTCTGTTAAGGGTATCAGGAGCTTAGGTGTATGACAATCTTCTGGATTTCAAGAATGAGAATCTTCATTCTGTTAATGGTATCAGGAGCTTGGCTGTATGCCAATCTTCTGGGATTTCAAGAATGAGACTCTTCATTCTGTTAAGGGTATCAGGAGGTTGGGTGTATGCCAATCTTCTGGGATTTTAAGAATGAGAATCTCCATTCTGTTAAGGGTATCGGGAGCTTGGGTGTATGCCAATCTTCTGGGATTTCAAGAATGAGAATCTTCATTCTATTAAGGGTATCAGGAGCTTGGGTGTTTTCCAATCTTCTGGGATTTCAAGAATGAGAATCTTCATTCTGTTAAGGGTATGAGGAGCTTAGGTGTATGCAAATCTTTTGGATTTCAAGAATGAGAATCTTCATTCTGTTAAGGGTATCAGGAGCTTGTGTGTATGCCAATCTTCTGGGATTTCAAGAATGAGAATATTCATTCTGTTAAGGGTATTAGGAGCTTGGGTGTATGTCAATCTTCTGGGATTTCAAGAATGAGAATCTTCATTCTGTTAATGGTATCAGGAGCTTGGGTGTATGCCAATCTTCTGGGATTTCAAGAATGAGAATCTTCATTCTGTTAAGGGTATCAGGAGGTTGGGTGTATGCCAATCTTCTGGGATTTCAAAAATGAGAATCTTCATTCTATTAAGGGTATCAGGAGCTTAGGTGTATGCCAATCTTCTAGGGAAGCAAGAATGAGAATCTTCATTCAGGCATTTTGGTCAGGAGGTTGGGTGTATGCCAATCTTCTAGGATTTCAAGAATGAGAATCTGCATTCTGTTAAGGGTATCAGGAGCTTGGGTGTATGCCAATCTTTTGGGATTTCAATAATGATAATCTTCATTCTGTTAAGGATATCAGGAGCTTGGGTGTATGCCAATCTTCTGGGATTTCAAGAATGAGATCTTCATTCTGTTAAGGGTATCAGGAGGTTGGGTGTATGCCAATCTTCTGGGATTTCAAGAATGAGAATATTCATTCTGTTAAGGGTATCAGGAGCTTGGGTGTATGCCAATCTTCTGGGATTTCAAGAATAAGATCTTCATTCTGTTAAGGGTATCAGGAGGTTGGGTGTATGGCAATCTTCTGGGATTTCAAGAATGAGAATATTCATTCTGTTAAGGGTATCAGGAGCTTGGGTGTATGTCAATCTTCTGGGATTTCAAGAATGAGAATCTTCATTCTGTTAAGGGTATCAGGAGCTTGGGTGTATGCCAATCTTCTGGGATTTCAAGAATGATAATATTCATTTTGTTAAGGGTATTAGGAGCTTGTGTGTATGCCAATCTTATGGGATTTCAAGAATGAGAATCTTCATTCTGTTAAGGGTATCAGAAGCTTGGGTGTATGCCAATCATCTGGGATTTCAAGAATGAAAATCTTCATTCTGTTAAGGGTATCAGGAGCTTGGGTGTATGCGAATCTTCTGGGATTTCAATAATGAGAATCTTCATTCTGTTAAGGGTATCAGGAGCTTGGGTGTATGCCAATCTTCTGGGATTTCAAGAATGAGAATCTTCATTCTGTTAAGGGTATCAGGAGCTTAGGTGTATGCCATTCTTCTGGATTTCAAGAATGAGAATCTTCATTCTGTTAAGGGTATCAGGAGCATGTGTGTATACCAATCTTCTGAGATTTCAAGAATGAGAATCTTCATTCTGTTAAGGGTATCAGGAGCTTGGGTGTATGCCAATCTTCTGGGATTTAAAGAATGAGAATCATCATTCTGTTAATGGTATCAGGAGCTTGGGTGTATGCCAATCTTCTGGGATTTCAAGAATGAGAATCTTCATTCTGTTAAGGGTATCAGGAGGTTGGGTGTATCCCAATCTTCTGGGATTTTAAGAATGAGAATCTTCATTCTGTTAAGGGTATCAGGAGCTTGGGTGTATACCAATCTTTTGGGATTTCAAGAATGAGAATCTTCATTCTGTTAAGGGTATCAGGAACTTGGGTGTATGTCGATCTTCTGGGATTTCAAGAATGAGAATCTTCATTCTGTTAAGGGTATCAGGAGCTTGGGTGTATGCCAATCTTCTGGGATTTTAAGAATGAGAATATTCATTCTGTTTAGGGTATCAGGAGCTTGGGTGTATGCCAAACTAATGGGATTTCAAGAATGAGAATCTTCATTCTGTTAAGGGTATCAGTAGCTTGGGTGTATGCCAATCTTCTGGGATTTCAAGAATGATAATCTTCATTCTGTAAAGGGTATCATGAGCTTGGTTGTATTCCAATCTTATGGGATTTCAAGAATGAGAATCTTCATTCTGTTAAGGGTATCAGGAGCTTGGGTGTATGCCAATCTTCTGGTATTTCAAGAATGAGAATCTTCATTCTGTTAATTGTATCAGGAGGTTGGGTGTATGCCAATTATCTGGGATTTCAAGAATGAGAATCTTCATTCAGTTAAGGGTATCAGGAGCTTGGGTGTATGTCAATCTTCTTGGATTTCAAGAATGAGAATCTTCATTCTATTAAGGGTATCAGGAGCTTGGGTGTATGCCAATCTTCTTGGATTTCAAGAATGAGAATCTTCATTCTGTTAATGGTATCAGGAGCTTAGGTGTATGCAAATCTTCTGGATTTCAAGAATGAGAATCTTCATTCTGTTAAGGGTATCAGGAGGTTGTGTGTATGCCAACCTTCTGGGATTTCAAGAATGAATATCTTCATTCTGTTAAGGGTATTTGGAGCTTGGGTGTATGCCAATCTTCTGGGATTTCAAGAATGAGAATCTTCATTCTGTTAATGGTATCAGGAGCTTGGGTGTATGCCAATGTTCTGGGATTTCAAGAATGAGAATCTTCATTCTGTTAAGGGTATCAGGAGGTTGGGTGTATGCCAATCTTCTGAGATTTCAAGAATGAGAATATTCATTCTGTTAAGGGTATCAGGAGCTTAGGTGTATGCCAATCTTCTAGGGAAGCAAGAATGAGAATCTTCATTCAGGCGTTTGGGTCAGGAGGTTGGGTGTATGCCAATCTTCTGGGATTTCAAGAATGAGAATCTTCATTCTGTTAAGGGTATCAGAAGCTTGGGTGTATGCCAATCTTTTGGGATTTCAAGAATGAGAATCTTCATTCTGTTAAGGGTATCAGGAGCTTGGGTGTATGCCAATCTTGTGGGATTTCAAGAATGAGAATCTTCATTCTGTTAAGGGTATCAGGAGGTTGGGTGTATGCCAATCTTCTGGGATTTCAAGAATGAGAATATTCATTCGGTTAAGGGTATCAGGAGCTTGGGTGTATGCCAATCTTCTGGGATTTCAAGAATGAGAATCTTCATTCTGTTAAGGGTATCAGGAGCTTGGGTGTATGCCAATCTTTTGGGATTTCAAGAATGATAATATTCATTCTGTTAAGGGTATCAGGAGCTTGGGTATATGCCAATCTTCTGGGATTTCAAGAATGAGAATCTTCATTCTGTTAAGGGTATCAGGAGCTTGGGTGTATGCCAATCTTCTGGTATTTCAAGAATGAGAATCTTCATTCTGTTAAGGGTATCAGGAGCTTGGGTGTATGCCAATCTTCTGGGATTTCAATAATGAGAATCTTCATTCTGTTAAGGGTATCAGGAGCTTGGGTGTATGCCAATCTTCTGGGATTTCAAGAATGAGAATCTTCATTCTGTTAAGGGTATCAGGAGCTTAGGTGTATGCCAATCTTCTGGATTTCAAGAATGAGAATCTTCATTCTGTTAATGGTATCAGGAGCTTGGCTGTATGCCAATCTTCTGGGATTTCAAGAATGAGAATCTTCATTCTGTTAAGGGTATCAGGAGGTTGGGTGTATGCCAATCTTCTGGGATTTCAAGAATGAGAATCTCCATTCTGTTAAGGGTATCGGGAGCTTGGGTGTATGCCAATCTTCTGGGATTTCAAGAATGAGAATCTTCATTCTATTAAGGGTATCAGGAGCTTGGGTGTTTTCCAATCTTCTGGGATTTCAAGAATGAGAATCTTCATTCTGTTAAGGGTATGAGGAGCTTAGGTGTATGCAAATCTTTTGGATTTCAAGAATGAGAATCTTCATTCTGTTAAGGGTATCAGGAGCTTGTGTGTATGCCAATCTTCTGGGATTTCAAGAATGAGAATATTCATTCTGTTAAGGGTATTAGGAGCTTGGGTGTATGTCAATCTTCTTGGGTTTCAAGAATGAGAATCTTCATTCTGTTAATGGTATCAGGAGCTTGGGTGTATGCCAATCTTCTGGGATTTCAAGAATGAGAATCTTCATTCTGTTAAGGGTATCAGGAGGTTGGGTGTATGCCAATCTTCTGGGATTTCAAAAATGAGAATCTTCATTCTGTTAAGGGTATCAGGAGCTTAGGTGTATGCCAATCTTCTAGGGAAGCAAGAATGAGAATCTTCATTCAGGCGTTTTGGTCAGGAGGTTGGGTGTATGCCAATCTTCTGGGATTTCAAGAATGAGAATCTGCATTCTGTTAAGGGTATCAGGAGCTTGGGTGTATGCCAATCTTTTGGGATTTCAATAATGATAATCTTCATTCTGTTAAGGATATCAGGAGCTTGGGTGTATGCCAATCTTCTGGGATTTCAAGAATGAGATCTTCATTCTGTTAAGGGTATCAGGAGGTTGGGTGTATGCCAATCTTCTGGGATTTCAAGAATGAGAATATTCATTCTGTTAAGGGTATCAGGAGCTTGGGTGTATGCCAATCTTCTGGGATTTCAAGAATGAGATCTTCATTCTGTTAAGGGTATCAGGAGGTTGGGTGTATGGCAATCTTCTGGGATTTCAAGAATGAGAATATTCATTCTGTTAAGGGTATCAGGAGCTTGGGTGTATGTCAATCTTCTGGGATTTCAAGAATGAGAATCTTCATTCTGTTAAGGGTATCAGGAGCTTGGGTGTATGCCAATCTTCTGGGATTTCAAGAATGATAATATTCATTTTGTTAAGGGTATCAGGAGCTTGTGTGTATGCCAATCTTATGGGATTTCAAGAATGAGAATCTTCATTCTGTTAAGGGTATCAGAAGCTTGGGTGTATGCCAATCATCTGGGATTTCAAGAATGAGAATCTTCATTCTGTTAAGGGTATCAGGAGCTTGGGTGTATGCGAATCTTCTGGGATTTCAATAATGAGAATCTTCATTCTGTTAAGGGTATCAGGAGCTTGGGTGTATGCCAATCTTCTGGGATTTCAAGAATGAGAATCTTCATTCTGTTAAGGGTATAAGGAGCTTAGGTGTATGCCATTCTTCTGGATTTCAAGAATGAGAATCTTCATTCTGTTAAGGGTATCAGGAGCATGTGTGTATACCAATCTTCTGAGATTTCAAGAATGAGAATCTTCATTCTGTTAAGGGTATCAGGAGCTTGGGTGTATGCCAATCTTCTGGGATTTAAAGAATGAGAATCATCATTCTGTTAATGGTATCAGGAGCTTGGGTGTATGCCAATCTTCTGGGATTTCAAGAATGAGAATCTTCATTATGTTAAGGGTATCAGGAGGTTGGGTGTATCCCAATCTTCTGGGATTTTAAGAATGAGAATCTTCATTCTGTTAAGGGTATCAGGAGCTTGGGTGTATACCAATCTTTTGGGATTTCAAGAATGAGAATCTTCATTCTGTTAAGGGTATCGGGAACTTGGGTGTATGTCGATCTTCTGGGATTTCAAGAATGAGAATCTTCATTCTGTTAAGGGTATCAGGAGCTTGGGTGTATGCCAATCTTCTGGGATTTTAAGAATGAGAATATTCATTCTGTTTAGGGTATCAGGAGCTTGGGTGTATGCCAAACTAATGGGATTTCAAGAATGAGAATCTTCATTCTGTTAAGGGTATCAGTAGCTTGGGTGTATGCCAATCTTCTGGGATTTCAAGAATGATAATCTTCATTCTGTAAAGGGTATCATGAGCTTGGTTGTATTCCAATCTTATGGGATTTCAAGAATGAGAATCTTCATTCTGTTAAGGGTATCAGGAGCTTGGGTGTATGCCAATCTTCTGGTATTTCAAGAATGAGAATCTTCATTCTGTTAATTGTATCAGGAGGTTGGGTGTATGCCAATTATCTGGGATTTCAAGAATGAGAATCTTCATTCAGTTAAGGGTATCAGGAGCTTGGGTGTATGTCAATCTTCTTGGATTTCAAGAATGAGAATCTTCATTCTATTAAGGGTATCAGGAGCTTGGGTTTATGCCAATCTTCTTGGATTTCAAGAATGAGAATCTTCATTCTGTTAATGGTATCAGGAGCTTAGGTGTATGCAAATCTTATGGATTTCAAGAATGAGAATCTTCATTCTGTTAAGGGTATCAGGAGCTTGTGTGTATGCCAATCTTCTGGGATTTCAAGAATGAATATCTTCATTCTGTTAAGGGTATTTGGAGCTTGGGTGTATGCCAATCTTCTGGGATTTCAAGAATGAGAATCTTCATTCTGTTAATGGTATCAGGAGCTTGGGTGTATGCCAATGTTCTGGGATTTCAAGAATGAGAATCTTCATTCTGTTAAGGGTATCAGGAGGTTGGGTGTATGCCAATCTTCTGGGATTTCAAGAATGAGAATATTCATTCTGTTAAGGGTATCAGGAGCTTAGGTGTATGCCAATCTTCTAGGGAAGCAAGAATGAGAATCTTCATTCAGGCGTTTGGGTCAGGAGGTTGGGTGTATGCCAATCTTCTGAGATTTCAAGAATGAGAATCTTCATTCTGTTAAGGGTAGCAGAAGCTTGGGTGTATGCCAATCTTTTGGGATTTCAAGAATGAGAATCTTCATTCTGTTAAGGGTATCAGGAGCTTGGGTGTATGCCAATCTTGTGGGATTTCAAGAATGAGAATCTTCATTCTGTTAAGGGTATCAGGAGGTTGGGTGTATGCCAATCTTCTGGGATTTCAAGAATGAGAATATTCATTCGGTTAAGGGTATCAGGAGCTTGGGTGTATGCCAATCTTCTGGGATTTCAAGAATGAGAATCTTCATTCTGTTAAGGGTATCAGGAACTTGGGTGTATGCCAATCTTTTGGGATTTCAAGAATGATAATATTCATTCTGTTAAGGGTATCAGGAGCTTGGGTATATGCCAATCTTCTGAGATTTCAAGAATGAGAATCTTCATTCTGTTAAGGGTATCAGGAGCTTGGGTGTATGCCAATCTTCTGGTATTTCAAGAATGAGAATCTTCATTCTGTTAAGGGTATCAGGAGCTTGGGTGTATGCCAATCTTCTGGGATTTCAATAATGAGAATCTTCATTCTGTTAAGGGTATCAGGAGCTTGGGTGTATGCCAATCTTCTGGGATTTCAAGAATGAGAATCTTCATTCTGTTAAGGGTATCAGGAGCTTAGGTGTATGCCAATCTTCTGGATTTCAAGAATGAGAATCTTCATTCTGTTAAGGGTATCAGGAGCATGTGTGTATACCAATCTTCTGGGAGTTCAAGAATGAGAATCTTCATTCTGTTAAGGGTATCAGGAGCTTGGGTGTATGCCAATCTTCTGGGATTTCAAGAATGAGAATCTTCATTCTGTTAATGGTATCAGGAGCTTGGGTGTATGCCAATCTTCTGGGATTTCAAGAATGAGAATCTTCATTCTGTTAAGGGTATCAGTAGGTTGGGTGTATGCCAATCTTCTGGGATTTCAAGAATGATAATCTTCATTCTGTTAAGGGTATCAGGAGCTTGGGTGTATGCCAATCTTCTGGGATTTCAAGAATGAGAATCTTCATTCTGTTAAGGGTATCCTGAGGTTGGGTGTATGCCAATTTTTTGAGAAATTATCCTTGGTTGGGGATAAAACAAAAGTTAACTGTTATCTGGTTGATTTCCAGGCTTTAAGATAACTTGCTGGGGAATTGGAGAAACCGGATGATTTCCGCTGTGGGTTGATAATTTCAGCTCCGCTGGGGATTGGTAGTTGGTAATCTCATCTCCGCTGGGGATCTTAATGACATGTTGTAGAGATTGTGTATGGAAATGGGCTTAAAGATGCCATCCAAAGGTGATTGTTGACGAGAAGTTTGAATTGAGTTTGTAACAGAAAAATATGGAAGTGAATCAGAATAAATCGTTGAGAGATTTATCTGAAACAGCAAAAATCTGGAAGTGAATCAGAGTAAACCGTTGAGAGATTTATCTGAAACAGCAAAATCTGGAATATCTTCAACTAGAATAAGACTCAGGGAGATCTTAGTGTCGATCTGACTGAGCCAGAGAGGGTCTTGAATTACTTTGATTGGATAAGAATAAAAAAAATCTTGGAATCAATTTAACTGAGCCAGACTAAAGTCTTGGAATATCTTCAACTGGAATAAGAATCAGGTAGATCTTAGTGTCAATCTGACTGAGCCATGGAAGGTCTTGAATTAACTTTGACTGGATAAGAATCAGAAAAATCTTTGAATCGATTTAATTGAGCCAGACGAAAGTCTTGGAATATCTTCAACAGATTATAGGGAAAATAAATCCTGGAGTGCTGTTGAAGGGGAAAGTTGAATGAAACACTATCTGGTCGCGGTCCAGGCTTCATAGCTTGAATTTTGTGAGAATTTGACTGCATCTTTCCTAACATATAAAGGTTAGTTGCATGACATATATCAAACAAAGATGTTCTCAAAATAAATGAGATTGCGTTGTATGATGTCCTGATGTACGGATGTATAATGTTTTCAAGACGACCTCTTTCTAGGGGAAATAAATCCCGAACTGGTGATGGAGGAAAAAAAAATTTTTGTTTCCGATAGTGAAAAATCTGGCGACTTCAAATGGGAAAAATTCTCAGGAATTCTTGACGTCGACTTAGCTGGGAAGAGGTTATCAAAAATCGAAACTCTGGCTGGGAGCCATCTTATGAGAAGGATTTTGGAGCCATTTGTCACTGCCCCAAGTAGCGAGTGTTTATGGCTTCGCCAGGAAATTTTTGACTGTATGCAACCCTTTGTTGGGATTAACGTTCAATGCCCCAAGTGACGATGACGGAGACTTGCCCCTGGTTACTTTGCACTTTGAGAGATTTATTGAAATCTTGACTGGACTGCCCTAGGTTTATTGGACAATGCCATGCCATGTCCCCTTTGTTGATAGGAGATTTTTGCAACGGAAGTGTCATCTCACTTGAAGTGATTTTGTTCACTGAGGGAGTTTTCGTTCATTGGATATTCACTGTGTGAATTTCTTCGCTGTCAAACAAATAGCCATATGCAAACAACGATATTCAGATAATGCAAAGTTTATGCTTGTCTCAAAATTTTGAAAAATGCATTTTTTCAGCAGAAAACTTTTATAAGAAACATTCAACTCAAGATTTAGAGCAAAGCCTTACAAGAGTCAGGATACCTTTTGTAACAGTATTCTTTCAAACTAACCCATGCTTCAATTAGGAATTTTGAAGGGTTGTAATGTGGCTTGGTTCACGGTTTTAAGAAACAAAGGATAAAGGCTCAAATTATATTTGTACCCACCCGCTCTTCGTGATGTTCTTCAGTCCTAAACTCAGTTAATTGTGCGTTGAACTCCAAATGAGTCTGGAACGACATTTTGGTGATGGTTCAAACAAGTTGAATTTGTTGGAAGGCAATCATTTTTGCAACTTTATTTTTGTTGAGGGTTTATAGTGACCTCTTTCTTTCGATTTATTATCCCTAATTTTTGCCTGACTGTTCTTGTTTTGAGATTACAGTCTGCAGGATGCCCCAGTTTTCTTAAGTCTCCTTTGTAGGTTTCGACTCAGTGGGATTTTCTCTTGAGAGCTAATGACTGCCTATGCAATTGGGAACCATCATTGTCTTTTGATTCAAGAGGAATGTTTTTGATGTCAGTAATCGTATTACGAGATGAGAGTTTGCGGCTAAACGCGCATTTGAATTAACTGAGAGACTACCCTGCCCCAGGTTCGATTAAAGGTTTCAATTTGTGTTAAAGCAGAAAACTTCTACTTCTTTGGCTCGAAGGGGTTGACTAGGGACTATCTTCCTTATAACTCCAGTGTTTAGGATTTGAAAGAAACGCCTGTACATCGTTAGCAAGGTCTGTCCAAAAGCATACTGTATGAGATTATGGCATTGTTTTTGTCATCCTCCCTCTAAAGGTTTGTAACTTTTAGCAAGATTTAAATGTCAAAGTAGAAAGCATAGTTTAAGTATAGTGAAAACGAATGGATGAATTCAAGACAAACATATGCAATGCATTAATGAAACAAAGTTTGACATTAATAGATAATTGTTTGAATAACAAAAGATATTACAACTTGAAAATTCAAATGAAACAAAAGCCTCTTTGTCTAAACTTGTCACTTTAGGTGGATAGCCTTCAACGGAAGATCTTCATCTGACCATCTTGTGTGAACTCCAGCACTCCTCTGTCAATCAAGTCTTGGGTCTTGTTTTTCAAAGCCCAACAGTCATTTGTATCATGCCCAAGACTATTGGAGTGGTATGCACATAATGCATTGGGATGATAGCTAGGAGCAGAGGTATTGAGATTCCGAAGAGGATCCCTTAATACAGTCATATTGACCTTCAACAAGCGTTGCAGTACTTGAGATAATGGCATGTTAATCTCAGTGAAGCACCTTCCAGATGTATTTTGCTTACGATGATTACCCTGTTGATGTTGGTGAGGTTGTTGTTGGGCTTGTGACCCCGAAGTAAACTGGGGAGACTTTCCCTTGACTTCTTGTCTCAAGGGAGGTTGAATGATGACTTGATCCTCAACCCTAGTTGTTTTCCCCATTTGGTTACATCCATCCTGATGTAGTTTTTTGATGAGGACTTTTAGCTCCTCTTGTCCTCGAGCCAGGTTTTGAATAAGAGCCATCTGGCACACCAGTTATCTTATCATCTTAATTTTCATTGTTGCCATCTCAATCTTTAGCCCTTCCAGCTGATCATTCCTGATGCCCGCTGGATTCCCTAGGACCATGCCCCTTGTGAGGAGAGCTTTCACTTCTTCCTGCCCTTTGGATAGGTTCAAGAACATCTCTTGAAGTTGAGCGTTTTGAGCCTGGATATCTTTGATAGTCTTCTCTAGATCCATCTCTACTGAAATAAACAGTAGGAAGGTAAGGAGACCTGAAAGGGGGAAACCTGTCATGATACAATGCATGATATATGGATGCATGTTTTCAAGGATCTCGCGGGGTAAACACAAGAAAATGTTAGAGGTTGAACTTCGATCAACATCTTTGATTGGAGAACTTCGTATCGGTGGATGTCATTCCACGAGAATCAAGCTCACCATGTCAAGTGGGTCATAGCCCTTGAATCAAGTTGTTGTACTTGAACTTTGATGGCGTTTGTTTAGAGGAAAATGAATCCTCTTGCCCTTTAGTAGACGTCTGGTTCAACGTGACCCTGCATCAAAGACCCTTTGATATCCTTGAAATGGTTATTGAAAATGCTATGGTATGATGTTATGATGTTATGTACATATATGCGAAGTAAACAAGTTTATATACAAATAGTCATATTCACATAAAGCAGACAAGTCCTTAGGTTTAGGCTTGCATGGAGTTTGTAGGTGAGTACCCTCTTGAAGTCTAGTTGGCTAAACATGTCCTAGAAATAGTAACCGGGTTCTAAGGAGCTCAATATCACTGGATGGTTTCCTTGTTCATTGTTTCAATTTAGCCCCTTACAAGCGACCGAAATATTCCAAGGAAACAACCCTCAATAAGTGTAGTATCGAGTATCAACCAATTTCAGCTCTACACCGAAACTGGTCATCTCACTACGTCCTAATGGCCAAGTTGGTCAAGTAAGGTTCTAAAGTAAGTTGATGCTTCACGACACCACGCGGCGGCCCCGTACTCTCATTGATTAAAATCAAGGGTTACCGATACCAACCAAAGTGCCACATCAACGTAGCTACTGCTTCAACCATGTCGGTATACCCCGCACAGTTCCCTCACAGTTTATTGCTACTTACCTAAAAGGTTCCCCTAAATCCGGGTGTAGGATTAAAAACAAACCCCAAACAAAGGACCAAAAAAGTAAATCATACAAATCAAATAAGGTAAGCATGTAAAGGTGATCTAAAACCCTAAGGTAACCCTACTTTAGATATTCCCTAGCAGAGTCGCCAGTTTTGTGATACGGTGGGAGAAATGACTTGAGGTTTTGCGTTTGTGTTCGCAAATGTTTCGGTTTAGCAAGAGTCACCATCGACTTTTTATTTTATCCAAAGGAAAGGTCAAAAAGCACAGGAAAGACCTTTGAGATGTTTTCTTGGGTTCGGGGGGTAGATTATGAAAAGGGAAGGTGCAAGCACCCTTTTCATCCATGGTTATCCATGGGCTCTTAGTTACTTGTTTAGATCACTTGCTTTTGCTTTTCAATTGTTTGCAACGGTGCTTTGTGTGTGTGGTTTTGAAAAATGTTTTGAAAAGAGGCCTTTTCTAGGCAACCTTTGTAATGATTCTTGTTTGAATATATACAAAGGTGTTTATCTTTTGAAAAGATGTTTCATTGTTTGAAAGTTTGTTTTGGGAAAATGTTTTGAAATTGTGTTTTGAAATTAGCAAGGATGTTTGCAAGTTTTGATCAAGGAACTAGGAGCATCTACCCTATCTACTCAAAGATATTTCCTACACATTTTTAACCCTTACACATTGTTGTTTTACCATTGTATTTGATAAACAACCTTGTGTTTGGATGTTAAACGGGACAGGCGCGAGTCATCGTATTGACCATGATAGCAATGGTGCTAAATATCTTAGTAAGTTTTTTGCTTGAGGGACTAGATCATTTCGTATAGGCAACCAAGATAGCGTCATCGAGAGACTATGATCTTTTGTTTTGTTTTTGTTTTGCCAAGATACTCAACATGCACACCATGACCATTTTAAAGACAACAAGTAGATGAAACCCTAGGGGTGCTTGTGTGCATTGTGTTGTCAATTTACATGCTTTTATGTCTTGTATTAGGTCTAGCTATTTGTTTTGATTTTGGATATTGCATACAAACTCTAATCTCTATCATGGTATATTTGAAAGCATAAAGTGCGTAAAAATAAATCTAAGCTATTACAACATTGATATGGGGAAGGGGATACAATTTTTGAATGGGGGATTATTTGCAAGAAATTAAAACCCTAAAATTATTACAACCAAATTGAATTCTTTGTTCAAATGATAAATGAGCAATATTTAAATAGATAATTAAATAAATATGCAATATATTATAAATATGCAAAGAAAATGTTTTTGTATTATTTTTATATATGTAAAAATAAAAATATTTAATGTAGCACAAGTAAGAAAAATATTATTTTCATTAAAGGTGAAAACCCTAAAATTTGTTTTAAGAAAGTATATATATATATATATATATATATATATATATATATATATATATATATATATATATATATATATATATATATATATATATATATATATATATATATATATATATATATATATATATATATATATATATATATATATATATATATATATATATATATATATATATATATATATATATATATATATATATATATATATATATATATATATATATATATATATATATATATATATATATATATATATATATATATATATATATATATATATATATATTACGTATTATTTATTTATATACAATAAAATAAAAATATTTACAAATGTCAAGAAAATAAAAATATGTTAGAAAAATATTATCTTTATATATAAATAATAAAAATAAAAATAAAATATTTTTTTGTAGTATTTACAAGTTTATTTAGAAAAATAAAAGTATATTATTTAAGAAAACAATTTTTGATGTTAGAAAAATAATAAAAAATACAAAATAAAATATGAAAATTTATGAAAATGTTTTTGGTAATTCTTTATGTTTAGAAAAATAAAATAAAATCAAAAATGTAAATAAAATAGAAAAAATATAAAAAAAAATAATGAAATGGGCCAGGGGGGTGCAATCAGCGAGTTGGGGGCGCCAAAAGTGAGAAATAGCCAGGCCCAGCCCAGCTACTTCGTCTTCAACCTCTGATCAAACAAAAAACACGCGTTCATGTACAAATGGCTAACTCCTGCATACGTGCTCTAAAGCAAAAACTCACAATACAAAAGTTATAGCCTTTTTCAACAAGATTCCAACCATATAAAGACCTTAATCTAACTCTCAAAGACCATGGAGAATTTCTATGGCCCTAATTTCTAACCTAACTTTTTCAGAAAGTTCATCAATCAAATTCTCTCAACACAGTTAACTTAAATGAAATCTATGCATATGTACAACTTAAGGGAAATGAGTACTACATTTTTTATTCACAAACTTAAGCCTAATGATTCCTAAATAGAGAGATATAAAGTTGGAAAATACATGCTTCAGTTAAACTCGAGTATGGCAATGTGGAGGTTTTCAATGAGGCCTGAGATGTTTGGGAGCTTGCCTGAACTTCCTTTGACCTTCCCCAATGCCTTGTTTGCTTTGAGCTTGCTTGAATAAGCCTGTAGAAGTCAACCTGCACAAGCAGAAATCAGGAATGGTGAAAGGTGTAAATGGAGTTACAGTCACTGGCCAATGGTTGGGATAGTTCAGGTGGGTTGTATAGAGTGTGTTGGAAGAGGTTTGGGGCAAAATGCACGAGTGGTTTGTGAGATGGAGGTGCAACTACAGAAGCTGCCCTATTTTGCAAGAAGATGGTGTTTTTGTGTTTTGGAAGGCTTGAGAAGTGGATAGCTCGTGTTTTTGCTCAAGAAAATATGCAAAACTCATTTTGAATGGTTACAAGAGTTGGTTTTATCAGATACCAGAGTTCTCTCACTTTTGCAAGCTTTCTTGTTTTTGAAGCAAAAGGTGAGAAGTGACAAAGGGCAGGCCTGTACAGTCTAGCTCTAATCCTGCACACATTTGGTGAGCTTGTCCCCGAGTTTATGGATTTTGTTTGCTTTCCAATATTGGGTTCAATGCTCAAGGGATGCAATTTGACATAAAGCAAGTTTTGACAAAAATGGTAATATTAAGTTTTTGCCAAAAATGGATTAAACCCTTGTGTAATCTTCCATTGATCAGAATAATGCATTAACCCATTGAGTTTGCATTCAATTATTGAGTGTGGAAAGGTTTAGATACCTGTAAGAAAGTGCAAACAATGCTGGATGGAAATTGCAACTTGTAGCAACATGAGAAATGCCATGGATCAAAGTGACATTTTGCCAAATTCAAACCTTCGATTCTCCCTAACCACAAATGATTTTGGGGAGTTATTGTACATTTTGGAAAGCTTGTAACATGCTCTACAGTCCATATTTGAAATGCATTTTGAGATTCAAATTGGAACTAGGTGAAAAATTGCCATGAAGATAGGTCAAAATCCTGCCTAAATTAGGGCAAAATTTCACTAAGTTAGAATGTTTTTGGACCCTTATTCCAAAAATCATAACTTAAGATCCAAGAATTTTTTGGGAAAACTTTGTGGATAAAAGTTGTAGATTTTGTGGAGGACTACAACTTTCATGTTGGAAGTTTTGTTTGAATCCAATTGCATCATGGTGAAAATGTTCGGAAAAGTTGGGAAAAATTAAGAAAATTTCATAACTTAGAAAATTTCTAAGTTATGAAATTTTTGAATCTTAAACCCTAATTTACAAAATTAGGTTTCTTGATGAACAAGTTTCATGTTTTTACACATCTTGATGAAAAATGACCCTTGGCACTTGATTTTGACCAAAAAGTCAAAGTTTGACTTTTCAGTATACAGTTGATTTTTGATCAGTTGACTGGAAAATTCATCTGTCAATCCAATACAATTGAGATATTTTGAACCTTGTGAATAGGTCAAGATGATGCCATTGAGTCCTTAGATCCATTCTTGAATCCAATTTGCCATTGGCTGAGTTAAAAATCAGAAATTGCCCTTCTGCAGTCAAAACCCTAAAAATGACCATTTTGCCCTTTTGGTGATCTGATCAAATTTCTTGAGGAGTTGTGGTCCAAACTTGATAAAATGGTTCATATGAGTTTATATTGTTTATGTGGGACAAAAATTAGGAGGTTTGACTGTAAATTTGCCACAGTTGACTTTTTCCCCAATACAGCTGATTTCTAGGTCAATTGTCCAATTGACTGGGCAAAAATCTGATTCAAGGCTTGAAACTTGGTATGAGCAATCTTAGGAGTCCAACATGAAGTATGAAAGTCACATGGGGCATTAGAAGTCCAAAATTCCTTGTCCAAACTCAAACCCTAATTTTGGTCAACAGTGCAAGGAGATGTCTTGAGCAGAGCAAACCCTAGCTTGGTCTTGAGTTCAAAGAGTCTTGTGAGGGGAAATCTTGATAAAATGAGAGGGCAATTTTTGGGGTACAACACTAGGGTTTGGTATTTCATCAAGATTTCTTGAGAATTTTGAAGTGAAACTTTGCACATGGCCTTTATATGTTTGGAAGATCATATGTTTGAAGTTTTAAACATCAATTGTGAAGGGAAGTGGATCAATTGATTCAGAAGGGAAAAATGGTCATTTTAGTCAAAATCAGTTAAAGTCAAGGTTGACCAAGTGAATTTTTTGTCAACCATCAATTCAAGGATGTGCTTTTCATATTTCAAGTCCATTTTGGTCATTGGATCAAAGAGATTGAAGTTTGGATTGAAACTTGTTCTTGAAGAAACCCTAAAAGTTACTAATTTTGGAAAATAAGGACTTAATTTCAAAATTTCATATTTTATTTACCCTTGGTCAAGAAGATTCAAATTAGATATTCTTGGAAATCTAAGAGAATGATATTTCACCTCCTTTTTGTCTCATGACCAAATTGGCAAGGAATCAAGAGTTATGGTCTTTTGAAGTTACAAAATTATAGGTCTTTTTTCAAAATTACTGAATTTCAAGCTATATTTTGGGAGCCTTAATGGATTAATCTGCAAAAACTCAAAACTAGGGGATTGTAGATCTTTTCAAGACCTTTCCAAATTGTGCTTATTTGTGCCAAAATTCAAAAGTATGAGCAAGTTGTGGACTTTGGAATTTTGAGACTTCTCATTGAATTCATGCATGCCATGCAAATTGCAAATTGTTGATAACTTGATTTGTTGCCTTTTGTTTCACTCCAAAATTGTCCATGACCAACATGCAATGTACCAAGGCCCATCATTCCAAAGTTTGAGCTACACATGGGCAAATGAAAAGGGAATTCGTGGTTTTGCAAGAAATGGCATGAAGTTTCCTAATCACCAACATTAGCTTAATGCAAGGATTTAAGTCCTAATCTCATTTCTAATCTCTTCCTGAGGACAAATTGATTAAAATGCACGTAAAAAACAAGCCAACGCACGATGGATTTGAGGGTTGCATGTGCATACTTGATTTTGGCCAAAAGAAGATTTCTTTGATTCCAAGAGCTTTCAGCGCGAAATACCTATCCTACCCTCCTCCTGATGCTCTATATATTGAGAAGCAAGCCTCAGTGAGAGGGGTTTGTGCTTCATTTCATCAATCAAAGTCAGAAACTCTATAGCTTATTGCTCTGCATTTTTCTTTGATTCTTCCATCTCCCTTGGGTGTTTTGGTCAATTCTTCTTGCATTCTCTTCTCCAAGTGATAAAGATTGTAGATCGAGGCTTGGATTGCAGCTGGAGTGAAAGAGATAATAGATCCATTTTTTCTCAAAGCTTGCTTGAAGTTTCTCTGGGTTTCTTTTATTCTTGCTTGATTGCTACAGATAGTTATCCGTTTGGTATTGTACTACTTCCTTTCTCCCATTTTCATTTTGCATAATTCTCTGATTGCATAATGGGATCTCTGTTGCTGATATATGTCAGGAGGCCCTTTGGTTTTTATCTGATGCATGTATTGTGTTGTTGATCGATGAGTCACTCAATTTAGAAATTGAGATCACGACATCGCTCTCATTGCATGTTCCCTATAGGATGTTTATTGCTTTCCTTCTTTAACTGCTGATCGATGAGTCACTCGATTTAGAAATTGAGATCACGACTTCGCTCTCATTGCATGTTCCCTTTAGGATGTTTATTGCTTTCCTTCTTTAACTCTTGATCGATGAGTCACTCAATTTAGAAATTGAGATCACGACTTCGCTCTCATTGCATGTTCCCTATAGGATAGTTTTGCTGAGTTCCCTTTAACATGTAAATTAGGATAAGATTTTTCCTTTATCCTCAACCTTAGGGTCAACCATTGTATGATAACACTAGGGATAGTGCTAGGATAGTTTCCCTTAGTTGTTTTTTCTTTCTTTGCATTTTTGCATCTTAAAACAAAAATTTGCTTTCTTAGTAAATCATAAGACATTTCTAATGAACCCAAACTCTTCTTTAAAGTAAAAGACACAAACCAATATTACTTTGTCTATGTTATCTTGAAGTCGATGTTTCGCCATCGCACATGTTTGTTATTGTGATACGGTGGGAGAACTGACTATGAGTTTTGCGTTCGTATTCGCACTTGTGCGGTTGAGCAAGAGTCGCCACCGACTTTTTATTTTATCCTAAAGGAAAGGTTAAAAAAGCACAGCAAAAACCTTTTGAGATATTTCGTGGGTCCGGGGGGTAGATTATGAAAAGGGAAGGTATTAGCACCCTTTTCATCCATGGTTATCCATGGGCTCTTAGTTACTTGGTTTTTAGATCACTTTCCTTGATTTTCGATTGCTTGAAATTGTGGTGTGTGTGTGTGTTTTAAAAATGTTTTTGAAGAGATGCCTTGTCTTAGGCAACCAATGTATTTGACTCGTGTTTGAGTGTTTTACAAAAGTGTGGATCTTTTCGAAAAGATGTTTCAAATGTTTTTGAGAGTTTGTTTGAAAGTATGTGTGGAGTGTGGTTTTTGAAAAGAAGGCAAGCGTTTTTGCAAGTTGATCTCAAGTAACTAAGAGTTTTGTCTACCCTATTGTACTCAAAGGTTTTCTCTATGTTTTCAATCCTTTTTAACAATTTTGTTCCACCATTGAATTTGGTGGACAATCTTGCATTTAGGAAGTTTGTTCGGGACGGGCGCGGGTCATCGTATGGACCATGAATGCAATGGTGCCAAGTGTCTTTGGCAATTTGCTTTGAAGGGACTATGATCATTCCGTTTTAGGCAACATTCGAAAGCGTCATCGAGGGACTTTATGATCATTTGAATTTGTTTTGCCAAAGATACTCGACGTGCAAGCATGGCCCATTTTGGAAGGCAACATGTGGGATTACCCTAGAGGGTGCAAGTGTGATTGTGTATTGATTTCATGTATTTGTCTTGTATTAGGTTATCTAGCGTTTGATTTTATATACATGCAAACCCTAGGTCTAACCATGGTATAATTGAAAGCGGTAAATTGCGAAAATGTAAAGTCTACGCTATTACAAAATAAGTATCCGGGAGTGGGGGTACAAATTTATGAATGGGGATGAGACTTAGGAATATAGCATCCAATAAGTTACAACCAAATCGAATCGATCAAATGTAAATGTAACGAATATACAAATATAAGCAAATGTGTATAGGAGCAATGTAAATGTATTGTGTAAGTGTACGTGTATATGTGCATGTATATTATTTATAGGTTAGAGATGCGAAATTGAATGTGTATCAAGTATTGTTTTGACTTAAAGAATTAAATGTTTGTTTAATTTAATTAATAATCTTGTATTTTCTTTAATATGTACAAAAAGATAATTTTAAGAAAAGGAAATATTCTAAGTTTGAAAGTTATTATTTTACATTTGATATATAATAAAGGTATCTTTGTATTATTAGTAAGAATATTTGAATTAAAAGAAAAAAAGTGTTTTCAATTTTAATTATATGGTGTAATAAAAATGGTTCTTTATTTGTATGTACAAAGAAAATTTAAATTAAATGTGTTAAATAAAAAATAAAAAATGTGTTTTTATGTACAAAGGGGTTTTAAAGAAAGAAAGAAAATCGTTTAACTTAAAAAGGTAATATTCATGTATTTTTAGTTAACATTTTTATATGAAAAAATTAGGGTATCATTCATTAAAAAGGTTAAGTTAAAAAAGAAACAAATAAAAGTGTTTTTTTATTTTAGTTTGTATAAAAATGAAAAAATGAATAAAAGAATTAAATGGGCTTGGGACTTATGCTGGCCCAAAACAGAATTGAAAATGGATCAGGAAAGGGGGTGTTAACTGGAAATTCATTGGGCTTCAGGCGTTTCAGAAAGGGACGAGGCCCACGCTTGGCTCAAAAATATTTTAGGGTTTGGTTGTGTTTTCATTTGGGACAAAGCTTTAGGGTTTTGAGACAGCGGCGGCGTTCGTTTGTTAGTTCATCTTCTCTGATCGTCTTTGAGTGCCATCTCTTCCGCCTAGCCACCAGTGCCACCTCTCGTCCTTCCCCTCGCGTTCGTTCAAGCAACGGTAAAACAAGGTAACGGAATGTCTCAAACTCGTTAGACGTTTTAGATTTGCATGTTAAGATTCTTTGATTGTTGAATCCGATTCTGTGTTTTATTGATTAATGCGTTTTGGTTTGTCTTGTGTGAGGTATAAAAGGAAAGGGGAAAAAGAGAACTACCTTGACAGAGGGGAGGAAGAAGATGGAGGTGCTTAGGAGGCTCAGCGGTGAAGGAAAATGGCGCGATGAGAGCTTGCCTTTTTTTGGTAACCCTGGTACTCGAAACACTTTTTATATCTTTCTCTTCTTCTCCCTGTTGCCTTATTGAGTTGCCTATTTTCTTTTTTCTTGCCCAATGATGAACCTAGGGTTCTGAGGGCCTTGAATGCTTCTGTTTGATTGCCTTTGAATTGCCTTTAAACGTATGCTTTTAAATGTTGCCTTTAATGCTTGAGATGCATCTTTTACTTGTCCTTCAGTTGCCTTCTGAGATTGATGCCTGTGTTGCCTCTGGTTCTTTAGGCTTGGTTATGATCTTTGAACAGGGTTAAGGGGCTTGAAAGGTTTTGAAAGGGTTAAGGGGCTTGAAAGGTTTTGACAGGGTTAAGGGTTTGAAAGGTTTTGACAGGGTTAAGAATGGTTTATGGCCTTTACAGATTTATGCTTAGGCAGGTCTGATGCTTTGGGTGTTTTGAACTGGTATCTGAACTTGGGTCAGTTTACTGGCTATTTGTTTGGATAGTTTATGGTTTAGACTTGAAGCTGGACCGGTTTGTGAGGCCTGAGCTTTGTTTTAAAGCTTCAAGCAGGTTTTTTGGATTTATGGCATATGCAGGATTTAGGCTTTTGGTTTGAAACTGATATGCTTGCAGGTTATGCTGGTTTAGGCCTTAACAGGTTTAATGGCTTAGCAGGTTTGATGCTTAGGTGAGTTTTTACTGGTTTTTGGGCATACGCTGGTTTAGAGCTTCAACAGGTTAATGGCTTTCTCGGATTTGCCTTTCATCTTGGGCAGTTTTGGTATATTTTGTTTGACAGGGTATCAGGTTATGTGTTGGCTTATGGTTTGGACTGATGCAGGTGAGGCTTGTTTATGCTTAGGCAGGTCTTGGCCTTTCAGGTTTGAAACTGATATGCTTGCAGGTTATGCTTGTTTCTGAGCTTTTTGGTTTTGAAAATGGTAAGGCCTTTTTTAGCTTAAGGCAGGTTTGACTGGTTTTATGCTTGGGGTCTGGACAGCAGGTTCAGGGCTTTGGTCGTTTCCTCCTTCCCTCTTTGATCTCTTTTTCTACTGTTTTATTGATCAAAACTTTATATTTTCTTTTTTTCTTTTGTCCACTGTGTTGTTGGCAGTTTTTGTATATTTTATCATGCCTTCCTGCCTAAAGCCTAAAAAACCTGCTCTCTTTTTCTCTTTTTCTTCTCTCTCTCAGTACAATTAATATATTTAATATGTTTGTGTTGTACTTTTTGTTCTGAAGGGGCCCCTTCTTTTGGGAAATGATGAAAAGAAAATGTATGCTTGCATAATAGTTTTCCTCTGCATTCTTGTCTCTTCTTTTGACAGCTTTTGTACTTTTGGAACTTTTCATATCTTTGCCAAATCTTCTTTATTGACAGATTTGAGTAGCCTTTTGGATAGTAACTTGCATTTTTGGCAGAAAGTTTTAGTTTGGAGGTTGTGATTCAGTTTGGACCTTTAGTTTGGTTTGAACTTGGAGTTTTGAGATTTGAATTTATGCAATTTGACACTTTTTGAATTGTGCAATTCATTTTTTAGCAAATAAACATTCGTCCCTCTTTGTGAACCGGGAGAAATCCCGTGATTTGCAGAGAGGGTTAACTGATCCCAATCAGTGGCCCTTAATGATGAACTCTTTTTATCTGCCTCTTTACTTATTTATCTGCTTTTTGACTTTTCTTCTTTTGCAGATGAATATTTGAATGGAGAGGGGTATTAAATGAAGAATGAAGAATTAGAAAAAATAGGATAGTTTCATTTAAATTTAAATTAATGTAAAATTATTGTTGTAAATAAATTGTAAACAATAATTGTACGAATAATTTAAAAATAAATAAAAGTTTTTATTATCCAATTAATTCTATTTCCTCTTTTATTGTTTATTTATTATTTAAAATTCTTTGAATTAAAATAATTGAAAAATAAATTCCAATCACTTAACCTCAGAATAATAAATAATTTAAATAAACAATGCTTTAGCAATTTACTCAGTAAAACCTGGCCTTTCCAATATCCAAAGCAAAGCAACAGTTCACCAAAACAACTGATCAGGCGCATTCTCTTTTCACTGATTTTTTTACCAAACACTGTAAATCCAAACTGAGTGCATCCTTTGACTGGTTCAAACAAACAAATGTGAATTCAAACCAAAGGCATTCTTTTTACTGATTAAGTCAAACAATGCGAATTCAAACCAAATCTCGGAATAACTTGCAAAGTGCTGTAAAATTTAAATCCTTCTGAGAATATGACCACAAAAACCCTAATTCCTGATTAAATGCCAAAGAACATTCGCTTGATCAAAATTGAGCCAAAGTCAACCAAAACCCTAAGCCAATTGTGTGAAACATTCCAGAGCCCTGAAAAATCAATAAAACCCTAATTTTTGCTTGGCTGACGAGAAAAGTCCGTTTGACCGATTCTTGAGCCAATCTGAAAAATCAGGAAACGCCTGAAGCTGTGATTTCTTGTGGAAAAATGCGAGGGCAAATTTTGGGGTACAACAGTTGCCCCTGTTCAATATTCTTGAACCTGAAGAGTTAGATTGGCAAGTTTGCCTTTCGCGACTTGAAGGTAAAAGAAGATTGGACACTAAAGTACCCAGAAAGTTTGCACTCGTCGATGTGATGGTAGAGGTGAATGGGCTTACAGATGCCATTTGGTGATGGGCTTAAAGATGCCATCTAGTGCGATAGAATCTTGTCGAGGGATGGGCTTAGAAATGCCATCTGGGAATGGGCTTAAAGATGCCATTTGGCGACTGCTGATAGGAGGATGGGCTTATAGATGCCATCTGGAAATGGGCTTAAAGATGCCATTTGGAAATGTTGAACTGTATGTCAATGATGAGTGGACGAGTATCAGAAAGGCACCCACGTTTTGGAACATCTCTGAATTGGGGGTCCGAGCAAGCAATAGATTGACATCCATGTTCTGGAGAATCCGTAAACTATTTTCAGGAGTTGAGATTGAATAAGCAATAGAGCAGCATCCGTTGTTGGGAAGCGTCCGTAAACTGTTTTCAAAAATTACATCTGAACAAGTGATAGGTTAACATCCGTTACTGGAGAAACCGTGAACTGTTTTCAGAAGTCTTGAAGCTGAATCTGAACAAGTGATAGGTTAACATCCGTTACTGGAGAACCCGTGAACTGTTTTCAGAAGTCTTGAAGTTGAATAAGCAATAGAGCAGCATCCGTTGTTGGGAAGCGTCCGTAAACTGTTTTCAAAAGTTGCATCTGAACAAGTTGGTAGATTACCATCCGTTGTTGGGAAGAATCCGTAAACTGTTTTCAGACGTCTTGAGGTTGAATAAGCAATAGAGCAGCATCCGTTGTTGGGAAGCGCCCGTAAACTGTTTTCAAAAGTTGCATCTGAACAAGTTGGTAGATTAACATCCGTTGTTGGGAAGAATCGGTAAACTGTTTCAAAAGTCTTGAAGAGGAACCGGTGTAGGGTTTCCTGAGGATGAGCTCGTGTAAAACTGCATCTGGATGAATCTGGAATAAGTATCAGAATGTCGCCGTGTCCGGGTCACATCTGAATTATTTCTGGATGAATCTCGGAAGATGATTTGTGTCTGTCAACTGATCTTACCTGAAAAGGTAAAGGGTTAGTTGTATGCAATGTTATGATGCATGATGCAATGTATGTGACATCAATTTTTGTGACATGAATGGGATGAATGCGCATGTAAGCTGGTGAGCTAATGCTGAGGATAAATGAATCCTAGACGGCTGAAGATAAAAGAATCTTGATTGCTGCCGGGGAAAATAAATCCTTGGCTGCTGCTGTGGAGGGCAAGAATCTTCAATTGTTGAAAATGAGAAGTCTTGGGACTACTGTTGGGAGAATCAGAAGCTTGGGTTGTATGCCAAACTACTGGGTCTTCCTGTTTTGAGGAGATCTGTGTAGGATTTCCTGATGATGAGTCCGTGTAGAACTGCATCGGGTTTTTGAACACTTTTGACATTCGAATGCCCCAAGTGGTGATGTAGATAATTTCATGGCTTATTACAGGTGTTGGTCTACAATCGGTCGTCCACAGATGTTTTCCTGGCTTGTTACAGGTGTTGATCTGGAATTCTTCAGACGTGCCCTGGCTGGATACAGGAATCGAGTCTGGAAAGGTGATAGTTAACAGATATGCCCTGGCTGGATACAGGAATCGAATCTTCAAACTCTTCAGACGTGCCCTGGCTAGATACAGGAATCGAGTCTGGAAATGTGATAGTTAACAGATATGCCCTGGCTGGATACAGGAATCGAATCTTCAAACTCTTCAGACGTGCCCTGGCTAGATACAGGAATCGAGTCTGGAAATAGTCGTCAACAGATATGCCCTGGTTGGATACAGGAATCGAATCCTCAAACTCTTCAGACGTGCCCTGGCTAGGTACAAGAATCGAGTCTGGAAATGTGATAGTTAACAGATATGCCCTGGCTGGATACAGGAATCGAATCTTCAAACTCTTCAGACGTGCCCTGGCTAGATACAGGAATCGAGTCTGGAAATGTGATAGTTAACAGATATGCCCTGGCTGGATACAGGAATCGAATCCTCAAACTCTTCAGACGTGCCCTGGCTAGGTACAGGAATCGAGTCTGGAAATGTGATAGTTGATTGGTTGAACACTTTTGACATTCGAATGCCCTAAGTGGTGATGAAGGAGTCTTGAATCAGATTACTCTGCATATTGAGAGATTTTTTTGAAATCTTGACTGGACTGCCCCAGGTTAACTGGATTTTGAAAGATTTGTTGGACCTTGACTGGACTGCCCCAGGTTAATTGGATGGTGCTATGTCATGCCCCTTGTTGATAGGAGATTTGATGGAAGTGTTATCCTCTTGAAGTGATTTTTACTTACTGAGAGAGTTTTCGTTCCTCCGAACATTCGCTGTATGAATTTCTTCGCTGTCAAACAAAAAGCCAAATGGAGACAGTGATATTCAAATAATGCAAAGTTTATGTTTGTCTCGAAGTTTTGAAGAATGCGTTTTTTAGCAGAAAACTTTTTATAAGACAAGTCAACACAAGATTTAGAGTAAAGCCCTACAGGAGTCAGGATACCTTTTGTAACAGTATGTTTTTGAACTAACCCATGCTTCAATTAGGACTTTTGAAGGGTTGTAACGTGGCTTAGTTCACGGTTTAAGAAACAAAGGATAAAGGCTCAAAGTATATTTGTACCCACCCGCTCTTCGTGATGTTCTTCAACCTAAGCTCAGTTAATTGTGCGTCACACTCTGTTTTGAGTTCGGAACGACTTTTGGGCGATGGTTCACGAATTGAATTTGGGGAGACAGTCATCATCTCCTTTTTTTCTTTTTCAACATTTTTTCATGTTGTTGAGGATTTTGTAATGACCTCACTATTTTGATTTTGATTTGTTATCCCTAACTTTTGCCTGACTGTTCCCGTTTTCGAGATTACAGTCAGCGGGATGCCCCAGCTTTCTTAAGCCTCTTTTATAGGTTTTGGCTTGGTGGGCTTTTTTCTTTTGAGAGATTGACTGCCTATGTGATAGGGAACCACCCCTGTCTTTTGATTCCAAAGGAATGTTCTCTTTTTCGGCATCGTTCGTTGTATTACGAACTGAGAGTTTGCGACTTCAATGCGCATCTTCTTTTGAATTAACTGAGATACTACCCTGCCCCGGGTTTATATCAAAGGTTTTGATCGTTTAGAACAGAAAACTCCTACTTCTTTGGCTCGAAGGGGTTGACTAGGGATTAACTTCCTTATAACTCCAGTGTTTAGGAATTGAAAGAAATGCCTGTACATCATCAGCAAGGTCTGTTCAAAAGTATACTGTATAAGATCATGGTATTGTTTCGTCATCCTCCCTCTAAAGGCTTGTAGCTTTTTATCAAGAGTCAAATATCATAAAGAAAAGCATAAGAGTAGTGAAACGAATGGATGAATTCAAGACAAACATATGCAATGCATTAATGAAAATAGAGTTTAACATCAACAAATAATTGTTTGACAGCAAAAGAAATTACAACTTTGAAAATTCAAAAATGGAGGAAAAGTCTTTCAGCTTGAGCTTCGTCACTTCAAGTGGAGAACCCTTTAACAAAAGATTTTCATCTCGCCGTCTGGCATGAATTCCAGCACCCCAATGTCGATCAGATCTTGAATCTTGTTCTTCAAGGCCCAACAGTCGTTGGTGTCGTGTCCCGGGCTGTAGGAATGGTAAACACAAAATGCGTCGGGACGGTAGTTAGGAGAGGAGGTATTGAGCTTCTGAGGAGGGTCCTTTAAGGTAAGCAGGTTGACCTCCATCAGGCGCTTCAGTATGAAGAATGATGGTATTTCAGTCTCCGTGAACTGCCTTCCCGTCGTTTCTTGCTTACGCCGATTACCCCGTTGACGCTGGCGAGGTTGTTGCTGGGCTTGTGACCCTGAAGCAAGCAAAGGAGCTTTCCCCTTGTCTTCTTGAGTGGATGGAGGCTGAGCGGTGACTTGCTCCTCAACCTCAGATGTTTGCCCCAGTTGGTTGTTTGGAAGCAGTTGGCGGACAAGAACTCTGAGTTCCTCTTGTCTTTGAGATAGGTCTTGGATGAGAGCCATCTGGCCTACCAACTGTCCCATCACTTGGGTCCTCAAGTTTGTCAGATCAAACTGCAACTCCGCAAGCTGATCACTCCTGGCATTGTTTGAATTCTCCAAGCCCTTTGTGAGGAGAGCTTTCATCTCTTCTTGCCCCAGAGACAAGTTCAGGAACAACTCCTGCAGTTGAGCAGTCTGGTCTTGGATGTCTTTGACAGACCTTTCTAGAGCCATCTCTTGCTGAAATAAACAGCAGGAGAGTAAGGAAACCTGAAAAAGGAAAGACTGTCAAAATGTAATGCATGATATGTGGATGCATGCTTTCAAGGATCTCTTGGGGTAAACACAAGAAAATGTTAGAGGTTGAACTTTTCTCTTGGATTGGAGATCTCCGTACCGGTGGATGTATTTCCACGAGAACCAAGCTCACCATGTCGAGTGGGTCATAGCCACTGATTCAAGTTATTGCACTTGATCTTTGTTTGGAGAACTTTGTATCGGTGGATGTCTTTCCACGAGAATCAAGCTCACCATGTCGAGTGGGTCATAGCCACTGATTCAAGTTGTTGCACTAGAACTTTGATGACATTGGTTAGAGGAGAAACCTCTTGCCCCTTGGTAGACGTCTGGTTCAACGTAACCCTGCATCAAAAGAACCCTCGAGATCCTTGAAATGGTTATTGAAAATGCTATGGTATGATGTTATGATGTTATGTATATGTATGCGAAAAGCAAGTGAGTGTATATACAGGCAAACATATTCACACAAAGCAAACAAGTCCTTAGGTTTAGGCTTGCATGGGGTTCAGGCACTACCCTCTTTCAGTTTCGTTGGTTAAAACCTGTCCTATCAGAATTAACCGGGTTCTAGAGGATCTCAAATCATTGGCTACCCTCGATCGGTTATAACTCCAACATCGCTATCTTTTCTTGCGGCCGGAACCATCGCGAGAGTTTAGCCTCAATGAGTGTAGCATACTGCTACTGTTCTAATGGCCAAGTTGGGTCAATTTAGGGTTCTAAGGTCGGTTGGTGCTTAATGACTCCTTGGAAGACCCATATTCTCCCCGTTTCAACACGAGGGATATCGGTACAGACCAAGGCGCCACACCAACGTAGCCACTGCTTCACCCATGTCGGTATATGCCGGACAGGTCCCTCACAGATTATGCTACCTAAAAGGGTATTCCCTAGATCCGGGTTAGGATCTATGAAACTCCGATACAAAGCCCACAAATGTAAAAGCAAACAAAGCAGTCAATTGAAAACAAAGGTGATCTAAACCCTAAGGTAACCCCATTTTTAAAATACTCCCCAGCAGAGTCGCCAGTTCTGTGATACGGTGGGAGAACTGACTATGAGTTTTGCGTTCGTATTCGCACTTATGCGGTTGAGCAAGAGTCGCCACCGACTTTTTATTTTATCCTAAAGGAAAGGTTAAAAAAGCACAGCAAAAACCTTTTGAGATATTTCGTGGGTCCGGGGGGTAGATTATGAAAAGGGAAGGTATTAGCACCCTTTTCATCCATGGTTATCCATGGGCTCTTAGTTACTTGGTTTTTAGATCACTTTCCTTGATTTTCGATTTCTTGAAATTGTGGTGTGTGTGTGTGTGTTTTAAAATTTTTTTTGAAGAGATGCCTTGTCTTAGGCAACCAATGTATTTGACTCGTGTTTGAGTGTTTTACAAAAGTGTGGATCTTTTCGAAAAGATGTTTCAAATGTTTTTGAGAGTTTGTTTGAAAGTATGTGTGGAGTGTGGTTTTTGAAAAGAAGGCAAGCGTTTTTGCAAGTTGATCTCAAGTAACTAAGAGTTTTGTCTACCCTATTGTACTCAAAGGTTTTCTCTATGTTTTCAATCCTTTTTAACAATTTTGTTCCACCATTGAATTTGGTGGACAATCTTGCATTTAGGAAGTTTGTTCGGGACGGGCGCGGGTCATCGTATGGACCATGAATGCAATGGTGCCAAGTGTCTTTGGCAATTTGCTTTGAAGGGACTATGATCATTCCGTTTTAGGCAACATTCGAAAGCGTCATCGAGGGACTTTATGATCATTTGAATTTGTTTTGCCAAAGATACTCGACGTGCAAGCATGGCCCATTTTGGAAGGCAACATGTGGGATTACCCTAGAGGGTGCAAGTGTGATTGTGTATTGATTTCGTGTATTTGTCTTGTATTAGGTTATCTAGCGTTTGATTTTATGTACATGCAAACCCTAGGTCTAACCATGGTATAATTGAAAGCGGTAAATTGCGAAAATGTAAAGTCTACGCTATTACAAAATAAGTATCCGGGAGTGGGGGTACAAATTTATGAATGGGGATGAGACTTAGGAATATAGCATCCAATAAGTTACAACCAAATCGAATCGATCAAATGTAAATGTAACGAATATACAAATATAAGCAAATGTGTATAGGAGCAATGTAAATGTATTGTGTAAGTGTACGTGTATATGTGCATGTATATTATTTATAGGTTAGAGATGCAAAATTGAATGTGTATCAAGTATTGTTTTGACTTAAAGAATTAAATGTTTGTTTAATTTAATTAATAATCTTGTATTTTCTTTAATATGTACAAAAAGATAATTTTAATAAAAGGAAATATTCTAAGTTTGAAAGTTATTATTTTACATTTAATATATAATAAAGGTATCTTTGTATTATTAGTAAGAATATTTGAATTAAAAGAAAAAAAGTGTTTTCAATTTTAATTATATGGTGTAATAAAAATGGTTCTTTATTTGTATGTACAAAGAAAATTTAAATTAAATGTGTTAAATAAAAAATAAAAAATGTGTTTTTATGTACAAAGGGGTTTTAAAGAAAGAAAATCGTTTAACTTAAAAAGGTAATATTCATGTATTTTTAGTTAACATTTTTATATGAAAAAATTAGGGTATCATTCATTAAAAAGGTTAAGTTAAAAAAGAAACAAATAAAAGTGTTTTTTTATTTTAGTTTGTATAAAAATGAAAAAATGAATAAAATAATTAAATGGGCTTGGGACTTATGCTGGCCCAAAACAGAATTGAAAATGGATCAGGAAAGGGGGTGTTAACTGGAAATTCATTGGGCTTCAGGCGTTTCAGAAAGGGACGAGGCCCACGCTTGGCTCAAAAATATTTTAGGGTTTGGTTGTTTTTCATTTGGGACAAAGCTTTGGGGTTTTGAGACAGCGGCGGCGTTCGTTTGTTACTTCATCTTCTCTGATCGTCTTTGAGTGCCATCTCTTCCGCCTAGCCACCAGTGCCACCTCTCGTCCTTCCCCTCGCGTTCGTTCAAGCAACGGTAAAACAAGGTAACGGAATGTCTCAAACTCGTTAGACGTTTTAGATTTGCATGTTAAGATTCTTTGATTGTTGAATCCGATTCTGTGTTTTATTGATTAATGCGTTTTGGTTTGTCTTGTGTGAGGTATAAAAGGAAAGGGGAAAAAGAGAACTACCTTGACAGAGGGGAGGAAGAAGATGGAGGTGCTTAGGAGGCTCAGCGGTGAAGGAAGATGGCGCGATGAGAGCTTTCCTTTTTTTGGTAACCCTGGTACTCGAAACACTTTTTATATCTTTCTCTTCTTCTCCCTGTTGCCTTATTGAGTTGCCTATTTGCTTTTTTCTTGCCCAATGATGAACCTAGGGTTCTGAGGGCCTTGAATGCTTCTGTTTGATTGCCTTTGAATTGCCTTTGAATGTATGCTTTTAAATGTTGCCTTTAATGCTTAAGATGCATCTTTTACTTGTCCTTGAGTTGCCTTCTGAGATTGATGCCTGTGTTGCCTCTGGTTCTTTAGGCTTGGTTATGATCTTTGAACAGGGTTAAGGGGCTTGAAAGGTTTTGACAGGGTTAAGGGGCTTGAAAGGTTTTGACAGGGTTAAGGGTTTGAAAGGTTTTGACAGGGTTAAGAATGGTTTATGGCCTTTACAGATTTATGCTTAGGCAGGTCTGATGCTTTGGGTGTTTTGAACTGGTATCTGAACTTGGGGCAGTTTACTGGCTATTTGTTTGGATAGTTTATGGTTTAGACTTGAAGCTGGACCGGTTTGTGAGGCCTGAGCTTTGTTTTAAAGCTTCAAGCAGGTTTTTTGGATTTATGGCATATGCAGGATTTAGGCTTTTGGTTTGAAACTGATATGCTTGCAGGTTATGCTGGTTTAGGCCTTAACAGGTTTAATGGCTTAGCAGGTTTGATGCTTAGGTGAGTTTTTACTGGTTTTTGGGCATATGCTGGTTTAGAGCTTCAACAGGTTAATGGCTTTCTCGGATTTTCCCTTCATCTTGGGAAGTTTTGGTATATTTTGTTTGACAGGGTATCAGGTTATGTGTTGGCTTATGGTTTGGACTGATGCAGGTGAGGCTTGTTTATGCTTAGGCAGGTCTTGGCCTTTCAGGTTTGAAACTGATATGCTTGCAGGTTATGCTTGTTTCTGAGCTTTTTGGTTTTGAAAATGGTAAGGCCTTTTTTAGCTTAAGGCAGGTTTGACTGGTTTTATGCTTGGGGTCTGGACAGCAGGTTCAGGGCTTTGGTCGTTTCCTCCTTCCCTCTTTGATCTCTTTTTCTACTGTTTTATTGATCAAAACTTTATTTTTTCTTTTTTTCTTTTGTCCACTGTGTTGTTGGCAGTTTTTGTATATTTTATCATGCCTTCCTGCCTAAAGCCTAAAAAACCTGCTCTCTTTTTCTCTTTTTCTTCTCTCTCTCAGTACAGTTAATATATTTAATATGTTTGTGCTGTACTTTTTGTTCTGAAGGGGGCCCTTCTTTTGGGAAATGATGAAAAGAAAATGTATGCTTGCATAATAGTTTTCCTCTGCATTCTTGTCTCTTCTTTTGACAGCTTTTGTACTTTTGGAACTTTTCATATCTTTGCCAAATCTTCTTTATTGACAGCTTTGAGTAGCCTTTTGGATAGTAACTTGCATTTTTGGCAGAAAGTTTTAGTTTGGAGGTTGTGATTCAGTTTGGACCTTTAGTTTGGTTTGAACTTGGAGTTTTGAGATTTGAATTTATGCAATTTGACACTTTTTGAATTGTGCAATTCATTTTTTAGCAAATAAACATTCGTCCCTCTTTGTGAACCGGGAGAAATCCCGTGATTTGCAGAGAGGGTTAACTGATCCCAATCAGTGGCCCTTAATGATGAACTCTTTTTATCTGCCTCTTTACTTATTTATCTGCTTTTTGACTTTTCTTCTTTTGCAGATGAATTTTTGAATGGAGAGGGGTATTAAATGAAGATTGAAGAATTAGAAAAAATAGGATAGTTTCATTTAAATTTAAATTAATGTAAAATTATTGTTGTAAATAAATTGTAAACAATAATTGTACGAATAATTTAAATATAAATAAAAGTGTTTATTATCCAATTAATTCTATGTCCTCTTTTATTGTTTATTTATTATTTAAAATTCTTTGAATTAAAATAATTGAAAAATAAATTCCAATCACTTAACCTCAGAATAATAAATAATTTAAATAAACAATGCTTTAGCAATTTACTCAGTTAAACCTGGCCTTTCCAATATCCAAAGCAAAGCAACAGTTAACCAAAACAACTGATCAGGCGCATTCTCTTTTCACTGATTTTTTTACCAAACACTGTAAATCCAAACTGAGTGCATCCTTTGACTGGTTCAAACAAACAAATGTGAATTCAAACTAAAGGCATTCTTTTTACTGATTAAGTCAAACAATGCGAATTCAAACCAAATCTCGGAATAACTTGCAAAGTGCTGTAGAATTTAAATACTTCTAAGAATATGCCCATAAAAACCCTAATTCCTGATTAAATGCCAAAGAATGTTCGCCTGATCAAAATTGAGCCAAAGTCAACCAAAACCCTAAGCCAATTGTGTGAAACATTCCAGAGCCCTGAAAAATCAATAAAACCCTAATTTTTGCTTGGCTCACGAGAAAAGTCCGTTTGACCGATTCTTGAGCCAATCTGAAAAATCAGGAAACGCCTGAAGCTGTGATTTCTTGTGGAAAAATGCGAGGGAAAATTTTGGGGTACAACAGTTATCCTACTTTGATTCTCAATATCATTGATGGGTGTGATGTTTCGTCATCTGTTTTATTGATGTTTCGCCATCTTTGCCATGTTATCTCTTAGTCGATGTTTCGCCATCGCACATTTGTTTGAAGACGATGTTTCACCATCTCACATGTTTGTTATCCTACCTTGATTCTCAATATCATTGATGGGTGTGATGTTTCGTCATCTGTTTTATTGACGTTTCACCATCTTTGCCATGTTATCTCTTAGTCGATGTTTCGCCATCGCACATTTGTTTGAAGCCGATGTTTCGCCATCGCACATGTATGTTATCCTACTTTGATTCTCAATATCATTGATGGGTGTGATGTTTTGTCATTCGTTTTATCATTCGATGTTTCGCCATCTTTGACATGATACTTTGTTATTACCTAATCAATGTTTGATCGCCTCATTTGTTTGTTGTTTCATTCGATGTTTTGCCGTCCTGGCTATCTTTGTTTGTCTTAATTAAAAAAACAGAAACCAACCAAAATACATAAGCCGAACTACGGCTGCTCTGATTCCTTAAAAGGGATACGTAGGCATTGGGGTAGGGCCCAACCGAGCACAACTTTTATTTTTCCTACATTATTTTATTTTTCTTTTGCATGCATTCCCTTTTCAGTTTTAAGCCATAGACATAAGACTTGACCACACCCGTTAGATTAGACAACAAGAGTGGATACCATAGAGTACTACGGGCGTGTGGGGTGCTAACACCTTCCCCTCATGTAACAGACTCCCTTACCCGATCTCTCAGTCGAAAGACCGTGATTTCCCCCTTTCCAGGTTTTCTCGATGTTTGCCTTTCCCTCTCGGCGGGATAAAAGACGTTCGATGGCGACTTCATTTATGTTTCATTAACATCCAGATGCCAGGTTCCGGCCGCGCGATTTCAATATGGATTGAAACCACTGATTTCATTATTTGGTCCATACTATCCGGATTTGGTAAGAGTATTCTTCAGTAATTTGACTCCTCACAAAGGCAAGATGGTTAAATATGTGTTGGGTACAAGAATCTCTATAACCCCTGAGATTGTTGGTGAGATTCTACATATTCCTTATATTGGGAGCTCTTTGTACGATCTTGAAAATGAAGCATGGGGTGATTACAGGAAAAGGGAATTTTATTACGGCATTGGCAGATTGAGAGAAGCTGAATTCCGTTCTAAAAGAATTTGTGGTCTAGGAGGAGTCACTCCATCTAGAGACTCATGGAGTGCGGGTAACTTTTTTATAGACGATAGACTATTTCATTATTTTATGGTCTATATTATGTTTCTGCGGGCTGGAAACCACTGCACCGTGACTGATTTGAAAATGCAACTGATCTACACAAGGAAGAGAGGTATAACGGTTAATTGGGCAAGGCTCATAATGGTTCATATGCTAAGGGTTGATGCAAAGTAAAAATTTCTACGATATGCTTACTTTGTTACATTAATTATGGAAGAATTTGGAGTTGATTTTGCTGGTTTTGAAAGAGTTGATATGGATCCAAATTTTCACAAGATCTCCATCAAAAATGTTGACTCGAGAATGGGAGTTCACTATAATCCGAAAACAAAAACAATCACATACATTAGTGAAGATGTGATTAGTGAAGAAGGAAACAACCAAGAGGAAGAAGGCAGTGAAGATGTACCTCCTCCACCTACTGCTCCCTCTAGTCCAAGTAATCAAGATCTTATGGATTTTATGTCTCAACAATTTTCTTCCATGAATACCAACATCAACAACCAATTGAATGCTATCAATGACTCCACAACGACCCAGATTAATGATTTTGGCTCGGATGTGAACCAACAATTTTCCTACCTTTACTCTCACCTTCACATACCTCATATGACCCTAATAATCCTACTGCATCTCCATCACATTACACATAACCTCCTCTACAACAACAATTTTCCAATCAAGGATCCTGGTTCTATAACAATTGTGGCATGAATCAACCATAAAGTTTCTGTCCAACTTTGTTATTTCTACTTTTTTCTGTTATGTCCTTGTTCCGTTATTCTACATTGTGTTTGTTGTTGTTAAAATTTCTTTGTAATTGTTATTTTACTATAACTATGTCTATGACTATTTTTGATGCATGATTGCTTAAGTTTTTTCAATGTTGTTTTATTATGATTCATTTTTATGCATCTTTTCCTTCTTTTTTTGATAATGTCAAAGGGGGAGAAGGATATGGCACTTTATGCTTGTATATTTCCTGTCTCAAATTTCTAAGGTACTCTTCAACCAGAATGAACAAATGAAAAGGATTCCAACCTTCTCATACAAATGGGGAGTTATGCATCTTAGGGGGAGAAGTTTCTTTCTGGAAATTACAATGCATCAAGCAAGATCATTTGTCATCATCAAAAAGGGGAAGAATGTAAAATCAAGCTTCTTAAATGCACGTTTGTTTTGATGAAGACAAACCATTTTGACAAGAAGGCAAAGATTATTGATCAATCTAAAAGTATATGTGGATAAAGTCTTTGGTTCAAGCACTTAGCAAATTTCAAGGTATAATGATAATACTTACTTTGAACTTAAGACATATATGCTCAATGGTCAAAAGAAATATTTTATATTGTCCAAACTTTTACTCAACTTTTCTAAGCTTAATTTCAATTTTTACTTGGGTGTAATCGATTTGCATATTGGTGAAATCGATTGCATGCTTCATATTTTCAAAGCATTAGCTACTGTTTCTAAGTGCAATCGATTTGCATGTTTGTGCAATCGATTGCTCTCAATCAATTTTTGCTACTGACTATAAGTGCAACCGATTTACACACTTATGCAATCGATTTCTCACTCAAAAAAATTGAATTTCTAGTTGTTTAAACCTCGTGCAATCGATTTACACAAGGGTGCAATCAATTGCATGCTGAACAATTTTGAAAAATAACAACTTTACTCATGCCTGTTCATAACACTATTTCATGGAAACCTTTCATTCAATCTTGGAAATTGTTCATGATTCATTTGCAGAATTATATGATGTTTCCAAAGGGTTCCATGAACATATAAATATTCATTTTTAAAATCATTTAAAGTACCTCTTCCAATCATATTTTCTGAATTTTCAAAAATCAAACTCAAGCTTTTATACACTTTCATACACAAGTTTTCTGCACACTTTCACATATTGTCAACCAGAAAACTTTGAGCATTATATATCTTGAGTCATTGTATACTATTGTCATTGGAAGAGAAGATCAATTCATTGATAAAATCACTCAAACTAATCGTTTCTACTCAAACTCACTCAAATCAAAATAATGCTATATACTTGCTTATTTTTCAAGACTATTGAAAATAAGTTCAAGTGGTTTTGTAATCTTGTTTTTCTAGGATTGTTGCATACAAGTAAAGTCACTTTGAGAGGATTGTTTTCATTGTTGACATAGTGAAAATCCAAGAGGATTATTCTTGGTCCAAGAGGATTGTTCTTGGTTTTGGGTAGCTCTTGTTTAAGTTTGCCACAATAAAGAGATCTCTTTCATGTTTAAAGGGGACTGGAGTACTCTCGGACTGTAAGGGGAACCAGGATATATCGCTTGTGTCTCTTTATTTTTCTGCACTTTACTCTTTCATAAGCTCACCATAAACCAGAAAAATAATATCCATCATCACTAAAACTAGAAAAAATTTAAAGTACCTAATTCACCCCCCCCCCCCCCTCTTAGGCGCACTTCGTACTTACATCTACCAGATGGTTGTTGGTTGTTGAAAGTGGGGGTCCAGCGCCTGATAATTAACAAAGAAATTCTATTTGAGAAGGTTCCCCTTACAAGAAGTTTTTATGAAGATGTCTCAATAATCACCATTTTCGACAATCCTCCCAGAGTCCCCACCAAAAGACCCGTCAGGATTACATCTGTTCCCAAGTTTGTTCCCTTGATCATCACCCTTTCGGGGCCAATACCATATTCCTCTGATAAAGTTGTTCCATGGAATTATGGGGATGACGTCTATTACCATGGCGTCAAGCAAGACCTATTGGCTGTCAAAGATAAAATTTCTGAAGATATTGATCTTGACATCGACAATATCGTTGGGACCAATAAAATAATGAGAAGCGGAAGAGTTTTCTCTCCCGAGATCTCTCCAAAAAATGTTGCTACTCCTGTGACCATTCCTGCTACTACTCCTGTCAATACTCCCATTGCTACTCCTACTATTATCCCTGCTACTGAGTCAACCGAGACTCGGGGCAAAGAGGTATTGGTTGAGCTTGTCCAGACGAAGGGGCACCCAGAAGTCATTCTTGAGGCTTCTAAAAAAGAAATGGAAGAGATATTAAAGATAATCAAGAAAAGTGATTATAATGTCGTGGAACAATTGGGGAAGACCCCTTCAAAAATATCAATGTTGGCCTTACTTTTGTGCTTTGAAGCCCATGCTAAGGCTTTAGTAAAATTCCTGAAGTTTGCCCATGTGCCTCGAGAGGCCTCCGCTGATCAATTCGATAATTGATTTGCTAGTTTGACAGCTTACAATGGCCTGGGATTCTCTGATGCAGATTTAACTCCCAAGGGAAGGAAACACAATGATTCTCTGCATGTCTCCATTGAATGCAGGGGCACTACATTAGCCCATGTTCTGGTGGATACAAGTTTTTCACTGAATGTCTTACCCAAGATAGCTTTGAACAAGTTAGATTGCGAAGGACTCACATTGAAGCCCAGTAACATTATGGTGTAGGCCTTCAATGGTTCTAAAAGAATGGTGGACGGGGAGGTGGACATCTCTATCAAACTTGGTACTCAGACTTTTGACTCAACCTTCTATGTGATTGACATCCTCCCGTCTTATTCCTATTTATTGGGTCGACCCTGGATCCATGGGGTTGGTGTTATTACTTCCACCCTGCATCAGATGCTGAAGTACCCAGTCAATGGAAAGATTATCATAGTTCATGGGGAGGAGGAATACATGGTGAGCCACCTGAAGTCTTTCAGGTATGTTTAAATGGACGGCGAGTTCATTGAGACCCCCTGTCAAAACTTTGAGGAGGTTCCATAGACAGTTGCTGCGACCAAGACTGTAACCAGTGTTCTGAAGACTACTAGACCTCCACTGAAGATGGCTTCTCTAAGGGTTGCCAAAGCAGTAGTTGAAGAAGATGGGTGTACCATTTGGGGCCAACTTCCAGATATTCCAAACAAACCTGACAAATTTGGTTTGGGTTTTACTTCAGGAGCCCAGAGATCTTTTCGTCGTGCTCGCACTAGGGGACCACCATTACGGACCAGCAACCATGGAGTCAATGCTCTGGAAGACAGTGATAGCGACTGCGACTTTGACAAGTGGATCTTCCCAACTACCAGCGGTGGACTCAACAATTGGGAGGCCAAATATTTTATGCCCATTACTTTTATTCAAGAGTAATTTGTATTTTTATTTTTGAGGATATGTAATAATTGAACAATTGAAACTTTAAAGCCTTGTGTCTTACCCGAGCCACAATGGTTTATTTGTGAGGGTTATTGATTCATACTCATATGTCATTAATAAATCATTAGGCGTTTTGCATACAAATTTTACGCTCTCTATTTTTCATTTTCTACCTTTTTACTTTATCAAAAATATATAGCTATGCTATTACACACACCCACATATCAAACTGCAGATCCACATCCACTCTGGATCTTATTGATAACGGTTCTACTATTTCCCATTATGACTTTGAAAATCCGATCTACCTAGCCAAGGACGAAGGTGAGGAAGATTGTGAAGTACCAGGAGAACTTGCCAGACTGTTACAATAGGAAGAAAGGGAAATACAGCCTCATGAAGAGCCAGTTGAGACAGTAAACTTGGGTACTGAAGAGGACAAGAAAGAAGTCAAGATATGTGTTGATCTAGAGCTTAGTGTCAAAGAGAGGTTAATACAAATGCTACATGACTATGTTGAGGTTTTTTCATGTTCATATGAAGACATGTCGGGACTTGACACTGATATCGTGGTTCATTGTCTACCGACAAAAGAGGACTACCAAGGTTCGTCGCATATTGTTTGAGATGTCAGAAAAGATCAAGGCTGAAGTCATGAAACAGTTCAATTTCGGTTTCTTAGTTGTAACCTCTTATCCATAATGGGTTGCTAACGTTGTGTCGGTACCTAAGATTGACGGTAAGGTACGTATGTGAGTGGATTACAGAGACCTGAATAAGGCAAGCCCCAAGGAAGACTTTCCACTTCCCCAAATTGATGTTCTGGTTGACAACAACCGCACAACATAAGGTATTTTCCTTCATGGATGGTTTCTCCGGGTACACTAAGATCAAAATGGCACCCGAGGAAATGGAGAGAACAACCTTCGTCACACAGTGGGGCACTTTCTATTACAAAGTTATGCCATTTGGGTTGAAGAACGTCGGGGCAACCTATCAGCGTGCCATGGTAGCTTTGTTTCATGATATGATCCATCATGAGATAGAGGTCTATGTTGATGACATGATAGCCAGGTCCCAGACTAAAGAGGAGCACCTCGATCACCTTTAGAAGCTATTTGAAAGATTGAAGAAATATAAACGGAGGATGAATCCAAATAAATGCACCTTTGGAGTAAGATCTAGTAAGCTCTTAGATTTCGTTGTCAGCGGCAAAGGCATTGAAGTGGACCCTGCAAAGGTTAAAGGTATACAAGAAATGCACACTCCTCGAACTGAGAAGGAAGTCAGGGGATTCTTGGGACGTCTAAACTACATTGCCAGGTTCATTTCCCATCTGACCGCTACTTGTGAGCCAATCTTCAAGTTACTGAAGAAAGATCAAGAAGGGAAGTGGAATGACGATTTCCATAACACATTTTACAAAATAAAGGAATATCTTCAAGAGCCTCCAATCTTGATGCGACCAGTTGAAGGAAGACCTCTGATCATGTACTTAACAATGTTAGAGAACTCAATGGGGTGTGTGCTGGGGTAGCATGATGAGTCTGGTCGAAAAGAGCATTCAATATACTACCTTAGCAAAAAGTTTACCGACTGTCAAACAAGATACTCACTGCTCAAGAAAACTTGCTGCACTTTGGCATGGGCTGCTCGCCGACTAAGACAGTATATGTTGACCCACATTACTTTGTGGATATCTAAAATGGATCCTATCAAGTACATCTTTGAGAAGCCCACTCTCTCCGTAAGAATAGCAAGATGGTAAATGATCCTGACCAAATACGACATTCAATACACAACCCAGAAAGAAATTAAAGGAAGTGTATTAGCTGATTATTTGGCTCATCAGGCCGTGGATGTCTACCAATCCATGAATTTTGAGTTCCCGAACGAGAACATCATGTTAGTAACTGATTGTGAAGAACCTGGACCGGATGAAGGACCTGAAAAAGGATCCTGATTAACTATGGGTTTTGACGGAGCTTCCAACGGTCTTGGCAATGACATCGGCGTTGTGATCATATCTCCTGAAGGATGCCATACTCCTTTCACTTCCAGATTATGTTTCAATTGTACCAACAATATGGCTGAGTATGAAGCATGTATTATGGGTCTCAAAGCTGCTATCGACTTGAGGATCAAATTCTTAAGTGTATTTGGAGACTCGGCCCTAGTAATCAGTCAAATCAAAGGAGAATGGGACATGAAGCATCCTAATCTTATCCCTTACAAAGAGCATGTGTTGACATTGATTCCACATTTTTAAGAAGTCACTTTTGAGCATTTTCCACGAGAAGAAAATCAACTAGCGGATGCGCTAGCTACTATGTCATCCATGTTCAAGTTCATATGGGATAATGAGGCTCCTCATATCACTATTGAGAGGATGGATGAACCAGCATACTGTCATGAGATTAATATTGAAGAAGTAGTGGAAAAACCTTGGTTCCATGAATTCACAATATATCTTGAAGCCCAAGAGTATCCTAAGGGAGCTTCAGTAAATGATAAGAAGTTTCTAAGAAGGTTCTCTGCCAATTTCTTCCTCAGTAATGGAATCCTTTACAAGCGCAACCACGACTCTACCTTGCTTCGGTGTGTAGACAAGAGTGAGGCAGAAAATATTATGACTGATTTGCATGAAGGTACCTTTGGCACCCATTCCAGTGGGAACACGATGGCTAAAAAGATCTTACGGGAAGGATACTAATGGTCCACTATGGAAGCAGACTATTATTAGAATTCGGGAACTTGTCACAAATTCCAAATATATGTTGATAAAGTACATGTACCTCCAGTTCCTCTAAACGTATTGACTGCTTCTGGCCATTCGAAATGTGGAGCATCGATATGATTGGAGAAATTAGACCTACAACTTCTAATGGGCACTACTTCATCCTGGTTGCCATTAATTACTTCAAGAAGTGGGTCGAGGCAGCCTCATTTTCTTCTGTTACTAAGAACATTGTGGCTCGATTCATCAAACATAACCTCATCTGCCGGTACAATATTCCAGAAAGAATCATTACGGATAATGGTACCAATCTCAATAACACTATGATCACCAAGCTCTGCATGCAATTCAAGATCCAGCATCATAACTCTTCTCTTTACTGGCCGAATACGAATGGTGTTGTAGAAGCTGCTAATAAAAATATCAAGAAGATCATACAGAAGATGACAGTGACATATAAATACTGGAACGAGATGTTACCATTTGCTCTCCATGATTACCGTACCATAATACGCATATCAACAGGGGCAACCCCTTTCTCTTTGGTATACGGTATGGAGGTTGTCCTACCCATTGAAGTCCAAATCCCCTCCTTGAGAATCATGATGGATGTCGGGCTGAGCAAAGACGAATGGGTTCAGACTCGACTTGATCAATTAAATCTGATTGACGAGAAGAGGCTCGCGGCTGCCTTCCATGGTCAGATGTATCAAAAACGTATGATCAAAGCTTTTAACAAGAAGGTCAGACATCAAGTATATCAGGCTGGTGATCTGGTAATCAAGCGTATTATCCTAACACAAGGTGATCCCAGGGGCAAATGGACACCTACATATAAAGGGCCATTTGTGATCAAGAACATATTTTCTGGTGGAGCCATGATTTTAACCACTATGGACAGTGACGACCTTCCGCACCCTATAAATGCAGACATAGTTAAAAGATACTACGCATGAACAAAAACCCTCTAGGTTGACTGGCCTAGGAAAAAATAAGGACATCCTGGCGAACCAAAAGGGTTCTGGCAAAAATTAGGGATATACATATGAAAAAATCTGTACACCCGGCAAGTCGAAAACCTGAAAAGGCGGCTTGGGCAAAAAAGGGTATCCCGGTGGTTAATACATGTGGATGACTGACTGTAGGTTAATACCTGTAACAAGCCAGGAAAGCTATCTACATGAGGAGATTGAAGATTAATACTTGTAACAAGCTAGGAAAACTATCTTTCTTTCTTGGGTCAGAGATTAACACCTGATACCAACTAGGACAACTATCTCAACAACCCAAAAAGGTGAGTTCCAGATTAATACTGAAACAAGATAAGATAACTATCTGTGAAAAGTTGATTGTAGATTAACGCCTGAAACTAAACATGAAAACTATTTACATGACAAGATGAAGCAATCTTACACGAGTTTCTTCTCATGATATCCAGATGCAGTCTAACACGGACTCATCCTGAAGCAGCCCTAAACAGGCTCCTTCTCAGATATCTCCGGATGCAGACTAACATGGACTCATCCTGAAACAGGCCTACACAGGCTCTTTCTAATACATTTTCAAGTAACAGTTAATTCCATTATCCCGAGCAAGTTAATGTGAATCCTGGAAGAAACAAACAAACTCTCATCTCTCCAGTATAGAGATAAATCCTCAATAGAGTCTTAGACAACTGAAGCTCCTAGACTCTATTCCCCATAGAGTTTTCCTCAAGCGGGAGAACAACAGAAACCCACATTCCCCAGCAGAGTCCTACTTCGACAACAGGAGCAAGAATTCCCCACAAAGGGACCATTTATGAAATCAACATCTACTTTGGATGGAATCTTTAAGCCCATCTCCGACGACGCTCAGTCATCTTCTCCAAATGGCATCTGTAATCCCATTCCCGACATCATCAACCATCAATGTTACTTCATGCGAGTGCAAATTTCTAGACACTCTAGTGTCCAATCTGAAGGGGTGAAAAACACAAGAAGGGGGGGTTGAATTGTAAAACTGGAAACTTAAAGCAAATGACAAGGTATTTTTATCCTGGTTCGTTTGATCTCAAACTACTCCAGTCCACCCGTTCAAGGTGATTTCGCCTCTCTCCAACGAGGTCTTAATTCACTATATTCAACTGAATACAAATCTTGCTTTAGCAACTGCTAAAACCTTCTTGATTCAAACCACAATCCGGTTTGTCAAGGCAACACTTTCTTACAAAGGTATAATCAAATGTGTATGAATGTTTCTACAAAACTATATCACAACTGTGATGTTTACACAAATTAAGCTTAGAATACTAGGATGCTAAACGCTAATGAAGTATCAGAGTTTGTTGGTTTAGCAAAACTTGTAGAGTGAAGATTATTGTTCAGCTTTGTGCGTGTAGAGAGTTTGGAAGCATTAGCCGTGATAATCTTCAAAGCTTGGTTTATATAGCACTTTGAGAAGATGTACGTTGAAGCAAATATTCTTGATTCAATGCTATTAACAAGCTTTCCTTTTTGAGCAGATCTTGTCTAGAATGATGCCGTTGGTATTGATTAGCTTTCAATGCACAGTACCGTTGCTTCTTCAATGCACGATCTGGCTTGGCTCATTCTGATTCTGCTTCGCTGCTGATGAACTAATTTGTTTCTGTATCAGAGTGTTTTACGCGCAGTTCTGTTCATCAAGCTTCAGCATGTGCAAGCGTTGATCATCTGATCTTGACGTTCTGATTCAGCAACTTCTGATGCTGATGTGCAAACTCATATTCTGATGCTGAAAACGTGATCTTGCTTATTTTAATCAGCATATCTACAAGTCAGAGCATAGTAATTTTAGGCAGCATATAATTCAATCATAAAATATTTAACTACTATTTCTTTTCACTTTGTTATCATCAAAACTTAAATATAGGGTACTAGATTCAAACATTGTTCTAACAATCTCCCCCTTTTTGATGATGACAAAAACTAGATATTTTAAATGAAAAATAACGTGAAAAGTTATCAGATCTATGTAACAGAATAAGAAGTATGGAGAAGTCAGAGTTAAGAGATACTCCCCCTGAGTTTGTTACTTCCCTTTGATATGTGTGTTCTTCAGAGTCAGATCTTTTTCTATCTTTGAGCATCAGATTATAAGTCTTTGACTTATCAGAAAGCAGAGCTTCAGAGCTTTTCCTGTCAGAGCTTTGCTTCGGATCAGAGTGTTAGGTCGATCAGATCTTCATATATCAGAACTTCATATTTGATCAGAGCAACATGAGCTTTTATATTTTGATCAGAGCTTCTAGTTCTTAGTCTTCATAGTGTTCAGAGCTTCCTTGTGCCTGTAGACTTAACAACAAAACAGAAAAACATTTCAAGTAATAGAGTTAGAATGTTTGAGAATTTCTGTCTAGTTAGCCGTTATTGATTTTAAATATCATTCTTGTTCTCCCCCTTTTTGTCAGCAATCAAAAAGTGTTAGTGATGTGCTAAAACAATTTAGATCAGAAAAACAAATTATATTAAACATAGTTCAGATCACAAGAGCATTACACAAACATAGTCAAAACATAGTCAAAAGTACATCAGAAAATGAAGAAAAAATAGATAATGTCATGCATGAAAAAATTTCAAGGTTGTGGGGGCATGCGTGAGAACAGGCTTTCCAGCATTGCTTGAATCTTTTCAGAAGTTGCATTCTGCTTCTGAACCATGGTGACAACAGTATCAATTTTGCTGTCCTGGACATTCATTCTTGCTTCCATCTTCTGATTATTCTCATCCATCCGCTGCTGTAGACGCAAGTCATTCAGCCTTAATTCTTCCAGAGCCTGCCTGTCCAAGGCAGCTTGAGAACTTTCAGCAGGAGGAGGCTTCTCAGAACTTTCAGCTACATCTTCTGCTGGATTCTCTTCCTGAAGAGTCTTGTCTTCTTCTGAAGGTTGCACCTGTGCAGCTTGCTCTTTCTCAGACCACGATTCAGAGTCCAGAGGGAGCACAACTTCTTGAGGCAGCTGACTCTCAACTTCCTTCAGCAGCTTGCTAAAGTTCTGTTGAGCCTGCTCATAGTTGACGTCCTGCAGCTTGAGTGCTTCAGAACGAACCCATACTCTGAACTGTGACCAGAGCTGATCAGAAGCAGCTGGGTCGATCATCCCGGGACAGACTTGCTTCAAGGAAGCAATCCACTGCAGCATACCTGTTTCAAAGTCCAAAATACCAGAGCCAACATCTAATTGCTTTGGTTTGGGAATGGCCAATTTGTGTCTTAAATCAGCAAGACGTTCAAGACTTGTTAAGTCAATGAAAGTTTTGCTGGGGTTTTCAGAGGATTGGCTTTCAGAGGTGTGCTGAGGTGCTGTTTGTTTTGGTGGATGGTTATCAGAGTCAAAGGATATGTCTATTGGAGTGGTTGGAGTTTTTGGAGGTGTTGATTCCTCTGATGATGGTAACTGGGGTCTGACAATGGTGGTTCCACATGGCAACTGTATTGCCAGCGGTGAAGGTTGAGGTGAGTGGGGATCAGAATGATGAGGAGATGGGGTTTCATAGCGATGAAACTCTGTTTGAGGTGAGGGAGGATTATTTTCTGGTTGAGGAGGTGGAACTTCTGATTGTTCAGGGATCAGAGGTTCTTCTGTGATAGGTTGTTGTGCTTGTGGTTCTGATTCTTGTTCTGGTTCTGGTTGTGGTTCTGGTTGTGGTTGAATTTCTGGTTCAGGTTGTGTTTCTGGTTCAGGTTGTGTTTCTGGTTCAGGTTGTGGAGGAGGAATTTTTGATGGTTCAGAGTGAGGTTGAACAGAAGTATGTTCACGCTCAATGTCAGCTAGCACTTTATCAAGTGCTGGTGTTGTGGAAACAGGTGGTTGTTGTTTGGAAATTTTAATGGGAATTTTAATTCTGGTTCTTCTGAGTTGTAAGGCCTCAGAAGGGTCTTCTGGTATGGTTTCATCAATAGTGGGGATTGGAATGGAAATTCTGTGAGAGGTTTGGGGCGGAGCAACAGATGTTGGAATAGTAGAGGAAATTGAAATTGGAGCAGCAGATGAATTACCTCGTTTCTTTGGAGTCTGGTGAGATGATCCTTCTGCTTTCCTCTTCTTTGACTTCTTCTGAGTCACTTCAGGTTGAACTTGACTCAGATCTTTGATCTTCAGCTTGGAACCTGCAACTTCTTCCTTGTGAGAATCTGGATACTTGGCAAACATATCAGGATGGGATTCCATTTCAGAAAATCTTGGGAAATCACTCAGAGGAACTCTTCTTCTGGAGATGTCAGCAGTTGAAGAAGCTCTGGGTTCCTTCCTGATATTGTCTATCAGCTTCATCTTTTTCAGGTTCTTCGCATTCAGCGGTTTTCCAACAGTTGGTTCAAAATTGCCCAGTACTTTAGCTTCGCTCAGATAATCTATCAGCTTATTCTCTGTCAGAATATCTGATATGAGCCTCCCAAATGGTATCCAATCCCTTTTGGTTCTTTCTTCTTCTCTAGTCTCTTTCACACTAGTCTTCAGATGATTGAACAGGAAGTGTGCCAAATTGATCTTCACCCTCTGATCAATAAAGTAGATCAGAAATTGCTGATCCACGTTTATATAGTCAGGAGAGCTTGTTGGCTTCCTGTGATTGAAACAGCCTAGAACAATCTTGGCCCACACTCTGCAGTGATCCTTCAGATCCTTGATTTTGCTGCTGGGAAAACCAAGAGTGAAGATGCAGTTTGCTACCACACCTATATCAGGACACCTATCAGCCATGTCCACACAGCGGACTCCACCACCACTTTGACCTATTAACCTAGCAATGAGGTCTTCAGAAATTATAATCTTCTTTCCCATGACAGAAGAGACGACTAGATGCTTATCAATCTTGGCATGAATCCAAAATTCTTTGACAAGCTCTGGGAAGGTTGGTCCAACCAATCTATCAAAGTACCTCTCCCACTTTTGAGCTTTGACTTCAGCAGTTAGGTCAAATCCATTATCCTTCAAACTTTCGAAATCAATGATCAATTCAGAGAGAACCTCAAGATTCCTGACCGGTGTGAGAAGAGTTCTGGTAGGCGCTTGATATTGCTCAGAGGTTTCTTTCTTCTGATTTCCTGCAGAAATGCTGGAGGATGCCATTGTTCTCACACAAAAAGCTTGAGAGTGATTTGAGAAAAGCTAGGGTTTTGAAGGAGATATGCAGAAAAATGCTTAAGAGATTATGAGAAAGCGTAAAGATTAAGAATGAAAAGTAATGTGCTTAAATAGAATTTTCAAAAATTATTTTGAAAAATAAAACGTTTTTAAGAGAGAGAAAAAAATAATGATTGCCATTAACAAGCGTGATTACTTTTGCATTTAATGCTTGCTGATTTTGGGGGATTTGAGAAAGATACTTAGAAACGGTTACCAGACATGTGTCTCAATGCACCCAATCAGCGCTTTGCCTTCTCAGAAACGTGCACGCGTTCTGCTTCAGGGATTTGCTGATGATTGGATGACACTTGTTTGATGTAGTGATCAGCACGTCTGTATTTGAGATTAGACTCTCAGATCTTTAGACTTGCCTCTGATACAATCTGCATGTCCTAACTTTCTGAAAGAAGATTGATCAGAAGTTCACAGTAATATAAATACATTCTGAAAGATAAGAATATGGAATTAAAGCATTTTCATTATGGGCATACTTTCATGCTGAGATGTTTCAGAATGAAATTAAACCTATCTTCTGAAAGGGGTTTTGTAAAGATATCAGCCCATTGATGGTCTGTATCTATAAATTTCAAGTTTAAAATACCTTTCTGAATATAGTCCCTAATGAAATGATGTTTTATTTCTATATGCTTAGCTCTAGAATGTAAAATAGGATTCTTACTTAAGCAAATAGCAGAAGTATTATCACAAAGAATAGGAATGTTACTCTCAAAAATCTGGAAGTCTTCAAGCTGACTTTTCATCCAGAGCATCTGTGTGCTACATCCAGCTGCTGCTATGTACTCAGCTTCTGCTGTTGACAGAGCAATAGTTGATTGCCTTTTGCTGGACCACGAGATCAGATTTTCTCCCAGAAACTGGCAGCTTCCAGAAGTACTTTTTCGTTCCACTCTGTCTCCAGCAAAATCAGCGTCGCAGTAGCCTACTAAACTGTAATCACTAGATTTTCTATAAAACAAACCCAGATTAGTAGTACCTTTCAGATACTTGAAAATTCGCTTAACAGCTGTTAAGTGAGATTCTCTAGGATCTGATTGGAATCTAGCACAAATACATACGCTGAATAGAATATCAGGTCTTGAAGCAGTCAGATAAAGGAGAGAACCAATCATACCTCTGTAGACTTTCTGTTCTACGCTTTTGCTTACCTCTTCTCTTTCCAGAATGCACGTGGGATGCATTGGAATCTTTGATGGCTTACATTCTGAGAGGTCAAATTTCTTCAGAAGATCTCTGATGTATTTGCTCTGATGAATGTAAGTTCCCTCTGGAGTTTGATTGATCTGAATTCCTAGAAAGAACTTCAGTTCCCCCATGAGGCTCATCTCAAATTCTGCCTGCATACACTTAGCAAATTTTCTTCCAAGAGAAGGATTAGTAGATCCAAAGATTATATCATCAACATAAATTTGACAGACTAAAATGTCACTCTTAACTGTTTTACAGAATAGAGTGGTGTCCACTTTCCCTCTGGTGAACTCATTTTCAAGAAGAAAGTTACTTAGCCTTTCATACCAAGCTCTGGGAGCTTGTTTCAGACCATACAGTGACTTTTTCAGTTTGAAAACATGTTCTGGATGTTTTGTATTTTCAAAACCTGGGGGTTGGTGAACATACACTTCTTCTTCTATATAACCATTTAAGAATGCACTTTTGACATCCATCTGATACAGAGTGATGCCTCTATTAACAGCAAATGAGATTAAAAGTCTGATAGATTCTAACCTGGCGACTGGGGCAAAGGTTTCTGTATAGTCTATCCCCTCTTGCTGACTATAACCTTGTGCAACCAGTCGTGCCTTGTTTCTGACGACTTCACCTTGTTCATTAAGCTTGTTTCTGAACACCCATCTTGTTCCAATGACGTTGAATCCTTTTGGTCTTGGAACGAGATCCCATACGTCGTTTCTGGTGAATTGATTCAGCTCTTCTTGCATTGCCAGAATCCAGTCATTGTCCAGAAGTGCTTCATCAATAGAAGAAGGTTCAATCAGAGACACAAGTCCCATCAGAGTTTCTTCAGAGTTTCTGAAGCTTGCTCTTGTTCTGATTGGATCTTCCTTTCTTCCTAGAATTGTTTCTTCTGGGTGATCCAAACTGCTTCTGGGTAATCTCTTCTGAGGTTGATCAGCAGCAGTTGTAGGATTTCTAGCATTGCTTCTTTCAGACGTTGAAGGAGTGTCTGTGTTGAGAGCTTCTGATGACTTGTCTTCAGAACCTGCAAATTCAATTTCTATACCTGCAAGATTTTCATTCTGCTTTGACTTTTCAGAGTCAAGCTTATCATCAAAACGAACACTGATTGATTCTTCCACAATCTGTGTTTCTGTATTGTATACTCTGTACCCTCTTGAGCGTTCAGAGTATCCTAACATAATACACTTCTGTGCCTTAGAATCAAACTTGTTCAAATAATTCTTAGTATTTAACATATAGCAAGTACATCCAAATGGATGAAAATACGAAATGTTGGGCTTTCTGTTCTTCCACAATTCATATGGAGTCTTTTCCAAAATAGGTCTTATTGAGATTCTATTCTGAATGTAGCACGCTGTGTTTATTGCCTCTGCCCAGAAAGTCTTAGCAACGTTTGTCTCGTTGATCATGGTTCTGGCCATTTCTTGCAATGTTCTGTTCTTTCGTTCTACAACTCCATTTTGTTGGGGAGTTCTAGGACAAGAGAAATCATGCAGAATGCCTTTGTCATTAAAGAATGACTCAAAATCTTTATTTTCAAATTCTCCACCATGATCACTTCTGACTTTAACGATTCTAAGATCTTTTTCATTCTGAACTTGGTTACAGAAGGTAACAAACACATAGTGTGACTCGTCCTTGTGTCTTAAGAACTTTACCCATGTCCATCTGCTATAGTCATCTACGATTACTAACCCATACTTCTTGCCACTGACAGAAGCAGTTTTAACTGGTCCAAATAAGTCAATGTGCAGAAGTTCTAATGGCTTAGAGGTAGAAACAACATTTTTGGATTTAAAAGAGGGTTTTGCAAATTTGCCTTTCTGACATGCTTCACACAGAGCATCTGAATTGAACTTCAAATTTGGAAGTCCTCTGACCAGATTGAGTTTGTTAATCTGAGATATTCTTCTCATACTAACATGTCCCAATCTTCTGTGCCAGATCCATTGCTCGTTGTTAACAGACAGAAGACATTTTACGTTCTGACTCTTAAGTTCAGAAAGTTTGATTTTGTAAATGTTGTTTTTCCTCTTACCATTAAATAGGATAGTCCCATCTTTCTGACTAACAGCTTTACATGATTTTTGATTAAAGATTATATCATAACCGTTATCACTTAATTGACTTATGGATAACAGGTTATGCATCAATCCATCAACAAGCAGAACATTATTAATAGAGGGAAGATTTCCGTTACCTACAGTTCCAGAGCCAATTATCTTTCCCCTCTGATTGCCTCCAAAGCCAACGTGGCCTCCAGGCTTAAGTTCCAGGCTTTGGAACATATGCCTTCTTCCCGTCATGTGACGTGAGCAGCCAGAGTCCAGGTACCATGACTGGTGTTTCTGACTTGCTGCTAAAGATATCTGCAACATGTATTATTTTATCCTTAGGTACCCAGATCTTCTTGGGTCCTGATTTGTTAGTTTTACCAAAACTCTGGTTGAATTTTGGTTTCACAAAGTGATTACTACTAGTATATTTGATGTCATGTGTGTGACCATACACAAAGTGTGAATTTAGAGGAGTGTGTTTAATAACTAAATCCATGACATTTTTAGGTGTAGGAACCTTACCTTGGTATCCTATTCCTTTCCTGCCGTTTCCGCTAACTCCATAGATCATTGAAGCCATTCTGCTTCTATCTATGCTTTTAGCAAGGAACTTCTGGAAACTATGATCATACTCCTTGATGATCTCATCAGCGTTGCTGGGAGTTTCAGAAATTGGTACCTTCTGAGAGTTTTGTAAAGAGTTTTCTAATTTTAAAATTTTATCTCTCAGCTCAGAGTTTTCCAATTTGAGACTCTCAGACTTATTAGAGTCAGATTCAAGAGTCCTTTTCAGGTCTCTGAATTTAGCTCTAATCTGCTGATAACGTTCCAGAATTTCATTGAGGCTTTCAGCAAGTTCAGCCTTTGTAAAATTAACAGCGAAGTTAGGGAATACCTCTTCTGTGTCTGATTCTGAGTCTGAGTCAGAAGCTTCACTGTCATCTGGAATGTTAGCCATAAGCGCTATGTTCGCCCTTTCATCATCTGATTCTGAGTCAGCTTCAGACGAGTCAGAGTCATCCCATGTGGCCATGAGACTTTTCTTCTTCTCTCTTCCAAACTTCCTTTTTGGCTTTTCCCTCTGAAGCTTTGGACAGTCACTCTTGTAGTGACCTTGCTCATTGCACTCGTAGCAGATGATGTCTTTTGTATTTGGCTTCTTGCTACCTGAGGAGCCTTCAGATCTTCTGTATCCAGAGGAAGAATCTGTTCTTCTGTATCTGGAAGAAGACTCGTTCTGATCAGATCTTCTGGGATTCCTGAACTTCTTTTGTCTTTGCTTCCACAGTTGATTTACTCTTCTGGAGAGAAGAGAAAGCTCGTCTTCTTCTGATGAGGATCCATCAGATGTTTCTTCAACTGCCTGCAAAACTTTAGATTCAGATTTTCTGTTAGATTTTAAAGCTATAGGCTTACCTTGCTTCTGAGGCTCGTCAGCTTCCAGCTCTATCTCATGACTTCTGAGGGAGCTTATAAGTTCCTCCAGAGTGATTTTGTTGAGATCTTTCGCCAGCTTCAGAGCAGTAACCATAGGCCTCCACTGCTTGGGTAAACTTCTGATTATCTTCTTGACATGGTCAGCAGTAGAGTATCCCTTGTCCAGAACTTTGAGACCAGCTACCAGAATCTGGAATCTAGAGAACATAGTTTCAATGGATTCAGATTCTTCCATTTTAAACGCCTCATACTTCTGAATGAGCGCCAGAGCCTTTGTTTCCTTGACTTGAACGTTCCCCTCATGCGTCATTCTGAGAGAATCAAAGATGTTCTTAGCTGTGTCTCTGTTGGAGATCTTCTCATACTCAGTATAGGAGATGGCACTGAGAAGGATGGTTCTGGCCTTATGGTGATTCTTGAAATCACGCTTTTGTTGATCAGTCATTGATTTTCTATCAATCTTCTGACCAGTTGCATTAACAGGGTGCGTGTATCCATCTGTCACCATATCCCACAGATCAGCATCATGTGCTAGAAAGAAGCTTTCAATTCTGTCTTTCCAGTAGTCAAAGTTTTCTCCATCAAAGACTGGAGGTTTGCCGCTGAATCTGTCTCTGTCCTCATTGGTGTCATTGCTGAAATGAGAGTTGTTTCCTGCCATAGTGTTTTTCTGACGCTGGATCTTTTACTGACACGGTTAAGTGTTTTAGCTCAGAACCAGGCGCTCTGATGCCAATTGAAGGGGTGGAAAACACAAGAAGGGGGGGTTGAATTGTAAAACTGGAAACTTAAAGCAAATGACAAGGTATTTTTATCCTGGTTCGTTTGATCTCAAACTACTCCAGTCCACCCGTTCAAGGTGATTTCGCCTCTCTCCAACGAGGTCTTAATTCACTATATTCAACTGAATACAAATCTTGCTTTAGCAACTGCTAAAACCTTCTTGATTCAAACCACAATCCGGTTTGTCAAGGCAACACTTTCTTACAAAGGTATAATCAAATGTGTATGAATGTTTCTACAAAACTATATCACAACTGTGATGTTTACACAAATTAAGCTTAGAATACTAGGATGCTAAACGCTAATGAAGTATCAGAGTTTGTTGGTTTAGCAAAACTTGTAGAGTGAAGATTATTGTTCAGCTTTGTGCGTGTAGAGAGTTTGGAAGCATTAGCCGTGATAATCTTCAAAGCTTGGTTTATATAGCACTTTGAGAAGATGTACGTTGAAGCAAATATTCTTGATTCAATGCTATTAACAAGCTTTCCTTTTTGAGCAGATCTTGTCTAGAATGATGCCGTTGGTATTGATTAGCTTTCAATGCACAGTACCGTTGCTTCTTCAATGCACGATCTGGCTTGGCTCATTCTGATTCTGCTTCGCTGCTGATGAACTAATTTGTTTCTGTATCAGAGTGTTTTACGCGCAGTTCTGTTCATCAAGCTTCAGCATGTGCAAGCGTTGATCATCTGATCTTGACGTTCTGATTCAGCAACTTCTGATGCTGATGTGCAAACTCATATTCTGATGCTGAAAACGTGATCTTGCTTATTTTAATCAGCATATCTACAAGTCAGAGCATAGTAATTTTAGGCAGCATATAATTCAATCATAAAATATTTAACTACTATTTCTTTTCACCTTGTTATCATCAAAACTTAAATATAGGGTACTAGATTCAAACATTGTTCTAACACAATCATCTTCCACCTTCAGATCACGAAAAGAAGACAAGACAATCTAAATACTCATGTTTAAGAAGATTGAACAGGGGAAGTTGTTGTACCCCAAAATTTTCCCTCTCATTTTTACTCAAGACATTCTCATTGAGGTTCCCAGTTGCTCAAGGATGACCAAGAGTTGATCAGATAAATTCTCCTCCTAAGCAATGAATCTCTAATTAGGGTTTCACTTTTCATAAATATGTGTGAGCTCCAAAGATCTCAAATGTTTTCCATGGTCCTAATATGTCTTTAATATTGTCCATACCAAGTTTCATTCCTTCCACTACAAGTTTTCTTAGTCAATTGCTCAAATGTTTGAAAATCAATTGTACTAGGTCAAAAGTCAAATGTGGCCCATGTACAATCAAACTTCAATATTTTTGGTCAAGATCAACATTTTTAAGTGATATCCATCATTTGATCAAGGGTTGATCATGATTCTTCAAGAAACGCTCCTAATCTATCAAAAGTCAAGAATTGCTAAATTAGGGTTTCTATAGGAAAATTCATCCGAACTTTGACCAGGCATAACATTCACATACATCATCCATTTTCCCCAACCAAAGCTCATTTTGAATAGAAACCAATTCCATATAACTTCTCTTTTTCCTTAAAGTCCAAGAAATGCACCATTTGAAAGATACAAGGTCATACATTACAAGTCATTTTCAAAAAGTCAACAAAAGACACTTTTTGTCATGACCATTTATATCAATATAAAATATTCAAATGTAAAATTGATCAAAATATGGATTTCAGTAGACATCTTGGGATTTCCAAAAAGTCCAAGATCATCATAATGAGACAAAAATTGAGCAAGTTATGGCTTGTCTATGTTGGGAAAATTTGAGAAAATTCAAAGATGGTTCATTGAGAAAATTTGAACTTTTGGGTCAATGGCTTAACTTTTTAAGGTTCAAACACTCTTATGACCTTATAGGGGACCTCTAATCTCATTTTTTATTGCCTTACCATTTTATCTATTTTGTTCATATTTATTTTAATTTATTTCAAATAAATATAAAATAAATTGTACGAAATATTAAGAGATGGGCTTTGGCATTTGGGTTGATGTCTTGTTTTGCCAAGAAGCCCATAAATTAGTGTAAATATGACCAGATACATCCAAGTCCAAACATGGCATGGAATCTTCATTTTTGGAAATTTTTCAAAATAAGGATCATGGCCTTTATGGGCTTCATTCTTTCCATGTAACCTTGCTCCCTCTATCTACTCTATATAAGGGTCATCCTTGCAAGCATCTCACACACTAAAAGCTGCCTCAAGGAGCCATACAAAAATTGCAAAAATCCATCAAAATCGTGAAATTCAAAAAAACGAGTTCCAGCCCCTTTCAACCCATTCCAGGTCCTCCGTCAATATCCCAATATTCCCAGGAGCACATACCATCTCTTGTCCACGCCTGAAGAGCCCTAAGATTAGTCAACTTAACCCCCACTTTGGTAAGAATTTCATGATCTCAAACTTTCTCTACATGCGATATAAATGATTTCTCTATGCATACATATGTTCGTATTGATGTTTGTGCCTGTTTAGAATTATTACATGCAAGGTTTGGCGTGAGGATTAAGTTTTTCCATTTTTAGGGAAAAACTACAATCAAGCTTCGTTCTCATTGATGTAGGGAGTTTCAGAAAGAACTAACTCCATGGTTGAATTCGCATCCCCCAATTTACGGGTGGGAGGGGGGAGGGGGGGGGAGGTTCAATTTTTGGCTTGGAATTGTGTTATTTTGTAGGTTAGGGATTTGAGCTGACCGGAGAAGGTGATCATAGTCCAACTCCGACACCTTTGACTTCCCTGACTCCGACGTTGATACACGTGGCACCTGGCTGCATTTTGGTTGGTTAGTTTAAATAATAGGGACCCCACTGAAACGCGCGTGTTTGACAACTCAGCTTTATGACTCATTTTACATTATATTATAATCGTTCGATATATACTCTCGGATGTAAAGCCTTCCCATTGTTTGGGTGTGTGAGTGTTAAGGCGTTGCGTATGTGAGAGGTCAGGGGTTCGAACCCTGCCTCTTGCATTTTTTTCCTAACTTTTCTTGCAGGTTCTATACTCCCAGTGGCCAGATGCGTACCATACACCTCCATTTCATCACCATCAGATCCATGCAACATCAGATTTAACGGTCTCAAATGGCTAAAGATCATGGTGTACCTTAGGGTACATTCCCTACCGGATTAGGCGTAGAAGCTGGGATGGATTGGTTTGGGCCAAACGAATTTCAACATACATACCCCTCATTTACTTTAAGCTCCAGACCCATCATTGTTATTTTGTTTTCTTATCTTTTTAGTTTTTTTATTTGTTTTATATTTATCTATTTGCAAAAATCAAAAATCACAAAAAAAATAGATTTAGGTTTTTTTTCTAAATTAATTTTAAAATTTGAAAATTAAATTACTTAATTATTTTGAATTGTTTTAATTAAATTCAAATCAATTAGAATTAGGTTATTTCATTCAATATTTTCTTAATAAAAATTCAAATAATATTAGAATTAGGCTTAAATTCATTAAGTTTTTAATTAAATTTAGATTTAAGGTAGTTTAATTATTTTCTTAAAATAAACCAAAAAAAAACCAAAAAGATTTTCTTATTTTACTTAGAAGTTTTTTTTAGGTTTTTAGACGTTTCTTTCCATTTCGCGCGCGTTATTTACTTTCGCACATTTTTATACTAATGTATCTGCTGATGGAATGTAATAGAATTATCTTGGACGTTACTTTACCGCTTTCTTTATTTCCCCCCATTTTTGGACATGTAAATACCCCCTCCCCAAAGCATTGTAATAGCGTAGATTTAACTTGTAACACCCTCTAAAACCCCGCATATAATTTTCGCAAATATTAAAAATTATAAACTCAGAGTACATGTAATAATCGAGGAATGCTACAATTCTCTCTTAATAAAATAAATTCCTGTCATGCATAATTTTAGTGGTAACTCATACATGTCAACACAGCGGAATAATTTATTTAATAAATCAAATGTTATAATATTTTCCAAAATCATCAGGAAATTAACACCTGGAAAGTCAACGTCATATTATAACAATTAACAGAAAATAAACGAGTCTGACTAAAGCAGCTCGACAACCAAACGTTCCCGGAGTTACAACTATCAGAGCATGACCCGGACATACTAAAACGAAACTAAACTAGACACGATAAGCCTTCGCCAAGCACCTGAGCGAAGCTCCTCAATCTGAAATATTCAACAGTAAGGGTGAGCTTCTCAAATATACATTTGGTTATACATTCATAACAATCAATTCACGAAATCATAAGCATCACCCAATAATTAGCATATTTCATAGTTTACAAAACCTTTACAATTCATATATCCATGACATATTGCCTTTCATATTTGCAAATATTCATCAAACATCATCAACCATTTATCAATCATACGTGCATACAAACAATCAAATACAACATTGGAAAAATCATCCATTCATGTTATATTCGAGTAATGCAACACACCCATGCATGTGGTACCACTTCACCGCCCCATTAAATCGCGGGTCACGGATAACTCACCGTTCCATTATATCGCGGACACGGCTACCACCTCAACGTTCCATTATATCGCGGACACGTATATTGGCCACCATGTTAATTCCACACAATGGGAATTAACAAATGCAACATGATATGTAAGTATGTAACACTCAGCATACTATGAACATCAATCAACATATCATGCACACCAACAATATCAAACATAACATGATAGGAATAGCATGTAACCACTCAGCATACTATTAAACATCAATCATATCAAGTTATATCATAATTCATGCTTGATAACATCATCTAAAAGCATGACAATAAGATCCACATAGTGTTGGTATCATAACATACAATCGTTATTCGATACACACATCAATCAACACTAGGAATTCAATAAACACATATTCAAAACATGTCAAACACTGCACATCAAAACCGGATCAATCCGTACTTAACAACATGCACGGAAAACATAGTTTAAAAACCAACACAGGAGGTTTAACACGGGTGCCCGTGTAAAACAACACTGCCCGTGTGGAAATGTGTCCAGAAAACACGTTTTTTTGACAAAACAGGGGATCAACACGGGCGCCCGTGTAAATCAACACGGCCCGTGTTGAATTGTGCCCAGAAAACCCATTTTTATGCCAACACAGTGAATCAACACGGGCGCCCGTGTTAATCAACACGCCCGTGTTGAATTATGGCCAGAAAACACATTTTCATCAGCATACAGTGAATCAACACGGGTGCCCGCGTAAATCAACGCGCCCGTGTTGATGAGTGCGAACCCCATTTTTCTGTTTTTGCAGCAGCTCATATACCCATTTTTTTGCACGAAAATACCTCTCTACGGCGGTGCAATATAGTACAAAGACATCCAATCCATCATAGGAACCTAAAGTCTCTAATTGATTCATAAAATCGGGAACTTAAACCTTTTCTAACAAAGTTCAATCCTAAGGTTATCGATCCCTAGAAACATCTAACAATTGGGATTTCCTACGATTACCCGAATCAACCGTACATAAACCCATAAACAAATATAAATCGAGTATAAACCCCCCTTACCTTATCAATTAGCAGCTTTGAGTTCTTGAGCGATGTTCTTCGTTCTCCGTTCTTCAGAGCTCTATTTTCCCAAATTCCAACTTCTGTTCTTACGTGAAAACCAAAAATGAGAAAAATGGCCTAAGTCCCAAACATAACTTTATTTCTCTGCACCCCCACTCTTTACTAACAACATCTAAGCCCAATAACATAAAAATCCCAATATTCCTTATTTCTTTTATTTTCCTCAAATACTCCAAAATAAATAATTCTTTTTATTTTATTAATTCTAATAAAATAAATTCCCAAATTTAAATAAATCAATTAATTGAAAACGGGGTGTTACAACTCTCCCCCACTAAAAGAGTTTTCGTCCTCGAAAACATACCTTAGACGAACAGCTCCGGATAAGCCTCTTTCATCTGGCTCTCCAGCTCCCAAGTGATATTTCCATCTGCTGGACCTCCCCAAGCAACCTTCACTAATGCTATCTCTTTACCTCTTAACTGTTTCACTTCCCGATCTTCTATCCTCATAGGTAATGCTTCTACTGTCAGGTTATCTCTTACCTGTACATCATCTATTTGGATTACATGAGATGGGTCTGGAATGTATCTCCTCAACTGAGAAACATGAAAAACATCGTGCAAATTCGCAAGTCTCGGAGGTAAAGCAATGCGATAAGCAACTTCTCCCACTCTTTCCGTAATCTGAAACGGACCAATAAAACACGGAGTCAACTTCTTAGACTTCAACGCCCGACCAATACCCGTCATCGGAGTAACTCTCATAAACACATGATCTCCAGCACTGAATTCTAAATTCTTTCTCCTCTTATCATGATAACTTTTCTGACGACTCTGAGAAGCTCTCATCTTCTCTTGAATCAATTTGATCTTTTCGGTAGTCTGCTGAACAATCTCTGGCCCAATTACTGAACTCTCTCCAGATTCATACCAACACAAAGGCGTCCTACACCGTCTACCATACAATGCCTCAAACGGAGCCATACCAATACTCGAATGGTAACTATTGTTATAAGTAAACTCAATCAATGGCAAATAGCTATCCCAAGCTCCACCTTTTTCTAAAACACAAGCACGCAATAAGTCTTCTAACGATTGAATCGTCCTCTCCGTCTGAGGATGGTAAGCTGAACTCAATCTCAACTTAGTACCCAAAGCCTTCTGCAATCCTTCCCAAAATTTCGAAGTGAACCTCGGATCTCTATCTGACACAATACTAGAAGGAACTCCATGCAAACTCACTATTTTCTCAATATACAACTGTGCCAATCTCTCCATCGAGTAATCCATTCGCACCGGTATAAAATGAGCAGACTTAGTCAACCTATCCACAACGACCCATATCGCTTCACAATTCATAGGAGTCCTTGGCAACCCAGATACGAAATCCATAGAAATACTATCCCACTTCCATTCTGGAATAAACATCGGTTGCATAAACCCAGACGACTTTTGATGCTCAATCTTCGATTTCTGACAGATTAAACATGCATACACAAATTCAGCTATTTCCTTTTTCATTCTCGGCCACCAAAACAATTTCTTCAAATCATGATACATTTTCGTGGCACCCGGATGAATGCTCATCCCACTACGATGTCCTTCCTCTAATATACTTTTCTTGATTTCTGCGACATCAGGAACACAAACTCTATCGCCAAATCTCATAACATCATTTTCATCAATCCTAAACTCACCACCTTGACCTTGGTTGATCAATGTCAATTTATCAACTAAATTAACATCGGATTTCTGCCCGATCCTGATCTCTTCTAGAATACCACTAGTAAGTTTCAACATACCCAAACGAACACACTTCGGAGTACTTTCACAAACCAAACTCAAATCTCGGAATTGCTCAATTAAATCCAATTCACGAACCATCATCATAGACATATGCAAGGACTTCCTGCTCAAAGCATCTGCAACTACATTTGCCTTACCAGGATGGTAATTCAAGCCAAAATCATAATCTTTGAGGAATTCTAACCACCTTCTTTGCCTCATATTGAGCTCTTTCTGATCGAAAAGATACTTCAAACTCTTATGATCACTATACACTTCAAACCTCGAACCATACAGATAATGTCTCCACAATTTCAAGACAAACACAACTGCTGCCAACTCTAAGTCATGAGTAGGATAGTTCCTTTCATGAACCTTCAACTGTCTCGAAGCATACGCAACTACCTGCTGATTCTGCATTAAAACACCACCTAAACCCAACAGAGATGCATCACAATAGACCACAAAAGATTCCACCGGATTCGGCAAAATCAGAATAGGAGCACTTGTCAATCTCCGCTTCAATTCTTGGAAACCTTTCTCACAATCAGAATCCCAAATAAACGCTTGTCCTTTACGAGTCAACTTCGTCAACGGCAATGCTAACTTTGAGAATCCTTCGATAAACTTTCTGTAATAGCCTGCAAGACCAAGAAAACTTCTGATTTCCGAAACAGTCTTCGGCGCTTCCCACTGAGATACCGCTTCTACTTTCGTAGGATCCACTGCAATACCATTCTTAGAAATCACATGTCCAAGAAAACTAACTTCATTCAGCCAGAACTCACATTTGGACAACTTTGCATACAACTTCTTATCTTTCAACAACTCTAACACAATTCTGAGATGTTCCGCATGTTCTTCGTCATTCTCGGAATAAATCAGAATGTCATCAATAAAAACCACAACAAACTTATCCAGATATGGGTGAAAAATCCTATTCATATATTCCATGAAAACACCAGGTGCATTAGTAATTCCGAACGGCATAACAGAATATTCATAATGCCCATACCTCGTTCGAAAAGCAGTCTTTTGAATATCTTCCGCTTTCACACGAATCTGATGATATCCAGATCTCAAATCAATCTTACTGAATACACTGGCTCCAATTAACTGATCCATTAAATCATCAATCCTCGGTAACGGGTACCGATTCTTAATGGTTACCTTGTTCAATTGCCTGTAATCAACACACAGTCTCATAGAACCTTCTTTCTTCTTAACCAACAATACCGGAGCACCCCAAGGCGAAACACTTGGACGAATAAACTTCTTCTCCAGTAAATCTTCCAACTGACTCTTCAATTCAGCCAATTCAGACGCAGACATACGATATGGCGCCATCGACACCGGTCTCGTACCAGGAATTAAATCTATAGAAAATTCCACTTCTCTCTCAGGAGGTAACTCGCCAACATCATCAGGAAAGACTTCTGGAAAATCACACACCACTGGCAATTCACTACTCCTGACCTTTCCTGTTGCATCTAACGAAGCAAGTAACATAAACACATTAGCACCATCTTCCATTGCTTCTTGCACCTGCCTAGCAGTCATAGTCAAATTCTCGACACCAACTGCTTCTGGGAAAATCACCGTCTTAGCAAAGCAGTTCAGATGAACCCGGTTAAATTCCAACCAGTTCATCCCAAGGATAATATCAATTTGTTCAAGCGGTAGGCACACTAAATCCATACCGAAACCTCTACCAAAAATCTCAATAGGACAATTCCTACATACGAGTGAAGTTGTCACTGAACCCGATGCAGGAGTATCAACAACCATGCTACCTCGCATACCAGATATGTCCAGTTTCAACCTCTCAGCACAATCCAAAGAAATGAAAGAATGAGTTGCACCAGTATCAATAATTGCAACTAAAGGTGTGCCATGAATAAAACACGTACCTTTAATCAATCGATCCTCTGAGGTAGTCTCAGATCCAGACAAAGCAAACACTTTTCCACCTGACTGATCCTTCCTAGGCTTAGGACACTGCGGACGAATGTGACCTTCTTCGCCACAATTGTAACAAGTAACAGACTTCCCTTTGCAATCAATAGACAAATGACCAGCCTTTCCACATTTATAGCACTTCTTCTCATCACTCTTGCAATCTCGAATGTGATGACCAGACTCACCACACCTGTAGCATCTGATAGGAGCCTTAGAATCTCCCCCACTAGGCCTTTTCCAACCGCCTGATCTCTGGTTATCTCTACCATATGGCTTGCCACGGTCCATATGTTGCTTCCCTCTTTTATCAACAGCCCCACGAGAGTGAGACGACCGATTCTTGGTAATATCTTCTTCCAAGATTCTGCTACAATCCACCAGATCAGAAAATCTACGAATACGCTGGTACCTGATTCCCTGCTTAATCTCATCTCGGAGACCATTCTCAAATTTGATACATTTAGAGAATTCTCCAGCCTCATCATTGTTGTAGTGTGCATAATACTTTGCCAGCTCAGTGAACTTAGTAGCATACTCACTAACAGTCAGATTGCCCTGCTTAAGCTCCAAAAATTCAATTTCCTTTCTTCCCCGAACATCTTCAGGAAAGTACCTCCTCAGAAAAGCCCTTCTGAAGTTAGCCCAAGTCAGTGCCTCTCCATCCTGAACCATTTCAGTCCTTGTGGCAACCCACCAGTCGTCGGCCTCTTCTGCCAACATATGCGTACCATATCTGACTTTCAGATCTTCAGCACAATCGATCACACGGAAAATCCTTTCGATTTCCTTCAGCCACTTCTGAGCACCTTCGGGGTCATGTGTACCTTTGAACAACGGAGGATTGTTCCTCTGGAAATTTCCCAATTGCCTATCAGCACCAATCACGCCTCCAGTTGGGTTTCCAGCAAGTACACCAGCTAACATCCCCAAAGCCTCAGCTAGTGCAGCATCATTTCGTCCATTACCTCTTCCAGCCATATTCCTGAGAATTAAAACATACTCCACATCAGAATACAGTATCGACAGTGTTACCTTGCACTAGTCGCATACGAAAAGGAATGACTGACTCAAGACTCTGGTCACAACGACCGACTATGCTCTGATACCACTATTGTAACACCCTCTAAAACCCCGCATATAATTTTCGCAAATATTAAAAATTATAAACTCAGAGTACATGTAATAATCGAGGAATGCTACAATTCTCTCTTAATAAAATAAATTCCTGTCATGCATAATTTTAGTGGTAACTCATACATGTCAACACAGCGGAATAATTTATTTAATAAATCAAATGTTATAATATTTTCCAAAATCATCAGGAAATTAACACCTGGAAAGTCAACGTCATATTATAACAATTAACAGAAAATAAACGAGTCTGACTAAAGCAGCTCGACAACCAAACGTTCCCGGAGTTACAACTATCAGAGCATGACCCGGACATACTAAAACGAAACTAAACTAGACACGATAAGCCTTCGCCAAGCACCTGAGCGAAGCTCCTCAATCTGAAATATTCAACAGTAAGGGTGAGCTTCTCAAATATACATTTGGTTATACATTCATAACAATCAATTCACGAAATCATAAGCATCACCCAATAATTAGCATATTTCATAGTTTACAAAACCTTTACAATTCATATATCCATGACATATTGCCTTTCATATTTGCAAATATTCATCAAACATCATCAACCATTTATCAATCATACGTGCATACAAACAATCAAATACAACATTGGAAAAATCATCCATTCATGTTATATTCGAGTAATGCAACACACCCATGCATGTGGTACCACTTCACCGCCCCATTAAATCGCGGGTCACGGATAACTCACCGTTCCATTATATCGCGGACACGGCTACCACCTCAACGTTCCATTATATCGCGGACACGTATATTGGCCACCATGTTAATTCCACACAATGGGAATTAACAAATGCAACATGATATGTAAGTATGTAACACTCAGCATACTATGAACATCAATCAACATATCATGCACACCAACAATATCAAACATAACATGATAGGAATAGCATGTAACCACTCAGCATACTATTAAACATCAATCATATCAAGTTATATCATAATTCATGCTTGATAACATCATCTAAAAGCATGACAATAAGATCCACATAGTGTTGGTATCATAACATACAATCGTTATTCGATACACACATCAATCAACACTAGGAATTCAATAAACACATATTCAAAACATGTCAAACACTGCACATCAAAACCGGATCAATCCGTACTTAACAACATGCACGGAAAACATAGTTTAAAAACCAACACAGGAGGTTTAACACGGGTGCCCGTGTAAAACAACACTGCCCGTGTGGAAATGTGTCCAGAAAACACGTTTTTTTGACAAAACAGGGGATCAACACGGGCGCCCGTGTAAATCAACACGGCCCGTGTTGAATTGTGCCCAGAAAACCCATTTTTATGCCAACACAGTGAATCAACACGGGCGCCCGTGTTAATCAACACGCCCGTGTTGAATTATGGCCAGAAAACACATTTTCATCAGCATACAGTGAATCAACACGGGTGCCCGCGTAAATCAACGCGCCCGTGTTGATGAGTGCGAACCCCATTTTTCTGTTTTTGCAGCAGCTCATATACCCATTTTTTTGCACGAAAATACCTCTCTACGGCGGTGCAATATAGTACAAAGACATCCAATCCATCATAGGAACCTAAAGTCTCTAATTGATTCATAAAATCGGGAACTTAAACCTTTTCTAACAAAGTTCAATCCTAAGGTTATCGATCCCTAGAAACATCTAACAATTGGGATTTCCTACGATTACCCGAATCAACCGTACATAAACCCATAAACAAATATAAATCGAGTATAAACCCCCCTTACCTTATCAATTAGCAGCTTTGAGTTCTTGAGCGATGTTCTTCGTTCTCCGTTCTTCAGAGCTCTATTTTCCCAAATTCCAACTTCTGTTCTTACGTGAAAACCAAAAATGAGAAAAATGGCCTAAGTCCCAAACATAACTTTATTTCTCTGCACCCCCACTCTTTACTAACAACATCTAAGCCCAATAACATAAAAATCCCAATATTCCTTATTTCTTTTATTTTCCTCAAATACTCCAAAATAAATAATTCTTTTTATTTTATTAATTCTAATAAAATAAATTCCCAAATTTAAATAAATCAATTAATTGAAAACGGGGTGTTACATAACTTGCCGCACTTTAAATTTTTGCAATATATTAACTGCTTAGATGTATGACTAATAGGATTGTATGACAAAGATTAAAATCAAACGTTAGAAAACTTAACACAATACTAAAATAACAAGAACATAACACACTTGCACATATACACCTCTAGGGTATGCCTACTTTGGTTGTCTTTCAGAAAATAAAACAGTCATGTCCCTCGAAAGTGGGGACGCTTTAGCAAAGACCCTTAAATCAAAAGATCATAGTCCTTCGATAACCCTAGAGTGTTGCCTTTTGGTAACTGATCTAGTCCCTTAAACAAAAATTGCTAAAGTGTCTCCATATGTTGCCTTTATGAGTGTACGTCCCTTCGAATGTCCCTCAAACATCCAACGACTAGGGCTACCTACTCACTAATTGTAGGATAGCACTGTCTAAAGGAAAGGAGGAAAAGAACGAACATTTTCGAGTATAAGTAGATAGTTCTTGAATGCTTTTTCAAAAACAAAACTTTCACACTTACATAAAACATTTCAAAAAGACTTTCAATAAACGCTTTATCAACACTCTTAAGGACTGATACAAGAGTTATCATAAAGCGAATCTCCGTACTAAGGCATTTTTATAAAATACTTTTCAAAAAACACGCAAAGCACAAGGTATTTCAAAAAATTAGCTAAGCATCTAAGAGCCCGTAGAAAACTACGGATGGAAATGGTGCTAACACATTCCCTTTCCATAATCTACCCCCCTTACTCAGAAATAATCTCGAAAGGTCTTTTTATGTTCTTTTCACCCTTTCCTTTATTGGATAAAATAAAATTCGATGGTGACTCTTGCTCACTACAACATTTGCAAGCACAAACGCAAAACCAGTATAACAGTCGGTTCTGCCACTCTATCACAGTCGCTTTCGTCGATTTAGAACCGAGTTTACTCTTTAAATCTACCCGTTCATTTGCACATATGAACAATGCGCATTGTGTTAAAGTAGTGAACCTATTTTTAAGAAATCCAACTTTTAACCTAGTTGAAAAGTATTTTAACTCGATAGTTTAACTTGAAAAGGGTTACATGCTTTCACCTAGATAACCAGATCTTAACCATATGAACGCGTATGCAAATAGTTTTATAACCTCCTTCTAGCAATGTTAAATAACCGTAATTAACTAACAAAGTGCTTTCACGGTATTTGTTAACCAAAAACAAAACAATCTTAATCTTTTTGTGTTGGACGAATTTAGATCTTACTCAATATAAAGATAAAAATGGAAATAAAATAGCTAGAAATTGTATGCAAATTAAATCGAATAAAATAGATAGAAATTTTATGCAAATAAAGTCAAATAATCAATGAATTTCAAAGTCATCACAGTTATGCCAGCAACAACTCCTTTTAGTTGATTCATAAAAATTTCCTCGGGAACATAAGTGGTGCCCAAGAATTTCAAAAATGCATTACGATGGGTGTCAGAACAAAGTAGCAATGATAAGATGTATATCTTGGAAGGCATCTAATTAAGATGATCAACAATCTTGAAATTACTCTTCTTTATTATATTCATTAATTCTTCCATTTCATTCACTTCTAGGGAGGAAGATGATCATGGGTCTTGCCCTTGATTATAGGCATTGGTATCATTAGGTTTGTCGAGAAGAGCAAAAACTCTATCGTTGCGAGTAATCCCACCAGTCCCCACAATATTGTCCACCAGAGGTTCTTGCTTCTCTTCATGATAGTACACATTTCCCCTATAGTGTCAGGATATTGCCTTAGTACTTTCAAATTGAATAGGACCTGGCATGGTGATCCTTAAAAGAGGCTCGACTGCTTTGTTGCATCAGGTATATGAATGGGATCATATGGTATGGAAATAACTGTCACATTGTTATCTGGTGCTGCTTCATAAATTTGTCTAGTTAATGAGTGCTAAACTATTGTGAATTCTAGTGTGAATAATTAGTATTCAACAGTTTAATTCGTTTACTTTTCATCAATAAACCTCAACTTTAGTATATATTCGGTATAGTTTATGTTATAGTGTATATATTGCAGTATCGTGTAAATATCATTGATTTCAATTTATTTTATCTTATTTTTTAGGAATTCAAGAATTTATATTTAGGCATTGTTAGATAGATCATTGAATACACTACACTTCTGAACATGCACAAATCATTGTTACGGTTCTTAAGTTATCGCCGAAACAATGCTGATTTTTTCAAGTTACTGTCAGGAAGCGCCCCAAGAGCGCCGAGCGGTGTAGAGGTGCTCCAAAAACGTGAATATGCACTAACAGTGCTGTTTTGAGCGTCGAACGGTGCCATTTAACCTCTGGGTGATGCAGGCTGGGCAGAAATGCATATTTAGGTCAAAAAACACATTTTTAGGTTATGGTTGGGTATTTTTGGTCCCAATTTATCAAACCTTCATTCCTTGATTATGAGAGCTTAGAAACAACATTTAGGGGTTGTCATTGGATGATCTTAAGTAGAATCTCTTGCCGATTGGTGTTGACAAACCAACAAATATTTGGTTCCTCTTCTTCTCTTTGTTGGAGTTTGTATGTATATATACCTTGATTATATGTATATTTATTGCTCATGGTGTTGTATGAAACTAATTTTATAAATAATTGTTGATGATTGATTTCTTTATTTGGGTTTGAGTTGTTACAGAGATGGATGGTTCAAATCAAGGTTTAGGAAGAATATCTATTGGGTTTTAATTCTAGAGATAGATTAAGGCTTAATATTCATGTGGGTATCGATTTTTAATGCCTCTGTGTTGTGTGAGTGATACGTGATGATGTTGACGAGTAGTTTAGGTTGCATACAACTGAGTGATAGATTTAAGTATTTGATAGATTAGATGAAATGCAAACTCGAGATTTCTCTACTATTCGAAAAATGAAATTCTTTTTCTGTTAATAAATTTAATTCCCGCATTTACCTTTTATACAAACCAACCTAATTCAACCCTAAACTCATAAACATGGGAAATTGTTGAACGAAAATTCAGTAGCACTAATTCATGTGAGACGATATGATATAACCAATAAAATACTTACTTTTGCTTGTCGCTTTACCGCTTCAGCATAATGGCGTCGTTGTCGGGGATTGATGTTCTTATTGGGTCGCATTGTGATAGTTTCTTTGTTTTTAAGTTTTATAAATATATTATATATTGTCTATTTTCACTTGTTAATTTTGATACTTGTATATGTTTACCATATTTGTGAATTTTACATGTTTTGTATACTTGTGAATATAGTGTATATATTTTTTCTTTTCACGTTTTCCAAAGTATGGTTAGATGTGTTGTTTCGGTTAGAGCTCAAAGAGATGAGATCAAAGGCGGTAGTGAAGCATTTGGCTGGTTCGAAGTAATGTGCTGGTTTGTAAATAACAGGCATTGAGCTCACGACGTAAAACAAGAATATTTTATTGTTTTTAGTCTTTTTATTATTTTTCATTGTTTTAGTTTAGGTAGTGTGGTGATTTCTGTTTAAACAAGTTGAAATCGGATCAACTTTCAAAATGTAAATCTTCACTTTTCTACTTGTTTATTCAATTTTACCTGGTCTTTTTGTATGTTCATTAGTAGTATGTTCTAATGTTTTGTTCGTTGTTAGGACTCAAATCTTTGTCTTTTGATTTGAAGTCGCAAGTGGTGATTTTCCAAGTTGATCGTTTCAACTTGTGGATGTATGGTAATGATATTGTTTGAAAAGTTGGTACTTTACAAGATACTCGTTTATCGATTTCTAGAAAATATCATGATTAGGATACTTTTCTTTTGTACAATTTTTATGTCATTCATTCTTTTGCAATTTGTGTTCACTTTTGAATCCCTTTAGGACTAAACCCCTTGCGAGGTTGCTTTCCGTTGTTTACCATATCCACGGATACCAATAATTTTTGTCTTAAATCAATTTTATCATGTTTAATCTTGCATTTATGTTGTTTTGTATGAAAGCATGACAAGAATAAAGGCATTTTATTTGATTTTAAGAATAAATACCTAACCAGGAGTAACTTACCTTGTGAGTGAGTGATCATTTGTTAACCCTTTTGTGCCTTAAGTTTAGGATTCATCTTGGTATTGAGCTATGAATTTATGCATGAGTAAGTAGTTTATCATGGATTCTAGCGTTGTTTCTAAGCCCTTGAACCATCAATTGTATATTGTGTTGGATTTTTCCTTGCCTAGCTAGTTTGGAGGCATTCATTTTACTTTGTGTAGTTGTATTCATGTTTGGGAGAATAGATGTTTCTTTGTTTATAAGTATGTTGCTTGAGGTTGTGAAAGAAATTTTTGAAAGTAGAAAAAGAAAAAAAAATTGTGATAAAGAAAAGAAAGAAAAAAAATAGAAAAATAAAAAGAAAGAGAAAAAGAGAAAAAGTTTTGAAAAAGAAAAAGAAATGTAGAAATAAGTGATGCGTGTTGGTGTAACATTTGGGAAAATTGAAAAAGTTGATTGAGTTGTGCTTGAGACTTTGTGAATTGATGGCTCCCATAGGATTAGGCATGATTTTTGTTTCAATTACCTTTATATATTGACCCTTTATTGTTACCCAAGCCACTCTACAACCCTTGAAAGTCCTTATGATTTTTTCTTTTGTGCTTTTAAATATGATTTTGCTTTGATGAATGCATAATTTAGTTGTTGTTAGCAATATTGTTGGGTGAGAGTTAAGACCCTCATGTTTGTGTTTTTCATCTACCGATCAAGTGTGTGCTGGGTGTGATTCACTTGTGAACATTGTATTGTTTTAAAATTTATGACATGTGTTTTGTATGTATGAGTTGCTTCATTTTTATGTTGTCCTTGTAAGATTGTGTTAAGTATATACTTTACTTGTGCATTTTTAATTTGAACCATACATTTGTTTTCCATTTTAAAAACTTGTTGGTTTGTGATTCTAGGATTAACCTCTTTTGTTTCTTTAGGTTGTTTGATTTTGTTTGAAGACAAACAATGTTTTAAGTTGGGGAGAGTTTGGTGAGTGCTAAATTGTTGTGAATTTGAGTGTCAATAATTAGCATTCATCGGCTTAATTCGTTTTCTTTTCATCAATAAACCTCAACATTAGTATATATTCGGTATAGTTTACGTTATAGTGTATATATTACATTATCGTGTAAATATCATTGATTTTATCTCATTTTTGTAGGTATTCAAGCATTTATATTTAGGCATTGTTAGATAGATCATTGAATAAGCTTTACAATGCTTCTGATCATGCGCAAATTAGAGTTACAGTTCTCAAGTTATGGATGAAACAATGTTGGCTTTTTCAAGTTACTATCAAGCAGCGCCCTAAGAGCGTTGGGCGGTGCAGAAGCGCTCTGGAAACATGAAAATGCACTAAAAATGCTGTTTTAAGTGCCGAGTGGGCCATTTCACCATCGATCGGTGTGGGCTGGGCAGAAATGCATATTAAGGTAAAAAAACAATTTAGGTTATGGTTGGGTATTTTTGGTCCCAATTCATCAAACCTTCATCATCCTTTGATTATGAGAGCTTAGAAACAACATTTTTTGTCCCAAGAAATGTTTGATTCCTCTTCTTCTCTTCTCTTTGTAATCTCTATTTTATTTGGAGTTTGTATGTATATTTATCTTGATTATATGTATATTTATTGCTCAAGGTGTTGTATGAGACTCATTTTATAAATAAATGTTGATGATTGCTTTCTTTATTTGGGTTTGAGTTGTTATAGAGATGAACAGTTCGAATCCATGTTTAGGAAGAATATCTATTGAGTTTTAATTTTAGAGATAGATTAAGGCTTAGTATTCATGTGGGTATCGATTCATGATGTCTCTGTTGTTTTGTGTTGTGTTGAGAGATCGCTGACGCGAGCAATACTTTTGTTATCTCACTCTATGTTAGAAATGACCCTTGTGTGAGAGATTCGTGATGATGTTGGTGAGTAGTTTAGATTTCCTACAACTGAGTGATAGATTTTAGTATTTGATAGAGTATATGAAATGCAAACTCGAGATATATCTACTATTCGAAGAATGAAATTCCCTTTCTATTAATAACTTTAATTCCTAAATTTACCTTTTATTAAAACCAACTCAATTCAACCCCAAACTCATAAACGCGAGAAATTGTTGAACGACAATTTAGTAGCACTAATCCCCGTGGAAACGATATGATATAACCTATAAAAATACTTACTTTTGTTTCCGGTTTACCGCTTCAACAATAGTACCTTAATCTAAGAGATGTTGAAGGTCTCTCTTCACAATAGAGCATCCTTGAGAATCTTTACAACAAATTGGACACAAATCATAGTCACGTTGTCCTAATTTGTAAAAGTCCTCATGTGTTTATACCAGGTTCCCTCCCATTAAATTCACATTATGAGCTTGGTACCGGCTCGGATCACCATTATGACTGACACCAACCAATCTTAAACCCATGAATTTGGCATGAATTTTTGGAGGAATCATCGTGTTGATATCTGACACAAAAACCTCATTTGAATGACCCTCCATCATATTTAAACCATTTTCATTCCTATCTCTAAGGATGTGGGTAGTTCCATTATCCATTAAAACTTGAAGGTCTCTTCTTACAGCGGAGCACCCTTATGAGTCCCTACAACAAATATGACAAGATCCATAAGAAATGCCTTATAAAATTGCCTCCTCTACATATAGTAGAATGCATTTGCACAAAATATTCTCTTACCAAGTTTATGTCAAAGACTTGGTATTGGCCGTGACATCTATACACCATGTTTACAGTCTGTTGATCGTCATACGGTATAACTGCAATGCTACTGTAAAAAAGATCATTGCCTAAGGGTCTGTCGCACTAACTGAAATTATGATCAATCATTTTCTGAATTCCTATCTTTAACTCTTCACATCTCTAGGGCTGGTCCCCACACTATTTGAAATCTAAAGCACAATCAGGAAAAATGTCGCACTCAAGTAGCTTCTTCTTGATGAAGGACAAAGAAATCTTCAACTGATTCACATTTTTCACTAGGTCGAAACCTTCGTGTCTTTCAACGACATTTGTGGCTATACTGTGGTGAGGAGGCATTGGATTCTATATTACATTTGGTTGACCATTTGGAGAAAATTTAATGGCTTTTGAGTCAATCAAATATTGAACATGATGTTTCAAGGCTCTGCAGTTCTCAATATCGTGACCTGGCGTCCCAGAGTGAAAGTCGCATCTTGAAATTGAATCGTAATTGGCAGGAAACTTTGATGGAGGATTCAAAGTAAGGAGTTCTACCAATTTTAGTTTGAGAAAACGTTGCACTAGTTGTGCGTAGGACATTGGTATTGAGTCAAAGTTTCTCTCAGGATATTTTGATTTTCGCTGATACTGCCTAGAGGCATAATTTTGTTGTGGTCATTCAGGAGCAACACTTTGTTAAAAATTTGATGGAATTATTGCAACATATTGTGAATAGGATGTCTGGTATGGCTTTCCTTTCCCTTTAGAGGAAACACAACATTGGTATCTCCTTCTCTCTTCTTAGCATATTCCTCAAAAGGTTTTTTCGTTACTTTTGAAGAACTTGTGTAAGAAGCTTGAATTTTTCCCATCTTGATGCCAACTTCAACCCGTTCACCCGCCATAACCAATTATGAAAACCCAGTAGAGGTACTTCTAATCACCATTGAATAATAAGGACCTTCCAGCGTCCCCATGAACATGTCCACCAATCATCTTTCCATTAAAGGGGGTTGTACTATGGTAGCAAGCTCTCTCCACCTTTAGGCGTATTCTTTGAAAGAATCATTTTCCCTTTGAGCAAGATTCTGAAGTTGAGTGAGGTTATGAGTCATATTTGTATTGTACTTGTAGTGTCTGATAAACACTTCAACTAAATCTTTCCAGCTACGAATGTGAGTTCGTTCTAGCTACATATACCATTCCAAGGATGCCCCAGATAGACTATCTTGGAAAAAGTGCATTAACATTATTTCATCCTCTGAGTAAGCTGACATCTTTCTGTAAAAATATTGAATATAAGTCTTAGGACAGCTCGTCCCTTTGTATTTGTCGAAATCTAACACTTTGAACTTTGCAAGGATTTTGATACTAGGAACTAGGGCCAAATCAATCATATTTAATCCCATGAATATCATTTCCTTCCATGGCCTTCACTCTTTCTTCAAGAAATTAAAACTTTCTCTCAACTTCAAAGGGAAAAGTAGCGTCTTGTAATGAAAACATGTCTTCTTGATCATCATCCAGATGTGGAATAGATATCCCAACAATTTTAATAACATGCGACACTTGTATTCGTCAGGGGTGGGTTGAGGAGGTTGTTGAGTATAACCATTTGATTGAAAACCTCTAGGAGGAACAAAAGTAAAGGCAACGGGAGGAACAAATCCCGTTATGGGAGGAGGTACAAAATTGGTGCCAGGGGTGGTGCAAAACTGGTGCTAGGAGGTGGCACAAAACTGGCAGGAGGTGGGATTCCACCGTTACGATGTGGCACTCCACCTGAAGTCTGAGTAGGGATTTTTGTAGTGATAGGTCCCCGAACAACTTCCCTTAACTCTTCTTGACCTTGAACTATAGTCCTCATAACTTCCTTGAATTAGTCCATCTATTCTCTAACTCCGACTCTCATCTCATTTAGATCATCATTGAGTTCTTCCATTTCGAGTCTTGGTATGTTGCCTCGGGTGTTGTAGTTGTGGGACGTCAGCTAGTCAAACTGAAGAAAGAACCAAAATTAGGAAGAGGTTCCACCTGTTATAAATGCATGAAATGCATGAATGTATGCATGAGATGAATTTTTTTTTGTTTCTATTTCCAGGGATTTTTAGTTATTGCGTTAAGAGTTATCAAAACATGGATAGACAACAAAATATACTACTCTTTCATTCATCTATTTTTTTAAAACATACAACTAGTCAGTGATGGATAGTAAAAACTAAACGAAAAGGAAACAGAAGATGTTTCAACAGGCCTGAAGGTGATCACTACAGTAATGAAAAGATAACCCTAAGATGTTTTTCCAAAACCTATGTTAACAAGTATGTCCCATCCTTAATAATATTCACTTCAATCTCGATCTTCTTCAAAAAGTTTCTTCGTTCTTGCTTGCTCTGAATTCTTGAGTAACTATTGAATAAATATTTCCCTTTGACTGAGATCTCTTTCCAAATGACCATTTTCCTCATGAAGTTATATTTTGTTCGGGTCTTTTAGCTGATCTTCGCATCCTTGAGTCTTGAACTCCTCTATTTTTGCCAAAGCTCCCTTTAGCTTTTGTTGACATCCTCTAAGCTGGTGATTTGTCTTCATTCTCTAGGTATGTTCCCTCTCAGGTACTGCTCCTCTTGCTTTGAGTTTTTCTTTCAGGTCTTATATCTGACTTTCATACTGATCTTCCATATCCTTCTTTGATTTTGTGAGAGTATTCCATTTTTTCTTCAATCTGACGTTCTCCCTTAGTATGCTATTTACTTCCTCTTTGTTATTGTTGATGGTGGACTAAGATGATTTCATATCTTCACCAATTCTCAGTCTCTTGCTCATTTCTTTGTTTATCAACCTATTTTTTTCTACAAGCAACTCATCTTTCTTCGTGACTTGATAAGCCAACTCACTCTTTGTGATGCCTGCTTTAGTAACATATGTTCTTAAAGCTTCATTTTCTGCACTCAGCTCTTGGTTTAGGATCTAGACCTCCATGAAACCGGCGATGGATGGTGAAAGGGGTGGTAGATGCATAGGAGCCTCAAGATGAAATGGTAGCAAAGAAATTTCAACTCTTTTCTTCACCCATTCAGTGTAGGGTGCTTTTGTTATCATTTCCTTCCTTCCTAAACTTGCACTTCCTTTGCGATGAATTTTCTTCCAAGATTCTCTTACTTTTGCTAACAGTTCAAGATCCCCTCCTTTGTTGTAGAACATAGTTTCTTCCACGTCTTTATCTTTTGGCAGACCATGTAGAGAATAACCTAGTTGATACTGAGACATCACTGGGTTGTAGTTGATCCCTCCTTTGGTGTCCATGAGTGATACATTTGAGAACTCGCCATAGCTGAAAATGATTTTAATACTGATATACTCATTGCTCAACCATATGATATCATGAGAAGTGAGCGCCATGATCCTTTGACACCAATTAGTGGTGTATTCGTTATCCACAAAAGGTCCCTTTATAGGCAAGTGAGCCATGTACCACATGTACAAGAGAGGCGTGCAGCAGGTGACCGTTCCTCCTTTCTCAAACCTCGAATGAATGGAATGGTATGTGTCAGCAAGAAATGTAGGTACGAGATTTTTGATCACACAAACTGTGACTATTTCTGCATCAATGAAGTCTTCTTGGCTGCAGAATAAGACAACTCTATAAATCATAAGAGCTAGCAAGGCGTTGAAGGCACCCCAACTCCCATTTTTGGCAAAGATTATGGATTTATCCATCAAAAACTGTAAATTTAAACCCAATGTGTCATCCTTCTTAGGTTACCAACTATCCTTTACTTCTCTTAAGGTCAAATGAAGTGCTTCGGCAATAAAGTGTAACATTGGAGTTCCTTGTGAAGTTACAAAAGGAATGTGATCCTTGACTTCAACTCCCAGGATATTAGCATATTCTTCCAATATAGGAGTGAGTTAATAGTCTTGAAATTTAAAGCACCTTAGAGGAGGATCATAGAACTGGATGTGAGTTTTCACGACCATGGTATCAACCTTGGTGTTTATCAGAGGAATGAGGTTACCATAGGTATTCTTGAAGTCATCTTGATTTTTGGAAACTACAAGAAAACTAAACCTTCTTAATTTATCAAAGGCAAGCTTAGAGAACCTATACACTTTGGTGTGTCTTCTGCATGCATCCATCTTTGTATACTCTCAAATAATACAACAAATTGCAAATACCCTGGAAATGACATGCATATGTGTTAGAACAAGATTTGGTTCTGCAATATTATCTCTAAGTTTTGATGATAACAAATGATTATGTTTGTATGAACAATTTTAATACTGTAATGTTTATTATTGTTGAGTACTTAACAAATAGGTTCTGCTTCTGATGGATGACGTGGCCAAGACATTAGAAGAGATTTAGTTCCGCTTATGCGCTATACAAGTTCTGTTGAACAATAGCAAGACACTCCAGAAGGCTTTGTAGTGTAAGATATGATATTTCTCTAAAAGAAACCATTCAGAATATCTGAAGACAGAAGTTGCTACTTAAGTCCAGATGCCAAAGACTCATGTTTCTAAAGACAACGAGTTCTAAAGAAACAGTCAGAAGATCTAAAGACAAAAGTTTCTTCTCAAGTCCAGATGCTAAAGGCTCAAGTTTCTAAATACTCAAGGTTCAAAAGATAAGTATTCTAAAGACCAAGTGCTGAAAAATCTGAAGACGCAGTTCTAAAGACTTGAAGTTCTAAAAGACCAAAGGCTCCAAGAAAAGATTCTCACAACCAAGTGCTGAAGACTGTGAAGACGCGGTTCTGAAGAATCTGAAGACTTAAAGTTCTGATGACCTTTTGTTATGTTCTCTCTTCTAAACTCATGCTCGTAAAAGCCTCTGAAGTGCAGAAGGAAAGAAGATAATGTTAACATGGTACAAATAGTACATGGTACAAATCAACGTTTCATTCAACTACCATGAAAGGATGGACGCATCACACGATCTTGTCCCTCACATTATTGTTCAAGCTGCCAATGTTTCTGGAAATCCCAAGAGTACCCCTCAAAGGATATATTATTTTATTGGCTATATAAAGGCTTGAAGACTAAGAGAGAAAGATGCCAATCAACAAAATATTCATGCGCAAATGTTGTTCATAGCTTTCATATTCTTAAGTCACTATTCTTAAAATAGTTTACATATTCAGACTTTTAGAACCAATATTCTTGTAAACAAAACTTGTATTCAAATGGTTGTTTTATATTCTTTAAGGGACCGAGTAGGCCTGTATTCTTAAGAAGTCTAGGACTTGCGAGTTTTAGAGGTTGTTAGTAACTTGCGGGTAGCTTGTGCATTGTAATATTCAGGTTGATTATTGTTTGATATTCCTTAAGGGACCGGGTAGGTCTGTATCCTTAATAAGTCTTTGATTTGCGATTCTTAGAGGTTGTTAGTCACTTGCGGGGTAGCTTGTGAAAATTTAAATCACTTTGGTTATAGTGAATTACGTCCTCGATTGAGTGAGGCTAAATCACCTTGGTGGGTGGACTAGACTAGCTTGATAATTTTCAAGTGAACTAGTATAAACATACATTGTTATTTACTTCTTGTTCTTACTTATTGTTATCATCAAAAGTGAAGTTAAAAGGATTTTAACTTAAAGGGGAATATTTTTAAAGAAAAGTTTTTGTTTTAAAAACCCAATTCACCCCCCCCCCCCCCTCTTTATTGTGTTTTTCACACCTTCTATTGGTATCAGAGCTCCAGTTCTGAGGAGATAAAAAGTTTGAATTTTTATCAACACTTGGCAGTGTCCAGTACCAATCCAGTGTGTGTGTGTGTGTGTGTGTGAAAAACAAATGGCTACATCTACTTCCATAGTTGATAATAGGAATAATGATAAAGATAAATATAGTTCAAAACCTCCTATGTTTGATAGGGAGAAATTTGACTATTGGAATAATAGAATAGAAAGTTATTTTCTGGCATATGACTTGGATCTATGGAACTTGCTAGTTGATGGATACACTCACCCAGTAGATGATAAATAAAGCTCATAAGATTGCAAGAAGTGCAATGATAGAAGCACAAAAGAAAGTATGTAGAAATCACTACAAAGCAAGAACCATTCTTCTAAGTGCTATTTCATATAATGAATATGAGAAAATCACAGATAGAGAGACTACAAAGTCTATCTTTTATTCTCTTCAGATGAAACATGAAGGAAGCGCACAAGTAAAAGAAACAAAGGCTCTGGCCTTAATTCAAAAATATGAAGCGTTCAAGATGGAACATGACGAATCTGTGGAAACAATGTTTTCAAGATTTCAAACTCTTGTGGCAGGACTGAAGGTTCTGAATAAAGGTTACTCCATCACATATCATGTTAAAAAGATTATTAGAAGTCTATTTATAAAATAGATACCAATGGTAACTGCTTTAAAATTAGCAAAGGATCTAAACAACACCTCTCTTGAGAAGATGATTAGCTCTTTAAGAAGTCATGAAATTGAGATGGAACAAGATGAACCTCATAAGAGGATAAAATTCGTTGCTCTAAAGTCTACTTCTGGGAAAACTAAGGCTTATCAAGCTAAGGAAGAATCTAAAGAATCTAAAGAAGATTCAGATGATGATGAACTCTCTCTGATATCCAGAAGAATAAGTCAAATCTAGAAGCACATACAAAGCAAGTTCATAGGTCAACGAAGGACATATGGAAGAGGTGAATACTTTTCCGGTCAAAGTAATGCCTCTGGAAAAGAAGTTACTTCTTTGAATTCAATGAGCCTGGACATTACAAAAATGTATACAAAGTGTTGATCTTTTGAAAATATTTTCATGTTTGAAAGATGTTTTTTGAAGGTGTTGGTGTTTGTTTTGAAAATAGCAAGGATATTTTGATTTTGAATTTGAGAAAGCAACTAAGAGTAATCTACCTACTCAAAAGTATTTCATGTTTATTTCCTCTTTCCTTTGACATTTTTATCTTACCATTGATTTGGTAAGTAATCCTATCTTTGGATGTAAAAGGGACCGGAAAAGGTCATCGTATAACCTTGATTAGAAATGTTGTAAGATATCTTAGAATTTTCTTTAGGGAATAAGATCATTTTGAAAGGCAACATGGATAGCATCATCGAGGGACTATGATCTTGTATTTTTGCTTGTTTTTGCTAAGATACCTCACATGCATAATATGGCCAATTTTGTAAGGCAACAAAGTGGGTTTACCCTAAGGGTGTATGTGTGTAATGTGTGTTGGTTTACATGTTTGATTTGTCTTGATTAGGGTTTGCTACATGTTGGTTTTAATCTTTCCATACAAAACCCTAATTACTAGCATTTGTATATAAAGTGATAAATTGTGAAAATTAAAATTACTACGCTATTATATCATTTAGGGGAGGGGGTGTACAAATTACAAATGGGGAATTGCAAGAAATTAAATCTAAATAATCATTACAACCATATTGAATTTGAATAAATGTACAAAAATAAAGATAAAAATGCAAGAATATAAAGTGTAGAAAGAAATGTGATTTTTGTTTGGTTTTCATGAAAAGGGTTTTTTGACCTAGTTAACTAAAATAAAATATTTAACTAAAAATGAGAAAATTAAGATTAAGTTAGTAAAATAAATTAATTTAAAGAAACAAGTTTTTTATGGTTTTTGAGAATTTAATTAGTAAATAAAATTAATCAAATAAAATTCTTAAGTTCTAAATTGATTTTAATTTATAAGAAAAATATAATAATATAATGATTAAAACTAATTATCTAAGTATTTAAAAAAAAGAAATTTACTTATTAAAGGAAATGTTTTTTTGTTCTTTTAGTATTATGAAGAAAAATAAACTAAATAAATATAAATAATAAAATATAAATATTTTTGGATTTTTTATTAATGAAAATAATAATAATAATATTATTATTATTAATAATAATAATAATAAAACATGAAATAAAAATAAAATAGAAATAATAAAGTCAGGGAGGTTAAAATTGAATTTGGGAGGTAATGTTAAGAAAAAGCCAGGCCCAAGGTTTTGGTGGCCCAAGCGCTACCTGAAAGGGAAAATGACAAAAAAAAAATGTTGAAAAATGCAAAAGGAAGCACGTTGAGTGTTGAACCCACGCCCTCTTGGTTACTAGCGCGCTTCCTTACCACTAGGATGGCCATACATTCGTTAAGTTAACTGAAATGATAAATATATAATACAAAATGAGCCATGAATACACTTCATCTTCAACCTTCAGCCAGACCACCTGTATCTCATTCATTTCTCAACAAAAATGGAAAATGTAAACATGAAAGTTGCTCCATTTTTCCATACGAATCCAAAGATATAAATATCATAAACTATAAATCAAAGATGAATGAGAATTATCGAAAGTACCAAAATCTGACCTAATTATTTTCAGAGATTCAATCCTAAAATTCTCCTAGCTAAATCAATATAAATAAAATCTATGGACATGTACAGCTTTAGGGCAATGATGTCTACATTTTATCCTCACAAATGTAAGCCTAACAATGGCTAAGTAATGAGATAGAAGTTCAAGAAAAATACCTCAAAACTGGAAATCATGAAATGCAAATGAGCTTGATTCAAGGTGCTGCAATGATCAGGTTAGCTTCCTCAAGTTCCCAGGAAGCTAATACAATGGTTAGCTTGAGTTGAGAGTGGTTGAACTGGCTTGGAGAAGTCAGTGTGCAGTGCTCTGTTTTTGGCTATGGAGGAAGATTGAAATGGAGTTACAGTTGTGTAACAGGGACATGGTTGAGTTGTATTTGATGTTTAGAAGCTTTAGGAATCAAAAGGCTTGAAAATACACGAGGGAGATGTGAGTTTCAAGTTTTTGGTCAGAATGTGCAACAATGGTGGTTTTTGATTCAGTTCTGAGTTCTCGTGTGTTTTAGGGCTTGTGTATGCGTGTGTTTTCTTGCATATGACTTGTGTATCTATAAGCAAAAGGTTGGAGATATTTTTCACAAGGGGTTTCTGAGTTATAGGGTTGTGGCTAAGTTTCTTGATTTTGAAGAAAAGTGAGAAATATAGTTTCAAGGTAGAAAGTACAAGCATCTAGAGTGGTTAGGCACTTTAAACATGTTTGCTTCTGATCACTTATCTTGAGTGTGGACAGAGACAACAAGTTAGGAGCTCAAGGAGAGTTGACATTTGCAAAAGCAATGCTTTATCAAAATAGCAATGGTAACTTTGTTCCATAAATGGAAAATTATCTTGGATAAAGCTTGAATTAAATGGATAATAGCTCAAAGCAAGTTTAATCTTATGATTAGGGAGAGATCTTGAGGTTTAGAGGCCTTCAAAGCAAGATTGTAAAGCATAGGCTTGAGATTTGAATTCTTGTTCATCACAAAATGACCGATAATTTCAGTTTGAAATCCTAATTCCTCTCTTCGATTCTCCTTGCTCAAGAATGATCTCAAGGAGTTCTTGGACATTTTGGAAATCTTGTAATGTGATATACAACCCCTCTTTGAATCACTTTTGAAAATTCCCCTTGGAACTATATGAAAAATTTCCATGAAGTTAGGTCAAAATCCTGCATAAACTAGGGCAAAATTTTCACTAAGTGTTTAGTTTCATGACCATGACTTCATGGATTAATAAGTTGAGATCCAATAATTTCAAGGAGAAGTTGTGTAAAGAAATTTTTTATATCTCATGGAGATCTACAACTCTCATGTTGAAAGTTTCTTTTGAATCATCTTGCATCTTGGTGAAAAATTGGCTCAAAGTTGTGAAAAAATATGAAGTTTTCAACACTTAGAAAAATTTCTAAGTTTGAAAATTTGACTTTTCAAAATGAAATCTTGAATTTTTTATTTCTTGATGAACAAGTTTCATATTTTGACATTTTTTAATGAATTTTGATCTTTGACACTTGATTTTGACCAAAAAGTCAAAGTTTGACTTTTCAGTATACAATTGACTTTTGATCAGTTGACTGAAAATCAACTATCAATCAATTGATCTTGAGAGATGTTTTGAGTCATGCATTAGGTAAAAGTGATGTAATTGAACTCTTAAGATCATGTCTCAAACCAATTAACCATTTTCTAGGTCAAAAATCAGAAATTGCCCTTTCTCAGACAAAACCCTAATTTTTACCATTTTGCCCTTTTGATGATTTGATCAAATTGCTTGAGGAATTGTGGTCCAAACTTGATCAAATGATACATATGAGTTTATAATGGGTATATGGATAAAAATTATGAAGTTTGACTATAAATTTTCCACAATTGACTTTTTCCCCAATGTAGCTGATTTTTAGGTCAACTGCTCGATTGATTGAGCAAAAATATGATCCAAGACTTGAAACTTGACATGAGCAATCTTGAGGGTCCATAATGATTCATGAAAGTCATATGAGGCCTTAAAAGTTCAATTATCCTTGTGAAATATCAAACCCTAGTTTCAGTCATCAGTGCTTAAGGAGGTGTCTTGAGCTGATCAATCCTTATGCAGTCTTGAACCAAAGGAGATCTTGTGAGAAATTATTTGATAAATGAGAGGGAAAATTTTGGGGTACAACACCATGCATGATATATCTGCTGCATACTTATTATTATAACTTCTTTTATATTATTGTGATATCTCACCCCTTTTGTTTGAATGTTACCTCTACGTGGATAACGTGCAGGTAATCTGCAGTAGATGAAGTTACTTGTCATTTATTACGAGTCGGCTTTGTGCTCTGATACGTAACACCAGGGGGATGAACGCTTTCTTATTTGCTTAATTTGTTATTTATTTTGATGATTGTGTTGGAGTATTATAAACTCCCATTTATTTGATTAAACGTTGGTTTATGTTATTCGAAGATGTTTAATAATAAACATGATTTCTTTTCCGCTGCATTAAAAAGTTGACTTTTGAGAACTATGTTGAAAATGTCGTCATTTCATTCGAAAGTGTGTTATGTATCTGTGTATTTATACATGAGCAGGATTTTGATGTATTGAAAAATGTGGCATCTTATTCTTGGTGTTTTTATTTAAGAATTAATTTACTCTGATTTTGTTAAATTATCGATGGGAAAATAGGATGTTACAAAAATAGGGTCCTATTTATAAACTGGAAAAATTAGGTTAAAATACCAAAAAAGGAAATTATCTTAAATAAAGAAGCCCAAAGTTTATGATTCTAGCTTGATCAACAAGATTAACAATATGTACTTATTTGTGACTCTATGCAAGATACAGTTTGAAAAAGATTTGATCTAAAAAAGATTTTATTTGTTTTTAGGTTTTTTTTAACTATTTTTTTAATAAAATGATGATTTTAATGAAAAATAATATTTTAAAAATATAATAAATAAAAGAAAACGAAAATAGAAATTAATTAATAAAAAATATGATTTTAAAAATGCAAATAAAGTTAGTAACAAATGAAATAAAAATGTTTAAAAAATAGTACTAGTGAGACTCAAACCTATGACCTTATGCTTGCAAGCCTTATATTCTTACCAATTGTGTTGTCTCATTTATTTGAAATAAAAAGGAACTTGAAAACATATGAAGGATGGAAAAATATTTGTTGTTTAAGAAATATAAATAATTTAAAATAAACTATTATATATTTTTATACACGTAAAACAAATTGAAAATAAATAGAGTTTAAAAAGTTTGAAAATATCTTGCTAATGCTTCGGGACTAACATAGTAAGTTGTATCACATATTTTTCATTTTTATCACAACCTAGGTGATAAACATTGCGGATTTTTATCACAACCATGCTTTCTTGTTTGAAACTTGTTCCTAAGATGGCCCACGACCCCTGAGCTTATCCACCTATTATTCTATTATTTTTATCATTTGTTTTGATTTTTTATCCATTTAAATCAAAATAAATCAATTTAAATAGTAGAATAATAAAATAAATCAAAGATTTGATTTTATGAGCATATTATGAGTTCATGAACAGCTAACAAATCAAAAAATTCGTGCAAGAGCTAATTGATTGGAAAAGATCTTAATTTGGTCTATTTTGAAAACAAATCATACAAGACAAAGAATGAAATCAAATCTCCATAATTTGAAAAGATATGATTAGTTTTTATTGACCTAATGCATTCCAATATAAGGACATAACATTCTAAGGGGAAAAAAGAGGGTTTGGGGTCGTGAAAGCAAAGGAAAAAGTTGCAAATTTTTGAAGAAAAAGTGCAGATCAGATTCTCTTCCATAGACCAATTCAAGCCGTTTCAAAGCCATCAATTTGTTCTTGGACGTGTTCCGAAACTATTCAAATCATCCTCAAGGCCAAAAACATCAAGAATCGTGCCCTTACAGTACCACGGTTTGCATATTTTTCTCAAACTCGAATTTATTGATTTACCCATTATAAACTTGTTTTGATCACATATCCACGCTTGTTATCATATTTGCATTATTTCTGGATGGTTTAATCTGAGTTCAAGTGCAGGAATGGCACGAAGCAATTGTTAGGGTTTTAAGGTCCCAAATTATAGACTCTCCATAGAGGCGAAATTAGACCATATTATGGGTACCAATGAACTCAGAGCATGATTTGCAATGGATCTATACCTTTGGTTTTGATTTATCTTGCTTGTATTATTTTTTTGAATCTTGCAGGGATGTAGCTACGAACAAAAACAGTCACTATAGCCTTTAGTGTGGATTTTGTCCGTAGGTAAAAGCTGATATAAAAAACAACAGTTACGGGGAAGAAGACAAGAGGTGGCATCACACCATTGGCCCATTTGAAATTGGCGCGTGTTTCTGGGAAAGGCACTTTATTTCCATTATATGTTATTCATTTTATTATATGTACAGATGTTCCAACTAGCACAGACGGTTAAGGAGCGTGCCAATGAAGCAAATGTCCTGGGTTCGATCCCAAGCGTGTGCTTCTATTATTTTTCCTAATAATTGCTTGCAGATTCCATGTTACTATCATAAGCGCTCTCACCATAGGCTTCCAATTCCTCATCATTGGATCATCTCCATCCCAGACCTAATGCCTCAAGCATGCAGGTGCGTGGTGGACCTTCTTGGGCAGCGTCTCACTGAAGCAAACATAAGCTTTGGGCCAGCTATGTTGGGCCTGGATATTTCAAATAATGCACCTCCCAGATTGATACTTTACCAGGCCCGGTTTAATTTTTCTTTTTAATTCCTTTATTTAATTTAATTTTTTGTTTAATTATTTTTACAAAAACAAATTCATTTTTTAATTAAATAAAAAAAATCACAAAGACATTAAAATCAGTTTTTTCATAAAATATTCTATTTCATTAAATTAATTAGATTAATTTAATTAGGGCAATTTAAATTCTTATTTTCATAATTAAAATCAACTAGAAAATTTGGGTTAATTTGCAATTTAATTGTTTTCTCAATCAAAAAATAACAAAAATATTTTTTGTGATTCCCTTTGAATTTAAACTTTGATTCCCATATTTAATTCTCGCGCGTAATATTTTATATTTTATTTTCCAATTATTGTATTTGCTTCGGGTTTGTAATAGTTTTTAATTAGGGTTTACCGCATATTATTTATTGTTTAATCCTCGGTTTTTGGTCATGTAACCCCCTCCCCGAAGCCTTGTAACAGCGTAGATGTACTTTTCCACTTTTAATTTCCGCAACTATGAACTGTCTAGATGTATGGATAATAGGCTTGCATGCAAAAGACAAATAAAATTAAAATAGTAGAAAACCCTAATTGTGCAAAGATGATTAACTGAAAAAACACACTTGCACATGCTCACTCCTAGGGTTTGCCCCACTTGGTTGCCTCGGAAAATAATGGTCATGTCCCTCGAACGTAGGGATGTCTTAGCAAAGACCCTTAATTCTAAAGTCATCATAAAGATCATGGTCCCTAATGTCCCTCGAGTTTCCTACGAGAAATGATCTTGTCCCTCGATGTTGCCTATATGATGACAGTCCCTTCGAATGCTAAGATATCTTTACATGTTGCCTTAGATGACCATAGCGTCCCTTTCAATAGTCCCTCAACATCCAACGATAGGTCTACCTACTCACTAATAGTAGGATAGCGTTGTCTAAAGGAAAAGAGAAAATGAACAATCTTTTTTGAGTAGGTAGAAACTCTTAAGTACTTGCTCAAAACAACTTTTTGCACCTACACAAAAATATCTCAAAACACTTTCAAAAACATTCACCTAGCAACACTCTTGAGGACTGATACAAGAGTTATCACAAAGCGAATCTCCGCACTAAGGCATTTTCAAAACAATTTTCAAAACACACAAAGCACAAGAAATTTTCAAAACATGATCTAAGAATCTAAGAGCCCATGGAAAACCATGGATGGAAAGGGTGCTAACACCTTCCCTTTCCATAATCTACCCCCCTTACTCAGAAACATCTCGAAAAAGGTTTTTTATGTTCTTTTTACCTTTTACTTTGTTGGATGAAATAAAAGTCGATGGCGACTCTTGCTTACCGTAACATTTGCGAACAAAAAACGCAAACCAGTATAACAATCGATTCTGTCACCATATCACAATTTCATTTCCAATGATTTTAGTATTAGTACCCTTCATGCCCCCATCCTCTTGATAGCATTAAAGTCACCATCCAACCTCTACTCTCCATCGGGAAAACTTCTTTTGAGATCTCTTAAATCATACCACATCTTCCTCTTTTTCTAGAAACATGAGGATGAATAAATGTTTATAATGAAATAAGAAATTCCCTTCCACTCCAGATTAATCCCCAAAAATCTATCTCCAACAAAACTAATGTAAACCTAAAATACTTATGCATTCCACATTATAAGGAGACCCCTGATCTACCACTCACCCACATGGACGACCACTCTACATCTCTATTTCCCCATATTTAGATTATATAGGTTTCTTCCACCCTTTGCATCTTAGTTTACTGAACCAATCATAAGTTCATTATTCCTTTAGAAATCAATTGTGAAATTCTAGTATAGGCAACACATACAAACAAAAATGTCTTAACAGTCGAAGATGTCGAGACAAATGATACAACATCTGGTAACAAACCAGATCAATCAAGCTGAATATGATACAGAAAATAAAACCGCGGAATGATAAGTAACACAATGAGTTGATAACCCATTTCGGTGCAACATCACCTACTCTGGAGGCTATCAAGCCAAGAAGGAAGTCCACTATCAACCGTATTAGTTCAAAGATAAACTCCCCCTTTTACAATTTCTTTCCTAATCCCTATCTAATGCTACTTCTACCTAGGGCCTCCCTAGATATGAGAAATATCCATCCCACTTCCTAAATCACCTCAGTGATATCTAACAGTCACAATCCAAGTAACTGGAACAAAAACAACCCAATTTAGAAGATCATACTTCCATTATAATAACTCAAACTCTTGCTTAAAATCTTCTCATGAGAATAATAACTTGACAAACTATCAAGTAACGATCTATCTACCACATAGTATAATAAGATACATGGGTGACATACAATATGCATGAGAGACTCTCAAAACCAAAGACTTATGCTTCCCATAATTTTATAATTGTTGAAAAATTAAAATACATTAGGTTGGGATTCCTCTATTTATACACCTCTGTAGTCCATGGGCTTCAATATTCTTATCCAGAAGTTTCTTGTTCCATAAGCTGAATGATGCACCAATTGTGTAAACAATCTCCTTCAATCTTGGACAAATTGATAAATAGTTTTCTAATTTGTCTCAAGGCCCTAATCAGTATCTTCTGTACAACTGGAGATATAATCTTGTTCCAGAATAAATCTCTTGACCTGTGAAATCTATTATACATATCCAAAGGAAATATAAGAGAAAAAATTCAAATCTGTCAAGATTTAAAAATACAACAACACCTTGACAACTGCACACCAGAATATGATGCCATGACATCTTATTTGACATCTGGTCAAAACCATGTTTTAGGCAAAAGTTTCCAATCCTAAAACCATGGTACTAACAATCTCCCCCTTTGGCAAATTTTAACTAAAACAACTAAAGACCAAATAACATGGGAACAGGAATAAAACCACAGAACGCCAACACAAGCTACATGCTTATCATGTAAGCTTTGTACATGGGGAAGGAGATAAGTGATACTCCCCCTCAAACAGATTCCCGATTTTCCATCATGAACTCTCCATGTTAAAGCCTACAGAAGCAGACTTCAATTCTGGATAACTCAGAACACATGACACAACCATGCTCGTAACTCAGAACACATGACAACTAAAAGGAAACACACAGACTGACACAGACATAGACAGAATGTTAGAACATCCTGTTAAACATCCTTGTAAAACAACTGCAAGAACAAACTCAAGACTCACATGAAGGACTATCATGCTCCCCTTAAAGTGTTGCATACACAACATGCAAAAACACTTGACCTAACCTAGACTCTATAACACTATTCTCCCCCTTTTTAGCCAAAAATTGAAAAATAAAATTGAGTGAAAAGAACTTGACACAAAGAGAATCAAAATCCGCACGAATTTATTCGAGATAAAAAGGAAAATGACTTTATAAAATGATGCATAACAAGAAGCATCAAGCTGGCTTAAGGGAAAACAACTCCCCCAAGCAAGGCTTACTCAAAAGAACAAACAAACCCAAAGAAACAAAGAGTAAGTCTCAGTTTCTTTCCTAAAGAAAATAACCCAAGGAAACTAAGAGTAAGTCTAAGTTTCCAAACAAATAAAAAAAACAAAATCAAGAAGAAAAAAATACAAACTAAAAACTTACCCAGAAATAAAAACAGACTCAAATATGTACACACCAGAAAATAGGTGTCAGCTATCCAATTCTCCTTCCTTAGCCAATAAAATTAACAAGTCTTCATCAACATCTGAATTTGAATCAAGTAGATGAAACTGATTCTTCTTCAAGTATTTCATCTTTGTCACGGATGATTTCCATGTCCATGATGCTCCAACTGACGTTATAACATTTGTTGTAATGTTGAACCCAACCTTCTTAGGATCACTGCCCTTATTCTTGTGGGATTCTATAACACCCTATAAACCCCACACAAATAAAATGGCATAGTTAGAGTAAATTATCATGTATATTAGACAAGGGTGTCACATTTACTTCACGACAATAACATAATACATTGGTCATGCTTATAACACACATTTAAAAGTATGTTCCATAAACTAACACATATGCATCTCGCAGCAGAACAATTCTCATTTCAAAAATAATACTAATGATTGAAATCCCATACTTACAATCATATCATAGAATATTAGGCCCTAAAGGCCGCCAATATATAATTTTAATATAACATAAATATCAAGAGAGTACAACAAACATGAACATGACAATATAACATAAATCCAAATGTTCCCCGTGTTACATGACCAGAGAATGACTCACTACCTAAATAAAGGTAAATAAAGAACTAGATCCTCTGACTAATCCTTGCAAGGAGAACCACCGCTATCCTCGATACCCGATTGATGTCGTATAAAACATCATTTTTAACAGAAGAGTGAGAAATCATATTATTATAGAAATATATAATAATAAGTAATGCATAACAAACATACATCAATTGAATTCATCACACTTCAAATAATCATGTATCCAACATACTTCAACATAATTCACATGATTTCATGTACAATATTGCTCAATGATTCAAGATTCAAAGATGATAAATCACAAATACCACAAATGTAACATTCACACCATTATCACGTATTGCACACCAATTCAACATTCACATCGATAAATGTGACTCAAATGCAACTTAATGCAATATGCATGAGGTATCGACTGTTATCCTAACGGATTCTGCCGGGTCCATATCTCTAAGACATATAACCACCAAAAAAGCCCATTCTCTAAGCTTTGAACCCACGTCTCAGGTTTGGGACAAGTCAATAATTCCCACAGAATTACCAAAAATTTCCTCTTTAAACAAATGATGCATGTGCAATCTCCACATAAATATGAAATTAATACCATCCCCATATCTTAATCTTACAAACATATCTCATATAATTCGACACATATGAATAATCTTCACCAAATTTCACAACATAAATATTTCCTGTCATCAATCACACACAATGAATTCTCATAGAACTAATAATCTCAACACATCATTATAACATGTAGCAACTGATTTTTTATCAGAATCTCCACCCTTAATTTTTATCCTAAAGGAAGGGGGCATAAAGGAATAACCCTAAAAATTCAGAGATTCTAAGTTTGACTCAGTTCCAGACAAGGGGATGGTGTTAGGCACCCCTTGTCTACCTTGTTCACAAGGATACTAGAGTTAGAAGCGCATTTTTTTAGGAAAAAGTGTTTTAATATTTTATTAGGGGAACTCGCCATGATTTTAGTTGTATGCCTACGTATCCTCTTAGGAGGAATTAGAGTCCCAATTCGTAGTTTGTAGTTGATTTGTGTTTTTTATGGATTATGTAGAATTGTTTTTGAATTATCCTTGAACCTTTTCTGAGTCTGAAATTGAGTGATCGTAGACCCAGTTCGCAGTTAATTCGAAGGAAATTCTATTTAGTCCTTTTTGAAAATAATCTGGAAATTTTATTATGTTAGTTGAAAAAATGTTTTGATGTTGGTTAGTCGTTTTCAGACGTAGAGCGGGAGAAGTCTGATAAAGTCTTTCTCCTCAGTGCCCAGATTTTGTCTACGTGTTGCTCGTCATGAAGGATGCAGAGGGAGTCTGATAAAGTCTCCATTATCACGTGGCCAGATATTGGACACGTGTCGCTCGCGGATGTAGTAATTTATAAGTTGTGTGGATGTTTATTATTTTTTTTCTTTTGAATAATAAACCGGTAGACGATGTGTCGACCGACTAAATTATTCGAAGATAGACATCCTATTAATTATAGAATGTTTGAATTAATAAAAAGTATTTGCATTTATGTACAAAATTAATAACTCACTAATTGAGGCAATTAATCCTAAATAATTATTATTATTTACAAAGAAGTAATTTCGTTATTAGAACTAACCTAAAAAATTAATCCCCTAAAATAAAATAGATCAAAATTAAAGAGGAAAGGAAAGGGGGGTATGGAGTTGAAATAGGGGGTGTAAAAAGCTAACGGAAAGGCTTGTGGCCAAACCAAATCAAAGTACTACAACTCTAATTTTTTTTAAACACTTGAATAAATTAATTAGAAAAAACAAAAGGGAAGCCTATATTGAAAGATAGGGCGCCGTCCCCTAGCATCATTAGCATGCAAAGCAATTGGAAATTTGCTTTTATTTAACTTTCCAAAGAATCTTAAATCTATCAACATCAATTGATCACTTGGCTGGTTTTAGTAAAAATAGAATAAAATATAATGTAGAAAAACAACAAGGTAATATAGTGAGACATTATCTCTCTCTCGGTGTTTTTTTTTTTTTGTATCAGAGGAAAACAACAAACCAGTAACTTCTTCTTTCAACTTTTTCTTCTTCGGGATAAAAACAACAAATACTAAACAAACATCATCACCATATAAACCAAAGTCCTCCTTTCCTTATGATAAAAACAAGGAATAATGGTGGTCGACGACCGTGATGGAGGGAAGACGTAGTGGTGCTTGGGTTATTCGTTTATATTGCTGTCAATTTGTCTCTCTTTCTTATTCCCTTATTCTGCAAAACTTAAACTCAAACTGTATAGAAGTGTTGTGATTTTTGAAGTTATGTTCTATTTTATGATGTAGTTACTTTTCTATTGCAGGTTAGAATATGGCTAAATTGTTAGAACATGATTAAAGTCGCAAGTTAGAACATGATTTTGGCCATGGTATTATATTGGTTAAATTGGAGAACAATAGGAATATCAAGGAGAAAACACTGTAGAATCTTTTTCTCTTAAATTTTGTGTGACTGTGAGTGTTTTGAAAAAAATTTGCAAGTTATGGGAGTGAAAATAAGTGATGTTACTGTAGAAAAAATTAGTGAAAATAGGAGTAAAGAAAATTAGCGTAAATTATTCAAACAATAATATTAGAAATGTGTATATAAAAAAGAAATTAGTAAATAATTTCTTTATTAAAAATAAGTTAGTAAATATTTGTTATATGATGGAATTAATAAGAAACAAAGACGAAAGAAACATGAAATATGCATAAGAAATATCGTAGGAACCAATAGATCTTAATCGAACCATCAGATTATTGTCATCATATGGCTTAAACAGTAAACAATTTAAAATTAAAATAAGATAAACTAGAGAAAATAGGGAGGGTGCCTCATAGAGAAATCATTGGCCAAGAATAGTTGTTGTCTGATATAGACAATACCCTTGAATAAGCTAAGAACAAGAATTATAAGAAAAATAAAAAACAAGTTTTTATGGATACTGTGGAAATTGTGAATTCTTGATGAAAATTTTAGACAATGAGGACTCATATTTATAGAGTGAGAATTAGGTTAAACAAACTTAACAAGTAAGTTATCCAAATTGAATGAAAAGCCTTAGTCCGATTTCCAAAAAAGAAAGAAAATTAATAACAAAAAGAAATTAAAAAAATATCACAAGTGCTCCATAAGAGATTCAAACCCATGACCTTATACTTGCAAGCTTTATTCTTTACCAATTATGTTGTGTTACTCATTCGTAAATAAATTCAATTTGAAAGAATATGAATATTTGCTACTTTAAAAATACAAATAATTTGAAAGGAATCATTATATTTTTAAATAGGTTTGGAAGTGAATATTTATAAAAATCAAATAATATTATAAAAAAAGTTTAAAATATTTTTTACTGGACTTGAGAATGAACATCTATAAAAATCAAATAATATTATTAAAACAAAGTTTAAAGTATTTTTGATTGGACTTGAGAAAGAACATCTATAAAAATGAAATAATATTATAAAAACAATGTTTAAAATATTTTTGACTGCAGAAATAAAAGGGAGGGCAAATTTGGGGTATGACAGATGCTCATATTTAATCACTCTTCGATTGAATGGTGCGGGAATACGCAGGTCTCGCACGTTCGAATCGAAGGCTTATTAAATGATGGAAGACTCCAAAATTTGACCAAAGATTTATTAAACAAGGATACACTGATATAGCATACCCCATAGCTCAAAGAAATAGGCAAGGGTGATGATGTATCAACCTACAAAAGTTGGTACCTGTTGTACCCCAAAATTTTCCCTCCCATATTTCTCAACACATGACAAGTGAGGTTCACCAGACAAACTCTCTCCTAAGGCAGTCTACCTCAAATTAGGGTTTCATTTTTCATCAAGATGCTTGAGTCCAAAGGATCCCAAATGCTCACCATTGTCCTAATATATTCTCAAGATCATCCATGTCAAGTTTCAAGCCTTGTAGAAGAAGTTTGCTCAGTCAATTGCTCAAAGGCCTGAAAATCAACTGTGTTAGGTCAAAAGTCAAATGTGGCCCACATTCAGTCAAACTTCAAGATTTTGGTCAACATCCTCATTTTGAAGTAACGTTCATAATTTGATCAAGGGTTGATCATGATTCATCAAGGATTGCTCATAATTCATCAAAACCCAAAAGTTGCTAAATTAGGGTTTTCAAGGAAAAGTCAACTCAACTTTGACCAAGCACAACTTTCTCATACTTTATCATAAATGACCCGTACAAATGTAATTTTGAAGAGGATGCAATTCCCTACAATTAATATTCATATCCCAAGTTCAAAATATGCATTCACAAGAAGATATGAATGTTGACATTATAGATCATTTTCGAAAGTAACCAAAAACACCTTTTGGGTCAAAGCATCATACATGAACATGGAAGACTCAATTGAGATGAGAACAAAAGGGTTGCTTAGAGGACATCCTAATATTTCTAAAAAGTCAAAGAACACCTCTCTAGGGTCAAAATTGAGAGAGTTATGCATTGGCCAAGTTGACCTTTTTTGCAAAATTGCCAAAAGTTAACATGGATCAAATTTGCATTTTTTCCAAAGGGGCCCATGTTTTCTTGTTTGAAACATGTTTCTAATAGAACCCACGACCCCTAAGATTTTCCACCTTTTATTTTATTATTTTTATCATTTATTTTGATTTTTTATCAAAATAAATCAAATTAAATGGTAAAATAATAAAATCAAATCAAATCTTGGAGTTTTTGTGCATCTTTTGAGTCTATGTACAGCTAGCAAGACAACCAATTCGTGCAAGATTAATTTGGGTGGAAAAAGATTGGATTGAAGCAAATTTAGAAAGATATCATATGCAATGAAAGGCCAAATTAAATATTCATAATGGGCAAGATTCGGTTCGTTTTTGTTGACCTAATGTGTTGCACTACATATACTGAAGGAGTCCAAGGCAAGAAAGATGTTGAACAGTCTTGCAGAGCAAGAGCAAAACTAAAAAATTTCAAGAAAAAGTGGTGATCCAATTTCAATCCTATAGGCCAATTCGAGCCATTCTCACAATACCAACAAATTCCTAGACATCTCCAGAAGGGATTTCAACCAATTGCAAGCTTTCTCATGCCTGGAATCAAAGGTACAGAAGTTACGGTTTGCCTAAAAAAATCGTTTTTGTTTTCATTGATTTATACATCATTTGCACGTTTTGATTATATATTCTTGTTCCTTATTGAGTTTGCAAGCTAATCATTCTATTCAATTTCATATTTGATGACTGTATGTAAAACTTCCATGGCTAGGGTTTCTTGGTTAGTTTTAGTGCTTTGCAATATAGGTTAAATTGGACGTTGATTCTGGTACCATGATACTCGTGAGGATGAGGCGAGTTGATTGGTACCATCCATGGTCATTTATCTTTCTTGTGGACAATTTTTGAGTTGGACAGGGTTATACCTACAGCAAGCGTCTGTTGGTAAAAGCTTGATTTGCTAAGGCGACGGAGAGAGGAAGAAGAAGCTGGCGTGGCAATGTCTGATTCGCTTATTTGAATTTCGCGCGTTGGTTGGCTCGACTAGCTTGTTTTTACATATTATATTTCTGTTTTATATTACTTTCAAGTTGACATAATAGCTCAGATGGCTAGGGCGAAGGCCTTTGATGCACACGTCCTGGGTTCGATCCCAAGCGTGTGCATTTTATTATTTTCTTGCTCATTTCAGGTAGATCTCATACAACACAATAGCATACGCCTATTATACACCTTTGTGTGCCACCATCAGATCCATCAGCCAGGTGGATCCAACGTCATGTAGCAAGGGGCCTACCATGCTCCTCAAGTCACCGCACATACTGGAATGAACGAAGTCAAACGGGCCATCAACCTTGGGCCCAGAAAATTCCTATTCCACCCCCCTAATTGCTAAGCACAGGCCCATTATTCCCTTCTTTTTCTTTTATTTTATTTAAATCTTTCAATACTTATTTTATTTTTTAATTCACAAAGTAATCTTCTTTTTTTTTATAAAAATCATAAAATCAATAATTCAAAAATTAGAATTAGACTTTTTATTTTAATTTTTTTAATGTAATTTAGTTTAACTTAGGAAAGTTGTAATTTATTTTCATAAATAAAATCAAAATAGAAATAAGGTTAAAAATTTTGATTTAATTTTATTTTCTCTTTTTTTTTTCAAATAAATAAAAATACAAAAAATAAGTTTTTTAAGATTAAAATCAATTTATCTTTCTTAATTTAAAATTAATTAGAGCTAGGATTTTCTTTTTAGTTTAATTGTTTCCTTATTTTCTTACAAAACAAAAACATTTTTTTAATCAACCGTCAATAGGTTTAGTCAAGGGTCAAAACCCTAATTATCTCATATTAGATTCATCGCATGCGTGTTATTTATTTTTGCCAATATTGTTGTAACTGTTCATGGTTTGTAATAAGTTTAATCTAGGACTTTTTACTTATCGCTTTTCCCCGGGTTTTTGGCTATGTAATTAATCCCTCTCCCTGAAGCCTTGTAATAGCGTAGATTTACTTTCTCACATTTTAATTCCCGCAAATATTTGACTGTTTAGATGTATGCTAATAGGATTGTATGGCAAGAATGCATGAAAAATTAATAAAGTTAGAAAACCCTAATGTGCAAAGACAAATAACTGGAAACAGATCACTCGCACATATCACTCTTAGGGTATACTCTCACTTCGGTTGCCTTCGATAAACAATCATTAAGTATAGGGTGTCTTAGTGATTTCCCTCCTGTCTGAAAAAAGATCCACCTTTGAGGATTTATACAAGGGTTATCACGAAGTTAAACTTTTCAAAACAAAGCATGTACACAAGCAATTTTAAAAAAAGACGAGCAAGTACCTAAGAGCCCATGGAAAACCATGGATATAAAGGGTGCTAACACCTTCCCTTTCTATAATCTACACCCCCCCCCCCCCCCCCGTACTCAGAAACATCTCAAAAAAGGATTATTTTTCTGCACTTTTTTCCTTTCCGATTGGATGAAATAAAAGTCGGTGGCGAATCTTGCTTACCGCGACATTTTGCGAATACAAAACGCAAAATGCAAACTAGCATCAAACAGACGGTTCTGCCACCGTATCATAGAACTGGAGACTCTTCCCGAGAGTGTATAAGTGGGGTATACCTTAGGATCTAGTTCATCATATTTGCTTCTTTTGATTGCTTTGTTGGCTTTATATTTGAGGGTTCTGTTAGGGGTTACTATAGATCCTAACCCGGATCTGGGGATACATTTTCGGTAAGTAGAAATAGACTGTGAGGGAACTGTACAACATAGACCAATACGGTTGAAGCAGTAGCTACGTTGATGTGGCACATTGGTTGGTACCGGTATCCCTTATGGAGAAACGAGGAGAATACGAGGCCGCTGCGTGGTGTCGTTAAGTATCAACTGACCTTATAACCTGTAATCGCCCAACTTGGCCATTAGAAAGTAGTGAGATAGCCGGCCTCAGTGTAAAGCTGAGAACTGATTGATACTCGATGCTACAATCATTGAGACTATACTCTCGAGATAGTTCCAGCTGCAAGAAAAGATTGCGTGAGCTGAAACCATGACCGATGGAGGATGGTTAGTGATATTGATATCCCCTAGAACCCAGTTACTTTTTCTAGGACAGGTTTGAACCAACTTAACTTCAAGAGGTTGTTACCTTTGACCTCATGCAAGCCTTAAACCTAAGGGTTTTGTGTGATTTGACTGTGTTTGCAATACCTGTTGTTTTCTATACCTGTGGTTTATAATGACATCATGCATCATAACATGGCATTCATGCTTCATTACACTAACCATTTCAAAGACCAAGGGAATTTATCTTTGTTCTGTTTTGCAGATCATGGCTTCCGTGCGTAGAAATACCATCCGAGTCAACTTTGTGCAAATACCTACCCAACTTAAAGAGCTAGCCTCAAGAGTTTCTGAGACTTCTATGTTCATTAAGAGACATGGTCAACTTCTCATCCTGGTTACTTCAAATCTTGATGAGCAGATGATGAGCGTACTTTTCCAGTTCTTTGATCTTGTGCATCATTGCTTCACCTTTCCAGATTACCAGCTGGTACCCACCTTGGAAGAGTTCTCTTATCTATTGGGCATATCCATTCTTGAACAGGTACCCTTCACAGGTATGGAAGAAGCTCCTAGACCAGAAGACATTGCCTCAGCTCTGCATTTGAAATGGGTTGATGTAGTATCCAATTTGGAAACACGAAGCAGGGTCGAAGGTTTTCTAGCCAAATTTCTGATAGACCAAGCTCAGCTATTCTGGGATGATTTAGATTTTCAAGATTTTGAAGATGTCTTGACTCTCCTTGTCTATGGTTTGGTTCTCTTCCCGAATCTGGATTCCTTTGTAGATGTGAATGTTATCAATATTTTCCTTTCTCGCAACCCTGTGCCTACCTTGCTAGGAGATATCTTACATGCTCTTTATACTCGTACTGTGTGGAGAAGAGGAACTCTTATGTGTTGCATGTTGTTTCTATCGAGGTGGTTTATTTCTCACCTCCCTAAGTATGTGATGAAGAACGAAGAAGGTTTGGGTTGGTCTTACAGAATAATGTCACTTGCTCATACATATATTATTTGGTGTTCCTGGGCTATGGAAGACACCACTGTTATTGACCGTTGTGGGGGATACCCTAATATCCCATTGCTTGGAATCAGAGGGGGTATAACTTATAATCCTTGTCTAGCTTTGCGATAATTTGGTCATTCTCGGAGAGATGGTCCCCATGAGTTACTTCTTGAGGATATTGTATTCGACTATAAGGATGACGTTAAGGAGCATCGCCGGAGGTTTATATGAGCATGGGGCATGGTGAAAAGATCTGACCCCCAAGAGTTGGGATTGAATACTTCCCTTTCTATGAAGTCTTACCTCCAATGGGTCCGAGCTCGTGCCCAGAAGCTTGGGATGCCCTATGAGGCCGTATTACCAGTGATTGTGGAGCCCACTAACGAAGAAGGCATCCCCTACACGATTCTCTATCCTTACATGCCCACTGATCCTGGGGAGTTACAGAGGTCTTGGATTCAGCTGAAGAATAAGCGGGATACTTACCGGGAACAATACCATGAGCAAGAAAGGAAGATTTTGAAGCTCACCAGGCATCTCGAGGAAGAAAGAGTGATCAATGACTACATCATCACAAAGAGGAGGTGACCATGGGACTTTTGATTTTTATTTTTCTAGTTTTAGATTTTGTTTTATTTACTTCTTTGTAACGCCTTAAAGGCATTGTTGAACCTTTCAAAGTTAAGCTAATAAAGTTTTGTTTATTTTTGGTTTACAAATTTAAATCTCCCAAAGTCTTTTAAATCATTACATGTGCATCCCATTATCATCCACATCGCTACAGGTACCCTTACAGGTTTCTCATCTTCTTCGCTGTTTATTTCAGCATAAATGTATTCCGATCAAGCCATCAAAGATCTTCAGGCACAGAACGCCCAATTCCAACAAATGTTCATAAGTCTGACTAAGGGGCAGGAGGATTTGAAGACCCTTATTCTAAAAGAGAAGAAGAAGAAGAAGGAAGTCGGTATTCTGAACATGGGTAGAAGATTTAGAGAAAGGTTGAGACAACCAGCTGATCTAACCTCCTCATCCAAGGACGGGGAGAACCAAGAAAGGGCAAAGGGCCCTAGTCCTGCAGTTTCTGATAACGATACGGATTACAACGATGAGAAATATCCTCCTACTGAGGATAGGTACAAGCAGCTAGAAGACCGTATGAGCGCTATGGAAATTCAGAAAATACCTGGTTTGGATTTCGGAGAACTGGGACTGGTATCAGGAGTGATCATCCCTCATAAGTTCAAAGTTAGAGTTTTAGCCAAGTATGATGGGGTATCCTGCCCAAAACTCCATCTCCGCTCGTATGTCAGGAAAATCCAACCCCACACTGCTGATAGAAATTTGTGGGTGCATTTCTTTTGAGATAGTCTGCCAGGGACTCAACTTGAATGGTTCTATCAGTTGGAGGGGGCAGTGTCCGAAACTGGGAAGATCTTGTTGCTGCTTTCTAAAAGCAGTATAAGTACAACGCCGACCTTTCTCCTACTCGTACTCAGCTCCAGGGTATGTCCATGGGTGCAGGTGAAGGTTTTAAGGACTATGCTCAAAAGTGGAGAGACTTGGCTGGAAGAGTCCAACCCCTTTTGTCTGATAGGGAGTTGGTTGACATGTTTCTAGGGACGCTATCTAGTCTGTTTTTCAATCACTTGATCGGGAGCTCATCATCTGGTTTCACTAAGTTGATTTTGACTAGAGAAAGACCGGAGGCTGGCATTCGAAGTGGTAAAATTCAGAAGGATGCTTCGTCAAGTTCAGCAAAGAAGCCTTTCATCGGTAAGAAGGAAGCTAGTGCAGTCTATAGCCCGAGGGGCCAAAATAGATTTGAAAACCGTTAAAAGGTAAATGATGTAGTGATACCAAGACCCGCAGTTGCTCCACAATGCAACAATCAACAAATGGTGGAAAGACCGCAACGGTAGTTTACCCGCATCAATATGACTTGGGCTAAAGTTCTACCTCATCTGCTGAAATCAAACTTGGAAAACTTTAGAGAGGCTCCCAAGAATCCAAACACTACTTCTCCCAGATACAATCCCAATGCGCGGTGCGCCTACCATTCTGATAGTCCAGGCCACGATACAAATGATTGATGGGCTCTGAGGAACAAAGTGCAAGATTTTCTCAATGCCAAAGAGATTGAGTTTGATGCTCTAGAAAAGCCTAATGTTATAACTGCTCCCATGCCCAAACATGGTCGTGGAGTTAATGTTGTTGACACCGATTTGTTTGTGACCTCTGTTGAAGAATTTTCTACTCCTCTAATGACGGTTAAGAAGAATTTGCTGTTGGTCGGTTTATTTTCGGGTTGTGGTGAAGGTTGCCACATGTGTTCAATTCTGCCTTCTGGTTGCTGTTTGTTAAAGTCAGGTGTTCAGCGCCTAATGGATAATAAAGAAATTTTGTTTGAGAAGACTATGATTCCGTTTGTTCCAAATGAAGACGTTGCCATTATAACAATTTCCACCAATCCTTCCAAGGTTTCCTCGAGAAAACCTGTTAGGGTTACACTTGTTCCAAGAATTGCTCCGCTAATAATCATTGTTCCTGGTCCTATTCTGTACACCTCAGACAAGGTTGTCCCATGGCATTATGGTGCTGATGTATATTACCATGGTATTAAGCAAGATCTGAAGACTGAAGAAGTTGGTACTGATGTGAGTAATATTGTTGGGACTAGTAAAGTTACCCGAAGTGGAAGGGTATTCTCTCCTGAGATTTCCCCGAAGACTATCATCAAGCCTGTTGTTATTCCAACTGCTGCTCCAACCAGAACTCTTGACATTTCTCTTGTTCCTACTCCAGTTAGTACACCTACTACTATTCCTATTCTTCCTCCAGTTATCACTCCTATTGTTGAGCCATCTGGGACTCGGAGCAAAGAAATCATAGGTGAGCCTGCCCGGACGGAGGCACCTAAGAAAATCATTGTGGAAGCCTCTAAACAAGAAATAGAGGAAATACTGAAGATTATCAAGAAGAGCGATTACAATATAGTCGAGCAGTTGGGGCAGACCCCGTCAAATATCTCCATGTTGTCTCTGTTGTTGTTTTCTGAAGCCCATGCGAAGGCTTTGATTGCATTTCTTAAGACTGCGCATGTGCCGCAGGAAACTTCAGCAGATAAGTTCAAAGATTACATGGCCAGCTTGACTGCTGACGATGGGTTGGGCTTCTCAAATGCGGATCTGACACCGAAAGGAAGAAATCATAATGATTCTTTGCATGTCTCGATTGAATGCAGGGGAACCACTATGGCTCATGTGCTAGTAGATATCGGGTCTTTGTTGAATGTTCTACCAAAGAAAGCGTTAAAATGTTTGGATTGTGGGGGTTTGACCTTAAAGCTGAGTAACATCGTGGTAAGGGCTTTTGACGGGTCGAAGAGAATGGTGCACGGGGAAGTGGACATCCCTGTTAAAGTGGGTTCTCATACTTTTGGGTCCACCTTATACGTAATGGATATCAGACCATTGTATTCTTGCTTGCTGGGTCGTCCTTGGATCCATAGGGTTGGGGCAGTTGCTTCCACGCTTCATCAAATGCTGAAATATCCAGTGAAGGGGAATATTGTCACGGTGCGAGGTGAAGAAGAATATATGGTGAGTCATCTCAATTCCTTCCGCTATGTAGAGATGGACGAGGAGTTCATAGAAACCCCTTGTCAGAATTTCGAAGAGGTCCCTCAGTTCTCGGCATCAACTGAAGTTACTACCAACAAACCTCCGTTAAAGATGGCTTCTCTCAAGGACGCCAGGGTTGTAGTTAAAAAAGGTGGGTGTACCAATTGGGGTCATCTCCCTGATTTCACTCACAAAATTGACAAATTCGGTTTGGGCTTTACTACAGGGGATCAAAGGGCTATTAGGCGCGCACAGATTGGAAGACCTCCTCTACACATCAGTAACCGGGGAGTTAATGCAATTGAAGACAGTGAATAAGATTCAGACATCGACAGCTGGATCTACCCAACAACCAACGGTGGACTGAATAACTGGACGGCGAAGGACTTCATACATGTTTCTTTTATTCCGCAGTAATTGACTTTTGTTTTAAGATTTGTAATAAACAGTTTGAAACTTTACAGCCTGGTGCCTTGCCCGAGGAACCTTAGCTTTGTTTGTGAGGGCTATTATTCATCATTTCATATATCATTAATAAAGCATTGGACATTTCTTGCATTACAAATTTTGCGCTCCTTGTATTTTCTTTTCTGTTTCCCACTTGATCAAAACAGTTATTTTCTTACACACACTCACATATCATACTGCAGATCCATATCCACTCTGGATCCCATTGATAACGACTATGCTACTTCCAGTTATGACTTTAAAAATCCGATCAACCAAGCCGAGGACGAAGGTGAGGATGATTGTGAGGTGCTTGGAGAACTTGCTAGACTGTTACTGCAAGAAGAAAGGGCCATACAGCCTCATGAAGAGCCAGTTGAGTCAGTAAATTTGGGTACATAGGAAGACAGGAAAGAGGTTAAGATAAGTGAGAATCTGGATCCTAGTGTCAAACAACAGTTACTACAGATGCTACACGACTATGTTGAGATCTTCGCCTAGTCCTATGAAGACATGCCTGGCTTGGACATTGATATCGTGGTTCATCGCTTGCCGACTAAAGAAGACTGCCCTCCGGTAAAGCATAAGGTCCGTTGTATGTGCCCTGAAATGTCAGAGAAAATCAAGGCAGAGGTCATGAAACAGTTCGATGCAGGATTCTTAGTATTCACTTATTATCCACAGTGGGTTACCAATGTCGTTCCGGTACCTAAGAAGGATGGTAAAGTACGGATGTGTGTGGACTACAGAGATCGGAATAGGGCAAGCCCCAAGGATGACTTCCCGCTTTCTCACATTGATGTTCTAGTCGATAACACTGCACATCATAAGATCTTCTCTTTCATGGATGGTTTTTCTGGCTACAACCAGATCAAGATGGCTCCTGAGGACATGGAGAAGACAACCTTCGTTACACAGTGGGGCACCTTTTGTTACAAGGTAATGCCTTTTGGGTTGAAGAATGCTGGGGCAACTTATCAGTGCGCTATGGTCGCTTTGTTCCACGATATGATTCACCATGAGGTCGAGGTTTATGTTGATGACATGATAGCCAGGTACTAGACTGAAGAGGAGCACCTTGATCATCTCCAGAAAATATTTGACAGGTTGAAGACATATAAGCTGAGGTTGAATCCGAACAAGTGTACCTTTCGGGTAAGGTCTGGTAAGCTTCTGGGTTTTGTTGTCAGTGACAAAGGTATTCAGGTAGAGCCTTCAAAGGTGAAGGCCATACAAGAGATGCCAACTCCCCGTACAAAGAAGTAAGTTATAGGTTTCTTGGAACGTCTGAATTACATCGCCAGGTTCATTTCACATCTGACTGCTACTTGTGAGCCAATCTTCAAGCTGCTGAAGAAGGATAAAGTGGTAAAGTGGAATGATGAATGCCAGACCGCCTTCGAAAGAATCAAAGAATACCTTCAAGAACCACCAATTTTGATGCCTCCAGTTGAAGGAAGACCTTTGATATTATACTTGACAGTGTTGGACAATTCAATGGGGTGTGTGTTGGGGCAACATGACGAGTCTGGCCAAAAAGGACACGCCATTTACTACCTTAGCAAAAATTTTACCGACTGTGAGACCCGATACTCATTTCTCGAGAAAACTTGTTGCACTTTGGCATGGGCTGCACACCGGCTAAGACAGTATATGCTGACTCATACCACTTTGTTGATATCGAAGATGGATCCGATCAAGTATATTTTTGAGAAGCTCGCTCTCTCCGAAAGGATAGCAAGATGGCAGATGATCTTAACCGAGTACGACATGCAATACACAACCCAATAAGCAATCAAGGGGAGTGTATTGGTGGATCATTTGGCGCATTAGGCCGTGGATGACTACCAGTCCATGAATTTTGAGTTCCCGAATGATAATATCATGTTGGTAACCGACTGCAAAGAACCTGGACTGGATGAAGGACCCGAAGAGGGATCCCGATGGTTTATGTATTTTGATGGAGCCTCGAACGCATTGGGTAATGTCATTGGAATTGTAATTATATCTCCTGAGGGCTATCATACTCCGTTCACTGCCCGATTATGTTTTAATTGCACCAACAATATGGCGGAGTATGAAGCATGTATCATGGGTCTTCGAGCTGCTATTGACCTGAGGATTAAGTTCTTAAGTGTATTCGGAGATTCCGCTCTGGTGATAAGTCAGATCAAAGGCGAGTGGAATACGAAGCACCCGAATCTTATTCCTTACCGAGAGTATGTACTGACATTGCTCCCACACTTTGAGGAGATAACCTTTGAACATTTCCCGCGAGAAGAAAACCAGTTGGCGGACGCGCTAGCTACCATGTCTTCTATGTTCAAAGTCAGATGGGATAATGAAGCCCTCCAGATTACCATTGAGAGGTTAGACGAACCCGCACATTGATGTGACATTGAGACTGAAGAGGTGGCAGATAAACCCTGGTTCCACGAGGTAAAGAGGTATCTTGATGCTCAAGAATACACTGAGGGGGCATCTGTTAATGATAAGAAGTTTCTGAGAAGGTTCGCTGTGAAGTTCTTCATCGGTAATGGAATCCTCTATAAGCGCAACCATGATTCAACCTTATTGCGGTGTGTAGACAAGTGCGAGGCAGAAAGGATCATGGTAGACCTACATGAAGGTACCTTCGGAACTCATTCCAGCAGATATACCATGGCTAAGAAAATCCTACCGACAGGATATTACTGGTCTAATATGGAAGTTGATTGTTATCAGCATTCTCGAACTTGTCATAAGTGTTAAGTCTATGCTGATAAGGTGCATGTACCTCTGGTTCCCCTGAATGTTTTAACAGCTCCTTAGCCCTTTGCAATGTGGGGCATCGACATGATCGGCGGGATCATACCTACTGCGTCTAACGGACATCGTTTCATTCTGGTAGCCATTGATTACTTTACAAAGTGGGTTGAGGCAGCTTCCTTTGCTACAGTAACCAAGAACGTCGTAGCGCGGTTCACCTGGTAAAATCTGATTTGTCGATATGGTGTACTAGAGAGGATTATTACTGACAATGGTACAAATCTCAATAACAAGATGATCATTGAGCTCTACAGACAGTTCAAGATTCAGCATCATAACTCTTCTCCCTACCGGCCAAAGATGAACGGGGTTGTTGAAGTAGCCAACAAGAACATCAAGAAGATTGTGTAGAAGATGACGGTGACATACAAGGACTGGCACAAGATGTTACCATTCGCACTTCATGGGTACCGTACCTCAGCACGGATGTCGACAGGGGCAACACCTTACTCTTTGGTGTATGGCATGGAGGAAGTTCTACCCATCGAAGTCTAGATACCCTCTCTCAGGATTATGAAGGATGCGGGTTTGAATGAAGACGACTAGATCCAAACCCGACTTGATCAGCTGAACCTAATCAACGAGAAGAGGCTTACTACTATCTATCATGGTCAGACGTATCAAAAGTGGATGATCAAGGCTTTTAAAAAGAAAGTCAGACGTCAAGAATATCAAGTCGGGGATCTAGTGATCAAGTGCATCATACTACCGCAAGGTGATCCCAGGGGAAAATGGACCCCCATATACGAAGGGACATTTGTGGTTAAGAATATTTTCTCGGGAGGAGCTATGATTCTAACCACCATGGATGGTGACGACCTTCCTCACCCCGTCAATGCAGACATAGTGAAAAGATAGTACGCATAATCAAAGACCCGCTAGGTTGACTGGCCTAGGCAAAAATAAGGGCTTCCCGGCAAACCAAAAGGGTTCGGGCAAAAGTAAGGGATGAAAATAAAAAAAAACTGTACACCCGGCAAGTCGAAAACCTGAAAAGACGACTTGGGAAAAAAAGGGTATCTCGGTGGACTGAAAACCTGAAAGGGAGGTCCAGGAAAAAATTAGGGATTAAAGCATAACATTATGTCTCATTGGATCATCTTGCAACCAGTCTTCGGCATCGACTATCAAGCTCAGACGGCGCCAAGCAATCTGATCCACCTTCTACCAAGCAGCAAAGTGATGAGATGCTTGAAGATATAAAGGCAATAGCAGAGTTGAAACCCGATGGGATCGTTCCACATAGTTGTTTTTCTTTCTTTTACAAAAATTGTAATTTCTATCTTTCGGCGGCGTTCTCTTACTAGAGCGTCAGCTTCTTTGTACAAAACGCCTATTATAGGCCAACTTCGAAAATCAATACAATTCATTTTCACAAGAAATTCCAAAAAAAATTTCTTTTTGTTTTGTTTTGCAAGAACGTCCAATGATTCATTTTTGATATATGCATTTGAAAATAATTGTTGCTCATAAATATTTACATAAGAAACAAAATACGGCTACTCGTAATTCCAGGAACAGGGACAAACAAGAAGTGCCCAAACCTTACAGTCACTCTGCCCATTAGGTATCGGGACAGAGCCAACTGGAGAACAATGAGTAGTGGTACATACACTCCCCACAGAGTAAAAAGTATCTAAAGACATATGTCGGCTTCCCCGAGCAGGACATAACTCTCCCTTACTAAAGTTCACAATCGCGAGTGAGTCGGTAAATTTTTCCCCAAGCAGAGTTTATTTCTCTCACGGGCAGAAATTTAATCCCCGACATAATTCATTATCACCGGTAGCAGAAATTCATCCCCAGCTGAGTTATCTCTCCAGGACAGCAGATCTGTCAACAGAGTGTCTCCTCTCCAAGAGAGTTATTCCCCGCAGAGTTATCCTCAGACAGAGTCTCGTCCGGCAGAATATTTACCATCCAAGGGACAAATCCCCAGCACAATCATCTTTGCTCACCATCCCCAACAAAAGTATAGGAACAATGGTTTTTATAGCAATCGGGGATTTATGTTTCCAGATTCAGATTATTACGTCAACATTTCATGTTGATACATCATGACATATGCATACATCACATATAACATAGTCTCATTTATTTTGAGAACATCATTATACAATGCATCTCATGTATAGCACATAACTACCCTGCATTTCTTTCAAGAAAGACAGTTATTATCAGCAACTTCCAGTAGATCCATGATCAACACTCGAAGCTAAACAAAGTAATCATCGGCGCAAGAACAACCTTGCCCAGGTTCCCTCTGCAGTTTTACCCAAACTCATTTCGAAGCAGCCCTATTATCCAAGATTTCATATCGAAGTAACCCTACTATCCAGGTTCCTTCTCACAGCCCTACTATCCAGGCTTTCATCTCGAAGTAACCCTACTATCCAGGTTCCTTCTCACAACCCTACTATCCAGGATTTCATATAAAAGTAACCATACTATCCAGGTTCCTTCTCACAGCCCTACAATCTAGGCTTTCATATCGAAGTAACCCTACTATCCAGGTTCCTTCTCACAGCCCTACTATTCAGGTTCCTTCTCACAGCCCTACTATCCAGGCTTTCATCTCGAAGTAACCCTACTATCCAGGTTCCTTCTCACAGCCCTACTATCCAGGCTTTCATCTCGAAGTAACCCTACTATCCAGGTTCCTTCTCACAGCACTACTATCCAGGCTTTCATCTCGAAGTAACCCTACTATCCAGGTTCCTTCTCACAGCCCTACTATCCAGGCTTTCATATCGAAGTAACCCTACTATCCAGGTTCCTTCTCACAGTACTATAATCCTGGCTTTCATATCGAAGTAACCCTACTATCCAGGTTCCTTCTCACAACCCTACTATCCAGGTTCCTTCTCACAGCCCTACTATCCAGGCTTTCATCTCGAAGTAACCCTACTATCCAGGTTCCTTCTCACAGCCCTACTATCCAGGCTTTCATATCGAAGTAACCCTACTATCCTGATTCCTTCTCACAACCCTACTATCCAGGCTTTCATCTCGAAGTAACCCTACTATCCAGGTTCCTTCTCACAACCCTAATTTCCAGGCTTTCATCTCGAAGTAACCCTACTATCCAGGTTCCTTCTCACAACCCTGCTATCTGGGCTTTCATCTCGAAGTAACCCTACTATCCAGGTTCCTTCTCATAGCCCTACTATACAGGCTTTCATATCGAAGTAACCCTACTATCCCCGTTCCTTCTCACAACCCTACTATCCAGGCATTCTTCTCGAAGTAACCCTACTATCTAGGTTCCTTCTCACAGCCCTACTATCCAGGCTTTCATCTCGAAGTAACCCTACTATCTAGGTTCCTTCTCACAGCCCTACTATCCAGGCTAATCATATCGAAGTAACCCTACTATCCAGGTTCATTCTCACATCCCTACTATCCAGGATTTCATATCGAAGTAACCCTACTATCCTGGTTCCTTCTCACAGCCCTACTATCCAGGCTTTCATATCGAAGCAACCCTACTATCCAGGTTCTTTCTCATAACCTTACTATCCAGGTTCTTCCTATCTTATCCCCAAACAGCAGTCCATAACACTGTAAGACCGGGACCCGATCAAACACAATTGATTTCACATTTTCCTAGAAAGTCGCAGTGTAACATATACCCCGACCAAACATACAGTTAATTTTCGCTTCCTAAACCGGAATTATTCCCCAGTAGAGTAATGGACAACTAAAGCTCCTAAAACTCTATTTCTCTCAAGACAAAGACCAGCATTCCCCAACGGAGTCCTCCTCAAACAACAGGTATACGGGTTCTCACAAAGGAATCTCTTATGCGATCGACGCTTCCTCGGATGGCATCTTTAAGCCCATCTCCGAAAATTCTCTAGAAACTTCCAAATGGCATCTATAAGCCCATTCCCAATATCATAAATCAAGTATCACTTCATGCGAGTGCAAATTTATGGGCACTTTAGTGTTCAATCATCTTCCACCTTCAGATCACGAAAGGCAGACGAGCCAATCTACATCCTCAGGTTTAAGAAGATTGAACAGGGGCAGTTGTTGTACCCAAAAATTTTCCCTCCCATAATTCTCAACACATGGCAAGTGAGGTCCCCAAATTGCTCAAGGAAGTCCAAAGTTGACCAGACAAACTCTCTTCTAAGGCAGTCTACCTCAAATTAGGGTTTCATTTTTCATCAAGATGCTTGAGTCCAAAGGATCCCAAATTCTCACCATTGTCCTAATATGTTCTCAAGATCATCCATGTCAAGTTTAAAGCCTTGCAGAAGAAGTTTGCTCAGTCAATTGCTCAAAGGCCTGAAAATCGACTGTGTTAGGTCAAAAGTCAACTGTGGCCCCCATACAATCAAACTTTAAGATTTTTCGTCAACATCCTCATTTTGAAGTAACATTCATCATTTGATCAATGGTTGATCATGATTCATCAAGGATTTCTCACAATTTATCAAAACCCAAAAGTTGCTAAATTAGGGTTTTGTAGGAAAAGTCAACTCAACTTTGACCAAGCATAACTTTCTCATACTTTATCAGAAATGACCCATCCAAATCTCATTTTGAAGAGGATGCAATTCCCTACAATTCATATTCAGCTCCCAAGTTTAAAATATGCACTCACAAGAAGATAAGAATGTTGACATTATAGGTCATTTTGGAAAGTCAACAAAAACACCTTTTGGGTCAAAGCTTCATACATGAACATGGAAGACTCAATTGAGATGAGACAAAAATGGTTGCTTATAGGACACCCTAAGCTTTCTAAAAAGTCCAAGAACACCTCTCTAGGGTCAAAATTGAGAGAGTTATGCATTGGCCAAGTTGACCTTTTTTGCAAAATTGTCAAAAGTCAACATGGATCAAATTTGCATTTTTTCCAAAGGGGCCCATGTTTTCTGGTTTGAAACATATTTTTAATAGGAAACATGACCCCTAAGCTTTTCCACCTTTAATTTTATTATTTTTATCATTTATTTTGTTTTTTTTATCAAAATAAATCAAATTAAATGGTAAAATAATAAAATCAAATCTAATCTTGGATTTTTTGTGCATCTTTTGAGTCTATGTACTGCTAGCAAGACAAACAATTCGTGCAAGATTGATTTGGGTGGAAAAAGATTGGATTGAAGAAAATTTAGAAAGATATCATATGCCATGAAAGACCAAATCAAATCTTCATAATGGGCAATATTCAATTCGTTTTTGTTGACCTAATGTGTTGCACTACATATACAGAAGGAATCCAAGGAAAGAAAGAGGTTGAACAGTCGTGCAGAGCAAGAGCAAAACTAAAAAATTTCAAGAAAAAGTGGTGATCCAATTTCAATACTAGAGGCCAATTCGAGCCATTCTCACAATACCAACATATTCCTGGACATCTCCAGAAGGGATTTCAACTAATTGCAAGCTTTCTCACACCTGGAATCAAAGGTACAGAAGTCACGGTTTGCCTAAAAAGTTCGTTTTTGTTTTCATTAATTTATACATCATTTGCATTTTTTGATTTTATATTCTTTTTCCTTATTGAGTTTGTAAGCTAATCATTCTATTCAATTGCATTTTTTATGACTGTATGTAAAACTTCCATGGCTAGGGTTTCTTGGTTAGTTTTAGGGCTTTGCAATACAGGTTAAATTGGACGTTGATTCAGGTACCATGATACTCGTGAGGATGAGGCGAGTTGATTGGTACCAGCCATGGTCATTTATCTTGCTTGTGGATAATTTTTGAGATGGACAGGGTTATACCTACAACAAGTGTTTGTAGGTAAAAGCTTGATTTGCTAAGGCGACGGAGAGAGGAAGAAGAAGTTGGCGTGGCAACGTGTGATTCGCTTATTTGAATTGTGCGCGTTGGTTGGCTCCACTAGCTTGTTTTTACATATTATTTTTCTGATTTATATTACTTTCAAGTTGACACACAAGCTTAGATGGCTGGGGCGAAGGCCTTTGATGCACACGTCCTGGGTTCGATCCTGGGCGTGTGCATTTTATTATTTTCTTGCTTATTTCAGGTAGATCTCATACAACACAATAGCATACGCCTACTATACACCTTTGTGTGCCACCATCAGATCCATCAGTCAGGTGGATCCAACGTCATGTAGCAAGGGGCCTACCATGCTCCTCAAGTCATCGCGCATATTGGATTGAACGAAGTCAAACGGGCCATCATCCTTGGGCCCAGAAAATTCATATTCCAACCCTCCAATTGCTAAGCACGGGCCCATTATTCCCGTCTTTTTCTTTTATTTTATTTAAATCTTTCAATACTTATTTTCTTTTTTAATTCACAAATTAATTTTTTTTTTATAAAAATCATAAAATCAATAATTCAAAAATTAGAATTAGACTTTTTATTTTAATTTTTTTAATGTAATTTAGTTTAACTTAGGAAAATTGTAATTTGTTTTTATAAATAAAATCAAAATAGAAATTAGGTTAAAAAACTTTCGATTTAACTTTATTTTCTCTTTTTTTTTTAAATAAATAAAAATATAAAAAATAGGTTTTTTTAAGATTAAAATCAAAATTATCTTTCTTAATTTAAAATTAATTAAAGCTAGGATTTTATTTTTAGTTTAATTGTTTCTTTATTTTCTTACAAAACAAAAACATTTTTTTAATCAACCGTCAATAGGTTTAGTCAAGGGTCAAAATCATAATTATCTCATATTTGACTCATCGCACGCGTGTTATTTATTTTTGCCAATATTGTTGTAACTGTTCATGGTTTGTAATAAGTTTAATCTAGGACTTTTTACTTATCGCTTTTCCCCGGGTTTTTGGCTATGTAATTAATCCCTCTCCCCGAAGCCTTGTAATAGCGTAGATTTACTTTCTCGCATTTTAATTCCCGCAAATATTTGACTGTTTAGATGTATGCTAATAGGATTGTATGGTAAGAATGCATGACAAATTAATAAAGTTAGAAAACCCTAATGTGCAAAGACAGATAACTGAAAACAGATCACTCGCACATATCACTCTTAGGATATACTCTCACTTTGGTTGCCTTCGGTAAATGATCATTAAGTACATGGTGTGTTAGTGGTTGCCCTCCTGTCTGAAAAAGATCAAATGTCCCATTCGAATGTTGCCTCGGAAACATTGCCTCAAAAATGTTGCTTCAAAAATGTTGCCTCGAATATGATCTTAAGACTCTAGGGTTATTACTAAGATGTCCTAACATTGCTTTAGTGATCGTATGTCCCTTTCGAGTTGACCCTTACAATTCCAACGACGGTGCTACCTATTTCTCAATAGTAGGATGGCGCTGTCTAAAGGAAACAAGAATAGAAATGATCTTTTTTCGAGTAGGTAGATGCTAGTAGGTACTTGCTCAAATCAAAACTTTTCACACTTACACTTTTCAAACATATTTTCAAAACAACTTCGTCACACCTTTGAGGACTGATACAAGGGTTATCACGAAGTCAAACTTTTCAAAACAAAGCACGTACACAAGCAATTTTTAAAAAAGATGAGCAAGTACCTAAGAGCCCATGGAATCCCATGGATAGAAAGGGTGCTAACACCTTCCCTTTCTATAATCTACCCCCCGTACTCAGAAACATCTCAAAAAAGGATTTTTTTTCTGTACTTTTTTCCTTTCCGATTGGATGAAATAAAAGTCGGTGGCGACTCTTGCTTACCGTGACATTTTGCAAATACAAAACGCAAAATGCAAACCAATATCAAATAGTCGGTTCTGCCACCGTATCATAGTACCAAAGTTTTTTATCTAGACATGATGATACGGATGACCCGTCAGCACTTAAAGGAATTGCAGAATTTTACATATTTACCGAGACTCAATATCCTGATGAAATATGTTACGTTTAAAGTAATGGAACCCAAAATTCCCTGATGGTCTCGGTTGTGTCATCCTCAACAATAATTATCAACGAGAAGAACACCAATATCATGACGATGTAGGTTGTGTCGTCCTCAACCACAATTATCAACATGAAATAAATAAACACGAAATTCACGATGAAGTCGGTTGTGTCTTCCTCAACCACAACTATCAACGTGAAGAACACCAAATTCACGATGAAGTCGGTTGTGTCGTCCTCAACCAGGACTATCAACATCAAGAAAATAAACACCAAATTCACGATGAAGTCGGCTGTGTCGTCCTCAACCATAACTAACAACGTGAAGAACACAAAATTCATGATGAAGTCGGTTGTGTCGTCCTCAACCACAACTATCAACATGAAGAAAATAAACACCAAATTCACGATGAATTCAGTTGTGTCTCCCTCAACCACAACTATCAACATGAAGGAAATCAACATCAAATTCATGGTGAAGTAAGATGTGTCGTCCTCAACCACAACTATCAACATGAAGAACACAAAATTCATTATTAATTTGATTGTGTCATCCTCAACCACAACTATCAACATGAAGAAAATAAACACCAAATTCATGATGAAGTTGGTTGTGTCATCCTCAACCACAACGATCAAAGTCAAGAACACCAAATTCATGATGAAGTCGGTTGTGTTGTCTTCAACCACAACTATCAACATTAAGAAAATAAACACCAAATTCACGATGAAGTCAATTTTGTCGTCCTCAACCACAACTATCAACATGAAGAATACAAAATTCATGATGAAGTCGGTTGTGTCGTCCTCAAACACAACTATCAACATGAAGGAAATAAACACCAAATTCATGATGAAGTCGGTTGTGTCATCCTCAACCACAACTATCAATGTGGAGAACACAAAATCCATGATGAAGTCGGTTGTGTCGTCCCCAACCACAACTATCAACATGAAGAAAATAAACACCAAATTCATCATGAAGTCGGTTGTGTTGTCCTCAACCATAAGTATCAACATGAAGAAAATAAACACCAAATTCATGACGAACTTTGTTGTGTCTTCCTCAACCACAACTATTAACATGAAGGAAATAAACTCCAAATTCATGGCGAAGTCGGTTGTGTCGTCCTCAAACATAACTATCAACGTGAAGAACACCAAATTCATGATGAAGTCGGTTGTGTCGTCCTTAACCACAAATATCAACATGAAGGAAATAAACATCAAATTAATGATGAAGTTGGTTGTGTCGTCCTCCACCACAACTATCAAAGTGAAGAACACCAAATTCATGATGAAGTCGGTTGTGTCATCCTCAACCACAACTATCAACATGAAGAAAATAAACACAAAATTCACGATGAATTCAGTTGTGTTGTCCTCAACCACAACTATCAACGTGAAGAACACCAAATTCATGATGAAGTCAGTTGTGTCATCCTCAACCATAACTATCAACATGAAGGAAATAAACACCAAATTCATGATGAAGTCGGTTGTGTCGTCCTTAACCACAACTATCAATGTGTAGAACACCAAATCCATGATGAAGTCATTTGTGTCGTCCTCAACCATAACTATCAACATGAAGATTATAAACACCAAATTCACGATGAAGTCGGTTGTGTCATCCTCAACCACAACTATCAACGTGAAGAACATCAAATCCATGATGAAGTCGGTTGTGTCGTCCTCAACCACAACTATCAACATGAAGAAAATAAACACCAAATTCACAATGAAGTCAGTTGTGTCGTCCTTAACCACAACTATCAATGTGAAGAACACCAAATCTATAATGAATTTGGTTGTGTCATTCTCAACCACAACTATCAACATGAAGAAAATAAACACTAAATTCACGATGATGTCGGTTGTGTCATCCTCAACCACAACTATCAACCTGAAAAACACCAAATCCATGATGAAGTCGGTTGTGTCGTCCTCAACCACAACTATCAACATGAAGAAAATAAAATCCAAATTCACGATGATGTCGTTTGTGTCGTCCTCAACCACAACAATCAACGTGAAGAACACTACATACACGATGAAGTCGGTTGTGTCGTCCTCAACCATAACTATCAACTTGAATAAAATAAACACCAAGTTCACAATGAAGTTGTTTGTGTCACCCTCAACCACAACTATCAACGTGAAGAAAAATAAACACCAAATTTGCTTAAAGTTTGAACTATAAAGTTTGCACATTTAAGCTTGCTAATGATGAACCCCAAGAAAATTCATAATTCTAATCAAAGTAGCTCTACAAGATGCATTGCATGCATAATGCCCTAAATTGATGTGTTATCCAAGTGTGATGTATGCCCCAAATGTTTACAATGTGTATGTACAAAAATGCTTATATGCTTATGCACTAAATGATTGTATGTGTATGCCTCAAGTATGTGTATGCTTTGAATGTATGTATATTCCCCAAATACATGTGTATGCCCCAAGTGTTTTTCTAATGCTTTTGATAAATCTCTTTTGTTAAACCATCGGGTTCTCATATTCGCTAACTACCTAACAGTGTTTGTTGCCAATTGTTGTATCTCCAAGTGGATTTGAATTTGGTGAAAAGATGTTAGCAAGATCTTGTTGTTTGTACCGTAGGCGCATGCGTAGGTAAGGATGCATATGTGGACGTTGGTGTGGACGTTAACATAGTTGTAGACGTAGGTATAGGTGTAGAAATGGGCGTGGATGCTCTTTTGACTTTTTTCTAACCAAAATGCTTTATCAAATGTTCTTTGGTGTTTCCGTATGTTAGATGCACCAAATGTTGTAAATTACCTTGAGATTTTGATATGGTTATGCATTCTTCATGCTTGATATTAGTCTTTTTAACACGAAATCAGCTGCCGAGATTTCCAAGGAATCTACTGCCGAGATACTGTCGAGAACTACCTTTTGTCGAGTCCTTCTGGATAATCATATGTCGAGATTAACCAGGAGAATCTACTACCGAGATTCAGTTGAAATACCCTATGCCGGGGTATTCTGGATAGTCAACTGCCGTGATCAACCAGGGGAATCTTCTGCTGAGATTCGATTGTGAATTTACGTTTTGCCTAGGTTTTCCAGATAATTAACTATTGTGACCAACCAGTGGAATCTACTTCCAAGATTCAATTGTAATACCTTCTACCGAGGTCTTCTGGATAATCAACTGCCATGATCAACCAGGGGAATCTACTGCCGAGATTTAATTGGGAATTTGCCTTCTGTCGGGGTCTTCTGGAAAATTATCTACCAAGATTAACCAGGGGAATCTACTACCGAGATTCAATATAGAATTGATAGTTTGATTGAAAATGATGATTGTCCATACATAAACAAGGTTTTATGTTATGCATGGAAATTTGATTGATGCATGAAATGTAATGATTGATTGATGCATGTAATGAATGATTGGATATATGTGAATGGGTGTTGGACTTTGAAATGTGAATGCGTAATTTGTTTTTTTAGATATGCTCGACCCATAATGTCGTAAGTCGTCAGATTGACGAAATAATAAGTATAGCTTGATTCTAGATCGAGGAGCCCTAATGCATGATTGATGCAACCTTATGTTTTATGATTATGACTTGAATGCTTTTTTGAGTGGTGCCTCTGTGGGGGACCGCAGATGGTTAAAGCGTAGAGGTTTCCCTATGCAACAAGGTTCATTGTCCCATGATGGTTGAGTGTTGTGCTTGCATGATTTCTCGATACTCAATTTGAACTCGAAGATTACTGACGTAGAAGAGAGGTCCACTGAAGGTTGTGAAAGTACGCGGAGAGCATGCCCCTGTGTCGGCTATTTTTTCCTAATTTGTTGGCAGGATGTTGGATGAGATTCTATTTGATATGAGCTAGGAAACAGTTTGATCATAAGGTGGATGGCCCTACTATTTTGTATTATGCCTCTGATTAAAAACTCTTAAAAAGGTTCGGTTTTGATGGACCATTTTGTATCAACTCCTTTTTCTCGAGCCTCGCAGTAGTTTGCTCCAACATTTCAAAAAATATGTGCCCCTCAATCTCCAGGATCTGGAGGAAGTACCCTAAAAAATAACTTAGACCTCACCATGAACTTGACATTGATTGCCCTAACATTCGAATTCTAAAAGAGGTTCCCCTAAATCTCCTAGATTTGGAGGAAGTACCCTTCGAAAGAAACTTATACCTCACCATGAACTTTTCATAGATTTCCCTAAGTATTTTCAGCTTGAAAAGTTTGTACTTGAAGTTTCTTTGAAGGGGAATTTGGACCATACGCAGTATGATGAGCTTGATACGCACTGCCCCAACATTTGAGTCTTGGATGGTTGCCCCTGCTTCCAGGCCTTAAGAGGTTTGTTGAAATGAGAAAACCAAGTCATACCCTGTTGTGGTATGACTTGATTAAGGAATACTCCTTCGAAAGTTATTCCCCTGAGTGAATAGTACTTTGAAACTTGATCCAAGACGATTGAATCTTAGAATGATCACCCCTTGTCAGTAGTATTTTCATGTGATATACCCCTATAATCATTAGTCTTGCCTATTATTATAGGGTCCTTCTTAGATGCTTTGCCCTTAGTTAGAAGCTTCATGTAAATGATGCCTTTGATTAGACCTTCTTTTGAAACCTCCTTGATGCTAAGTATTGATTCGTTGATAAAATTGTATATTTTAAAAAAGTAATTCTAATGTAATGTACATGCAAGTTCTTGAAATTAAAGTTTTATTATTGAAAAGAAACAGATGATTAAGAATATATATTCGAAGAAGCGAAGTGATTAATAATTTTAACAAACATAGGAGTCAGCTTAACACAAATCCTGCTGAGTATACTTTCATAGTGAACCTAGCTTCAATTAGGACATTTAAAGGTTGTAACGTGGACATGGTTCGTGGTTTAAGAAACAAAAGATATAAGGCTCAAAATTTATTTAGCCCACCCCATTCTCCTTGATTTTATTTAATCCTAAGTTTAATTAATTCAACAGATACATTTAATCCCTAAGAGAAATTTTGTAGTCGCGCAGATGAAGAGAAGCGTAGATAAAAGATCCAAGCGCCAATAAAAAGCATTGACAAGATCCAAGTGTTGATAATATCCAGGTGTTGATGAGAAGCCTTAATGATTCTTGAGGTGGCAGTCACAAGATTGTTCTCCAATTTATTATTTGCAGTCCCTTATTTTTGCATGGACCCATTTTTTGAACTTTTTTTATCCATCGGGATGCCCTAACTTTTGCCTAAGTCGAGTTTTGATTTCTTTTTACTTAGCAGGATTTCTCCTTTTTTTAAATTTCCCTTTTTTGAATTTTTTTTTCTTTTGACTATGACACTTGTGACTATCATGCTGATTGTTGTAAGCTTCGTCTTCATTGTTTCCTCGATCTTGATTGATGTATTGAGGAAGAAGACACCGTGGACTCTGTCTTTGTTGATTCCTCAATCTGGGAGGATGAACGCGGGGAAGATGATGTGCTTGAACCTTTTGTTAGATCATTCTCTCATTGATGTATCCATGGAAGATATATGTTTGAACCTTTGCTTAGATTGTTCCAATTCTCCTGGGATTTGAATGCATCGTTGAATTAATTGAAGTCTATCCTGCCCCTGGTTAGGATCAAGGTTTTTTTTAAATAAAACAAAACTCCAACTCCTGGCTCGAGGGGATTAACTACGGATTATCTCCTTATATCTCCATTATTTAGGAAGTGAAACAATGCCTTATATCGTCATCTAAGCCTTACTATTAAAAAGCATACATCAGCAAAGTTAGATTATTTTGTATTTTCATCATTCTCCTTCAAAGTTTGTTAATGTTATTCAATGAAATATAGAAAAGAAGAATAGAAAGTCGTTGATTATTTGCAGAATGAATCTATTTTAATACAAAAAAAACATGCATGCTTATTTTATTAGAATTACTTGACCAAAGAGTACAAAGTTTATAACAAATAACACTTATCAAGAAATTACAATTTGAAATGAAAAAGGCCTAATGATATAGAGATAATCCCCCTTGTTGATCCATTGACTTTATGGGATTCTTCTTAGTATCTGGATTTGTCAAAGCAAGGGGTGATTGTTCACCAATGGGATCCCTTCTTCAAAAGTCAACTTCTTATTGTTGATCAAATCTTGGACCTTGTATCTGAAACTCCAACATCTTTCAAGGGTATGTCCTGGAGCGTTGGCATGATACTAGCATCTGGAATTTGCATCATACTTAGGCGGAAGTGTTCCATTCAGAGGATTTAGTGACTTCCGCTCTACCAAAGATGCCTTGAGTAAATGTTATAGTAGTTGACTATGCGGTATGGGAAGTGGATCAAATCTCCTTGGTGGTAGTTTTTGTCTTCCCTTTTGTTGGGCATATCCCTTTTGTTGATAGTATTGTTGTAGTATCTGTTGAGGTGGGGGAGCTCTCCATGGTGGTGGCATGTGTGGTGTTGAATAAGCTTATGACTGGGATGACGAAGGGTTACCTTCACTCCTCAGTAATAATTGTATGATCAAGTTCATTTGGGTTATCAACTGGTGGATCTCCTCCTTTAACAGTTCTTGGCCTCTTTCGAGTTCCTCCATGGTTTCTTGAGACATGCTTTGAGTTCACTTGTGAGTATTGAGAATCTTGCTTGCTTTGATCACAGTTGGATAAGGGTGGAAGTGTAAATGATATAAACTTTGTGCAAATATGTGAATGCGTGATATTCAAATGTATGGATATGAAAAAATATATTATTTTTTTCTCAAGGGTATGAAAATGTTTTCACATAAAGGAAATCTAACGAGGATGTAGTATGATGGTAAACATAAGGGTACCCTATACGAGTTTAATGATAGACGTGATGATATCCTACGTTGACTCAGTGATTGAGACAAGTAGAAAGTCCTAAAGGACGAAGATAATAATAGACATGGATTTGATGATATCCCACATTGTCTCAGAGATTGAGACATGCAGGAATTCCCTAAGGATTATGGCAAATGAAAGACGATGAGGAATCCCTACAGGCTAGGGATTATGACATAAACAGAAGCCATACGACTAAAGATAGTAGTGGAAGAAAAGATAACCCTTGCGGGTTTACAAATTGTAGTGGGATTTGTGAAAGGTATTCTTAGAAATTAGTTTCCTAGTTTTGGCCTACGAATATTTTGCCCTCCCATAAGGTGGCTTACTTAAGGGTATCATGAATAATACTAGAAGGAAAGGAAGAAGGGGCTCTCTTAAGCAAGGCCTCTTTATAGACCGAAACTTTCGTCTCTAGGTCATGAAAGGTCTCATCATGAGTTTTTGGTTTAAAGGTCGTACAAAGAGTCATAAGTGTCATTCCAAAGTCCTACTTCCTAAGAGGACGTCTCTCGAGAGGTATTTCTTTTGTGGAATTCCACCAACTCTAGGCGAAGTCGTCACATAAACTTATAGGGTTGATGTAACCCCTTGGCTAATAGACGAACCTTCTTTCTAAGGTTTTTTTGAAAATATTATTTTGTAAAATTTAAATCCCACCACAAATATAATATAATAAATAAAATAAATGAATAAATAAATAAAGAAAAATAAAGAAAAACCAAGAAATAAGGAAAACCCTAAAACCTAAAGGAGAGGCTTATAAACCTAGGATTCAATTCTCCAGCAGAGTCGCCAACTGTTGCAACTGGTTTTTTAATCAGAGTCACCACCCTTAATTTTTATCCTAAAGGAAGGGGGTATAAAGGAATCATCCAAAAAAGTCATAGATTCTAATTTTGACTCGGTTCTAGACAAGGTGAAGGTGTTAGGCATCCCTTGTCTACCTTGTTCACAAGGATACTAGGGTTAGAAACACATTTTTTTAGGAAAAAGGGTTTTAATGTTTTAATAGGGGAACTCGCCACGATTTTAGTCGTATGCCTACGTATCCTCTTAGGAGGAACCAGAGTTCCAATTTTTAGTTCGCAGTTGGTTTGTGTTTTTTATGGATTACGTTGAATTGTTTTCGAATTATCCTTGAATCTTATCTGAGTTTGAAATTGAGTGATTATAGACGCAGTTCGCAGTTAATTCGAAGGCAATGTGTAGCGGTGAAAATCGGAGATCAAGCTATTAATTAACTTGACTCACAAAAGCAAGAGTCTCCATCGCGCTTTATTATTTCCAAAGGAAAAGGGAAAAGAGCGAAATAAAACCCTAAAATATGCAATGTATAATAATACTTAAAAGTAATGAAAATACAATGCGTTTTGAAAAGAGATCGAGAGTTCAGGGGTTGGTTATACAATGGGAAGGTATTAGCACCCAATGCATCTGCGGTACTCCGCAGGAACCTTTTGAAATATCTGTTTTTGGTTAAAAATTGTTTGTTTGATTAAAATGGTTTGTTTGGTCAAAATGGGTATGGACGAGATTTTGAAGATACGATGACCTAGTGTCAAAGTTTTGACTTAAAAGGTATGAGTTTGAAAATGGAGTCTTTTGGGAAATTATCTTGAGTTTAGCAAAATAGTAAACAAGCAAAAAATGAAGGGGTTCGCGCAATCGTATGAGATATGTTCGATGACATGAAGTCAACAAATTTAATTCTTTCCCTTGGAGTAAATCGAGCGAGCAAAATAAAATACACATCAAAATATAAGCAATCAAAATTCACAAGAAAATAAATATAACGAAACAGATTAATGACCTAAAGGCATCGAGAAATTAAAATGACAAAGATATTTAAATAAAATAAAAGAGAATGTAACTAATTATCTAAAGAAGTTATTTAAACTAAATTAAAAATTTAAGATTACTTACTAAAAAAATTCTAAACTAACTACAAATTCTAAGGTTGCGAAAATAGTTCTAAAATTACTAAATTAGATCTAAGCTAAATTAAACATTTTAAAATTAGTAAATTAAATCTAAACCAAATAAAAATTCTAAGGTTGCTAATCTAAAACAAAAAAAGTTCCAAAGTTACTAAACTAAATCTAAATCAAATAAAATTCTAAAAGAATATTAAACTAATTCTAAACAACTAAAATTCTAAACTTATTAAACTAATTCTAAATCAAATAAAAATTATAAACTCATTAAACTAATTCTAAATCAAATAAAGTTCTAAAGTCCCTAAACTAAAACTAACAACTAAAATTCTAAAGTTAACTTAAATAAAATCAAATAAAATTCTAAAGTTACTAACTTAAAACTAAAACAAATAAAATTCTAAAATTTACTAAGTCAAAAGTTAAACTACATTATTACCTAATCAATTAACTAATAAAATTAAAAAAAAACAAAATAATTAGTGACAATAGACAAAAATAAAATAATTAAAAAGGAAAAGTGTAGCAAAACATAATAATAATAATTAAAATAAAAAATACAATAAAATAAAAGAATAAAACAAACAAGAACAATAATTATCAAAAGCTAACTGGGCCGAGTCACTTATTTACAAGGCCCAGACAAAAATTATGAAAGGGATGGAGAAACCCTAACCTAAATGTAACCAGTCGTTCCAATTGTGTTGTTTTCACGCTACTTCCTCTGTTCTTTGGTCCAACAATGATAATGCTTCACTTTGTATGTAACGATATCGACGAGTATCTCAAGCCAAACGAAACCAGATAAGAAATCGCGTTTCTCGATGAAGAAACTCAGTAATTGGTGAGTTTGTCCTTATGGTACTCTTTGCTTTCAATCTTTTTTTCCTTTCTTATTTCGGTTCCAATCCTTCCTCTATGTTGTTGTTCTGTCACGGTCTGTGAGTTAGTGATTTCGAATGTGTATTGAAAGTTTACCGAGTGTGAGGTGTGATAAGTTTATGTTTTGAAACAAGGTTTGAAAATGGTGGTAAGGGTGAGGTTGGAGAGGTTAGTAATGATTTTCTGTAGGTGGTCTGTTGGGTGAATGGAGATATTATGGTGGTGTTTGTGAGGGTGATGTGGTAGAATAAGAGTTGGTTTATGAAGGTAGCAGTTAGTGAAGCGAGTGTGAATGGTTTTAAGGTGCTTTGTGGTATAGTTACGGGGTGTATATGAGGCTGCAGATTAGATGATTTTTGGTTTTGATTTGTGGATGGATTGTTTTGACGGTTCAAGGGGTATTGAAGGTGAAGTATGGTTTTGCAGGTTTAATGAAGTATGTTGAAGGTTTAAGCAAAGAGATTTAGTGAAACATGAAGGTCAGAGTTATAATGGAGGGTTAAGGTTTTGGTTACGAGGTTAATGGAGGTGGATGAGCAGAGTTTGTGAGTGATTTTTATGGTTTTCTCTGCTTGTTGTTGGTTCCATGATGGATTTAGGAAGAGGTTTTATGATGTGATTGTTGGTGTATATCCGGTCTTTATGAGTTTTTTTTTTAATTGTAGTGAAATAAGCAGAATTTTGTGTTATCTTTGTGTGTCTCTCCCATGTGATCTCCTCTCCTTAGAACTACTTTTATAGCTGGAACGAAATGAATTTTGGGGGGGGAAATGGTTGTGAAAGTTGGTTTTGTTATAACTGTTTTATTACCTTTTTTTTTGGTGTAGGCTAAAGCTTTCCTTACTTGTGCAAAATTGGGACAGCATAGCAGAACTAGTTTGACTGCTGCAACATAGGTTGGTTTTGGGATAAATCTTACACAGTTTTGGGACTGTAAGGCAGAGTATGTAGCAGTTTGTTCTGGACAGCAAACAAAAGACAGTTTTGGGGCATTATTTTTGGACTGATGTGCAGGGTTTGGAGCAGCATACTAATTGACAAGTTCACAACAATTTAACAAACTAATGAAAGTAAAGATCCTGTGTTATTTTATTATTCAAAAACCACTAATACGAACTCCATGCATCAAATTCTATTGAGACGAAGAAGCTGATGTTAACCAAAATAGAAATGTGCAAGATTTTAAATAGTAAACAGCTGAAGGAGTTTGGCTGTCAAGATAATGATTTACAGATTGCAGTGTCTGGAATGTGAATTAAACAAGATTGTATAAACAAAGAAAAGAAACTATTTAATGGCATACTGGTGGTAATTAGTATGTCTTGTTACACAAAATTGCTCTAAAGGAAAAAAAATTTCTCTACCTAAAGTGGACACACCAGTACAAACAATGAAATAGATCAGCTAGACATTACTTAAAACATCAAAACTAATAAAATAATCATCGAAAAGTATAATAATTCAAATTAGAGTGCAAAGAATCCCAATTGATTTTAAAAAAGATGTTAAGCAAGTAATTGACAACAATAAATTCTCATAGCTCAAAAATATGGCATTACAATTCAATAATATCCATTGTATTACTTAAATTAAACAAAAATCAACAAAAACCCTAATGAAATTAAACTCAGGAAAGCAAGAACCTCAGAATCCAAGCTTGGTACGGCGCCAGTGACGACGCTTAGCGTTGTACCTGATGGTGTTGTCAGTCCTCATCCGGATCCAGTAAGGGATGGGCCTGTTCTGCCTCATCTTCTTCGCCAATTTCTTCTTGATCATGAAGGTCTTATGTGACGGCATTTTCGTTTCGCTGAGATGCTCGACTGCTCCGTCGAATGATAAGAACCCTAATGTTATTTGACAAATTTGGATATTTTGGCTTTATGGTATTGGTTACTTGAAAGAAAACTTCACAACAATGAATCCAAATCTTAATTCAAATCTCAAATCCAAGTTAGCTTGCAAACCACAAGAATTCAAAGAATTCTCAACCCTGATTCGCGTCTTCACCTCATAGTAATTTACAATACAGACCAATAGCGTAAATCGTGCCTTTAAGAAATTTAATCGACAATCTACCTTAATCCAATGATCGCTACAGTTCAATTGCAAAGTGACTTGAAGTAGTCCATAAGCAATCAAAGAATCATTGGACTAAAAATCCAGTTTCATGAATTATCCCAGCAGAAAAATCAAACGTTCTTGAGAAAACGTCTGTGGCATGACTTAAACTTTAATCTTCGAAGTAATCTCATAAACAACGCTATTTGTGATACTTTGCAAAAGAATCGCCTCAGGACTTTGAAAATTGAAGAAGTTATGACCGTTTGAAATTGAACTTGCAAGAGTTGACTTTTGATCGAAATGCTTTGAATCAACTTGCAAACTTGATCTTTCTTCGCATTCTAAAGCATCTTGATGCACATGTAAACCAGTGATGATGAAATCTTGACTGTGCTTTTGGGGAATTTTGGAAGAAGCTTGAGACCACTTATCGAACAAGACGTGGAAATAAACACACGATCCTCGAGACAGAAGCTATCATACTTGAAACAACTGTGATCAAAATAAGCCTGAACAAAGCTTTAGAAGTCGTGTCTTTATGAATCAGTCTTCGAGAATCAATAATCAATTGTACTTCTGGCCTGAAGAACTCAAAACCTTAATTGAGGCGCGACACTTGATGCTCTTGATCCAGACCCGTCTCTGCACATGACACAAAAGAAAACATGAACATACACCTTTGTATGCGATTAGAAATTAGTGATACATATGCTAAAAATGTTCAAAACACTTGACAATCTTCGCATAGTCAAAGCTCGAAAGTGAGACGTTAAAACCGACCGTATTTCGTGACCTTGACTTATCTTAAAATGCAAAAAATAAAGATGGGATCTTAGGTCAAAAATTGGGGTACAACTCAATGCTATTTAATCCTTTTTGAAAATAATTTGGAAATTTTATTATGTTAGTTGAAAAAATGTTTTGATAATGGTTAGTTGTTTTTAGATGTTGAGCGGGAGAAGTCTGATAAAGTCTTTCTCCTCACGTGGCTGGATTTTGTCCATGTGTTGCTCATCATGAAGGATTCGGAGGGAGTCTGATAAAGTCTCCCTTTTTACGTGGCCATATATTGGCCATGTCTCACTCGCGGATGTAGTACTTTGTGAGTTGCGTGGATGTTAATTATTTTTTATTTTTGAATAATAAACTGGTAGACGGTGTGTCGATCGACTTGATTATTCAAAGGTGGACATCCTATTAATTATAGAATGTTTGAATTAATAAAAAGCATTTGAATTTATGTACAAAATTAGTGACTCTCAAATTGAGGCAATTAATCCTAAATAATTATTATTATTTACAAGGAAGTAATTTTTTTATTAGAACTAACCTAAAAAATGAATCCCTTAAAATAAAATAAATCAAAATTAAAAGGAAAGGAAACAAGAGTATGGGATTGAAATGGGGGTGGGGGGGGGGGGGGGGGGGTTGTAAAAAGCTAACGTAAAGGCGTGTGGCCTAACCCAATAAAAGTACTACAACTCTAATTTTTTTTAAAAGTACTTGAATAAATTAATTAGAAAAACAAAAGGATAACCTATATTGAAATATAGGGCACCATCCCCTAACATCATTAGCATGCAAAGCAATTGGAAATTTACTTTTATTTAACTTTACAAAGCATCTTAAATCTATCAACATCAATTGATCACTTGGCTTGTTTTAGTAAAAATAGAATAAAATAAAACATAAAAAAAATAACAAGGTAATATAGTGACTTTATCTCTCTCTCTCTCTCTCTGTGTTTTATTTGTATCATAGGAAAACAACAAATCTGTAACTTCTTCTTTCAAACTTTTCTTCTTCATGATAAAAACAAAAAATACTAAACAAACACCATCACCATATAAACCAAAGCCCTCCTTTCCTTATGATAAAAACAAGGAATATTGGTGGCCGACGATCGTGATAGAGGGAAGACGCGGCGGTGCTTGGGTTGTTCGTTTATGTTGTTGTCAGTTTATCCCTCTTTCTTATTCCATTTTATTGCAAAAATTAAACTCAAATTGTATGGAAGTGTTGTGATTTTTGAAGTTGTGTTCTATTTTATGATGTTGTTACTTTTCTATTGCAGGTTAGAATATGGCTAAATTGGTAGAATATGATTAAAGTCGCAAGTTAGAACATGATTTTGGCTATGGTGTTATATTGGTTAAATTGGAGAACAATAGGAATATCAAGGAGAACACACTGTAGAATATTTGTCTCTTAAATTTTGTGTGACTATGAGTGTTTTGAAAAAACTTTTGCAGGTTATGTGAGTGAAAATAAGTGTTGTTACTGTAGAAAAAATTAGTGAAAATAGGAGTAAAGAAAATTAGCGTAAGTTATTGAAACAAGAATATTAGAAATGTGTATATAAAAAAGAAATTAATAAATATTTTTTTTATTAAAAATAAGTTAGTAAATATTTGTTATATGATGGAATTAATAAGAAATAAAGACAAAAGAAACATGAAATATGCATAAGAAATATTATATGAACCAATAGATCTAATTGAACCATCAGATTATTATCATCATATGGCTTAAATAGTAAATAACCTAAAATTAAAACAAGATAAACTAGAGAAAATAGGCAGGGGGCCTCATATAGAAATCATTGGCCAAGAATAGTTGTTGTCTGATATAGACAACAACCCTTGAATAAGCTAAGAACAAGAATTATAAGAAAAAGAAAAAGCAAGTTTTTTGTGGATACTTTGGAAATTGTGAATTCTTGATAAAAAATTTAGACAATGAGGAGTCCTATTTATAGAGTTGGAGTTAGGTTAAACAAACTTAACAAGGAAGTTATCCAAAGTGAATGAAAAGCCCAAGTCCAATTTCTAAAAAGGAAAGAAAATTAGTAACAAAAAGAAATAAAAACAATGTCATAAGTGCTCCATAAGAGATTCAAACTCATGACCTTATACTTGCAAGCTTCATTCTTTACCAATTGTGTTGTGTTACTCATTTGTAAATACACTCAATTAGAAAGAATATGAAAGGTGTGCAGATATTTGTTATTTTAAAATATAAATAATTTGAAATGAATCATTATATTTTTAATTGGGTTTGGAAGTGAATATTTATAAAAATAAAATAATATTATAAAAATAAAGTTTAAAATATTTTTGATTGAACTTGAGAATGAGCATCTATAAAAATCAAATAATATTTTTAAAATAAAGTTTAAAATATTTTTGACTGGATTTGAGAATGAACATCTATAAAAACAATATTTAAAATATTTTTGACTGTAGAAATAAAAGGGTGGGTAAGTTTAGGGTATGACAGTTTCCACCCGACAGTCCTCCCTAAGCTACCTTCACCAAGACAATCTCTTTACCATGAAGTTGTTTTAAATCCCGATCTTCTATCCGCATAGGTGATGTCTCCATAGTCAGGTTATCTCTTACATATACATTATCTAATCGAATCACATGAGACGGGTCTGCAATGTATCTCCTCAACTGAGACACATGAAACACATCATGGAGATTAGCAAGTGACAGTGGCAAAGCAATATGATAAGCCACTTCACCCACTTTCTCGAAAATCGGATAAGGACCTATAAAACACGACGTCAACTTACGCGACTTCAAAGCTCGACTAACACTCGTTACCGGAGTAAATCGAAGAAACACGTGATCTCCCTTCTCAAACTCAAGTGTTTTCCTCCTCTTATCATGATAACTTTTCTGACGACTCTGAGAAGCCTTCATCTTCTCCTAAATCATCTTTATCTTATCTGTAGTCTTTTGAACTACCTCAAGTCGAACCACAACACTCTCTCCATATTCATACCAACACAAAGGCGTCCTACACCTTCTACCATAAAAAGCCTCAAATGGTGTCATTCTAATACTCGAATACAAACTATTGTTATAAGTAAACTCAATCAAAGGGGAGTAACTATCCCAAGTACCTCATGTTCCAATACACAACCTCTTAAAAGATCCTCAAGTGACTGAATCATCCTCTCAGCCTGATCATCTATTTGTAGATGATAAGCATAACTCAAACGCAACTTCCTACTAAAAGCATTCTACAAACCTTCCCAAAACCTCGAAGTAAATATTGTATCCCTATCCAATACAATACTAGATAAAATACCATGTAAACTTACAATTCTCTCAATGTACAACTTTGTAAGCTTATCCATTGGATAATCCATTCTCATCGGAATAAAGTGAGCAATTTTCGTCAACCTATCCACAATAACCCAAATAGCCTCAAAATTACTCGGTGTTCTAAGTAAACTAGAAACAAAATCTATAGAAATATTATCCCATTTCCATTCAAGAATAGATAACGATTGCATCAAACTAAACGATTTCTGATGTTCAATCTTCGACTTCTGACAGATCAAACAAGAATACACAAATTCTGCAATCTCTTTCTTCATACCTGGCCACCAAAATATTTTCCTAAAATATTGATACATCTTAGTAGCTCCAGGATGAAAACTCAATCCACTACGATGTCCTTCCTCAAGAATCCTCTTCTTCAAATTGGCTATATTCAAAACACAGACTCTATCACAACATCTCATGATACCATTCTCATCAATCCGAAAATCTCCACCTTGACCTTGATTGATCAACATCAACTTATCCACCAAAATCAAATCAGATTCCTCACCTTCTCGAATCTCATTAAGAATGCCACTAGTAAGCTTCAACATACCAAGCTTAACACCAGAAGAAGTCTTTTCACAAATAAAACTCATATCTCGGAATTGCTCAAGTAATTCCAACTCTTGTACCATCAACATTAACATATAAAAATACTTCCTACTTAATGAATTAGCCACAACATTCGCTTTACCCGGATGGTAATTCAAACAAAAATCACAATCCTTCAAGAATTCCAACCATTTTCTTTGTCTCATATTCAACTCTTTCTGATCAAACAAATATTTTAAACTCTTGTGATCACTAAACACATCAAATTCGATCCTAACAAATAATGGCTCTAAAGTTTCAATACAAACACAACAACAACTAACTCTAAATCATGAGTCAGATAATTCTTTTCATGCACTTTAAGTTACCTTGAAGCATAAGCTATAACTTGTCGATTTTGCATCAACACACCACCTAAACCCATCAATGAAGTATCACAATACACAACAAATGGTTCTGCCGGATCAGGCAAAATCAAAATAGGAGCGATTTTAAACCTTCTATTAAGCTCTTAAAAACCAGGTTCACACTCTTCAGTCCAAATAAAAGCTTGACCCTTCCTAGTCAATTGTGTTAGAAAAAGCTAACTTGGAAAAGCCTTCAATAAACTTCTGATAATAACCTGCTAAACCAAGAAAACTTCTAATCTCACAAACATATTTTGTAGCTTCCCATTAAGACATGGTCTCAATCTTCGATGGATCGACATAAATACCACCTTTCAATATCACATGCCAAAGGAAACTCACTTCCTTCAACCAAAACACACATTTAGAAAACTTAGCATACAATTGCTTCTCTTTCAACACAGATAACACAATCTTCAGATGTTCAGCATGATCCTCTTCACTCTTTGAATAGATCAAAATATCATCAATGAAAACAACGACAAACTTATCCAAATATAGATGAAAAATCCTGTTCATATATTCCATAAATACACCAGGTGCATTTGTCACACTGAACGGAATCACAGAATACTCATAATGACCATACTTTGTTCTAAAAGTAGTCTTCTGAATATCTTCAGCCTTCACACGAATCTGATGATACCTAGACCTCAAATATATCTTACTAAACACACTTGCACCAACCAATTGATCCATCAAATCATCAATCCTCGAAAGTGGATACTTATTCTTGACAGTCACCTTATTCAGTTGTCTATAATCCACACATAACCTTATAGTACCTTCTTTCTTCTTAACCAACAAAACCGGTGCACCCCACATTAACACACTAGGACGAATGAATCTCTTCTCAAGAAAATTTGCAAGTTGACTCTTCAACTGTTTCAATTCAGACGCTGACATCCAATATAGAGCCATCGATACCGCAATAGTTCCTTGAATTAAATCGATCGTAAAATCCACCTCACGCTCTGGTGGAAAATCACTTACATCTTCAGGAGATACCTTGGGAAAATCACCAACTATTGCTAATTCACCAATCGTTTATTTCCCACCAATTTCCAATGTTGCCATGAAAGCCAACAACACAACACCATCCTGCACAGACTCATTCACTTGCTTGGCGGACATAAACAAGTATCTCTCAAAACTAGAATCAAGAAAGATAACCTTCTTATCAAAACAGTTGGTATAAACATGATTGAATTCCAACCAGTTCATCCTAAGAATAACATCAAGTTGATCTAACAGAAGACACATTAAATCAACTCCAAGGTCTTTACTAAAAACACTCTACAGACAACTCAAACACACATATGAAGTAGTTAATGAACCCATAGTAAGAGTATCAATAACCATACTTCCATTCATATCAGATAACTCAAGATTCAATCTCTTAACATAATTCAAAGAAATGAAAGAAAGTGTCGTGCCAGTATCAATAATAGCAATTAAAGGTGTACCATTAATAAAGCACGTACCTCATATTAGTTTATCTATAGCAACAGTCTCACAACTAGATAGAGCAAACACTTGGAACTAATGTGACCTTGCTCACCACAGTTGTATCAAGTCACACCTGCACCTCCTCTGCAATCGTTAGACTTGTGACCTAGATTGCCACAGTTGAAACACTTCACATTAAGACTTGTACAATCAGAAACACGATGTCCTTTAAAAGCACACTTGAAGCACAAAATCATAGTAGAAGCTCCTTCCCCACTCGACTTCTTATCTTCATCAGCTTTTTGTTTCTCTTTACCAGCAGGAGTCACATACGGCTTCCATCTGAATCGCCCATTTCCCTTCTTATCATGAAAAGCCTTATAGTAAGCAGCATTATCTCGACTATCCTCATCATAGATCCTACTCTTTTTAACGAGCTCAGAAAATTCAGTAATTTGTTGATAAGACATAGCCTTCTTGATCCTTGGACTCAAATTATTCACAAACTTAAGACACTTAGATTTCTCAGCATTGGCAGTGTTATAATAAGGACAAATCTTAATCAACTCCTCAAACTTTGTAGCATACTCAGCCTTTGTTCCATTACCCTGCTTCAACTCAAGAAATTCATTCTCCTTTTTCCCATGCACATCCTCTGGAAAATACTTCTCTAGAGATACATCTCTGAAAAGTGCCCAAGTAACCTCAATCCCATCATCATAAAATCTCTGAACAATGTTATTCCACCAATTCTCAGCTTCCTTCCCAAGCATATGGATGCCAAACTGCACCTTCTCTGCATCCAAACAATTCATGACCCGAAAGATCTTCTCAATCTGGAACTTCCCCAAAGTACGGAATTCATCATCATCTCTATTTCCAGCATTGACATGCGACTGTTGCCTAATTGTTATACCCCAAATTTGTCCTACCCTTTTCAAGGACCATTTGGCTTATGCATTTCCCATTTTTCTATACATATCATCTAGTAGGTCATTTGGCATTGCATATATCAGTGACCATGAGATTAAGGTAATCATTTCCGGGATTTATTGCAAAGAGATCAAATGTTTTGATGGATGTGTGATACTATGAACCAGAAATGGCATTTTGTTGGTTTAAACTCAGAATTCGCAACTTGCAACAAGAGTATTGTCTTATGCTAATTCTTCAAGAATTAAAATCATCTTGGTATTCTCTTCATTTCATATGTTCAAGCCTGAAGTCAATTATAGGCAGAGTGTCTCTGAATAATTTGATTTTTCTGAAGCGGTATTGGAATTTTGACTGGTTATTTGTTTCCTCGACGTGCAGAAATTTATAACTTGCATCCGGTTCAATATATTCAGTTGGTTCTCCGAGCATTGAGAACGTATAAATTCTCTTATCACTTCTCATGCTCAAATAAAAGGCTAATTCTATGAAGAAAACATCCAAGAACATTAATCTTTTGAAGACGGTAAACTGGATTAACTGCAGACTCATCATCTTGCGGATATTCAAAAAATTTCGTAACTTCGAATTGGTTGGCTGACTTGGTTTGGTTATTATATCAAAAAAATTGTATTAATGTGTACTTCATTTCGTATGTTTAGGCCGAGAGCAAATTCCTCAAGGAAAGTCTCCGAATGTGCGGATCTTCTTAAGGCGTTCAGTGAAAAAACAGTAGAAAAAGTGTGCTGAGGTACAATATTTGGTCGCTAAAAAATTCATAACTCAAAGTCCATTGCTCGTTTCGGACCCATTCTTTTTCCAAAAATTTCGTCTTGGCGTCATCTATACTTCATATTTTTTGACGGAAGACTGATTCTGTAAGGAAAGGGCCGAGAATTTTGAGTTATCGAAGAAATTTTGGTGCTGAACCGAATTTTTGTTACACCGTTTCCCGATATTGTAAAAAATGTAACTCGATCGATTTTTATTGTATTGTGATGATTCAGAAGAATTGGTTCACAAATTTCGTATACTACATTTTGGTTTCAGGTTCCAAGTGTAAACGGTACTCCGAAGGCTTCCGTTTTTGCCGAAGTCGCATGCAACGCACTGAAAATACTAAACCAAAAAATATTTTCATCTGAGACAAAACTGCAAAAAATCATAACTAAATTATCGTTTATTCTATTGAGCTCGTACTTTCGGCAACCCTTCACAAATTTTATTATCTTCGTTTTCTGTTTTATGAAGGAATCAAGTTTTCGTACGAACGATGACGTGGCACTTTGTGGGCATGTTGAGACTACTTTGTCAAGTCAAGGTCCAATCCAATTTCACATCCAATTATCAAGTTGCTCACACTATATAAACTCAAATATGAGTTTTTGTCTCAGATAACTCATCATAACTTCACAATCTCAAGATTACACAAAAAACACCAAAAACTCTCTCTATTGGCTCCAAGATCAAATCGAGGCTTTCTCCCAACTTTCATCAAGAACACAACAACAATATGATCAAGATCCAAAATCTAAAATCAAAGGAAATTATCCTTAAATATTTCATCTGATTGTTGTGATCTTTATACCTAAGCCTCCTCTTCATTTCTATCGGTGAGAATTTTCAATTTAAGCACTTTTTTCAAATAAGTGATTCTTGAATAAGCACTTTTAGAAACTCTTGAATCAAGTTTTGATTAAGGAATTGAATTTTGAAATTGATTTAGATTATGAAAATTTGAATTGATTTGGAATCATGTTGCGCAAATCCGGAATTCGATAGTTGAAATAAATGCTTATTGAATTAAGTGATTCTCATGAAAGTGCTCATTAAAATAAATCTTAGTCTTATGTAGAGATTATTTTGTTGATTCTTGATTATTCATGTTTGACATAATTTGGATCTTGGATCATACAAAAATCATGTGTTGAATTGTGCAAAATTATGTATTGAATATATGAAGATCTTGTGTTTGATTATGCTCGCGTCAGATGCGACACACCTTATTTCTCATTTCATGAGAGATATTCTTTACTTGCTTGCGATTGTCCAGATATTGCTTTGCTTGTATTATTACCTTGTGTAGGAACTCTGATTATATGATGCATTCATGGATTGTGATTTATTTTTTCCCTTGGCTATTGTTGGATATCGATTCTAACTCTTGTGCTCTTCTTGATGAAGCTTGCTCGATATATTCCTTGCTTCTCCTTCCTTTTTTGTGCTAGTTGACGAACTTGCTTTCGACTGGTAGCTTACATTTTTCTTTACTTCTTGCATTTTACCGCATTCTTTTCTACTTTCCTTTCCATGAGAAGTAGGGTAGAGATGTATGATAGGGATCTCCTTTGCTGATCATGTCAGGAACCCCTCTGGTTTATTCGAAGACCCGTTTTGGGAAATTCCGTATCATGTGCCATTGTTTGCTACTTGTGTTTGTTTAAAAGCCTACCTTTGAAGTAGGTTTCTGAAGGTGTGTTAACATTTGTGCCCTCATATATTATATATGATAAGTCCTTAAAAAGAGGCGAGCAGAAAGGGTTTGTAGCCAATCCCCAAACATTCTAGTTTGTGTCATCCTTAGCTCATATTGTACGTTGATGCTTTGGATTTGTGCAGATCTTGTATATCGAGTTGGTCATCTGGAAAAGGGTTTTGTCTCGACCCCTATAATTTGTCAAGAGTTTGCAACGGCCAATTCTGACACTCCACTACCCGCTTGTGTGCTTCGGGTGATCCGCTCCTCTTAGCTAAAGAATTTCTCTTCTTTTTTATTTCATCTCACTCCCGTTTTTTTGCTTCGGGTGATCCTATCCCCTTAACTAAAGAATTTATCTTGCTTTTTATTTTCTTTACCTACCTTGGTTCATGATATCTTGGTTAGGCCCCCTTTTCTTGAGTCGGTTTCCGCCACTCATGACATACATGTGCTCTCTTGAGCTTATTTGATTGCTCATATGCTTTCATTTATTCTCGCTTTTTATACCATGTTCCCTTAGGATGTGCTTGTTCCTTTTAGATGCAAGTTAGACCTTAGGTTACAAGCCATGCATGATAACATTAGGTAGACATTTCACTTTTGTTAATCCAAACCTTAGGAACACCATTGTATGATAACATTAGGATTAGAAATAGGCTAGTCTCTCGTAGACTCTTTTCTTCCCCTTTTTGCATATGCACTTAAAACTAAAACTTTCATTTTCTTAGAAAATCATAAAACATGTTAATCACACTTAAACCCTTTTTCAAGGTAAAAAGCACAAATCAATAAAATGTGGCATCTTTCCTTGAGGGCGTAACTCAAAACCGTTTTCACAAGGTTTCGCACCCATAAAAAACACAAACAAATAAAACATGTGATACGAACTACGATGCTCTGATTCCTCGAAAGGAATACGTAGGCAATAGGTCGCAGAGCCTAACCGAGAAAAATTCGTAAATGCTTCCTTCTTTTCCCTGCATTTCTTTTTCATGCATTCTTCCTCAGTAGTAAGCAGTAGATATAGATTAGACACACCCATAAGATAGATAATAAGAGTGGATACCATAGAGTACTACGGGCGTGTGGGGTGGTAATATCTTCCTCTCATGTAACAGACTCCCTTACCTGATCTCTCGTTCACAATACCGTGACTTCTCCCTTCTTAGGTTTTCTCGATGTTCTCATTTCCCTTGATGTGGGATAAAAGGCGTTTGATGGTGACTTCATTGTTTAATAACGTTCAATCGGTTGTTTCATCTGGCAACTTCACTGGGGACAGGTTGACCAATTGCTAGTCCATCCTGGAGTCGCTCCTAGCTCTTGTGTTATGTTCTTTGGGGTGTTTATTTATGTGATTTATGCCTTGTCCATTTTATACATGTTTATCTGAGCATATGTTTGCATTGCATTTTATTGCTTTCCATATTGGTTATATGATGTGCTGGCTTCTGGCTTTCCATGTTGGATGGGTGTTACTATAAGGTAAAAAGCCGAATACCCGGGCTAGAGTGCGCTATCTAGGAAACCTAGGAATAAAGTATAACATTATGGATATTGGGTGACGTGAATGGGGTGTTCGTCATCCACGTCTGTGGCTTGATGGTAGTGCTTTTAGGCGAACCCTTGATTTTGAGTTACCATTGGCTTACCTTTACCTAGTCTCCACTCGTGAGAGGGGAGGGGATAATCTTTACGGGTACCTTTGGTGACTTGTTTTGTTTGTGACTTGTTTTGTTGGTGACTTGTTCTATCAGTGACTATGCGGTCCTCAAATTTATTTTCTGAGTTCCGAATCTGATGCTCATGGGGTTCTTCCGATTATGTTCCGAACCTATGATCCTGGTACCAGCAGACTATGCAGAGACAGTACATCAGAAACCAGTATCATGGAAGTAGTAATCCCATGGTCACTTACTCTTGCATCATAGCATGTTTACTTTTTGAAAGAAATTTTAGAAAAATGAAATTATATACTAATCTTGCATGTGCATGTCCATTCTGGGGTATCTCACGAAGTTATAGTTTCTGTCAGTAACATCTAACAATATTGATGTTCCCAAGAGGACCATAAGAGACAATTTTACTTATCAGTTCCGCCCAAGTTCTTGACCTTTGAAGAGTTTAGAAGATCGTTTAGTCCATCCTAATGCAGAAGCATTTCGTGAAAGACATGGTGGCATTTTGACTCTAATAGGTGTTCGAGTTGATAATGGAGCTCTCCGGACTCTTCTTCAGTTTTACGACTATGAGTTACACTGTTTCACCTTCCAGGACTATCAGCTCGCTCCGACTTTGGAAGATGTACTCTCATTTTCTCAAGATCATCAAGCACATGCTGTTTGTTACTGTTTTGAATGAACCCAATCTTGAAGTTGTTGCTAAGGCAATTTATTTGGGACTTAGTGATGTGAAATAGAGATGGAGAAAGAATAGTAGTCTACTCATGGACTTCTTGTTTGATAAATCATAATAAATGGCTAGAAATGGTACTTGGTGCATGTTCAATGCATTGTTAGCTGTTGTAGTTTATGGCACGGTTCGACAAGGAGACTGTAAATTTCAAAAAGAAGGTTGAAAGAAATAATGGGGGCGAAATAATCATGTCGCAAACAAAGAGTATGTTGATTTGTTGACTCGATTCCGTAGTCTGGAGATCATGATGATCAAGAAGTATGAGGTGATTCAAATTTTGGTTTTGAAATCCGATGCGGAGGAGACAAAGCAGGTTGTGAAATGGACTATTGCCTGGAGTATTGAACACTTAAGGAACAGTTCGTTGCATTCTTTAGAGCTAGGAGATTGATTATTGTATTCCTTATCTTGTTGTTCAGATTACCACCAGGCTTGTTGGGCGGAATCGCTTAGCTTGTACTTTTGTAACTTTCTTGTATTGAACTGCGTTGGGATTTCTCCCGTTTTTGTTATTATATGAGAAATGTTGGACATTTTCTTTATATGTTCGTTCTTATTATCATGTTGCTCGATTATTACTAACGTTGATTGAGCTGTGAAAACCCAGAACGGACAATCAATTCATGCATCATACATATCATGCATTTCATGAATTGCAGGTATTTTTGGCTGAAATTCTTATCTGTTGGTTTTTCCTCTTATTATCGGAATCTTACCTACATCTATATTGCACTCGTGCCAATCAACAAAGACTTATGGATCTCTTTGAACATAATCAGAATGCTCTCCGTAGGGACATGGACATTATGAGTGATAAAATGAATCAACTTTTCAAGACTCTTCAAGTTGTTGTTAAAGGTCAAGAAGAGCTTCGTCAGAGTGTTTCCAAGATTACAGAGGCTTTCTCTTCCACTTCTAATGTTTTTCTTAATCCTCCTAATGGGATTCCCAAAGCTACTACAGTTGGGATCACTCCCGATAATCCGGTGTTTTAGAATATGGTGGTTGACAACTATGACAATGTCATTGATCTTAATGGCCACCAGGTGATCCCACTGTTGATCTTAATGAAACTACTAAAATGTATCATGTTATTAAGGAGCGTCTTGATGCCACAAAAACTTCTAAGACTTATGGTTTCAATACAACTACCATATGCATAGTACCTGAGACTGTTATCCCTTCAGAATTCAAGATTCTTGATTTTGACAAGTACAAAGGCGATAGTTAACTAGAAGCTCATCTTTGTCACTACTGTAGCCAGATGGGAGCTCATGCTAATAATGAACCATTGCTCATGCAATTCTTTTAATATGGCCTAACTGGGGCACCGTTAGAATGGTATATGCAGTAAGAGAGAACTCATGTCAATACTTAGGGAGAGCTTGCTGATGCTTTCTTAAAACATTACCACCAGGAAACTGTTATGGCTTCTAGTTGTACACAATTTCAGGGTATGGCAAAGAAATCTGAAGAGTCCTTCAAAGAATACACCCAGAGGTGGCGTGGATTAGCTGCAAGGGTTTAACCTCCTCTCATGGATCGTGAATTGACTTATTTGTTTAAGGGCACCTTGCAAAACCCATACCTCTAACACATGCTTGGTAGTACTTCAACTTCCTTTTCTAAATTGGTTACCATCGGGGAGTGTATTGAAGATGTCCTCAAGTTAGTAAAATTCATGGTGCATCTAGCACTATTAGTGGAAGTAATAAGAAACCTTGCTTTGGACTTCTCAAGAAGAAAGAAGGAGATACTAGTATTGCTATTGACAAAGGGAAGGCCCCGGTATATCATCAAGTTCAAGCTTCGTATCGTCAGGCATCAGTTGTTCGTCTTAATATGTATGTTCCTCGAGCATATACTACAATTTCAGCTCAACAACCTAGGGTGGCCAAGCATCAGCCAATCCCTCATCAATAGTTGTGCATACAGAGATAGTTGTATGTTCAGAAAACATAATATGCACTTCTTCAACTAAACCAACAACCCGTGGGCAACAAGGATGGATGAGTAAAAAAGGTCCTAAAAGAAGGATGTATCATACACCTATGCCTTATGCTCAACTCCTCCCTCATTTGTTAAAAGGCCAGTTTGTCCAGCTGAGAGAGCTTGGTCCTCCTCCAAATCCTCCCCCATTATTTATGCAAAATATCAGACTCAATTTTGTGTTGGTTTATCTTGAATACATCTGGATTTCCTTTTAAGAATAAAAACCTTCATTTCTGATTTCTCTGATTCATGATTCAAAAATAAAAACCTTTGTTTCATATTTTCGTGTTGATTATGTTTCCTTTATGATTCTTTTCAACCGTGAACCTTTCTATTAGTTGCATCTGAAAAATGATTTCGATCTAGTTTATATCCGCGAGTGTTGATGCAGTGCAGGTGGTTGTGTGTAGCTGTGGTGCTGATTGTTGTAAAAATCTATAGATTGAAGTTTTTACATGGAGGAGGATTTAGATTTTATTTTGGTAGCATAACTCTATATATTTCCTCCCCTCCTTTTGTTGTTAACATGTTTCATTTTATAGAGGATGAAACTGAAATTTGAGGGGGGAAGATTTGAGTGACGAAAATTGGTTTTGGAGGCAGATTTGGAGTAGGATATGTGTGAAGTAGTTTTGTGCAATTGGGACTGTTGATTAATTTTAATGAGTGGTCTTGATTGAATGAATGAATTGGTTTGGAATTTTGAGTTGAAATAAATTGATGTTTATTTCGTTAGTTACATGTGATTTTCTATTGGTATAGTAATTTGTTTTATAAAATTTACTCTTAAAAATAAATATTATTTAATCCTCGTGTATTATTTTAACTGGTTATGTTTCTTATCTCCAAAAAATATCAACTCACTATTAATCGAACAAAGACCAGGTGAAGTTAAAGAGTACTTTTTCCGTGCATTTATGGCCAACAAAGATACAAAAAAATTGTTTTTTTACCATTTAATACTGGAAATGGGTAAGATTTTCTTTCAAACTTCATCTATTATAATTTTTTGTGTTTTGACATTGTGTAGAAAGTTTCGGTCTAACCTTTATCAATCTTACAGTGGACACTGGTTGTTGGTTGTTGTGATTAATCCAATAAGAGAAATTGTATATTATTTGGATTCGTTAGAAGGTGATTGGACAAAATACCCAAATATGAAGGAGATGGTTGATACGTAAGTTAGATTGTTCTAAATCTTCATTTGTATACTTATTTATTTATTTATTTATATGAGAGTGTTCTAAATATTTATTTATATTTTGTTAGAGTTATACAAATTTTTCGAACATAAAGAGATACTCAAGTACCAAAGAGTAAAGAAAACAATATTACATGGATCAAAGTGCAAGTATATTTTCACATTTTTTATTATATTAGTGATGCTACTTGATAATATAAGTTAAACTATATATCCTTATATATATTCATATTTTTTCCATGTGTAGTGCCTCGTCAGCATAATGGTATCGATTGTCGTTATTTCATATAAAGGTTTATGAAACAAATTATTCTTTTGAATCAAATAAAGATTCCAACCATGGTATGGGTTTCTTACTTATGATTTATTTTAATATATTTAACACATTTCATATAATTAATTATTTTTAACTAAATCATATTATGTTATATTACGTAGTACTTTGATGAATACAAATCTTCTACTTACTCGAAAGATCAATTGGACAAAATTAAGGAGGATTGGTGTCAATACGTTATTGATATGAGAATTTTATAAGGTATTGTGACACTTTCATTGATGAGAATTTTGAGTATATATATATGTTTGAGTTTTGATGAGATACTATGTCGTAATTAATGTGGTAAGTTATATTACAATGTTATTGTTGTTATGTGGAAGGTTAGTTAGGATGGTATTGGATTTAAATTCAAATAAAGTTTTATTTGTATCATGGTATGAATCTGGGAATTTTTAATGGTGGGTTATACCGAATTCTTGATTTGTTTTTGTTACATTGATTTGTGTTAAATATAGTTATAAGATTTAAGTGTTATATAGTTTGGTTCTGATATGTCTTTGTTGATTTTGTTTCAGGTAGGTGCATATGTAGAAGATATAGAGATAAGGAGTTCATTTAGGATTCTTCATTGTTGTTGTTTGTAGATAAGATAGTAGAGAAGATAACAACTCTAGAAGATAGTAATATGTACATTTGGTGCATACTAATTGGATTATAAAGTTGTATATATAAATATGTAAGTTTATGTATATATAAATTATTGAATTCTTCAAGTTGTATCCCATTTATGTATATATAAATTATTGGATTAAAGTTGTATATATAAATTGTAAATTAGGTGCATGCTTATTAAATTGAAGCTGTAAATTTATGAAATATGGTGCAAATTTGAAAGACAACGCTTAAAATTTAAGTGATTATTTGTACAGGGCGCTTAAAATATAAGTTGTATATATTAAAAAATTTGTGAACATTGGACAACGCTTTAAACAAAAAAGTGTTGCCTATATAAGGAAATAGAAAGCGCTTTTAAAAAAAGCGCTTCCTAAAGGGGTGTGCTTGTGAAGTACAAAGCGCTACCTAAAAGGGACTTTAGAAAGAACTTTTAAATAAAGCGCTGCCTAAAACATAAAAAAATGAACAAAAATATACATTACACAACGCTTTTAAAAGCGCTGTCTAAAGTGAAAGCGTTACTATATGCACACTTTAGAAAGCTCTTCTAATGTAAAAGTGCTGCCTATAGTAGCCTTTAGAAAGCACTTATTGAATAAAGCGATGTCTAAAGGTTACATTAAGCAGCGCTTTTACATTGACAAAAAGCGATGTCTTTACTTACAACTTTGCAGGAATAGGTAGGGCTTAAAAGTCTTGTCTATGGGAAAAAATCATTGTCTATTCCCTTATAAGGCATAGTGACCGTAGGTCTTACCTTAGGATTTTAGATCGCCCGCAGATCTGGATTTCCTTGTTGGTCGCCCGTAGGCCTATTATTTGGTAGATCGCCCGTAGGTCTTGCCTTAGGATTTTAGATCACCCGTAGATCTAGATTTCCTTATAGGTCGTCTGTAGGCCTAGGTTTTTAGCAGATCGCTCGTACGTCTCGCTTTAGGATTGTAGGTCATCCATAGATCTAGCTCTTCTCTTATAGATCACCCATTGGTCTCTTTCTGTAGGATCGTAGATTGTTCGTAGATCTTATATGTTGTCTTTTCGTACCCGTCTTGTCAATTTCCATTTCGCATAACAAGAGTCCCTTTTGGAAGCTTCGTGTTGGCACCGTTACCACATTATGAGCAATCATCACCCATAAACCCTTCTCACCAGGAAAACCAGAAATTTTCTTTCCCTAGAGAGTATCATAATATATATATATATATATATATATATATATATATATATATATATATAATACCGTTCGCACCATCTATCCAGGACAAATTTAAGGTCTTTATATTTAATCTTCTTCTACCTTGAATGTTGGAAAGGCCCGCGCCAATCTCACCTTCAGGTTTAAGACGATTAAATAGGGGCAGGTGTTATACCCCAAATTTGTCCTACCCTTTTCAAGGACCATCTGGCTTATGCATTTCACATTTTTATATACATATCCTCCAGTATGTCTATTGGAATTGCATATATCAGTGACCATGAGATTAAGGTACTCATTTCTGGGAGTTATTGTAAAGAAATCAGATGTTTTGACGGATGTGTGATACTGTGAACCAGAAACGGCGTTTCATTGGTTTAAACTCAGAATTTGTAACTTGCAACCAGAGTATTATCTTGTGCTAATAAATTAAGCATTAAAATCATCTTGGTATTCTCTGCATTTCATATGTTCAAGCCTGGAGTCAATTATAGGCAGAGTGTCTCTGAATAATTTGATTTTTCTGAAGCGGTATTGGAATTTTGACTAGTTATTTGTTTCCCCGGCGTGCAGAAATTTATAACTTGCATCTGGTTCAATATATTCAGTTGGTTCTCCGAGCATTAATAACATCTCAATTCTCTTATCACTTCTCACTCTCAAATTAAATACTAATTCTATGAAGAAAACATCCAAGAACATTAATCTTTTGAAGACGGTAAACTGAATTAATTGCTGATTCATCATCTTGTGGATATTAAAAAAAAATTGTAACTCTGACTTGGTTCATCTCCTTGGTTTGGTTCTTATATCAAAAGGATCATCTTAATGTTTACTTCATTTCGTATGTTTTGGCCGAGAGCAAATTCCCCAAGGAATGTCTCCGAATGTGTGGATCTTTTGAAGGCTTTCGGTGAAAAAACAGTGGAAAAAGTGTGTTGAAGGTACATTTTTTGGACGCTAAAAAATTCATAACTGGAAGCCTGTTGTTCATTTCGGAACCATTCATTTAGAAATAATTTCGTCTTGATGTCATCTATACTTCATCTTTTATGACCGAAGACTTATTTTATAAGGAAAGGGCCGTGAATTTTGAGTTATCGAAGAAATTTTGATGCTGAACTGAACCTCCGTTACACCGTTTCCCAATATTGTAAAAATTGTAACTCGATCGATTTTTATCGTATCACGCTGGTTTTGGAAGAGTTAGTTCATAAATTTTGTCTAATACATTTTGGTTTCAAGTTCCACGCGTAAACGGTGCTCCGAAGGCTTCCGTTTTGGCCTAAGTCGCACGCAACACACTGAAAATACTGAACCAGAAAATATTTTCATCTAAGACGAAACTTTTAAAAATCATAACAAAATCACCATTTGTCCGATTGAGCCTGTTCTTTCAGGAACGCGTCACAAATTTTATTATTTTTGTTTTCCATTTTGCTAAGGAATCGAGATTTAGTACATATGATGACCTGGAACTTTGTGGGCATGTTGAGACTACTTTGTCAAGTCAAGGCTCAATCTAATTTCAAATCCAAAGCCCAAGTTGCCACACTATATAAACTCAAATATGATCTTTTGTCTTAGATAACTCATCATAACTTCACAATCTCAAGATTACACAAAAAACAACAAAAACTCTCTTTCTATTGGCTCCAAGATCAAATAAAGGCTTTCTCCCAACTTTCATCAATAACACAACAACAATCCCATCAAGATCCAAAATCCAAAATCAAAGAAAATTCTCCTCCGGTTATTGCGATTTCTATACCTGAGCATCCACTTCATTTTTATCGGTGAAAATGTTTCATTTAAGCACTTTTTTCAAATAGGCGATTCTTGAATAAGCACTTTTGGAAACTCTTGAATCAAACTTTGATTAAGGAATTGAATTGTGAAATTGATTTCGATTATGAAAATGTGAATTGATTTGGAATCATGTTGCATAAATCCGGAATTGGATAGTTGAAATAAGTTCTTATTGAATTAAGTGATTCTCATGAAAGTGCTCATTCAAGAAAATAAAGCTTAGTGTTGTGTAGAGATTATTTTGTTGATTCTTGGTTATTCATGTTTGACATAATTTAGATCTTGGATCATACAAAAATCATGTGTTGAATTGGGCAAAATTATGTGTTGAATATGTGAAGATCTTGTGTTTGAACAATTTCCTAAGCCATGAAAATCCCAAAATTGCTAAAAAAATTTCCTCTAACTCGAAGGTAACTGGTTACCCAATTATGGTAACCGGTTACCCCAAAACAGAAACTTTTGATTTTTTGTTACCTCGATAAGGTAACCGGTTACCCCAAAACAGAAACTTCTGATTTTTAGTTACCTCGATAAGGTAACTGGTTACCCAGTTATGGTAACCGATTACCCCAAAATAAAAACTTTTGATTTTATTGTTACCTCGATAAGGTAATCGGTTACCCAGTTATGGTAACCGGTTACCCAAGCAGAAACAATAATTTTTTCCTTTTTTTATTGCGTTTTCTCTTCTGGTTTACTTTCCTTTTTACTTTTGACTCGCTTGTTGACTTGTGCAAGGTACATGGTATTGTTTTTTTAATCACGTAACATAGCAGTGATTATGTGATTGAAAACACTCGTCTTATGCTCGCGTCCAATGCGAAACGCCATATTTCTCATTTCATGAGAAATATTCTTTACTTGCTTATGATTTCTCGTATATTTCTTTGCTTGTATTATTACCTTGTGCAGGAACTCTGATTATGCAACACATTCATGGATTGAAATTTATTTTCACGCTTGACTATTATTGGATATCGCTTCTAACTCTTGTTCTCTTCTTGGTGAAGCTTGCTCGACGTATTCCTTGCTTCTCCTTCCTTTCGTCTTCTAGTTGATGAACTTGCGTTTGACTGGTAGCTTATAATTTTCTTTACTTCTTGTATTTTACCGCATTATTTTATGCTTTCTTTGCCATGAGAAGTAGTGTAGAGATGTATGATGGGGATCTCCTTTGTTGATCATGTCAGTAACCCCTCTGGTTTATTTAAAGACCCGTTTAGGGCAATTCTGTACTATGTACCATTCTTTTCTACTTCTGTTTGTTTAAAACTCTACCTTTGAAGTAGGTATTTTGCAGGTGTGTTAACATTTGTGCCCATATATATTATAAACTATAAGTCCTCAAAAGAAGGTGAGAAGAAAAGGTTAGTAGCCAACCTCCACATATTCTAGTTCATGTCATCCTCAACTCACATTGTACGTCGATGCTTTAGATTTATGCAGATCTTGTGTATCGAGTCGGTCATGTGGAAAAGGGTTTTGTCTCAAGCCCCATACTTTGTCAGGAGTTCACAACGGCCAATGATGACACTCCGCTATTCTCTTGTTTTCTTCGGGTGATCCACTCCCCTTAGCTAAAACATTTCTCTTCTTTTTTATTTCATCTCACTCCCGCTTGTTTGTTTCAGGTGATCTTCTCCCCTTAGATAAAGCATTTCTCTTGCTTTTTATTTTCTTTACCTACCTTGGTTCATGATATAATGGTTAGTCCCCCTTGTCTTGAGTCAATTTCCGCCACTCATGACATACGTATGCTCTCTTGAGCTTGTTTGATTGCTTGTATGCTTTCATTTCTTCTCGCTTTCTATACCATGTTCCGTTAGGATGTGCTTGTTCCTTTCAGATGCAAGTTAGACCTTAGGTTGAAATCCATGCATGCTAACATTAGGTAGATGTTTCCCCTTTGTTAATCCAAACCTTAGGAACACCAATGTATGATAACATTAGGATTAGAAATAGGCTAGTCTCCCGTAGACTCTTTTCTTCCCCTTTCTGCACATGCACTTAAAACTAAAACTTTCTTTTTCTTAGAAAATCATAAAACATGCTAATCACACTTAAACCCTTTTTCAAGATAACAAATAACAAACCAATCAAACATGGAATCTTGACTTGAGGGCATAACTCAAAACCATTTTCACAAGGGTTCGTCACCCATAAAAAACACAAACAAACAAAAAAAGTGAGTCGAACTATGGCGCTCTAATTCCTCGAAAGGGATACGTAGGCAACAGGTCGATGGGCCTAACCGAGAAAAATTCGTAAATACTTCCTTCTTTCCCCCACATTTCTTTTTCATGCATTCTTACTCAGTAGTAAGAAGTAGATATAGATTAGACACACCCATAAGATACAAAACATGAGTGGATACTGTAGAGTACTACGGGTGTGTGGGGTGCTAATACCTTCCCCTCGCATAATATACTCTCTTACCATATATCTCGGTCGCAAGACTGTGGCTCCACCCTTCTTAGGTTTTCTCGATGTTCTCCTTTTCCTTCATGTGGGATAAAAGACATTCGATGGTGTGATACAATGGCAGAACTGACTGTTTAATACTGGTTTTGTGTTTGAGTTCACAAATGTTGTAGTAAGCAAGAGTCGCCACCAACTTTTCTTTTATCCAAATTAAGGAAAGAGTGAAAAGAATAGAAAAAAGACCTTTTCGAGATTATTCTGAGTAAGGGGGGTAGATTATGGAAAGGGAAGGTGTGAGCACCATTTCTCTCTGTAGTTATCTATAGGCTCTTATAGATTTGCTCATTTTTTAAAATACCTTTGTGCTTTGTGTGTTTGAAAATGTTTTGAAAATGCCTTAGTACGAAGATTTGCTTTGCATTTAACTCTTGTATCAGTCCTCAAGAGTGTTAACAAAGAAAATATTTTGAAAATTGCTTTTGAAAATTAGTATTTGTGTAAGTGCAAAATGTTTTGAGCAAACTTCTAACAACTATCTACTTTTATAATCGAAAAGGTATTTCTTTTCCTCCTATCCTTTAAACAGTGCTATCCTACTATTAGGGAGTAGGTAGCTCTATCGTTGGATGTTAGAGGGACATTCGAAAGGGACATTACAGTCACAAAGGCAACTTGTGGAGACGCTTTAACAATTTTGTTTAGGGACTAGATCATTTACCGAGAAGGCAACTGTAGGGTCATCGAGGGACTATGATCTTTTTGTTTTACAGGTCTTTTCTAAAGCATTCCTTCCTAATGACTGTTTTATTTATAAAGGATACCAAAGTGGAGTATCCTAGAGGTGTATATGTGCAATTGATTCAATTCAGTTATTTTTTTCCTTTAGTTAAGTTTTCTATCTTTTGATTATTAGTCTTATCATAAATGCCTAATTACTAGCAGTTAATATATATTGCAGAATATTAAAGTGAAGGAATTTAAATCTACGCTATTACAATGCTTTGGGGAGGGGATTTACACTATACAAGAAAGAGGGGGATAAAGCAGTAAATATCCTAGTTTTAATCTATTACATCTAGTGAGCAGGTACATTAATAATAAAAATGCGAAACTAAATAAACGCGCGTGAAATTGAATATAACTTCTAAAAATATACTAAGAAATAAAAATATTTTTATTTTGTTTTTATTTTAAGAAAATATAACCTAAGTCTATTTAATTTTAATTTAAGGAAAATGGTTAGAATAATTAATTTATTTATTTACAATGTTAATTTAATTAGAAAAGACACTAGCCTAATGTTTTTTATGATTTTTGATTTAAAGTTAATTTAAATAAAAGAGGGTGAATAAAGATATGAAAACAAAAATAAAAATAGAACAAGAAGCATCCTTCGATTGCATGGAGATGGTGTCTTTCGATTCTATGCAGGGAAAGCTGTCTTTCGATATCCCCTTTGATCCAGTGAAAGGATGTGGCTTTCGATCCAGAGGGTGCTGCTGGAATTTCCTGATGGATCACTTTTGAGGCACTACATCTGCAAACATGTTGGAAAAACGAAAAGCATGACATGGGTGCCCAACCTAGGTCTTTCGATTTTGCACGGGTTGGGTCTATTCAGGCTACATCTGCAGCAAATGTTAGCAACAAAACAAAGGCAGGCCTGGGGTCGAACCCAAATCTTTATTCTTGAACAACAAATTGAATGAAACTATAAATGTTGATGTGTCATGCAAATGTAGAGATTGATCTTTTTTACCAATTCTTACCAATGGTTGATGGATGAATATGTGATGATGGGTGTGGGTACCCTTGTTTGATGATTGCTTCAATTTGGCTTCTGGACGTGGGTACCTTTGTTAAGGGTTGCTTGATTTGGATCACTTATGAGATTTTTGATAACTTTGGTGGGTTTATGGGGCAGCGTATCTCCAATGTGTGTGTGTAACCGTGCATTTGGCCTGCAAACACTATGCTTATATAGAGTAGAATGGAGGGGACAAGAAGAAAATAATTTAAACTTCCATAAACCAATGTTTTCAAGGCCATGAATGAAGTTTTGTAACGTTGCAAAAGTCATGGAAACCTGTCCCTTTTTGAATTTGAATGAACCTAGACATGCTTTGGCTCCTTCGAATTCCTTCTAGTGTTTATCTTTGACTGGCCTTAAGTTGCCTCTTTCGACTGGACCTCTTATGTAGCCTTCGACTGGGCCTTCTGCATACTTCTTAAAATGTACTTCTTGTGTACTCTTTGATTGGATCTAGTATTACTTCCTTCGAATGGGTCTTTAGATGGTCCTTTTGGTGCACCCTTCGAATAGGCTTTTGGTGCGTTGAAGTGTGTACAATTATTTCATAGGGGGGTCAGCGCCCAGTCGAAACTGGCACAAAGGCATCCTTTGCCTTGTGGATGCTAGCATGAAGCAAGTCAAGGCAAGCATAAAGGAGGCCATTGCCTAGGAGAAGATGGAACAAAGGTGGCCAGTGCCTTGTGGTCGAAGGCAACTATTTTGCCTGGCGCATCAAAAGAAGCTTTTTGCCTAGTGGGTCGAAGGTAACCCTGAAGGAGTCTTGGCCTTGTATGCTGAAGGCAAGATAAAGAGGCATACGCACGTTGGTGACACGTTGAGGGGTCTTTTTCCCAGTGGGAGCTTTGTGAATCGAAGGCCAGTTTGGAGAAGTTATTGCTTTGTGCACTGAAGGCACGCCCAGAGGGATAATTTTCCTAGTAGAAGCAGGAAACAAACTTGCTCCAAGGAAAACAAATGCCCAATCGAAGTAGGGATCTATCTTACATGCAGGTATTCATTACATTTGTCAGTCAAGCCAGCATGCAAAGACAATGGTGCAATTGAAGGATCACTGACAAGAAGCCCTTCCCCTTTGGATCTAAGGAGGCTATTTTAAAGGGAAAATATGCCCAGTCGAAGCTGGTGTGCAACAAACAAGCAAAAGACCAAGGCTTCAATGGAAGCTTGGAAATTTAAGGCAAACTTGGAGGAGGTTAGGCGCTCAATCAAATCCTATCTAAATATCAATCAAAAGGCCCTTTAACATGCCAATCGAAAGACTTTGTTAAGATGCCAATCGAAGACTCCTTGTTTAAAAAATTTATTTTTCCTTTAATCAAATGCTTGTGACCACCCATATAAGAAAAAATCTTGGAAAACATGAGAGGGAAAATTTTGGGGTAAAACAGTTGCCCCTGTTCAATCTTCTTAAACCTGAGGATTTAGATTGGCTTGTCTGCCTTTTATGGTCTGAAGGTGGAAGATGATTGAACATTAGAGTGCCCAAAAATTTTCACTTGCATGAAATAATACGGATGATTGATGATGTAGGGAATGGGCTTACAGATTCCATTTGGAGGAGATTACAGAGAGTCGTTAGAGATGGGCTTAAATATGCCATCTAAAGTAGATGCTAATTTCACACATGGTCCCCTTAGGGGTTTCTGGTCCTGCTATCTGAGGAGGAGTTTGTTGGGGAATGTGGGTTTCTGTTGTTCTCCTGTTTGAGGAAAACTCTGTGGGGAATAGAGTCTAAGAACTTCAGTTGTCCAAGGATCTGCTGAAGAGTTATCTTTGGAGAGATGACAGTTTGTTGTATTCAGGTTGAAGTCCAGGTTTCCAATAATTTTCTAAGGATAATGGAATTGACCGTTACCTGAAAATTTATTAGCAAGAGCCTGTGTAGAGTTGTTCCCGGATGAGTCCGGGTTGGACTGCTTCCGGAGGGTTATATGAAGGAATCTTTGACAATTTCTACCTCAATGGGTGATGAAGGAATCTTGGAGGATTGCTACCTCAATAGATGATAAAGGAATCTTTGACGATTTCTACTTCAACATATGATGAAGGAATCCTTGACGATTTCAACCTCAACAGATAATGAAGGAATCTTGGACGATTTCTACCCCAACAGATGATGAAAGAATCTTTGACGATTTCTACCTCAATGGATAATGAAGGAATCTTTGATGATTTCTACCTCAATGGATAATGAAGGAATCCTTGACGATTGCTACCTTAATGGATAATGAAGGAATCTTTTGACGATTTCTACCTCAATAGATAATGAAGGAATCTTGGACGATAACGAAGGAATCTTTAACGACCTCTACCTCAATAGATGATGAAGGAATCTTTGACGATTGCTACCTCAATAGATAATGAAGGAATCTTTGACGATTTCTACCTCAATAGATAATGAAGGAATCTTTGACGATTGCTACCTCAATAGATGATGAAGGAATCTTTGACGATTGTTACCTCAATGGATAATGAAGGAATCTTTTGACGATTTCTACCTCAATAGATAATGAAGGAATCTTTGACGATTGATACCTCCATGGATAACGAAGGAATCTTTGACAATTGCTAACTCAATAGATGATAAAGGAATCTTTGACGATTTCTACCTTAATAGATAATGAAGGAATCTTTGAAAATTTCTACCTCAATGGATAATGAAGGAATCTTTTGATGATTGCTACCTCAATAGATAATGAAGGAATCTTGGACGATTTCTACCCCCATGGATAACAAAGGAATATTTGACGATTGCTACCTCAATGGATGATAAAGGAATCTTTGACGATTGCTACCTCAATAGATAATGAAGAAATATTTTACGATTTCTACCTCAGTAGATGATGAAGGAATCTTTGACGATTTCTACCTCAATAGATAATGAAGGATTCGTCTGTGTACATGCTTTACCTGAAAAGATAAAGATTTAGTTACATGCAATGTCATGATGCATAAATGTAAATGATGTTCTCAAAATGAATGAGATTTGTAATATATGCACTCGTGCTGTCTATGCTATGACATCTGTAAAATGATGTATGAATGTAATGCATGAACATGTCAGTCATTCCATTGTTGTATTGTCGAACTAGGGAAATGAATCCCTAATTTTTGCTGAGGAGTACCGGGAAGCTGAATCTCGGACTGCTGTTGGCGAGTGAAGAAAGTGATTCTTCAATTTCCGTTGGGGACAATGAATGAAGATAGTTTTGTTTGTGATTCACTTTCTCTGTCGAGGATCTTCTACTTCTATTTGAGAATGATTTTACTGAGGGGAATAGTTTTGTTGGAAGATTTCACCAATTTGGAGAAACAAACTCTGTTGGGGGATGAACTTCTGTAGCTAGAGAAATAAACTCTATTGAAGATAAGGCTTTATAAACTACTTGAGACTTATAAAACTCTTTTGCGGAAGGTGAACTCCATAAACTGCTTGGGGATTTTGTTGAAATCCTGTAGGGGAATCTTGAGAAGCTTGGCGACTTCATTGGGGAATTTGGAGCAGTAATTGGAGTTTTTTGATTTGTCAGGGATGTGAAAACACCTGGCATCATTAGGATGCATGCTGAGAATATGGCAGTAACCTTTTTTAGGAGGATGCCCCTGCCTCTGTACCTGCTGGGATTTTGTAGACGGTTTTGACTGTTATCAGAACATCTGGGGTCCTTGGTGTATGTTGATCAGGGAGTGTTCTACTGATAGACAAATGACAAGATGATGGGACATAATCGTACGCTTTAATCCCTAACGTTTGCCTGGACTGCCCTTTCAGGTTTTCAGTCCACCGGTTTACCCCTTTTTCCCAAGCCTCTTTTTCAGGTTTTCGACTTGTCAGGTGTACAGATGTTTTTCATATGTATATCCCTAATTTTTGCCTGAACCTTTGGTTCGTCAGGATGCCCTTATTTTTCCCTAGGCCTATCAACCTAGCAGGTCTTTTTCATGTGTCGTATTTTCCGAATATGTCTGTGTTCATCGGGTGCAGGGGATTGTCACTGTCTATAGTAGCAAGTGTTGTCACACTGCCAGAAGATGTTTATGTGATCTCATGTGCCCTTTCATATGTGGGAGCCTGTGTGGGGCTGCTTCAGGATGAATCTTGTGCACCTGATGTTTGATCAAGTTTCTGATAGTCTTGAATTTCTTAGGTATCTTTTCTAAGAACTGTCATGGAAGGATTCAAAGACATGATACTGACACCATTTGATACTACTGACACAGACAAGCAATTTTGTGGTACCAAAGGTTCAAATTTCACAGTTGTTTTTGTTGGAATCCCCGATCAATGTAACATGCCCCAAGTGATTCAGATGGAGACATACCCCCGACTATTCAACACTTTTGGAGATTCTTTGCATATTGGCTTGACTGCCCCAAATTAACTAGACACCATGTCATGCCCCTTGATTATGAAAGGCCTATTATTGGGAATGTTTTTTCTGTCTGAGGTGATTCTGTCCACTGAGAGGATCTTTGTTCACTGAATATTTGTTGTGTGAATTTCTCTGTTGTTTGAACGATTATCCATATGCAAACAATGTCATTTAAAGAATGCAAAGCTTATGTCTGTCTTGAAGTTTAAAAATTCATTTTTAGTAAAACAAACACATTTTGTAAGAGTGTGATATCAACTCAGGATTTGTAGCAAGTCCTACAGGAGTAAGTATACCTTTTGTAACAGTATGCTTCCGAACTAACCCATGCTTCAGCTAGGACTTTTAAGGGTTATAGCGTAGCCTGGTTCACGGTTTAAGGAACAAAGGATAAAGGCTCAAAATTTATTTTTACCCACCCGTTCTTCGTGATGTTCTTCTGCCCTAAACTCAGTTAATTGTGCATTTTGAATCCCAGTTGAGTTCTGGAATCATTGCTCTGATACTTGGTGATGGTTCAGAAATTGAATGTTTATTTTGAGAAGGCAGTCATTTTTTTGTTTTTAAACTTTCCTTTTTGTTGAGGATTTGTAGCGACCCTCTTTTTTTTTTAACTTTATAATCCCTGTCTTTTTCCTGAACTGTTTCTTTTGCGATTACAGCCAGTGGGATGCCCTAGTTTTTCTTAAGTCTCCTTCATAGGTTTTGACTTAGAGGGCTTTTCTTTTTAGAGATAATGACTTCCCGTCTTGACACTTATATGGAGCCATTACTATCTTTTGGAGAGCATCTTCTACACTATTTGTCGTGTATGAAGGTAGAGCTTGCGACTGAATGTACATTTGAATTAACTGAGAAAACTATCCTGCCCCCAGGTTATGATTAAGGGTTTTAATTTATGTGAAAAGAAAAACTCCTACTTCTTTGGTTCAAAGGGGTTGACTAGGGATTATCTTCCTTATTACTCCACTGTTTAGGATTTGAAACAATTCATGTACATCGTTAACGGGGTCTATTCAAACGCATGTTGTAGAGATTGTGGTATTGTTTGTGTTATCCTCCATCTAAAGGCTTAAAGCTTTTTAATCAGGAGTTTGAATATCACAAAAAGGAAGTAAAAACATAGTTTGAATATAATGAATATGAATGAAATAATTCAAGACAAACATATGCAATGTATTAATATGAATAACCAAAGTTTGGCATAAAGGTAAATGTTTTAAGCAACAAGGGAATTACAACTGATAATTCAAATGCAATAAACACTCTCAATTTTGGCCATAATTTGGCATGGGAGTAGTGGTCACACTAGGGTCTTAGGAGAGTCAAATTCGATCTCCTTGTTGTCGATCAAATCCTGAATCTTGTTCTTTAAAGTCCAATAGTTGTTGGTGTTATGCCCAGGACTATCATAATGGTAAGTACATTTTACATGAGGATTGTACTTAGGAGAAGAGGTATCAGGTTTTTGAGGAGGATCCTTTAGTGTAATCAGCTCCGCTTTTAGCAATTGTTGTAATGCTTGAGACAAAGGAATATTAATGTCAGTGTACTTCCTCTCTTGATACTTTATCTTACGCCTACTGCCCCGTTGATGTTGAACATGTGTAGGATTAGATATTAACACCGCTCCCATGGACTGATGGTGGTTATTTGTATTATGGCGCCTTTGACCATAGACAAGATTAGTTCTTTTTTACCACCAAATGGCTTCCTCTCAGGATTAGAGGATGCAGCCATTGGAATCTTTCCATTCTTGATATTTTTTTCGATCCTTTCCCTAGTCATAACCATCTCTATATATCCGGATGAAGAACTCCCAATCAGCAAATTAAAGAATGGGCCTGTCAGAGTGCCCATGACCATGTCTACCATTTCCTGATCATTCAGAGGAGGTTGTACCCTGCCATCTAGATCCCTCCATTTCTGCACATATTCCTTGAACCCTTCTCTTAAGCTCATGGACATATTCTGCAGTTGCACTCGAGTTGGTGCCAGGTCAGCATCGTCTTGGTACTGCTTGTAGAAAGCAGCAGCCAAGTCTTCCCAGGTATGGATTTCAGTTCCTTCTAGCTGATAGAACCAATCCAGTTGAGTGCCAGCCAAACTTTCTTGGAAGAAATGGACCCATAGCTTCCGGTCAACAGTGTGAGGCTGGATCTTTCTAACATATGACCTCAAGTGAAGCTTGGGATAGGAAACACTATCATATTTTGCAAAGATATGGACCTTTAACTTAGGTGGGATGACCACCCCTGTAACCAACCCTAATTCTTCAAAATCCAGACCGTGTACCCTCTGAATTCCCATTGCATTGAGGCGATCCTCCAACTGCTTGTATATGTTATCAACAGGAGGATATTGCTCTTCGGTATAGTCGGCTTCATCTTCCTGAGACACTGGATTGTTGTCTCCTTCCTCTAATTCCCCATCACCTTCCTCTTGATTATCCCCTCCTTTTGACAGGGTTGCGAAATATAGAGCTCGGTTAGCTGGTCTTCTTCTTCCCACGCTCAAAACACAAACTGGTTTCTTTGCCTTTTTCTTATGATCTTTGAGAACAAGAACATTTATTGGAATTGAGCATTCTGTGCCTGAAGTTCCTTAATTGTTTGTTCAAGAGCCATTTCTTTTTGTTGAAATAAACAGTGAAAAGATAAGAAACCTTCATGGGTACCAGTTATGCAATGACATGTATGATATGCAAATGTTTTCAAGGATCTCACGGGTTAAACAAGAAAGTGTCAGAAGTTGAATTTTGCAGCTTTGGTTGAAGAACTTGGCATCGTTGAAATTCCTTCTACGAGAGTCAAGCTCACCATATCAAGTGGGTCATAGCCCCTGACTCAAGTTGTCGTGTTCTGGTCTTTTGAAGGCATTTCGTTAGAGGAAAATAAATCCCCTTTTCTCCTGTTAGACGTTTTCTTTATCATAATCTGCATCAAAGGCCCTTGAGAACCTTGAAATGGTTAAGGAAATGATATGGTATGATTCTATAATGTGTATGCTATACATCAAGAAAAATGCAGGGTGATGAAGACAAGTATGTCTTGCAGGAAAACCAATTTATTGGATAATGACTGTAAACAAATCCTGCAAGGAAATCATGTTGTTAGATAATAAAACCCTGCAAGTAGTTCAAGTTGAAAGCAAACAAGTCCTACAAGCAGCCTTAGGTTTAGGCTTGAATGGGGTTTGTAGGTAAGTACCCTCTTGAAGCTAGTTGGCTTAACCTGTCCCAGTAATAGTAACCGGGTTCTAAGGGATCTCAATATCACTGATTTTTCCCACAAGTTTTGTTCCGATCGACAACTGACTTGCCAGCAAACAAAACTCGGGAGTCAAATCTCAATGAGTGTAGCATCGAGTATCAACCAATCCCCAGCTCTACACCGAGGTTGGCTATCTCACTACTTCCTAATGGCCAAGTTTGTTCAACTAAGGTTCTAAGGTCCGTTAGTGCTTCACGACACCATGCGGTGGCCACGTATTCTCCTAGATTCAACACAAGGGATACTGGTACCAACCAAAGTTTCACACTAACATAGCTATCGCTTTGACCGTGTCAGTATACCCCACACAATTTCCGTGATCTATTGCTACTTACCTAAAAGGATGCCCCCAGATCCGGGTGTAGGATCTATAGTAACAACTCAAACAACCCTCCAAGGATAAAGCATACAAAGCACCAAAAGCAGTTTTAATAATGAACTAACTCTAAGGTAAACTCCACTTCTTACTTATCCCCAGCAGAGTCGCCAGTTATGTGATACGGTGGCAGAACCAACTGTTTAATATTGGTTTTGCATTTGCGTTCGCAAATGTTGTGGTAAGCAAGAGTCGCCACCAACTTTTCTTTTATCCAAATTAAGAAAAGGGTCAAAAGAACAGAAAAATATCTTTTTGAGATTATTCTGAGTAATGGGGTAAATTATGGAAAGGGGAGGTGTTAGCACCCTTTCCATCCGTAGTTATCTACGGGCTCTTAGAGGTTTGCTTATTTTTTAAAATACCTTTGTTCTTTGTGTGTTTGAAAATGTTTTTAAAATACCTTAGTGTGGGGATTTGCTATGTATTTAACTCTTGTATCAGTCCTCAAGAGTGTTAACAAAGCAAATGTTTTAAAAATTGCTTTTGAAAAGTAGTATTTGTGTAAGTGCAAAATGTTTTGAGAAAACTTCTAACAACTATCTACTTTTATACTCTAAAAGGTAGTTCTTTTCCTCCTATCCATTATACAGTGCTATCCTACTATTAGGGAGTAGGTAGCTCTATCGTGGGATGTGTGAGAGAAATTCGAAAGGGACGTTACAATCACAAAGACAACTTGTGGAGACGCTTTAGCAATTTTGTTAAGGGACTAGATCATTTACCGAGAAGGCAACTGAAGGGTCATCGAGGGACTATGATCTTTTTAATTTAGGGGTCTTTGCTAAAGTATTCCTGCCTCATGACTGTTTTATTTCTAAAGGCCACCAAAGTTTAGTACCCTAGAGGTGTATCTGTGTAATTGATTAAATTCAGTTATTTTTGTCTTTTAGTTAAGTTTGTTTACGTTTGATTATTAGTCTTATCATATACGCCTAATTACTAGCAGTTAATATATATTGTAGAATATTAAAATGCAAGAATTTAAATCTACGCTATTACAATGCTTTGGGGAGGGGATTTACACTATACAAGAATGAGGGGGATAAAGCAGTAAATACCATAGTTTTAATCTATTATATCCAGTGAGCAGGTACATTAATAATAAAAATGCGAAAATGAATAAACGCGCGTGAAATTGAAAATAACGTCTAAAAATATCCTAAGAAATAAAAATCTTTTTGTTTTGTTTTTATTTTAAGAAAATATAACCTAAGTCTATTTAATTTTAATTTAAGGAAAATGGTTAGGAAAATTAATTAATTCAATTACAAAGTTAATTTAATTAGAAAAGACACTAGCCTAATGTTTTTTATGATTTTTGATTTAAAGTTAATTTAAATAAAAGAGGGACAATAAAGAGATGAAAACAAAAATAAAAATAGAACAAGAAGCATCCTTCTATTGCAGGGAGATGGTGTCTTTTGATTCTATGCAGGGAAAGTTGTCTTTCGATTGCCCCTTTGATCCAGTGATAGGATGTGGCTTTTGATCCAGAGGGTGCTGCTGGAATTACCTGATGGATCACTTTTGAGGGTACTACATCTACAAACATGTTGGCAAAACGAAAAGCATGACCTGGGTGCCCAACCCATGTCTTTCTAATCTGCACGCGTTGGGTCTATTCAGGCTACATCTGCAGCAAATGTTAGCAGCAAAACAAAGGCAGACCTAGGGTCAAATCCAAATCTTTATTCTTAAAAAACAAATCGAATGAAACTATAAATGTTGATGTGTCATGCAAATGTAGAGATTGATCTTTTTTACCAATTCTTACCAATGGTTGATGGATGAATATGTGATGATGGGTGTGGGTACCCTTGTTTGATGATTGCTTCAATTTGGCTTTTGGACGTGGGTACCTTCATTAAGGGTTGCTTTGATTTGGATCACTTATGAGATTTTTGATAACTTTGGTGGGTTTATGGGGCAGCGTATCTCCAATGTGTGTGTGTAACCGTGCATCTTCCTTGCAAACACTCTGATTATATAGAGTAGAAGGGAAGGGACAAGAAGACAATAGTTTAAACTTCCATAAACCAATGTTTCCAAGGCCATGAATGAAGTTTTGTAACATTGCAAAAGTCATGGAAACTTGTCCCTTTTTGAATTTGAATGAACCTGTACATGCTTTGGCTCCTTCGAATTCCCTCTAGTGTTGCTCTTCGACTGGCCTGAAGTTTCCTCTTTCGACTGGACCTCTTGTGTAGCCTTCGACTGGGCCTTCTGCATACTTCTTCAAATGTACTTCTTGTGTACCCTTCGACTGGCTCTAGTATTACTTCCTTCGAATGGGTCTTTAGATGGTCCTTTCGGTTTACCCTTCGAATGGGCTTTTGGTGTGTTGAAGTGTGTACAATTGTTTCACAGGGGGGTCAGCACCCAATCGAAACTGGCACAAAGACAGCCTTTGCCTTATGGATCCTAGCATGAAGCAAGTCAAGGCAAGCGTAAAGGAGGTCATTTCCTAGGCGAAGCTAGCACAAAGGTGGTCAGTGCCTTGTGGTCGAAGGCAACTTTTTTGCCTGGCCCATCAAAAGAAGTTTTTTTCCTGGTGGGTCGAAGGTAACCCTGAAGGAGTCTTAGCCTTGTATGCTGAAGGCAAGCTGAAGAGGCATAGGCGCGCTGGTGACACACTGAGGGGTCTTTTGCCCAGTGGGAGCTTTGTGAATCGAAGGCCAGTTTGGAGAAGTTCTTTCTTTGTGCACTGAAGGGACGCCTAGAGGGATAATTTGCCTAGTAGAAGCAGGAAACAAACTTGCTCCAAGGAAAACAAATGCCCAATCGAAGCATGGATCCAGCTTGTATGCAGGTAGCCATTGCATTTGTTTGTCAAGCCAGCATGCAAAGACAATGGTGCAATCGAAGGATCACTGACAAGAAGCCCTTCCCCTTTGGATCGAAGGAGGCTTTTTAAAGGGAAAATATGTCAATTCGAAATTGGTGTGCAGCAAACAAGCAAAAGACCAAGACTTTAATCGAAGCTTGCAAATTTAAGGCAAACTTGGAGGAGGTTAGGCGCTCAATTGAATCATATCCAAATATCAATCGAAAGGCCCTTTAACATGCCAATGGAAAGTCTTTGTTAAGATGCCAATCGAAGACTCCTTGTTCAAAAAATTTATTTTTCCTTTAATCAAATGCTTGTGACCACCGATAAGAAAAAATATTGGAAAACTTGAGAGGGAAAATTTTGGGGTACAAAAGATGGCGAATTCATTGTTTGGTGACATTCAGTCAGTTGTTTCACCAATCGCACCAGCCAACATTGCTAACGCCTCAACAATAGCATCGTAATTCCTTCCTATAACCATCATTCTGAGATTCCAAATAACCAAATACTCATCAGACAAACAATACGGATCGTGTATATGAAACATATCAAATACAAAAACGAAATAAACACATTAATAACCTGGTCAACTGACTGACCATGCTCTGATACCACTAATGTAACACCCTCTAAACCTCGTACAAATAAATGGCATAATCAGAATAAATTAACATGTATATCACGTGACATTTACTTCACGATAATAACACAATACACTGGTCATGCTTATAATGCACATTTAAAATTATGTTCTATACACTAACACATATTCATCTCGCAACAGAATAATTATCATTTCAAAAATAATACTAATGATTGCAATCCCATACTGGCAATCATATCATATAATATTAGGCCCTAAAGGCCATCATCACATAATCTTGAATATAAGATAAACATCTAGAGAGTACAACAAACGTCTCTCATAGCATTAATCATCTCAACACATCATTATAACATGTTGAAAACAAGTCCAACCATGTTATCTTTAATCAACATCACTTCCGAACAATTACATACACAAAATCAAGTATCATATTTCCATCGAAAAGTGCATCAAAACTAATCCAAAACATATATATAATTAAATTCCACAAAATTCATGATAATTCATGATAAATAATATACATGCATGATCCAGAAGAGTTTCACAAAATAATAAATTTTACATTCTAGACCGCGCTAAGCGGCCCCACGCGCGCTAAGCGGCCCCACGCACACTAAGCGATCTCTATGAAATACAGAAAAATTCTACTTCACACAACATCTGACTTCTACGAATTTATTGATCCAAATCCCATTCAAACACATATATTTCACCAATTAAATGTATTATAACCTATATCTAACATATGACATCAAATACAAACATCAAAACATGATTTCCAACATCAATTTGATGATTCCTCATTCAAAACCTAACATGTCAAAATCTAGAAATTGAAGAACAAATCTTTAATTCATGCTTACTACCCATCACATACCATTACATACAATCATAAATCAATGAATACCCACCCTTACCTTGGATGTAGATACTCTAGGTTTCTATCCTCTTCTCTTCTTCTTTTCTCTCTTTTCTCCTCTTTTCTTCTTTCTTATCTTCTCTTGTTTTCTTCACTTTCTCTTTATAATTCTATATTTTCCTTATTTTGTTCAACTCTTACTAACTATAAATTGGCTTAACTACACTCATCCTCTCTAATGAAACATACGGCCAAAATGTGTATTTTGTTATTCTCACACTCAATAATCCAATAACATATAATACACACTTATTTCAATTAAATCAACTATTCACATAATCACACAAAATCAAATAATTAGATAATTATAAAACCAAATAATAATTAATATTGCAATTAAATAATAAACTAATTAATAAATAAAATTAGGGTGCTACAGATTCCAACAAATGAACCTTCTTGACACCAGTATGTTTGAAAGATTTACTCATGTTAAAGCAATGTATATGAGAAATGTTAGGAAGTAAAGCACATAAATACAAGGTGAATCAATTTGATTGTAATGAAAACCTTGATTTTAAATATAAATCATTCAATGAAAGTGTTATTGGAATGAGATACAATCATCTTTAGAAAAAAGTGTACCACTCAATGTGAGAGAGAGAGAGAGAGAGAGAGAAACACGCCTCTGTTCAAACTTTCCTCTTTTTAAAACTTTGACTGCTGAAAATGTTACAACATTTGAAATGACATTCTTCATGCCATTAAACGTGCTTCTTCTAATACTAAACAAAACACAAGGAAGAATATAGTTGGCAACCCTGATCACACAGTTACTACCAAAAATTCTCTAACAGTGCATTTCCAAAAATACCCCTTGTATACTCAAAATAGCTTTCACCTCAAGTTGTGATAAAATCCTTCTCAAAGATCCTTAGCCAGACAAGGCATAAGAGTTCTAACATATTGTAGCAATATCTCTGACATAATGATGACATGTCTAATGACTTTGTTCTGCAAGCAGAATAAAATCCTTGTCCCTTAGTTGCAGTAGAATGTTACACTACAATGTCATAACCTCCGGTTAGACATTGTACTCTCTTAGTGACCAACCCAATACAGAAAACATCATCCTTCAACAATGTACCTAATCTTCGAGACATACCAGGACTCAATTAATTCTAATCTCAGATATTAGAATATCCTCCAATGATACAATCTTCTTCAGACTTGGTCCAGTTTTTACTCCAGAAAACTCCCTCATTATCTATTTCATCTCTGAAACAACTAGTGACCAAAGACTAAAATAACCTCCAAATAATTAGCTCCCTTTTTTAAATAACTTATTTTCTAGAGAACCTTCTCATTCAGTGCTAGCTAGATTTGGTTTTAAATCTTCTTTAATCTCTAGAGTATCAAATTGCTGAGATATTGTCTCAACATCCGATTGAACATCTGTTCTTTTTAATGAGCACATCACTGAATCTGGACCTGAACCTATCACCAATAGTACTATTCTCAATAGATTAACTTAGAAACATATCTCGTTCTCATAAAAGGAGTAGATAATACCCTTTAAAGATATCACCAACAGTATAATTTCCTCTTGCAATAAAAAATAATACACATAAGTTTTTATCCACCATGATACTCATCTTGTATTGAACAAATCAGATCCATAAAATAGGTTCTTTGAGCTTTTGAAATTGTCTGATATTGCACCTTCTAGTGTAATATCCCAACTTCTTCTTTCTTTGAACACCAAGTAAGAGAATAAACAATTAAATACTTGTGAATTTCACAAATAGAAATAATTCATAAATCCACAAAGGGACTTCAAACATATCATTGGAGACATAACATTCTTCCTTGATGACACAACTGAATCAGTCGTTAAGTAAAACCAATTTTCCAAGAACTTAGATAATTCATCAATAATTATTTAGTTATCCAATGTTCTTAAACTTCCTATTTAGCATCATCCACAAAGTAACATTTGATCAGAATGAGAACTAAACAAACCACCAGGAACACTTTTACTACAATTAAGTGTCTGGAACAGTTAGTGTCAAGATACTAATCATCTTAGATGGAGACCAAACAAAGGTATGAGAGAAAAGGAAATAATCACCTTCCTTGAGTATTAACCACTGCTTGGTTAAACAGTATTGAACTCGACCTTTGAGAAAATAACCAAAAACTGTTAAAATCAACTCAACACAAAAGAGATTCTTTAGTGCAAGTAAATCCCTTTTAGCATGAGTAAGTATAAGACCCAACATCATGTTATGACATCCTTGACTCAACTTTCCTTTTTGATAAAAAAAATAACCTTTTGTCACTTTGAGTTTTCTCTTTTCTAATTAGCTTAGAAGAAAACTTATCCTCATTAAACTTCCAATCATCTTCCCTACTGAAGAAAATCTTCCAACCGACCTCGATTATCCTTACAAAACTCGATTAAGACATCAAGCTCTAGGATTAAATAGAGTCACCTCACCTTGAAAAAACATAGATAGTGGATACTTCTTCATTCTCTTAAGACATAAGATCCGAAATAAATCATCTTCTAATTCTTCACAATTGAAAGCTCCCTTAATTCTAGATACAAATCATAGAAACAAACTTCCAGCTCGATATGAGATAAATCTTTAGTTCATAAATCTTCATAAGAAGTCCATCTTTCAGTCAAACCAGATATAGAAAACCCATACAATTGTTCTTGAGATAAGAAGTGCATTTTGATTCACAAAGATCCAAGATCTTCACATCCATATGAATGCCTTGACATTGATAGATCTTTTATTCTAGTTCCATCATTCTTTTTAGCATCATAGACATGTTGAAGTCAGTATAGATGTCTTTGATATTTAGTCTAGACATCCTGTCCAATCTCCTCAACTCCTGATTGGATCACTTTCCAAGGAACAAAATAGAAAAAAAGAAACATTTTATTAGAAACCAGAACCTAAGCTCCTTCAGAATTGAAAGCAAACATAAATTTCTCTTGTCTTTCTTAAATAGCTTGTCACTTTCATGTCAAACCTCTAGAGTAGAGACTTGAGAAATTTCTTCTTGATCAGCCTCACATCAAAACTTTTTCTTCCGAACACACTTAGATGTGCCTTTATGAGTGGACTTGAGAAATTCCCAAGTATCTTTGGCCCCAATTCAAGTGGTGTATAATATGGAATAAAACACTTATCAACTCCATGATAATAGCATTGATAACTGATATTTTCTTCTGTCCTCCAATCACCAAGATTCTTCTAACCAGATAAACTTCACAGTTCTATTATCCATTGATAACCAGAATGGTATAACTCTAGGTTTCCATAAAATAGATAGTACCAGAAATGTACCTCCCTAGAGCTCACCCAATAGACTAGGGCGCCTGCTCTGATACCAATTGAAATTATGGTACAAGCAACACATACAAACAAATTTGTCTTAGCAGCTGAAGATGTCGAGACAGATGTTACAACATCTGGTAATAAACCAGATCAATCAAGCTGAATATGATACATAAAATAAAATGCGGAATAATAAATAACATAATGAGTTGTTAACCCAGATCAGTGCAACATCACCTACTCTGGGGGATACCAAGCAAAGAAGGAAGTCCACTATCATCAGTATTAGTTCAAAGCTAAACTCCCTCGTTTACAACTTATTTCATAATCCCTACCTTATGCTACTTCTATCTAGGTCCTTCCTAGATATCAGAAATCGTCATCCCACTTCCTAAATCACCTCATTGATATCTAACAGTCACAATCTCAGTAACTGTAACAAAAATAACCCAATTTAGAAGATCATACATTCATTACAATAACTCAAACTCTTGCTTAAAAGCTTCGAGTGAGAATAATAACTTGACAAATTGTCTAGTAATAATCTGTCTACCACATAGTATCATAAGATAAATGGGCGACTTACAATATGCACGAGAGACTCTAAAACTCTAAGAATTATGCTTCCTCTAATTTTACAATTGTTGAAAACTAAAAATACATTAGGTTAGAATTCCTCTATAATACACTATTGCAGTCCATGGGCTTCGATATTCTTATTCAGAAGTTTCTTGATCCATAAGCTGAGTGATACACCAATTGTGCAAACAATCTCCTTCAATCTTGGAACAAATTGATACATAGTTTCCTAATTTGTCTCAAGGCCCAAATCAATATCTTTTGTACAGCTGAAGATATAACCTTTTTCCGAAACAAATCTCTTGAACTACGAAAACCTCTGATACATATCCAAAGGAAATATAACAGAAATAAATCAAATCTGTCAAGATTTAAAAATACAACAACACCTTGACTGCTGCACACCAGAACACGATGTCACGACATCCGGTTCAACATCTAGTCAGAACCATATTTTAGGCAAAAGTTGTCAATCCCAAAAGTACTAACAAATTGTTGAATGCACTTCCTCTTGATATGATTGCATCAACCTCCTAATGATGTAAGAAAGATCATTCATTGAACACGACTTAATTTTTCTTCCTTCAAACTACGACCTTTTTAACTCGTTTCTCCATACCTCTAATTTCTTCTACATACACACTATCTTCTTCCACGCCTCTTACGCCTAATTTTGTGTCCTTATTCCAAACCCTAATTTCCACATCTTCTTCCCTCTTTGCCGCAAATATTTTATTTCCCTAAATGACATCCAAATTATAAGTAGAATTGCAACAGAAGGACGGACCTCCTGAAAATCTCTCCATGGACGATTCACAATGATTGGAAAGAAAGGATAAAATTGCAGCTTTTTGTTTGCTAGATTTAAGAGGAAACCAAGAATAAAAGTAAGATGGTTTGACAATTTCTTTAGACTTGAAAAGCTCTGAAGATCCCTTTGATTTACCCCTACAACTTTCCTCACTTAACATGAACGAGTGGCATGGGCCACCTTTTTGGGCGAGATGTCAAATCCATAATAATTAATTGAAGCCCCACCTCACCTTTTAAGCCCAATCCATTTGCTACCATACTCCTTTTCCAAACAACCTTTTTCTAACACTACTAAGAAAATGGGTTTTAACAACAATTGGATTAGGTATATAACCACACAGGTATGAGCATTGTTATATAGTGTGTTGTTGTATATGCATTAATTTCAATCATGGTTCAGCGACTGTTGTAGTAAACTGAATAACATGCGCCCTATAACAACAGTTAAGAGTAAAAACTATTATGATATTGTTTATGAATAAATTTGAAACGTACCATACCAAAATCAGCAATACACCATTTGTAAATTGATATCAAAATCATTATTACATCAAAACATACGTAAGAAGGAATATCAAAGAATGGAAAATAAAATTTAAAAAGACAATGATATGTAATCATTCAACAGCTTGAGGTTGGAAGAAATCCTTCCAACTTCCAATACAAGATAAAGCGTATAAAATTAAACAACTAATAATGAGCACACTAGCTTGACATGCGTGAAATCTTTCCATCTTCCAAGAGAAGATGAAGAATCGGAAGAAACAATATAAAAGAGGAAGAATATAAAACCAACTTCATCCAAAAGAATCAAAATGAGTTCTCCTACTCAAGCTACCAACAATGCTGAGAATCAAGATGTTGTTGTTGTAGAGTTTGTTGTGGTACAAAACCATCCTCGAAATCAAGATGAGGAAAGAAGCCGGTCTTGTGCAACAGAACTGTCCTTGAGAGCTCTCAGGGTGAGGAGAAAAAGAAGAAGAAGAAGAAGAAGAAAAAGAAAAAGAAGGTTGATAAGGAAGATAATTTTTTTCTCATCTGATGATGATGATGATGACTATGATTGGAAGTTTATATAATGAAAGTTCATGTAATGAAAGTTTATATGTAATGAAAGGTTATCAACTTAAACTACCATCTTAAATGTATAAACTAATATACTATCAAACAAATTACTAATTGAAAATCCAAAAGTTTGCGATGAACTTACTCGTAAGAAACTGTCTTTTAGTTGCATTCCTGTCAAGTTCAATGCATCTGCAGTTTCAACAATGGAATTCAACTATTACATTTCAACTAATATACTAACAAACAAATAACTAATTGAAACATCAACTATTAAATTTCATAACAAAGTAAACATTAAACATAAAGGAGACAAGAAAGCATAACATCTTCAAATTTTCAGATAATCTCTCTGATTTCAGTTTGTTCTTCAAATTCTTGTTCTTCTTCTTTGAGTCATCATACATAACTTTTAAAATAGACATCTCCAACTCTGACTTCATAATGCTCTCATCTTCATTTCCACCTTTTCCTCCCATGTCTTCATCCCATATAAACAAATTACAGGTTTCATCACTCCTCTAAAATGGACATCTCCAAAAAAAGTCTTTCTTTATTTTGTCCCTTCTTGCATTAGTACAAAACCATACGACCATCACAACCACAAAAATTTCCAGATCGAGATTTTACAGAAGAAAAACTTTGAACGATTTTGTCTTCAAATGCGACATTGAAAGGAAACTAAACAACAATAATATATTTTATGTATCGACGATGACGACGGTGTTGGTGTTAGGGTCGTTGTCTTCTTTTCCGACGATGTTGGTGTTAGTGTTATTTTTTCTTGTTTCTTTTTTCAGTGAAAAAATGGATACTTGTAGTGTCTAAAATAAATATAAATAAGCGTCTGTGTGTAACAATAGTTTTAGAAAATAACCGTAGTGATATCACTATTAGTTTTTAGTACCATATAAATAAAAATGAAAAGGTGCTCATTAATGTCAAAGTAATAAACTATTTGAGAGCAATAAGATTCAAATCCATGAAACCTTCATTAAATCAACCACAATTCTAACACCAACCCTTATTATATTATTTAAATTTTTAATTAAAAAATATAAAACTAATGTTTGTGCTAGAATTTAGACATGTCATCATAATTTTTAGGAAAATCGTGATAACTTTAAAATTATTATATGTACATTTTATAATAGTGGAAACATCTTTCCAACATAGTTGACATCTCTACACATGCCACACTATGATTGGACGTATCCTCAATAGCCATTTCCACCCCCCACCACTCTTCTCTACTTGACATTTACTACTACTACTAGGCTATATATTCACCTTCTCATAGGCAATTATATTCATGTTTGTCATTACCACACATCAAATGCAACATCCTCACTTACTTTAAAATTTGAGCTAGCTTAATGCCATTGTTATAAATTCCCTAAGTCCATCAATTATAAACCTATTGTAAGACCATATTTAATCTAATGTTGACTTTAAACACTATTGTTATGCAATCAAAGTACTAATTGAAATAAAACAAAGATGAAATGTTGACTACGTTTGATGATACTGATTTCATTCAATAATATGTGCAATGGCAAGGAGAAGACACCGTTCTTTTTAACCAACATTTTTAAAAACCCTTTATTATGAAAAAAAAAAAAACATATAGGACTCTCACTAAAAAGCATATAATATTACAAAATTATACAAATAAGTTTGTATCTTTCAAAAACAGCCAAATTAACAAAAAGCTTTCACACTTTAATTGTCACTATAGTCTTTGTACTAAGCTATAACTCTTTTTCTATTTTATGCTTGGCAGAAAAATCCCCTAGACTGTCTTTTTTGTTCTCATATCTAATATATATTTTCCTATAAAAAAAACATAATTAATTTGATAGCAACTCTATAATGCATTTGCTTTATTTAATGCTTTGAAGCTATGGCTTTTTAATCATTGAGAAATTAGCTTACTAAAGTACGTGTACTTATTGTTCATGTAAATCCCTAGAAGAAACTTGCTCAATTAATCAAAAGTTTTGTTAATTTGGGATGTGCGAGTGTGGAAAAATATGAGACAATTATGTAGCTTATTTTATATGAAGGGATCAAACGCAATAGAGCTACTACTAGAGCACTCGAGTGTGATAGTTAAATAGTAACAAGAGATATAATTTTTTATAGAATTAATAGAATTGAATTCAAATTAATAGAATTGTTTTGAGTTGTATTGAATCAAGAGAGTATTACAAGTATTTATAAGTGGGGTTAGTTCATTCTATGTTTAAGTAACTTGCAATTGAAGAATGAGGTTGGTTTAGAGCTAGTAACTAACTAACTGAAAAACAATTGTTAAAATGTATGCAGTTTTGTAAAACTTTTTAAGATATCATCTATTCTCTTGGGTGTGAGAATCAACTTAGAGAAAATGTGACTTAGGATTCACGTTTCAAATATCAGTTTATGTTGTAATATATTTTTGTTTATTTTTCAATTAACGCTTTTTTGAGGGACCAATATTACATTTTTCATTTGGAGATTTTCTTTATTTATTTATTTTAAATTACCAAGTTTATTTTAATTGGATGGATAGGAAATATTTGATACATAAAAAGTAAAGTAATTTTTTATAAATAAAAATATTGATTTAATTCAATTAATTAGTTTATACTTAGATTTCAATTGTTTTTAATTTTAGATTTATCTAGGTTTGTCTACCTGACGTGTTTTTGCATTTATATTCTCAAAATTAGACTCTAATTTTTCATTTACCTTTTAACACTAATTTCATCTTCATTCTCCCGCGAAATCGAACACTCTTAATAAAACATAACCTAGCAATTTTCATCTTCATTTTAGCTATGAAAACGCCATAACATATTTCTTAACACACTTTCCATCATCGTTTTCGAAACATCATCTATACTCATATGTGTTCGAACATCAACTCTTCGAACAGACTTACATTTCCTCCCTCCAAACACAATTAACGTCATGAAGTACGAACAAAGATTGAAACGAAGGAAAGCCATCTCAAAAATGGGTCTTCCAGAGAAGGGCGCTCAAACATCTGAATGGGCGATCCAAAGATGCCAAGGGCGTCACTTACCTTCCATGATCATCATGATCACCACTAGCATTGAAAATCACTATCAACGTCAACATCTTGATCACGATTATCGTTACCACCAAGCAACATATTTCTTTTGTATACTTAAAGTATATAAATGCTTTGCACAACTTTATTAAATTTGCATGAACACTCCTTCAAAGCTACAAAGTATTTCTACAAAACAAGTTAGATTTTCACTTTTAGTACCTAAATATTTTTGGATCCTAGTGCATTAATAACTTTAAGAGATCTATAGTTATTCCTTTTAAACTGTCTTGTTTCACTTAATTTCTCATAACAAAAAGACTCTAAATGGTTGGGCTTATTACATAAAGTGCATTTAAAAACATAATGATTCAATTTCTTCTTATTATTGCATATATTCTAAATGATCTATTGGTTTTATAACCTAGTCTATTTTTATTAAAGGAGGTCCTTTTATTTGATAGAATAAAATTTAGGTTTATCTTTCTATCTTATTAAATTTAGTTCACGTTTCATGCAACTTATTTACTTCCGTTTTCAGTGAAATACAAGTTCATATTTTATTGAATTCCTTATAATATTCGTTATTCATGCCTTTGATTTTTATTATTGTTCTCAAGGAATTCAATATTATCTTTAAGATCTACGATATTAGTTTCTAACTTTTTTATTTTCGGTAATAAGCTTAGTAGTGAATTTAAAAAGTTTCTCATAGCTTAAAGAAAATATTTCAACATCATCTTCTTCATGTTTTTCTTCCTTAATCAATTTTTTTTTATTCTTCATGAGAATTATTAGAAGTATTGTCGGGTATATTTTTGAACACATTTTTGCATGAATCTCTTTATATTTTCTCCATTGACTCATCGTTCATTGCTACATCTTCTTTAAGAGTCTCCAAGAATTCTTCCAAAAGTTGACTCTCCAAGAATTCTTCCCGATGTCAAGTCCTTAAATATTGTAATTATATTGTTGAAATTTCTTCCTAATTTCTTTTGGATATAGCTTCTTCGTGATTTCTATCTAATGAGGACTCTTCTAATGATTGTTTATCTATCGAGATTGTTCTAAAAGGAAACGACTAGGTTAATTCGTCTATAACTTATTCACTTGAATTTATAGATGAATATGAAGACTATTGTAACATTCTTGAGTTTATTCCTTCATCTTTTAACATTTGAATAAACTCATTAAGTTTTTAAATGATTTATTTTTTTCTGGATTTGTACCGAAACTCAAAAACACTTCCATTTTTCGAAATAAATATTGAATTAGATTTTTTATTCTAATTCTAAAGTCTTATATATTTATTATAAATAAAACTTCTAACATAACCTCCAAGGATTTTCATGGTTGAGTACCACCTATGAAAGTAACCTTCATGTTCATTTGATGTTCCAACTTCTTGAATATGTTTGTTTATTCTCTCTTGTTTGATCTTTAGAGAAATTTCATGGATCATCTCAAGAGTGTTCCACAGTTTCTTGACGGATTTACAACTAAGAACATAAAAATTCTCTTTAGAGATCAAAGCTTTTATCAAGAAATGTTTGGATTTTAACATCTTAACCTTTCTCATGTCTTCTTCGGTCTAAAGAAAATCAGGTTTATATAATACTTTATAAAATACTTTATTACTTTATTGTCGCATTTTGTAAGCTTTAACTCTTCACATCGAAAGGTCATAGCACCGTCGATTGAGTCTGTATCAAGTTTGGAGCAACCTTTATAGAAGTTTAATCTTGCCACCTTTTTATTTCCCGCATTCAAGTCTTTCTTTTGATTTACTTCCTGTACCAGATTATTGTCTCTTTAGAGCAGGTATTTATTAATCACATTACCTTAATTTTATCTCTCTTTATTTATCTGCACTTAATTTGATTTAAATTTGTTTATATCAATTTCATATTTCCAAACTTACTTTATATGCCTATTATGTTTTATTTCATGATTGAATCAATTATTTTTCCGTATATTATAATCATGTCTAGTTAAATTATAAGTGCTGGAATGTGAAGACCGTCGATTTGATGATACTCTAAATTGTTGTTCTTTGAGAAATACTTATGGGGCTGTTTTAATTTTATAATAAATTTTTTAAACTTAATTTGGTCGGTTGCTGCGACAGTAGAACCATTTATATGTCGGCTAAGATCGAAAGCCGCCTGGTACAAAAGATTAAGGTTGTTTAGTTTTTAATTGATAAATACCGTGAAAGCTCTTTGTTAATTAATTAGAAAAGTTAGTATCTTTTAGAAAGAATTTTTAAACCCATCTTCGGATGGGTTTATGAGTTTAAGATACGTTTGATCGAGTGAACGCCGAAAACCCTTTAAACTCTAATTTTCAAGTTAAAACTACTTTTCATTTGAGTAAGAGAAACTTATTTCTAAAAAAAGGTATTTACTTCTTTATGGCAAAATGTGTCGGGCACGCGACAACGAACGGTATAAATTAGAGAGTAAAATTCGATTCCGATTATGCGACAGTTACAATTCTTTTTGAATTAGTTATTTTTCAAAGAGGAAAACATTGTCCCATAGGTAATTCAATTTAGGAACAATAAGAGTATCAACAAATTGATGAGATCCACATTCCAGCATTGTATTTCTGAATTAATTGTATCCTATTATTCTACTTTATTTTCTGTATCTCCAATCATTATTTTAATCACCTTAGATAAACACCGTAACAATATAAAATGACATCTTTTAGGGACCTATCCTAATCAACTACATGTGTTTTTAAAGGGTATAATTGATCATTCCATCAGGGTTAATTAATTATCACTTTTTTAATTCCTATAATGCATTAGAGTTTCCTATAGTCGATTAGTGATGACGTTGAATTAAAATTTCCTTTTTGAGATTATCTTATTAATTACCTCTAGTTGTAATCAATTAAAATATTAAAAAGGTAATGGATCGTTTTCCTTTTTGAGATACATTTATACCTATTAATAGAGAGCCTATCCTCATTTCAAAAAGCACCAGAAAACATATTTCGATATACTTTCTGAGTCTTCACTCTCTTCTTCTATCTTTTTCATTTTTCACTTTATTTTCCTAAATTTTCTTCTGAGAAGTTTTTGTTCTGGTGTAGGCTAATGTTGTAATTTACTCAGGAGGAATTTGTCTATTATGTAAGATCTATTATGAGAAGTTGTCATTTAGTTTGAGAGTTAAACCAGGTAAATGCTCTTGTTTGATTTGTGAGCTAAAATAGTTAAAAACTCTTGTTTTGTTCACGAGGTTATCAATGATAATCCTTATTTAGTTTGTGAATTATGCCTAGTGTAAAATCTCTTGTTTGATTTGTGAGACCAGCCATCAAAATCTTCAGTTGGTTCTTAATCTCAGCCTAGTGTAAAAGATGTGATGGTTTATGAGATTGTCATGGTGTCAGATGGTTTATTAAACTCATACAATTCAGACCCCCCCCCCCCCCTCCTGTGTTTTGATGGGGTATTTCGTAAGTGAATGAAAAATATCATAGTAATATAAACAATATCAAACCCACATAGACTTAATAGTCAAATTGTCGTTTTCTATTGCTATAGTGTTTATCTAAGGTGATTCAAATAATGATTGGAGATACGGAAAATAAAGTATAAAAGAGGATATAATTAATTTAGAAATGTAATGTTGGAATGTGGATCTCATTAATTCGTTGATACTATTATTGTTCATAAATTTAATTACATATGAGATGATGTTTTCCTCTATGAAAAATAACTAACTAAAAAGGAACTGTCATTGTCGCGTAATCCGAACCAGATTTTACTCTCTAATTTATACTGTCTGTTGTCTGGTACCCGACACATTTTCATTTTAAGAAGTAAATACCTTTTTTAGAAATAAGTTTCTTTTACTCAGATGAAAAGTAGTTTTGATTGTAAAATTAGTCTTTAAAGAGTTCCCGGCGTTCGCTCAGCCAACCGTACCTTAAACTCATAAACGCGTTTGAAAATGGGTTTAAAACAACTTTCAAAAAAAATACTAACTTTCATAATTAATTAACAAAGAGCTTCTGCGGTGTTTATCAATTAAAAACTAAACAACTTTAATCTTTTATACTTGACGATTTTCGATCTTATCTGACATATAAATGGTTCTACTTTCATAGCAACAAACCAAATTAAGTTTAGAAAAATTATTATAAAATCAAAACAATCTCATAGGTATATCTCAAAGAACAAAAATTTAGAGTATCATCGAATCGACGGTCCTCACATTCCAACACTTTTAATTTAGCTAGACATAATTATATCATACGATAAAACAGTAAATTCGATCATGAAATAAAACATAATAGAAGGTTAGAAATATGAAATTGATAGAACCAAATTTAAATCAAATTAAGTGCAGGATATGACTATGTCTAGGAAGTCGGAACCCATAAATATAAAAAATTGTTTGCTGAATATCCTCCCAGTTTGTTGATATGCGGCGAGAATGACAAATGGATTGATGATTTTAGAAAAGCTATTATGAGATCGCAGCGAGAATATCAGGTAGTAATTTGTTTGCTATTGATTTTTAGTGTTACTTTGTTTGATTTTATTTTTGTGAATTGAATATTAAGTGTAGGAAGTCTACTTTCTTATGTTTTTCAGAATTATGTAGTCATTATGTGTAGGATTTTGGCCGGTCCATCAGTATAGTCCTCCAGTATAGTTGTTTAGTTCTGTTAGATTTAATCTATATTTTAGGAATACCTTTTGGATATTAATCTATATTATAGGAATATCTTTTTAGAAGATATATTATATCTTTTTATATCTTTGTTAGAGGATATTTAGGATTTTATTTTGTATGTAAATAGCCTAGTGAGGCAGCTCAATGTAAATCATTATAAATCATTATAAATCATTATTCCTTATTTTTGTAGTCGTCATTTAATATATATTCTTGTTGCCTTGCATCTCTTCTTTGTGCACCAACAATTGGTATCAGAGCTCTGGTTAGAAATCCATGGGAAAAAGGGAACACGAGAGAACAGTGAGGGGATGTGTGATAATCATTGTTTCTGATTCCGGGGATTTGGGAAACACTATTTTATTGAGTTTCTGCGTAAATTGTACAAGGTAGAAGATGAACCGGAACGACAGCGATGTCCATTCCAAGCTTCCAGTATTTAATGGCAAAAACTGGAATTGTTGGAAGATCCAGATGCACGTGTTATTTGGTTCTCAAGATGTGTTAGATCTTATCACTGATGGCTATGATCTGTTAGAAGTAGACGCAACAGAGGCACAAAAGATAACACATAGGGCGCTAAAGAAGAAAGATTAGAAGGTTTTGTTCTACATCCATCAACGTGTGGATCCAAATGTGTTTGAGAAGATTGCTAATTCTGAAACAGCAAAGTCAGCGTGGGACACACTGGTCAGATGTTACGGTGGTGACGCATCAGTGAAGAAGGTGAAGCTTTAGTATCTCAGAAAGCAATATGAGAATCTCAACATGAAGGACAACGAGAAGGTTTCTGAGTACATCTCTAGAGTGATTCTGATCACTAATGAGATGAAAGCTTGTGGAGAAACTCTTTCTGAACAAATAATCATTGAGAATATCTTGAGATCTTTAATTCTCAGTTTAATTACATTGTGGTAGCAATTGAACATTCCAAAGATCTGAGCACCATGAGAGTTGAAGAGCTGCAAAGTAGTCTAGAGGCGCATGAGTTGCGTATGACTGCGAGAATTTCTAAGAGGAAAGTAGAGCAGCAAGCTCTGAAAGTAACTTCTGGTAAGAAGTTTCAGAAGTAGACTTGGTCATAAGCCAGGAAGAAAACTAAGGGTGGTCAAATGTCAGAAGCTTCAAACTCTGATAGGAAGAAGAATGTCCAGAAGGGAAAGGAGAAGTATGACAAGAAGAATGTTCAGTGTTACTGTTGCAAGAACTTTGGTCACTATGCCAAAGATTGCTAGTCAAACAAAGAAAGGAAGTCAGAAGAAGAAAATATAGCTAGAGGAGAGTCAGATGATGAACCTGTGCTATGGTTGGCTTCTGAACCTAATGATCTGAATGCATCACAATGGTGGTATATGGACACAGGGTGTTCAAACCATCTTACTGGAAACAATAAATAGTTTGTTAATTTTGACTCCGGGAAGAGTACAAAGATCAGATGTGCCGATGATAAATACCTCAATGCAAAAGGTATGGGAAATGTCAGAATCATTCTAAACAATGGGAAAGCAGCAGTGATCTAGAATGTATAGTATGTACCCGGCATGAAAAGCAATCTGATGTGTATGGGACATCTGATTGAGAAAGGTTTTTCAATTACCATGAATGACAATCTTCTGAAGTTGTATGATTGTAATTAAAAGCTGACTATAGAGTCAGAACAGGGAAGAAACAGAACATTCAAGGTGAATGTTAGAACTGCAGACTCTGAATTTCTTAGTGCAACAAGTGTTGTCAAGGAGAGTGAGCTGTGGCACAGAAGATTTGGTCATCTGAATTTTAGAAGTTTAGGACATCTGAAATCAAAGAATCTGGTACATGGAATTCCTACAATCAAGAAGCCTGAAAAGTCATGCAAGGTGTGCATGGAAGGGAAGAAACCAAGATTAACATTTGCATCAGAAGTAGCTCTAAGAGTAAAACTTGCTTTGGGAGTAGTGCATTCTGATGTGTGCGGTCCTTTTCAAGTAGCATCAACTGGAGGGAATAAATATTTTGTGTCATTAGTTGATGAGTTCACTAGAATGACATGGGTATCTGTCATAAAGTTTAAACACGAGGTGTTTGCTGAATTCAAGAAGTTCAGACTGAAGGTTGAGAATCAGAGTGGCCAGACTCTAAAGATTCATAGAACTGATGGTGGTGGAGAGTATAACTCCATAGAATTAAGAAGATTTTGTGAGGAGAATGGAATTGAGCATGAGGTTACTTCTCCCTATACTCCTCAACATAATGGTCTTGGCGAAAGAAGAAACCGTACTTTGCTGGATATGGTGAGAAGCATGCTAACAGAGGAGAAGCTTCCTCATACTCTATGGGAAGAAGTTGTTGCAACTAGATGTTATGTTCTCAATAGATGTCCAGCGAAGAAATTAAAGGAAATAGTTCCTCTTCAGAGGTGGACTGGAGAAAAACAAAGTATTAGTCATCTGAAGGTGTTTGGTTCTGTATGCTACAAACATGTCCCAGAAGCCAGAAGACAGAAGTTGGATGATAGAAGTAAAGTGATATTGCTAGTGGGGTACCACAGTATAGGTTCGTATAGACTTTATTATCCAGAAACTAACAAAGTTGAGTTCAGCAGAGACTTCATTGTAAATGAATCAGAATTTTGGACATGGGAAAGGTCTCATCCTGACTCTGATGAGAAAACTCCTGAAGAAAAGTTAAAAACACATGTTTCTGAAGCTGGTAAAGACTCTGACTCTGAAGAAGATACAGAAGGATAAGATGATTCTGACTCTGACTCCGATGGTGATCTAGACTCTGAAGACAGTCAAGGTTCTGGAGAAAGTACAATTTCTAAAGCAAGTGCTTCTGAAGGGGCAAGTTCTGGTGTCCAAAGTTCTGAAGGTCCAGTTCAGAGGAAACAAAGAGCCAGAAGCATCCCAAGAATATTTGCAGAGTTTGACATGTTGCAAGACACTGAAGTAGACTTTGAAGGAGAATTTATTCAGTGTGCAATGTTAGTAGACTCTGAACCCGTAAGTACAGAAGAGGCTCTTAAGCAACAAGTTTGGTTACAAACCATGAAAGAAGAACTCGATGCTATAGAGAGAAACAAGACTTGGAAACTGATAAAACATCCAAAAGGAAAGAAAGCCATCAGCGTCAGATGGGTTTTCAAGCAGAAGCTAAAGCCAGATGGATCAATTGGAAAACATAAAGCAAGATTAGTAGCAAGAGGTTTCCTACAAAAGCCTAGGTTGGATTACTTTGAAGTGTTTGCACCTGTAGAGAGACATGAAACCATCAGACTAGTGATTGCAATAGCTGCTAAAAGGAATTGTCCTCTTATGCATTTAGATGTAAAATCTGCATTTCTGAATGGTCCATTACAAGAAGAGGTATATGTA